>OW052221.1:274532210-275146493 GCA_932526605.1 Nephrotoma flavescens | reverse complement strand
AAAAATAGAAAGTGAATTACGGATCTATATTACTCTTTTCCCGTTTTATTGAGAAACACGAAACATGAGTGGTACAACTGCAATCAGCATAAGCAGCAATACGAGATATTTAATTATGTGTAAAATGCTGCATTGCAATCCAAATTCACTATTAACAAATCAGGTAAACGGTTTTATAGGTCATGCTCACTATTTTCCAAAACAACCACAATGTTTTATAAAATAAAATCAAATTTTCCAAATCATTATCACTAAAGTTCAACCGATAAAATTAAACAAAAAAAAAATTAGGGATTAAAATGAATAATCGAAAGTTTTTCTTATAATTAATAATAAAAAACAATAAAAATTGCTAGCAGTGAAAGGTATAAAAAATCATTAAGAACCTTGGAAGGGGCTATAAAAGCTCAAATTCAAACAAATAAATAGAACACTCGAAAAATTCAAAAACCTGATAGTTCAGATTGCAGCAACTACATTGACATCACATAAAACTGAGCAAGATTTAAAAGATATCAGTAAATTGCCAGATAACGTTAAATATCATACTACAAAGCATCAGACTAAAGATAAGAAGCAATACAGATTCAGCGCTTTTTTCATATAATATACTCGATAAGGACTGGATATCGATAAGGAAGTGTTTATCTCTGCATAAGGCAGACAAAAGTTACCTGCGGGCCCTCGAACATCAACTAAGTAATCTCTACCGACGAAACATGATTTGGGACGACTGCAAACGTAATCACCTGTTTTCAATCAACGTAAACAAAATAAAAACAGAACCTTAGACACCTTATACCATCAAGGTTCTCGTTGAAACTTACCGGAATCGGGCAGTGAACGTATTTATAAGAGGTTTAAATAGGGCGAACTACGAAATGCCGGTTGTCAAAATCCCGGTTTCAAAATCTCGGTTTTCAAAATCCCGATTTCAAAATCCCGCGTTTCTTTTCTTCTTAAGTCTGGATTTTTATTAATTCGTGCCGGCCAGACTAATAATATTTTAACATAAAAATAAGATATTTCGCCCAAAAATTAACTATAAAAAACGAAGGCTGCGAAGTCAGAGGCGACAAATATGTCACACTGCGTGTCGCATGTAGGAGCGGATTATATAGAATCTATTAGTGACACCCACTCAAAAGAAAAATAATTGCACCATTTTGTTTGCAAGATTTTGTAATTGCAAAATTTTGTACTTGGAACATTTTCAACCCCATTTCCATCGCACGTGACGAATTTCAACATAATCGATTAAAAAATGGCCTAGCTCCATCCCTAATAACCACCCCTAATATTCCAGAACTTTATCAAACATCATTTTAAAAGCCGATTTTGATCCCACATTTCGATTTTCGACATAATCGGTTAAGAAATGATCAGGTTTCATCTTTATCCGCCTTTTTGAATCCCATTTAGAACCCACACGTCGCATTTCTTTTAAATCAGTTAAAAAATGGCCTAGTTCCAAAGCAATGGCCATATTTCGGAACTTTATCAAAAAATCATTTTAGAGATTCATTTCCATTGCACGTGTAGGATTTCAACAAAATCGGTTTTGGAATGGCCTAGGTCCATCTCTATTGACCGCTTTATCGAAAAATCATTTTATAATCCCATTTCCATCGCACATACAGAATTTCAACAAAATCTGTTAAGAAATGGCAAAATTCCATCCCTATTTATATTTTTGTCAAAAAATCATTTAAGAGTCCCATTTTTCCACATGTCAAATTTTAAAAATTCAAACCGGGATTTCATAAAAATCGGGTTTTTTTTATACAAAATCAGGATTCTGAAAACCGGGATTTTGAAAAACAGGATTTTAAAACGCTGGATTTTGAAAACCAGGATTTTGAAAGCCGGAATTTATAACCAAAAAACCGCGATTTTGACAAACGGGGATTTTGATAACCGGTATTTCGTTACATACCCGTTTAAATAGAGAATTGCCAAAAATTCTAATGATACAAAGACCTGTAGAAATAGAGAGAAATCGTCATAATTCAGTAGCTGTACCTATAAATTAAATTTTACCAACGCAAAACTTACCTAGAACAGGCAATCGTTAACCAGCATTATCAATGAGTATTGAGCCCATCATTACAAACGAAACAGGTGAATTACATATCAATCGTCGAAACTACCAAAACAACCCAACATATAAACGGGAAAACTCGTATCATAATGCACGATAGAATCTACAAAAAATTTATTACATGGAAAGCTAGGAGGAATGGGAGGATTATTATAATCAACTAGTGGAACAACACGCTGATTATGAAATAGTAGCAATTAGAAGAAAATCCCCCTCTGCATACCATATATAAAATATAAACTTAAAAAAGGCAGCATCCTTAAATTCTTAATCGTCACCGGTGCTAACAATAATTTTGTAAGGCCAGTGTTAGCTGAAACCGCCATCCCAACCAAAGCCCAATTTAAAACCGGATCAGCTGCATAAGTTATTGGAATTAAGAAAAAAATCCGCGGACTGTTTTTCAAAAGTATATAGGCATCAACAGCATGGTTGATTTTGTCATTTTGCCGGGCCAACATGAGGCAAGAAGTAGAAAAACAAATTATCAAACTCCTAGTGGATGGAACGTATGTGAAGTTATCCCACGATTCTATCCCAGAAAATAAAATAAAAAATCATCAGGCAACACTAATCAATAAAAACCCCATTTGCTCTTGTGTGAAGTTAGCCCAGCCCAGAATTTGTTAAAACTGATTCAAAATAATTTGTAATTGGTGAAGTAAGCCCAGCCCAGAATTTTTTAATTATTACGTAAAAAACAAAAATAAAAGTCGTTTCTTTTTAAATATATTAGAATTTTAGCCAGGTGAACGTTATATAAATAGAACATGTATTTGTAACAAATAAAATTACATTAGACATGATAAAGGTACTTAGCACGATAAAAATATAAATTTGTCGGATTAAGGCTATGTGTTTTTAAATTCGTCACACTCCTGCCTTACTATTAGAAAAATTAGAAAAAAATCGTTCCGTGGCAACTTTGCGAAATTGGGCCCTGGGCCAGACATATCCGTGCAACTCGTATTTGACCAAAAATTACATTTAAATTTCCCACGTTAAAAGTAAAAAGTTGTCGGATTAAGGCTATGTGTTTTTGAAATCATCACATTCCTTTTTTTAGAAAAGTTAGAAAAAAATCGTTTCGTGGATATGTCTGGCCCAGGGCCCAATTTCACAAAGTTGCCACGTAACGATTTTTTTTTAACTTTTTTTAAAGTAAGGCAGGAGTGTGACGAATTTAAAAACACATAGCCTTAATCCGACAAATTTATACTTTTAAGGTGGGAAATTTAAATGTTGTTTTTGGTCAAATACTAGCTGTATGGATATTTCTGGCCCAGGGCCAAATTTCGCAAAGTTGCCACGGAACGATTTTTTCTAGCTTTTCTTAAAGTAAGGAAGAGTGTGACGATCTCCTAAACACATAGTCTTAATCCGACAAATTTATACTTTTAAATTTATACTTTAAAATTTTGTTCAAATACGAGTTTTATGGATATTTCTGGCCCAGAGCCAACTTTCGCAAAGTTGCCAAGGAATGATTTTTTTCTAACTTTTCTAAAAGTAAGGCAGGAGTGTGACGATCTCAAAAACACATAGCCTTAATCCGACAAATTTATTTATTTATCGTGCTAAGTACCTTTATTATGTCTAATGTAATTTTATTTCTTACAAATAAATTTTCTATTTATATAGCGTTCAGCTGGCTAAAATTCTCAAATTTTAAAAGTAACGACTTTTATTTTTGTTTTTACGTGATAATTAAAAAATTCTGGGCTGGGCTAACTTCACCAATTACAAATTCTTTTGAATCAATTTTAACAAATTCTGGGCTGGGCTAACTTCACACAAGAGCAAATGGGGTTTTTATTGATTAGTGTTGCCCGATGATTTTTTTTTTATTTTCTGGGATAGAATCGTGGGATAACTTCACATACGTGTGGATGGAATAATAACACCTTCCAAAAGCCCATACAATCACCGATTTGTTGATTCACAAGCAAAACAGTATAGAATGGTGATAGAATTCAAGAGAAAAAACGCAGTAATAATATCAGACACAGATCCGATTCTTGACATAAGCAGCACAATCCCAAAATTGAAATGTTTTACCACTATCGATCATACTTTACGATTTCATCAAATAAAGATGAAAGAAGCTGATATACCCAAGACTTCATCCCAAGACATCATACAGAGCATGATATATGACGTTTTAAGAATTTATCGGTGAGATATGCTACGGGTATATCAATGATATTATAATATTCGGAGGGAAAACTGAAGAAGAACATTTAATGAATATGAAGAAAGGTTTTCGAAACTGGAAAAGGCCTCTCAACTTGAACCAGTTATAACATTCAAAATTCTGCCATTGATATTCCGAACAAACATTACAAAAAAGGCATATCTACACCAATTTGTTTGTATCTGGAAAATGTTGAACAGCTACCAAAATTTATTTCATTTGCGGTTTGGTCCTCAAAGTTTTCATCAACAAAGTAATGGCGAAACGCCAAAGACAAATTCAACAAGACGAAATTTCTACTTGTCAACCGAGGACACACGGGACGTGAATCTTTAAGGCAGGAGGAGTTAACAACAATATTAACACTTGCAACCAATATCACGTGTAACCAACATTGAATTTCTTAAATAGCTGAATTAACAAATATTGTAATTTGTAATGAGAAAATATTTGAATACGACATCCGGCAAGCCATGTGCCAATTTCATTACTCTACGTAAAAGAAAACCAACGAAAAATATATTTTAGTTTTTAAGTTAAAAAAAATTTTATAAAAAGAAAAAAGAGTTTTAGTTGGAATAAAACTGTAGAAGAGTTAACATTAAAAATAATTTTTTTTAACATCTCTACGAGACAACTCCATTATCTTGTACGTTTAAAGGAAAGGGTACCCAACTCTTTCAAGTCCGTTTTACGCAGACACATTGCATAGCCCTATGTCAACCTGGTAGGAGGGGTGTAAATTTTACACATATTACTTAAGAGTTTGACCATTATTAAGATCTCCGTGACCAGATTGCCATGACCAGATTATTGCTGATTCATATTTATATTTCAGTTCATAATTTTTAGACCTTTCATTTCCCTAGTATGTATTACATTAATAACTACAATAATAATAATTATAACTTTCCATTCCTTAAAAAAAAAAAGTTGTTCCTTTGGCACACAGACGGAAAATAAAAAAAAACAGAATAAAGCAAAATTAGTCAAAACATAACTGAAAAAGGAAAAAAGGGTTTTCTGATTGTGTATTAAATAGCTATGGGTTACTCCTGGTATATGAAAAATATACTCACTGTGTAGCAGTAGCACCCACAAATTATACGGTTGGGCACAAAATGAACGAGAAAATTATGGAAAATTCTTACAACAACACAAACATACACACACACCCAAAAAAGGGGTAAAGAAATGGAAATTTAATGAAGAAACATTATTTTGTTTATGGAACCTCATAAATTTCTATGTTTTTATTTTTGTAAATGTGTGTGTGTGTAGAGCATAATTTTTAGAATTTAACAACAAAAAACCATTTCATTTGTCTTTTTTGGAACTCGTTCGCTTTATGTATAGCGCTTCATAAAATATTTAGACTATAGAGAGAGAGAGGAGACGCGGCAGTGTTGATAATGGTAATGGGCTGGATAATAACAATGATAATAGTCATAATTTAATATTTATATACAAGTTCATAAAACTTTTGTTTATTTATAATATGTAATAATAATAAAGTCGACGTCTAATAACAATATAATTTCCAAATGGTAACATGATTTATACATTAAACATAAAATTTAGTGTTGTTCTTATAAACATCTATTATTGTTAGTTGTGCGTACACGGTGTTATAAAAGATGATTCATGCGATTTGGATTTCCATAAAAAAAAAAATAATATGAGGGTTTTATTACCACGATCGCAGAAATTTCGATTCCAAATCGATGATCAATTAGGGCACGAGAAGAAATCCATGTGAAAAATATAAAAATTGAACCAAACCACCAATCCACATATAACGATAAAATCGAAATATATCGGTGCGTTCCGATTTATAATATTTTATACTTTATAGATGTAAACAGACAAAATAAAATTAAAAACCAGGTGAATTATTAGACCACCCGGGCTCCAAAACAAAATAATATTTCGACTCTACACGTATTATATAAAGGTAATTGAATTTGATTGTTTTTTTTGTTGTAAGATCGATTGATTACCATTTGGTATATATTGTATTGTACACAAGAGATGTAATACGTATGTGGTCCAATTTCTCAAAATAATTTTTAGTTAATTTTTTGTTGTTGTGTATTTTGGTTTTGGATTTGAATTGGAGTGGATAAAGTGATATCTGATACAAATCAAACAAAATACCAAAAAGAACATATATCATTTTAATTTCCTGCCTCGTACATAGATATATGAGAGAAATGCTGTTGCATGAGTGCTGCTGAGCGTACACATGAATAAGTTAGAATTTATGCTGTGGGATTTCTTTGTAGACTTAATTGAGTGTAATCTGAAATTTTTGTTCAACTTTTGTGAATAAGATGCCATGAACTCTGTCAATATCGCGAGGAGCATAATAATTTCATATAACATTCGATTAAAATTTATCATTTGTATATTATTTGAAAACGCTATATAAAATTAATTCGTAGCAGAGAGTGACTTAAACTCAAAACACATCTGCTGTGAAATTTTTTGCAAGCAAAAACTAGGTAAAGATTTAAATTTGTGCACCGCATCCGAACATCACATAAAGTTAGGGTGCGAGAGTGATGGAGATGGTGTTGAAATTATTAACATTAAACCATTTTTATTAAAAATTTATATTTCAAGTTTGTGAAACATGGCGAATACTGAACAGACTCCGATTTTTTCGTCTTTATGATTTTTGGCTAATAATACAGGGATTGTGAATTTTCTAATTATTTAGTTGGTGTTCCGATTTTTTGAAAACCAATGAAACTACTTTTATGATCCTGTAAAAGGAAAAATAAAGTATGACGAAAATTTTCGACCTCGATATTTATGCAGATCATTACTATTCGGTATATCGCCAAAGATCGAAAAAATATGCTCTGTTTGCTTCTCGTTGTGTGTTTGTAGTTCCAGACTGATCGGAATTAAACTTATTCCATCAATTGGGAGAACTTAGTGCAATTTAGGGTAAATTGATCACAGTAGGTGAAATGTGGAGACCAGACATCCAGGTGATTTTGGTTAATATTCAGAAATAAACTCGAATCAATTAATGACAGTACGAACCTTTGATATTATGCGTCACCCATACAGATCCTATCTCTAAAAACGTCTTTCCACGCTGAAAAGTCATTAAAATATTGTTAACACTTTTCCTAATAATACACAAACATTTATAAAATCCATGAGAACATACCCTAATAACCTATCCCACCCATGAATTGTATATTGAAAAAAATAATAATAATAAAAAAACCAAGAGAAGAAAACCTCTTGAAATCCTTGTCATGTCACTCATCAACCCATATACCATCAGAAACATGAAATAATTTAATCGTAAAGAAACATTTTCTGTCATCCTCAAAAACAACACAAAACTCAAATCCGCCGATGTTACTCTCAACAAACATAAAGAACAAAAACAAAACACCGAAGACGCGAGAAACATAATTTATAATCCATCATTACAGAGTAATTTGTCTGAAATGTCAACAATTTTAATATTTTTGTTTTATAAAATTTGAAAAATTATTGTTAAAGAAAAACATTAAGATACCGAAAAACAAAAGAAAATTAATAAAAATTATAAAATTATGTTTGAGGATTTATGTTTTGACGGACACAATTCATTATTATGCTGTACATCTTTGCTGTGTTAAATAGCGAGTGCGGTGCGGTAGACAATTTAATATTATGTATTTTTTGCGGGATGTCGTCGCAACCGCCTCCACTTCGTATACAATAAATAATATTAAAATCTTAAGAAATATTTTTTATTTGTTGTTTTTCTTGTAAACTCATCATGATTTTAAAATTTTATTATCGTTATTGTTTTATTTATTTAATTTAATTAGATACCAAAAATTGTTATCAATCATCAGCATCCGATATTCTCACAATAAGATAAATAAATAAAGCGCGCGCTTTACTAAGTACATACAAAATAAATTACATTGATAAATTATATAAAGTGTAAAGTGTTTTAGGAATGAACACAAATAATTTTCCATTTTCTTTTTATGTATGTATATAGTTTAAAATAAATAAATAAATAAATAATAAAATAGTATATATATATCGATAAATTATATCAGAAAGATTAAAGAAGATGATGACGATGAGATTAAAACGAAGAAGAAAAATTACTGTGCTCTGTGCTACATACAGAAAATACTTGGTACAAGGAAGAATGAAGTAAAACAAAAAGATCAAATTTTATTTATTTACTCGATTTTTTGTTGTTGTCAAATGGCTTTGGATGTAAGAATTTATAAAACAAAAAAGAAAAAAAATAATTGTAGCGTGGATAGATGAACAGCGAATATGTATATAGACTTAAGACATAAGATGGGTGATTGTCCTGCAAGAAACTGAATACATTTGGCTCTTTTATATAAATTGGTATTCGATTTCAAAGCTGATGCATCATTTTTTCAATTGGAAAAATTAAACTATTAATTCCCAATTAAGGCTAGTTGCACGTTGACTTTGTATAGGTAAATTTGTAATTCGATAAACTATAAATAAATATTTACGATGATGTGTGTGGGCGATAAAGAAACTGCAGTAAAATTTTATTATTGTATACCTGCGTGCGTGTTCAGGTCGCAATATAAACATTGGTTTCCTGCATATGGTCATGGTGAGACAAGTACTGGCATTGTGCATCTTATTTATCTTGCACTTTGTTGTTTGAAATACCGATATAGGTGCTCGGTACATAAATCAAGTGTGGGTAAATATGGCAAAGAAAATTTTGAATTTCATAATCAATCTAAGCATTCCATTATAGCCCAATTTGTGCTAATTAATCCTCATGACCAAATTAGTGCTACTCCAGGAATCGAGTAAATAGAAGATGAAACGACGGCTTAACCCAAAAAATTTGTGATTGTCATAGAAACATACGCATTCAGATATTAAAAGTTCTAGAAATTCTAACATTCTAGAACAACAGGTATGTTCATTTAAAGTTCGTTCTTACAATAAACTTGGTTGTTCAACGAAATAGAATCAACCTTCCCTGCTATTCAACGGAATTGGGCCAATTCTGGATTAGCAAATACATAAATCCACGATGGCTTCAAGAACACTGCCAGAAATTCAATCTTTCAATCAACTGTGGTTTTGATAAAATTGGCTTAATTCTGAATTAGCACAAAAACAACCACTAAATTTCTCGAATAAACATATTGACAGCAGTATGTGATAAGAGAAGAGCCACCAACTTCATTATTTTCTATTTTACTTTCTCAGAATGAACGGGATATTTGTTTCGACTCCTTTTTAGTATCTTGTTTGGATTTGTTTTTTTCTCATTTTATGTGAATGAAAATTTATGAAAATAGCATTTCATATCAAATTCACATTCAATTCATATTCAACTCACATTCAAATAATACTCGATTCATATTCAATTCATAATCAATTCATATTCAATTCATATTCAATTTATATTCAATTCATATTCAATTCATATTCAATTCATATTCAATTCATATTCAATTCATATTCCATTCATATTCAATTCATATTCAATTCATATTCAATTCATATTCAATTCATGTTTAATTCATATTCAATTCATATTCAATTCATATTTAATTCATATTCAATACACATTCAATTCATATTCAATTCATATTCAATTCATATTCAATTCATATTCAATTCATATTCAATTCATATTCAATTCACATTCAATTCAAATTCAATTCGTATTCAATTCATATTCAATTCATATTCAATTCATATTCAATTCATATTCAATTCATATTCAATTCATATTCAATTCATATTCAATTCATATTCAATTCATATTCAATTCATATTCAATTCATATTCAATTCATATTCAATTCATATTCAATTCATATTCAATTCATATTCAATTCATATTCAATTCATATTCAATTCATATTCAATTCATATTCAATTCATATTCAATTCATATTCAATTCATATTCAATTCATATTCAATTCATATTCAATTCATATTCAATTCATATTCAATTCATATTCAATTCATATTCAATTCATATTCAATTTATATTCAATTCATATTCAATTCATATTCAATTCATATTCAATTCATATTCAATTCATATTCAATTCATATTCAATTCATATTCAATTCATATTCAATTCATATTCAATTCATATTCAATTCATATTCAATTCATATTCAATTCATATTCAATTCATATTCAATTCATATTCAATTCATATTCAATTCATATTCAATTCATATTCAATTCATATTCAATTCATATTCAATTCATATTCAATTCATATTCAATTCATATTCAATTCATATTCAATTCATATTCAATTCATATTCAATTCATATTCAATTCATATTCAATTCATATTCAATTCATATTCAATTCATATTCAATTCATATTCAATTCATATTCAATTCATATTCAATTCATATTCAATTCATATTCAATTCATATTCAATTCATATTCAATTCATATTCAATTCATATTCAATTCATATTCAATTCATATTCAATTCATATTCAATTCATATTCAATTCATATTCAATTCATATTCAATTCATATTCAATTCATATTCAATTCATATTCAATTCATATTCAATTCATATTCAATTCATATTCAATTCATATTCAATTCATATTCAATTCATATTCAATTCATATTCAATTCATATTCAATTCATATTCAATTCATATTCAATTCATATTCAATTCATATTCAATTCATATTCAATTCATATTCAATTCATATTCAATTCATATTCAATTCATATTCAATTCATATTCAATTCATATTCAATTCATATTCAATTCATATTCAATTCATATTCAATTCATATTCAATTCATATTCAATTCATATTCAATTCATATTCAATTCATATTCAATTCATATTCAATTCATATTCAATTCATATTCAATTCATATTCAATTCATATTCAATTCATATTCAATTCATATTCAATTCATATTCAATTCATATTCAATTCATATTCAATTCATATTCAATTCATATTCAATTCATATTCAATTCATATTCAATTCATATTCAATTCATATTCAATTCATATTCAATTCATATTCAATTCATATTCAATTCATATTCAATTCATATTCAATTCATATTCAATTCATATTCAATTCATATTCAATTCATATTCAATTCATATTCAATTCATATTCAATTCATATTCAATTCAAATTAAGGATTCAATTCAATTGGATTGAGTATATTGAATGGAAATGGGATTCTTAAACGATTTTTCGAAGAAGTTCTGGAAAATGGCCTGCTGGGGTGGAACTCGGATTAACATTTCCGAGATGAATTTGCAGATCAAAGACCCAAAGGTTGGCGAGTAAACGTAAAAGTCAATGGCATCTTCAAATTCATACTCAGATGTGTCTACATCGATCCGGGCACAGGGTTAACAGATATCAAGCTTTGTATGTTACGATCGCTGGTTAAGTGTTCGAAAAACATCGATAATACGACCCGGATCTCACTTCATCAATCACGAAGGTCGGATACTTTAATGTTAATGTCTCGCAAAACCGCTCGTTGGCCGATTTCATGCTCAGCGAATTTAATTTATCTTCGAAACTTCTTTAACAACGCTAGGTAATACATGCATTGATTCAACCTTTAACGGAAATTATACCGATTTCCAACAAACTTCGCAAACAGCTTCCAATTAATGAGTAACATAAATTGTAAATTGTAACGACCAATTATTTTTTATGTTTTATCAAATGTCCGTTAAAAAATTGGCGTAGCCGTGCAGAGAGTGTAGTGTTTAGTGTCGTAAACAAGAGTGGCAAAATTAACGAATAAAAACTGATTTACTATGTGAAGCCGTTACGGAATAAAACATATAAATAAAAAGTCAGTGATTTTGTTTTTCCTGAAGTTTTGTTGTGTACCATCTTGGACTGAAGGTTAAAATACCGCCTAGATGATTTGCGATTCCAACGCTCGACACTTACACCGCTCCTAAAAACAGGAGCAAACACGAGCCATCAAAAGAAACTCACTACAAGATTGATTAATATGTTGAAACCCGTAAATCCGGATAAAATAATTCTTTTATTTAGATTATTTTTCCTTCTCTCGTGTACTACCAGATTGACATGAATAAGTAAAGATTAAAGTAGTAAAAGTTACCTGACAATTTTTAGCAAAATCATGCGCGATTTACGGAGACTTATACATCCAATATTTTTTAGAAGTACAAACTCTGAACATAAAGTGTTAAATCTGTGTATGGGAAAGAGGTTTATTACAGGTGTTTTTTTAAGCCTGATAGAACTTGAAATTGTAAAAAATAAAATAAAAAATTAAAGTTTTATGAAAAATATACTCTGGCATATCTCAGAATACTCTGGCAAATCATCATGAATATGCTCAAGCAGCAACGCTATGAAATTATTAAAATTTACTTTGAAAATCAGTCGTCGATTCGCGTAATTTATAGACGACTTCCGTCGAACTGTTTTGCCGCATATGGAGTGAGACCAATCCACAAGAGCCCCTACAAACTCCATTACTCCAGAGAAACGCGCAGTTTGTTGCGGTTTACACGCTGGTGGCATTATCGGACCTTATCTCTTGAAAACTGAGGCCGAGGATCACGTTACGATCAATGGAGATCTTTACCGCACCATGATCAATGATTTTTTGTTTGAAAATATGGATAACATGGATCCGGACGAGATGTGGTTTCAACAGGATGGCGCTACGTTCCATACGGCGACCGCAACCATCGACTTATTAAAATCAAAATTTGGCGATAAGAAACGAAATTTGGCGATTTAGAGAAATGGACCTGTCAATTGGCCTCCCTCCATTTCTTTAAAATTTCAAGTTCTGCTTAAATAAATACACTTTAGAAAGGTTTGAAATTAATCGTGGAATTCGTTTAGATACAGACCACTCCAATACAAATTTGCTTAAAATAGAAGAGTTAAGCAAACATCTTACCACTATTATGCAACAGTTAATAGTGTAACAAACATACAATCGGAACAGGACCGAAAGTTCCTACGAGAACGAAATCAAATGAAGCACTGATTTAATGGATCTATTCTGAATCCCAGGCCCAATAAACGAATAAAATCATTTCCTGTGATCGATGAAAATCGAAAACGGTTGAGGACACATTGAATAACTTCTTACCAGTTTGAAAAATTTATAGATAGAAAAATTTTGTATCTAATCCTTACCCTACTAAACTTAAATAAATCAGTCACACCACTGATAGACTCCGGAACCAATAAAAATATAATAAAGCCCGCTATATTTCCCAATAACACTCTACTACTAAAATATCCAAGGTATTCCTAAAATGTAGAATAAACTTATTAAGTGAAGAAGTACCAATATACCACGAGTTATACTTCGATAAATTTTTTGAAGGAAATCTGGGATCAGAACACATACAGCTTTGCTGGGAAAACAAAATAGGCAAGGAGTCTTCTAGGAATTGGAGTCTTTTTTTGCTAAAATTACAAAACTTTTGAGAGCAATTCGCTTATTGTTTCATTTTAAATACAAGTATGACGTAATTTTTTGGAAAAAAAAAATTACATGCAATTTAAGGGCAAAACCCGGAAAAATGCCAAAATATTCAAAATACGTTGATTGGAGTTAAAGTAATGGAATAAATTAAACACTGATTTTTTAATTTTTTTTTGTTTTTTATTGATTTATAGAAGTTCTATCTTTAATATTAATATTTTGTTGGACCGCATTTTGTTTTTATTAGACCAGTACAACCCCGCAACTGATGTATTATGTAAAATTGGTCAAGCAATTATTTTATTTTACGCCTACCGTTCTTGGCCGTCATTAGGGTGTAGATGTTTTATTGCCTGTAATTTTTTTCTTTGAGTATAAATAGGGCATATTTTGTAAGATTAAGTTATTCTGTAAGTGATCCTAGTCAAATAAAGAATAAAGTGCAATTTTATTTAAAAAAGAAAATGGGAGAAGTTAGTGAGCAGTGTAAAAGCAGTATGTTGATTTTGGCGCGAGAAAATTTACCAACGCGTGTAATAGCAGAAAGGTTTAACATTCCTAAAAGTACTGTCGCGGGGAACATTAAAAAATGCGAGAGATTGGCAGTACACAAAGAAAGAAAGCCTCTGGAAAGCCCAGAAAGACAACTCCAGTGGAAGATCGTATCATAATATTACAATGTCGTCGAAACCGTTTTAAAACAACATCGGACAAAAGAGGGATGTTGAGCAAGCAACGAGAAAACAAATTTCAGCCGGCTTAGTGAGAAAAAGTCTTGTTAAAGCTGGTTCTAGAGCAGTTAAACCAATCCAGAAGCCTGAGTTCACATTACTAGTGAAAAAAAACGTTCGCTATGGGCCCAGGAGCATGTTTCTGTGACTCCAGAGATGTGGAATGACGTGATTTTCTCAAATGAATCAAAATGCAAGCTGCATGTTGGAGATGGAAGAATTCTCATAAGAAGAAAACCGGGCGAGAGGCTTAGCAACGAATGTCTTTTAAGACTTCCACCGAAAAATGAAGGAGTTATGGTCTGGCAGCAGTTCTAGCATTACAGCAGCTGTTTATCTGCAGGTCCTAAATTGCTTACAAGTGTCACAACATTTCTCTTTTGCAATCGAAAGTACTTGTGGAATACACTATCAGTGGCCCTATTCGGGTTTTCCCTGGGAATAGGGAATTGAGAAAAAAAATTTCATAGCATTATTGTCTAAATTGAATTTTTCTGGCCTACTGAAGAAAAAAGTTTAGTGTACAAATTTTTAAAACAAAGTTAATTGGGCAACTTTTGTTCCACAAAATTTTTATAGGGAAAAATATTTTCCCATTTAACTTTGTTTTCAAAATATTTATACCAAACTTATTCCCTAAGTAGGCCAGCAAAATACAATTTACACAAAAATGCTATGAAAATATTTTTTCCAATTCCCTATTCCAAAGGAAAGCCCGAATAGGGCCATTGGAAACTGAAAGGGATCCTCGTATATTCTTATAACTTTCATTCTCATTTTTAATTTTTGTCTAAAAAAATTTGTTTAATTATTTTTTATTAAATAATTAATAAATTTACTTATTTTTGTTTAAAATTTGTTTATTTTTAATAAGGTATAGCAATTCTTCTATTTTATCCTTCTATTTCGACATTTGATAATTTTCATACACAAGTATAAAAGAATAGAAGATCTATATTGAATCGACCTGATTATTACGGAAAATCGAGATTAATAGGCCTATTCCACTACAACAGCGTTTTATTTTGCGGAAAACTAGAACGAGATAAAAATATAGATTCTCTGTGAGTGTGAGCGAAACATCAGAGTTTTTTTTCTGTGATTTTTTGTTATTGTTGAGTTGGTTGCCATAATTATAAATAAAAAATATCAAATAAAGTATTTTTTATGGCAACCAAACTGAAAAAAAATGCCCCCACTCTCAGCAAAGTTTTATTTTTCCGATATTTTTATGGCTACATAAATTTTTTGTGATTGGTGTGTCGACAGGAAAAAATTATTTTTTGTTGGAAAAAACACGCTACATAGATGTCACAAAATATTAAAAACACAGGATTTTCAGATAAATATTTTAATAAAATTTATCAATAAAATTAAAATTTATTTATTAAAATTAATTTTAATTTGTATATTTAATTTCCATTCCATGCAATTGGATCAGTTAACCATTACATATATTAGAACCGTTTTGTCGCAGCTCCTCAAAGCGCATTATTCCATCATCACAGAAAACAGTAAAACCTAAATCTAATTCCGATATCCTCATATGGTTTGAGAGATAGTAAATTAGTATGCAATACGGGATCCAGTGACGCCAGTTGATGTATACCGATATCCGAATGCTTACCGGTCAATTTCGATAAGATGAACTCGGCCAATGGAAGTTCAACGAGTAAATTTTCGTAAAATGCTTTACCCAATATTCGTTCAAATATCATAATCGATCGAATTTGTTTGATCGATCATGTTGGCCCATCCTCATCTTCGTGGGTAACATCTTGCAGTTAAATGAATTTGTCTCTGGAAATGCTAGTTCGACCAAACCGGGCAGGACGTCTTCTTGGCAAAATTGGTATATCTTGATCGAAATTTACTGGCGGCACAAAATAATTTTATTAATAAATTGTTTCGACCATAAACCAATTTTATTTACAAATTACAAATCCTTTGGACAGCATCGAGATTGGAGACGAAAATTCATTATGGCCAAAATGAGAGAAATTAAACCAAAATGTTTTGATGAAAGTTGGCTTGAACGCCAACATATAGTAATCTAAAGTAAAACGAAATTGTTTAGTTAAAAACTTTTCCATTTGTTTATTGAAATACTTACTTGTATTTATAAACTTGTATTTGATTGTGTCATCAAATCATGACAAATCCTACACAAGCAATGAATGGAATCCGGTTCTACCTTATAACCAGTCGAAATTCTGCTCCGCATCACCTACCTGAATCACGTACGTATTCCCGTTCTGCTCGAACAGCAGAGCCCCGTCTCTGTACAAACATTTCTTAAATCGGCATCGTTAAAATTATCTGAAGATAGGTTGAAGATAGGTTGGGCATGCATTTTTAAAATTTCCGAACGTGCCTGTTAATTAGGAAGCAGAATTTCGATTTAAACATCCGGGACGTAATAATGCTGGATCTAGCGTCCCGGACAGTTTGTAGCCATAATCACTTGAACCTAACCTAACGAATGGAAATCATCCATTTGATATCACAAATCTAACATCTCGCAATGTCAACTCAATTATCGGCACGATTCTAAATCGCCACCCGGTTGTTTTACCACGTGTAACTGGTAAACAACATAAAACGTCTTGTTTACCACAATTCTTGATAAGCAACAATACGGATTCCAAAACGAAAACAAAAGAGCGACACGACGAATACAAGCAGAGCAGAACGAATAAATTTATTTTAATAAAATAAATTTTACAATCATTCAGTTCCTCCCAAACAGCCGCCCGAACAAGCCGAAAATAGTAATAAAATTGGAACGATCGCCTCACACCACGAATATTGGCACCGTGGCATCGTCAAAAATTCTTATTCAAAATTTAATTTCAAAAATTTTAGAATTTTTGGATAATCTAGGAAAGTTAGAATCCCAACTTTCTACCTTAGACTTAAAATCCGGATTTCATTAGATACACTTGGATACAAAGTCGCTTTAGAGAAAAGCGCGTTCTCAACTAACAAAATAAACTTCGAATTTTGGCGTTTGCCTTTCGGATTGATAAACGAGCCAGCAACTTTCGAAATATATTTTCAAAGCACCGAAACTTTGTCACATTTCAATAGGAAATGTATATATAACGCGAGAAAAAGTTTTCAGACCAAAGAAATGTAAGCTCTCTTGCCTTCTAAAATTTTTAGAGAGACAAATAGTTGTTCACACGAGATGCTCGATCGAGCCGAATAAGTGGTTGAATATAGAGAAACCCTTTCACAATGTTAGACCGGAGGCGATTACTCGGGCTCACACAGATCCGCGTGTGGGCGAGTCACTCATATGTTAAATAGATCAGATATTGAAAAGCAGGATAGTTGTGTTTTGTCTGCGAGGATCCACAATTTTTTGAGCAAAGCCACACTAGCCACGCAAGGTGGAGTTTTATATTACATTCTTTGCAGCTTGGTCATTAATGACCGGTTACTGAAAATAGAAGCGTATCGTTTACGCTTTATTGCATATGTTGCTATTGACGTCTTCGGGTAAATATCCACCGCATGCGATGCGTCGCAGTCCCCACTCAACATAACGAGTTCTTTGATCATTTAGCTATCGAGCGGTGTCATTCAATTTTGAATGTAGATGATAGATATATATAGCTGCAGCATCAAATTTTATCTACCGAAGCAAATTTAAAGTCGTATTCACGTCAAAATTATGTAAATATTTTTAAATTGTAATTTTAGTTTTTTTTATTTCAATCAAAATTAAGTTTTGGTATTAGTTTTCAATTTAAAGAAATTTGTCTGTTGTCAAGTTTTCATTTTAAACAATGCTTTTACCAACTGTTTATTTTTGATAATTTTCCATTTTGTTAAAAACTTCACATCCGTCTATTATACTGATACTGATTTTGATTACACATTTAGGCATTCCAATAAAAAATTTCCATTCATCGTCGTCTCGTACATACAGATAATTACAAATAGCATAATAAAACCAAAAGTTATTACCTTTAAACCGATTAACTTCATTTAAAACAATTTTTAATGTTCAATTTGATTAAAAGGTCTCATACCTCAACACAAAAATAAATACAGTATAACTTTTTTTGTTCGTATCTATAAAATACCGCGAATTTTGTGGTTTTCGTATACCCATTAAAACATTAAAATGCCGCGCCGCAACCTCCGAGCACACAACACATAAAAATCACACCGCGGCGCGCGTACCTTTTACGTGTACGTAATTTACGATTTCAACTTAATCAGATTTTCACCACAAAATGTAATAAATTAAATGTTTTCTATATACTACTGTAGTTTTTGTTGTTGTGATATTTCCGTTTATGTTTTTCACGAAAATTGTATCCCAGTAAAACCTTTTCAATCATTATTTTTCCGTTTTAACAAATTATATATTTTTTTTTTATTTTATTCAAATTTTAATTGTTTCAACTTTACAAATAAAAATGTTTTCCTGTTTTGTGTGTTCATTTATTTTATTTGTAATGCGAATTTTCCCATTTTCCCCGCATACGAGTATACTACACAAAAAATAACGTTATGTACCTAAGCCAACGTATTCGTAAACAGAGAGCAAAGTTGAAAATGCATAACAAAAAAAAAAAAACTTTTGTAAATTATCATGATGATTATGTGTTGATACAGATGATGCTGATGATGATGATGTAGCGAGTAGGGAAGACAAGTTAAATTGGAAAAATCCGAGCAACAAAAAAAAAATAGAAAATTTTAATTGTAACAAATTTATATACATATATATATTGCTACTTTTTGAATGTTGTTACGTTATTATCATCATCAAACAAAAGAGGAAAACCTTTTTATTTTCATCTATGTATGTATGTATATATATTTTTGGATGCGGAAAATGTAAAGCGGAAAATAATAATTATAATGGATAAAACGGAAAATTGGTATACGTTCAGCCTTCTATATATATTTATATAAAAGCCGTGTTTGTTGATAAATTAGTCCGGGTTTGTGTTTGAAGAACTGGAAAATAGTTCAACTCGACCGTACTCAAATTTTCTGAACTAATATTTATTATATCCGCCGCTGAAAGTGCTTATTTAGTGCTACCCAGTTAATCAGCACGAATCTATCAATGCGAATTAATTTTCCATGTTATTCGACAAAAATTAAAGTTTTTTTTATACATTATTTAAAATTTTAAAATTCATTAAGGGATATTTCATTGATATGCAAATAGCATACACACACATTCCGAAAAAGCTCTCTAAATCCAATTTATATTTATACGTATTCAAATTGAATATATATGTATATTGAAATTAATTAAAATAGATTTAAATTCAATTAAACAAACAATAAATGAAATATAAATAATTAATTAAATTATACGTTTTTATTTATAATTAAATTGAAAATATTTAAGTGTCAGATTTTGCCCAAAAAATATAAAATGTTTTGCGCGAATTGAATTAATAACAAAAAAAAAATAAATAAAAAGTTTAATCGAGCTTTTTATATGTATTCTACTTTGTTAATTTAATTTTTGTTTTTGATGTGCTCTATAAATATACATTTTTTTGTTGTTGTAATTAAATTATAAATATACAAAAGTCACACAATATCATAATTATGAGTTAGAATTACGTATTATATACTATAAAAGTTAAATGTATTCATCATATACATCAGCATTAATTTGGAAATGGTTTTTATGCTTTTGCGAAATACAACAACAACAAAAAAATAATACTTTATAGGGAAAGTGGAACAGGAAATATGAAATATATGAAATGGTTTGAATAATCAAAGTTGTGCTAGGCTTACAAAAAAAACATTGCTTTTGGGCACGTCATTAATTACCATATTACCAAAATTAAGCAAATGTTGTGGAAGGATAGGTTTTATAATTTAATAATTAAATTAATATCGAGTGCGTATGTACATCAACTTTCGCTCTTATCGTATTAGGATTTAGAGAAAAAAAAAATTATTGACGTAAGCCAAATAAATTGGGCAACGTTAAGGTGCGTCTGGTACGTGCACCATACATATATCGAGTTGTCTAGAACAATATGGTGACGATAGAATAAGAAAACTGGCTAAATATAATCAAATTTTTAATGAAAGTGTAGCTACACTTATTTGTGTAGCACACTTTTTGATATACTTACACTTAGCTAACAGAATAATATAAGTGTTTAAAAAATGTAAAATAAAATAAAAAAATGTACCTACACAAATTAACGAATATGTAGAATTGAGAATTGTAAATATCAAACATTATTCATCAAAAATGTTAGAACAATTTAGTGAGGACAGAAGAAAATTGGCTTAATATACGTAATCATATTTTTAAGAAACGTGTAGCTACACTTATTTGTGTAGCTATACTTTTCGATATTCACATTGCTAACTGAATAGTATAAGTGTTGAAAAAGTGTAAAATAAAGTTACCGGAGTAAGCTTTTTAACGAAAAGTGTAGATACACAAATTAATGAATATGTAGCATTGAGAATGTATATGAAGCTAGCCCGAAACTCAGCCCGAAAAAACGCGATTGCAACACTGAACTATCACTATCGTGATAGTTTACTATCCCAGCCCGAAAAAATATCACTATCGCGACAGTGAACAGTGTCATGATGCAATGTCAAGAAATTTGTAACATTCAGCCCGAAATCCTAAAATTTATTTTTTGTATTTTTACGATATATTACTATTACTTGCTAGCCTAGTCAGACCTAAACTCTTCATTTATCGATATTCAGTTCAAAAAGCCCATTGGCAGTACTAAACTATAACTATTGAGAAACTTTTATATCCCAGCCCGAAAAAATATCACTGTCGGGACATTTAAATTAAAATATAACTTTTTTTGTTATAAATATAACTTTTAGGTTTTTTTAAATTATCCCTTCAATTGATGGGAAACCTAGACAGGAATTTCAGTCCGAAATTTTAATTTGTTTTTTATGGATATAAACGTTTGAAGTTTTGATTACAAACTGAGAGTTTTGACCAAAAAAAACATCTGCTATTAAACGGATATAGTCATTTGAATCAAATGCGGTTCACTTGGCATATACCGCCGGATTCGTTGAAGCTTTTATTACAAACTAAGAGATATGCCGGAAATTTATATCTGGAACTATCTGGATATAGTAGTTTGAATCTCGCCTCACAAGCAATTTACGAGCACTTGACATATATCGCCGGGTTCGTTGAAGATTTCACTACAAACTAAGGGATTTGCAGAAAAATTCTATCGAGAATTATCTGGATATAGTCTTTTGAATCTCGTCTCACAAACGATTCACGAGCACTTGACATAGAATTTTTCTGCAAATCCTTTAGTTTGTAGTGAAAACTTCAACGAACCCGGCGGTATATGACAATTGCTCGTGAATCGATTGTGAGACGAGATTCAAAAGACTATACCCAGATATTTCCAGATAGAAGTTTTCTGCAAATTATTTTGGTTTCTAGTCAAAACTTTTGCATTTCCATTGGTATATGTCAAGTGCTCGCGTATCGTTTATGAGGCGAGATTTAATATAATATATTCCAAGTAATATCCGATAAAGTTTATCATTAAACATTTTTAGAATTTTTTTTGAAAACTTGGTCTATTTTTTTTTTTACTTTAATGTTTCAGCAGTAATTTATCAGAATTTAGAAGCCCCGGTTAATTCGATAGCAATTTAATAAATAATTATATAATAGTAATAATTTGCGTGTAACACAAATTTCGGGCTGGAAATTCGGGCTAGCTTCATGGAGGTGCATTGAGAAGTTTAAATAACGAAAATGGTTCATCAAAACTATTAGAACAATATAGTGAGGACAGACGAAAACTGGCTAAACATAATTAAATTTTTTAAGAAAAGTGTAGCTACATTTATTTGTGTAGCTACACTTTTCGATGTACGCTTTGCAAACCGAATACTATAAGTGTTGAAAAAATGTAAAATAAAGTGGCCCAGTTAGCTTTTTATCGAAAAGTGTAGATTCACAAATTAACGAATATGTAGCATTGAAAAGCGTAAATATCAAAAAATTGATTATCAAAAATATTAGAACTATATTGTGAGGACAGACGAAACTGGCTAAATATAATCAAATTTTTAAGAAAAGTGTAGCTACATTTATTTGTGTAGCTACACTTCTTGATGTACACTTTGCTAACCGAATAGTAAATGTGTTGAAAAATTGTAAAATAAAGTGAAGGGAGTAAACTTTTCAACGAATATGTAGCATTGAGAAGTACAAATATCAAAAATTATTCGTCAAAAATGTAAGAACAATATAATGAGGATAGAAGAAAACTGGCTAAATATAATAATTTTTTTAATTATTTGTGTAGCTACACTTTTTGATATACACTTCGCTAACCGAATAGTATAAGTGTTGAAAAAGTGTAAAATAAAGTGACCCAGTAAGCTTTTTAACGAAAAGTGTAGATACACAAATTAACGAATATGTAGCATTGAGAAGCGTAAATATCAAAAATTAGTCACCAAAAATATTAGAACAATATAGTGAGGACAGACGAAAACTTGATAAATATAATCAAATTTTTAAGAAAAGTGTAGCTACATTTATTTGTGTAGGTACACTTTTCGATATACACTTTACTAACTTTAGAGTATAAGTGTTGAAAAGTGACCGCAGTAGGCTTTTTATCGAAAAGTGTAGATACACAAATTAACGAATATGTAGCATTGAGAAGTGTAAATAACAAAAATTGTTCATCAAAATATTAGAACAATATAGCGAGGACAGACGAAAACTGGCTAAATATAATCAAATTTTTAAGAAAAGTGTAGCTACATTTATTTGTGTAGCTACACTTTTCGATGTACACTTTGCTAACCGAATAGTAAATGTGTTGAAAAATTGTAAAATAAAGTGAAGGGAGTAAACTTTTCAACGAATATGTAGCATTGAGAACAGTAAATATCAAAAATTGTTCGTCAAAACTGTAAGAACAATATAATAAGGACAGAAGAAAATTGGCTAAATATACGTAATCACATTTTAGCTACATTTATTTGTGTAGCTACACTTTTCGATATACATTTTGCTAACTGAATAGTATAAGTAGCGAAAAAGTGTAAAATAAAGTGACCGCACTAAGCTTTTTAACGAAAAGTTTAGATACACAAATTAACGAAAAGTGTGGCATTGAAAAGTGTATATTATGTACATATATGTATGATTTATTCCTCAAAAATTGTTCATCAAAAATGTTTATTATGTGCCGGTATTAAGTTACATATTACGAAAACCATTCTACGCTAGGGTTTGTTCACAACAAAATTTAATTATTAAATGCTTGAAATGACTTCAATATCATTCTCGAAAACCACAGAAGTAATCAAAAATTCTTTGATCGACTAACTGCCATTTTTGCTATGGCGATTTCTTTTGTTTTGAGCTCGGTTCGTTGTCTATACGAAAATGATTAACGTTTATAGCTAAAATTGTCTTTATAAGAAGACTCTCGAATAAATCTAAAAGGTTCACTCTTCAGAATGATTAGGTTAATTTTTGAGTAGCTGAAAAAAATGTGGAAAACGTTTACGATTACGCCCGCAGAACTTCTTGGAATACGATCTTTGAAGAAATTAACAGTCTTTCTTGTATCGCCAGAAAATTATTCCCTAGCTATTTAATTTTATTTTCAAAAAAATTAACACTAACTTTTTACCTCAGTATGCCAGAAAAAAAAATTTAATATAAAAATTACATATAAATTCTTTCCCCAATTAACTATTCCCGGGGGATTACCAGAATAGTGCCACAGAGTAGGGAAATTGGATAATTACTGATTTCAGTTCATTTTCCTGGATGAGGCATTGTCGGCTCTGATTCTGATGCGGATGAGAATCTGTACGGTCGCTTTCACAAGTATGTGAAGTTTGGAATGTCAGACCAAGAAACCTGCGGTGGCAACACGAAAACCATAATTCCTGTCACTGTCAGCCCAAAAAAATCTAGTACCACGACATTTTAATGATATCAGCCCATAAAACAAAATATTTTTCAATTGAGATTTTTAAAGCAAGCCCATTTTTTTTATCTTGACAGTAACAATTATCTTGACAGTTATGTCGGATACACTCAGCTCAAAATCTAAATGTTCATAGTTAAGGGAACCATTATAACATTCTTATTATTTTCAAATGGTTCATAAAAATATTATTTTTACGGAACATTAATAAATGGCCTCGAGTTTCAAAGATGGACATACGCCAAAATTTTCGATTTTTGTAAACTTCTTTTAAGATAAACGAAGTTTTCGCAATTTTCGATGACTAAACCAAATTAAAAAAAGATTCAATACATAAACATTGCTCCGTAAAAACTAATATTTTTTATTTTTTTTATTTATTTATTATAAATAGTTTATTTCTCTTTATACATACAAAACTTAACATTACGACAAATATAAATTAAGAAAAAAACCATTCTAGTGAACTCCTGATTTTAAGAAAAATGTTCCGGAGCTACGATTCAATATTACAATATTTAAAAAAAAAAGAAAATTTAATAAATGTAAAATTTTCAAACGACGATCATTATTTATAATTTAGAAAAAGTATATAAAAAAGAAAAATATTAAATAAGTTCGATAAAGAAGTTAAGTGTTTAATTATTCCCCTCACTACAATTTTCAGAAAGTTCTGGTTCTAGCCTTGACGTGTAAATATGTTCAAGAGGTTATAATGGAAACCTCATACCGAGAATGGTCTATATTGAGCCACTTTAAAACTGCCATAATATCTTGGTGAAAGTTGATATTTTGGGTGTTGGTCCTCGGTCTCATTATGATTATGGAATAGTTTTGTGTCTAAAAGCGGAACCAGTCAGAAATAAAAATTTAACTTAATAAAAAAATAAGAATGCGATAAATGGTATTTCAATGTTATTACCAAGTCAAACTCGAAATTAAGAAAAACTTAAATATTTTTCGATTTGTTGTTGTGTTTTATACACAGCAAAAGAAGATAAATTTTTGATACTTGTGGAAGCCATATTTATTTTGTGTACATTTTTTGTTTACTATTTTATTTATTAAATAAAACTATTTTAATATTTTTTCATATTATGTGATTAGTTTTAAAAATGTGTGATAAAGTAAAAATGGTGTTTTAGTGAATTTTGTTAAAAATTAATTTGTTAATATTATAGTCGTAGTGTAAACGCTATTTTACTACTATGTATAATATTTTAATTTTGTTTAGTTTATTTCCTTTTTTCTTTGTGATGTAAAAGCATCTCGTGTATGTGTACATTTTCAAATACTAAATTTATATATAAATATTGATAACAACATGAACAAATATGAAGTTTCTCTAAAAGACATTTCACAATAAAAACAGCTGTTGGTAAACGAACAGCTGTCACTTAAAATTATTATCTTTGGCTGGTTGGAATACCAAAAAAAAGAAAAACAATTGGGTTCGGTAAAATTCGTATTTTATTTTTGTTATTTTCTTATTTCTGATTGGTTCCGCTTTAAGTTTAGTAAAACAACTATGAATTAAATGATTGTAAATTAAATTTGATACAATAACGTCCCTCAACAGCCAATACGGATTGTCTGATTAGGATGTTACTTCGTACTTAAGATTTTTCCGTTAATGCAAATATCCTACTGACATGTAGATGAAACCTGTGAACCGGAATTGGCAGCAACTCTTAATTAAACCTTTCTCGATTTTTATAATTTTTACCAAATATTTCAAAAATTCATTATAAAATAAAATTTTTCAAATTATAAGTTGCCATTGATCCAAAATTTGTGCTAAAAAGTTTTTCAGACAAATTGACTGATCGGTATTAAATTTTTTGGCGAAAGTGTACGGAGTGTGGCAACTTTCGTAGAAGTCTTTTTAATTTTTTCAGTGTATAATTATAAGATGCCATAAAGTTTATAAAATAATTTTTCCAGAAAATGTAGATTTTCTCAAATTTAAGCAAGAATGAAGAATTTTGATTGACATACAGTTTTTATTAAAATTTTGGTAAATTGTGTTTTTCGCCTTAGAAATCAAAAAAATCTTAGTGAAAGCGATGACCAGTAAAAATCAAAATCAAATCATCATCCCAAAATCTCAGCTTCCACAGAGATATTATGGTTTTTCTTAAAGAGGTAGTAAATGGCCCAATCTCCGTATGAAAATCCAATTACAACCCCCTGAAACTGTTACTCGTAAAGACTAATATATTATGGTTGTTCTTAAAGCAGTTGAACAAAGGTCATCCTCGGTATAATGATCCTACTACAACCTCCAGAAACTTTCTACTCGTAAATAGTAGAACCAGAACTATTCGGAAAGCATAGTGAGACCGATGACCAATACTGAGAATCTCAACTTCCACCAAGATACTATGGTTGTTTTTAAAGCGGCCGAATATGGGCCATTCTCAGGGTTTTCAGGACAACCTTCTGAAACTTTCTACTCGCATAGGTTAGAACGGGAACTATCCGAAAATCATAGTGAGACCAGACCGATGACTTATACTCAAAATCTCAACTTCCATTAAGAGATGAAAACCGCTCTCAAAGCGGCTGAATATGGGCCATCCTCGGTATAAGGATCTCATTACATCCTCCTGAAACATTCTACTTGTAATGGTTAGAACAAAAAAGTATCCGTAAATCCTAGTGAGACAGGTGACCCAAAATCCAAACTTTCGTTCAAGATATTAGGGTTGTTTTTGAAGCGGCTGAATATGGACCATTCTCGGTATAAGGATCCCATTACAACCTCCTGAAACCTTCTACTCGTAAAGGCTAGAACCAGAACTAACCGATAACACTAAAAATTATAAATTTCTTTAATTTGACATACATTTTACACATCATAAAATTATGGAAACAGTGATAACATTTTATCATGTTAAATGTCATTTTTGGCATCTTACATAGATTTAACCATAAGTGTTTTTAGTTAGTGCGCGTATCGCACCATATCACAATTTTTTTTTTTTTTGTATTTATACCTGCAATCTGTTGTGGGCCTGTTCAAGACTCTTCCTGCTCTTTCGCGGTTTGGTTATTCCGTCCTTACTTTTACGCCAGTCAGCCAATCTGAGGACGTACGGCTATAGGACCGATTTTAAGACCATCTGCACATTGCAAACTCCATGCCAGTCTATACTGACATGGAAGATGGGTCGGCCCATGTGTTTTGCACTCCGACAGGGGGTCATAGATGTGTTACATTTCATCACAGATCGTAAATTACCTCTAATAAGTTTGTATTACCTATATTGACGAATACATATTTTAAATAAAGATGAATAATAAATTATTCGAAAATTAAAAAAATTTATAGAATTTTTAGGAATGTACTTTATTACTTTCATCTCATTTATTTACCCTCATGATGATAACGTAATCAGAATATTGTATAAATGAATCTTTAGTCTTCAATTTATGTGTAATTTAATGTCTATAGTTTTCTGTCATGATATTTATCACAATAGATGAAAGTATTCCCAAAGATAAAAATTAATCATTTTTGGGCCAAACGTACCATTCATCCTCTCGATTTGGACTTAGCCCACACAGTAGTCACTCTCGATACTCTGCGTTGGAATATATTCTCTTTTGCACCATATAAGACTAGTGGTATGTAAAGAAGCAGAACTTCCGGATTTGGGATTCGGAACAGCCACAAGTAATCGTAGAGAAGCCAATGCATCCACCAAACGTGACTGTTTGGAGTGGTGGCATAATTGGCCAATTTTCCTTCGAAGGCGCTATAAATGTGAACAACAAGATGGTGCGAAATGACGTCGATCTCTTGCGTGCCAACTTTTACGTTGAACTTTAATCTATGAGGTTTCGGCTAACGCTTTAAAACATAACGTGCGAAAGTTATTCACGAAATTGGCGCCGAAATCATCGAAAAAGTTCCTAAAAACTAGAATCATGAAATGGCTTACTGTAAGAGCAACAGAGGGAATCACATGAACTAAATTGTTGTCATTCTTATATCGGAGTTTTTAAAGACCCACCTTTTATAAACTAAAAAATTATAACTAAATAATTTTGATAGATAAAACGAATATTGATCCACCTAACTAGTTGCCCCTGTACGTTGTTACTATTTTATAGGGGTTAATAACTGTAATAAAACTTTTTACTCACGTTGTGCACTTTGAAACTTTTATACCTGCTAGTACAGACAAAGTAAACAAGAGTCAGTTGGTTAGTTGGCTGGACGACTGAAAACATTGCAATTACAATTTATTTTGTATAAAAAATTTTTACTTTTAAATAAAAATCCATTAGACTAATGACGACGGTTTATATTATTTAGTCTCGTATACCGAGCATCCACGTTTCGCATAAAAAATGATTATTATTGATATCCATGTTTTTTTATGTATATGTAATATATAGACTCGCATATTTCACATCCTTTGGAAAATTGAAAATATATATGGACGTACATAACAAAATAGCAACAACTAATGCGAGTTCTGTACATCAATTAGATGATTATATTTTTTTATGAACACTCGTTATTAATTTCACCTTCATCATAAATTTTCTATTGGTGCGGTCTCTTATCTTGGCTTTTAAATGGAAAATTTATTGTTCTGAAATTTTTTTAATTTTATAGCTCTGTAATTTTTCATTAAAAAAGGCCAAACGAAAATTACTATTATTGCTCGATGATCAAGAGAGAGGTTGGTTGGCAATTTATTGAATGATAAATGGTACAGTAAAAGAATTTGTTATTTACGTCGATGTGAATTTAATTGCAATAAATTTTAGAAATGACAACGCATTGTTTAACGATTTAACTATTATTATTTTTTTTATTTGCAATATTTTGTATCTGGGGCAGTATAAATAACGAGGCATAGGTTAGGTTAGAATGGCTGTCGCATCACACAATCACACTACCATTCACACGAAAAAACTCGTTCATCCTATAATCACATAATTACATTATGGCATCTGCGCATTTAAAGCTAATGACGTGGAAGGTGGGTGGCGCTGAGCGCTACTCGTCTAAAGATTAATTAAAGGCAATTATTCTGAGTTTAGTTGAGATAGTTTAATGGATCAACACGCTCATTAAAGAAATGCATGACCTTACGTGTGGGATAAAAAGAATAAATAGGTTGTGATTTCTGTTTCCCAGTGGCCAGTAACACATAATTCTAGAGATGGTTCCCCAAATCTGAGTGTATCGGCATTTAGGGGATAAGTAATTTCGAGAATCTATTCGGAAGCACGCTATTTCGCGAGCAATTCCATCAAAAGAACTTGTTATTGTTACGAACAGTTGATGGAGTATTATTCGTAGAAGTAAGGTTACCAGTTGAAAATAATTGGTTCCAAGCTTGATGCTGGGTTGTTTCTCTAAGACCATTTAATAATCTAGGATAGTGGGTATTTTGATGTTGATGAGCAGTAGATCTTTGCTGAGAAGGATTTCTGATGTTTGATGTTTATAGATTTATAACTCTTCTGTAGAGTTGACAAAAATTATCTGAAGATGATCACTCAGTGACCGAAAACGCTTATATAATTTGTAACTAATTAGAAATTTGTGGTCTTTAATTAGTTCGTGGTTTTAATAAGGAGATTTGTAACAGTTTACCAAACTTGTAAATGGAAACCACGGCGACTCCGCATTGCAACAATTTGTACACATTGCAGGTCGATTCTCTGTTTCCTATGGGAAAAAAGAATTAGGAAATGATTTTCATAATATTAGCGTACAATAAATAATTGTTGCATATTTTTTCTATCCAATTTCGATACGGAAATAATATTTCCTAAATTATAAAAATTTAGATCAAACATTATTTCTCATTAGCCCAATAAATGATATTTTTGACAAAAACGCTTTGTAAATATTATTCCTAATTCAGTTACCTATAGGAAAGCCAGAATCGACATGTTGGGTTATAATTCTTCTGTTTATGTTTAAATTTTGTTTTATTATTTTGTATTTTTCTAAATCAGGGCAATCTTTTGACTTCGCAGACTGTGTTTTACCGTAATTTGCAAATTTTAAATCCGAAGTTGAACACTTTTCACCTAGGTGTCCTTTGAATTTTGCCGTAAAGCAAAAATTTTGGGCCCATTAAATCCTAGTCAAGTTCCCAGGGCAGCTGCAAGGTGCTGCTGGATTAGACATACTGACATGTCGAGGATAGGATTGATCTAGCTTCCTTCCACGTTTACAATTGTGTTTAAGCTGTTCAGAATATGCGTAAATACTATTAATAGTCAATTGAAATCAACGAGTTATATTTTAGAATTGTGCACCTGTTGATGAAATTCGCTCCCATAAAGTTATGTATAGAATATTATACTTTTGATTTAAGTTGTATAAGGATGTTCGTTCATTATTAGCAAATATTAAATTGTATCAATATAGGACACTGCCTTGTAAAACCGTGTTTCAAAATTTTTTTTCTATAAGACAATAGTGAAGTTAGCTGTTTTAGTACAAGTTCGAAAAATCTCGAAAATCAACACAGCTGGTGATAAAGTAAAAATAAATTTAACTGTTTTGACTGTGTAGCTTAGTTGTCAAAGAAAAAAGAACTTAAAAGTAAATAAACAACGGCAACAGCCCAGGACATTATTAAACTTATTTAAACTGACATAAATTCAGCGCAAGAAATGCTAAAACCTCGTAATAAAACATATTGTGTGGGAAGAAAAATTATTTAGAACCCAGACAATTATATTGAACGAAAACTTTTCACATTTTTCTTTTTGGTATGCGGAACTAGCGGTCTCTGGGAACCATCAAGTAAAACAGCTCATATATTGGGCCAAACCAAAGCCTTTAGTGCAAACCAGAACGATACGATTGTCTTTAAATTTTTATGACGCGTACGAAACATTATGACGAGTTGTCACTATTAGGTTTGGTTTCCGGAACCCTTTGTTTTCAGGAGTTATTAAAGCAAGGCCCATTTCAATATGGGCTGGCCAATCACAATGGTAGGATTATTAACATGATAACAACAACAACAAACACAGTAATATCGACACCGACATATACAAACCATCAAGAAATAGATTAGGCCAATGGATTTAAATAGCATGTTGTATACAACAAGTTACACAAACCCAAGCAAACCTCACACTAATCTAAGAATGTTCAACTGCGATACACGGAAGCATCCACATAAAATCAACAAAAAGCTACAGGTGTTTTAAAATAAATCTTTTAGGAGAATATTGACTGTTTCTGGCCAAATAAATAACCAATGTTGAGCTCCTTGGACGACCGAATCAAGAATGTATTGGTACTGAAATAAGAAAGCGCAAATGAAGATGGATTGGTCACACCTTATGAGGAAATCAGCGAATGGCGTAACAAAATAATCTCCGGACTGGAATCCAGCAGGGAAAACGAAATTCGGATGGAAATCAAAACAAGAGTACCAAACAGATGGATCGAGCCAAGTAGACACCCAATACTCCAGAATTGGAGTTGAAAGAAAAACGGAGTTTTGTAACACAATTTGAACAGTATTGTGCCGTATTGTCTACGCCGAGTAGATAACTAATATTCTACATGTGTAGAGAATATAGGTACACAATTAAAAAAATGTCGTCGACAATGCAGATAATGCAGACAATGTCGAAAATTATTGTTTCTGTTAGAAATCAGCATAGTTGTATGATTTCTTTGGTAATGGAATCATTTCGGTTCCATGGAGTGGTTAAAGCTTTGGCGTTTGGATTGAGAGGTACCGGGTTCGAATCCCGATAGGAGTTGGATGCAAAAGGAAATTTTCATCAAGAGATTACGATCAGTGATTAAAAGGAACAAAACTACAACCCCCTATATTGGCGTGCAAAACTCATGGGCTGACCCATTTTCAATGTCCAGTATAGATTAGCATGGAGCTATGCAACGCGCAGATGGGAACTTAAATCGGCCCTTTAGCCGTACGTCTTCGATTTGGCAGATGATGCGTGAAGTAAGACGGAAAAATAAACCGCGAAAGAGCAGGAAGGGCTTCGGCCCCAAAACAGATGTAATTGATAAAAAAAGCTACTAGCGCCAAAACGACGAATTTATGAACCGAAGTTTACTCAAAATTGTTGTCTGATCCAAGATTTTTTAAACGATATACATATATACGAGTATATAGGAAAGATGTAAAGCAATGCCGTGGTACTGGATGATTTTCTATGTTTGGTACCCGACCCCCTTGATGTAGAGATCACCACAACTTTTCAATGTACCGAATTCAAAATAATATAAGATTGCAATTCCGAATTATTTGAATAAAGAATTTGAATAAGGAAAATTGATCCGCAGGGCGTAAACTATAAGCTTTTAAACAGCATGTTCCCTGCGGATCCCACACATGTTGTTTTAAAGTTTAAAGTTTAATTTGAAAGGTAGTAACTACCTTAACGTTATTTCACGAAACATGAGTCTGGATTAGATTGTCGAATAGGAAGACAAATAGGAACGAACACAAACACGGTCTAACTATGGCGGAATCACAAAAGAATTGAAAAGGGTTGGTTCACAGCGCCAAATTTATCTTGAATAACTGATCAAAATTTAATAAAGGGTGAGTGGAAAATTTTGATGCATCCATCATCCTGACCTAATAAAATCAAACTTTGTTTATTGTGAATTAAAACAATAACAGCTTCGCATAATAATTGTTTAGAATCTCAGACATGTTCAAGCCGTATACTGTCTATAATAAGAAAACTAACATCCATGCGTAAGAATTGTTTAGGATCAGAAAATATTAAAGTGAATCGTTTGAATCGGGACGCTTCGCTCCCTATCAACAAAGTGCCTTCCTGCACTATTTTTTTTATTAAAGATTATTCCAATTACAACGTAGATATTGAATATTATGAATTATTTTTAGAAAAAACAGGAGGAAAGATTAGAAATATTTTCCATTGTATGCTAATGCAAAAATGTTTTTTAGAGGAACAGGTCTAGGACGGAGGTACTCCTGTAATTAATTTACCTTCTTTATCTCACACTTTAATTCAACTTTAGCCGAATATTATGACACGTAGCTGGTCATGGAACGACATTCTTATACAATTTTAAAAGTGTGTCCCTAATATTTTGCACCTCACATCAACACACACCCACTCACCGCAGAGTAAATAATGGGTGTCACGCCGCCCATATCTAAATATGTCATTCACGCGATATGCATCAATCAATAAAGCAATAACCATTAAAAACCAAAAAAAAATATTAAATGTTAAATAAAATTTACGAGTTTTCCGCACTCAACATTTCCACCACTCAACAGTTAAATAGCGTATTTTCATTTTTTTTTGTATTTCGTCAATTCAACACCGCATTATATAGTGGTGTCGGTATACTATCAAAATATGTTAATATCATTGACATTTCTATTAACTACATACTCGTACAATACAGATATTAAACATAAAATACAACAATAGCACTAAAAAAAATATAGTTAGAATAATTCAATAAACTAACAAAACTAGTTCTTATCACCACTTAAATATTAATATTTGAGTACAAGTACACAGCAACTACGACTAAAATAGATTTATGTACAGGGAGTGTTGTATATAGATGGATATTGTCTGACAGCGCACATACTCGTACTATACACAAAATATAATAATATTTTTTTATACAATGTGACTGACACATGAAGGGAAGAGCCTCCTTTCCAAATATTAAACGTGTACTCGTCGTATTTAAATAATTTATGTAAATAAATAATAAAATTATGTTTTTTTTATTTATTAATTTTTATTACAACGAGCACATAAATATTTTAGGGTTGACTGAGGCCGAGATATTGGAACAAAGAATGCATTTTATATTATAATTAATATTCAAAAGTTATAAATTAGAATATCCTTCGTACGAGTATTATCTACTTCTGTTGTGGGTACATCAAGCTACATCAATAAACGTTCATCAAGCATAAACAACCTGTACAAACATAATTTTTGATTAAAATCGAAAATTATTCCTATTATTCTAAAATACAGGGTGGCTGAAAACGCTGTAATTTTTTTAATTTTGATTATTTTTTATGGAAATTTCGTGGAATATATTGAAAATATATTACATTATGAAAAACATGTTACTGCTCGATATGACCTCCTTTGGCTCTGATTATTTGATTCAGACACAACACTGGGCATTTGGTAACACTTGGTCTCAGCCACCCTGTATAAAAGTGGTAATAAACCGCCATACAATGTCTGCCTTGTCAGATTTAAAACAGAAAATTTAAAACAAAAAATTAAAATTTTTATTTAACATTTAAAAATTATAAAAATACATCTTCATGGCATACTGTGCCAAAAAACGGAAAATACATTTTTTTCGAAAAAATACCCAGATTTCCACGCTTGTTTCATCGTGAAATAGCACCTTTTGACTTCTTTTCGATACTGAAATCCGTTTTATTTTATTTTGTTTTTTATGACTTTTTTGAGTAAAATAAAAAGTGTCTAACAGAAAAAATACGCTACTCTTTGAGACTGTAAACGTTTTACAGTTACATTTTTTTCATTTTTTTATCTTGCAAACCAAGCACTCTACGATAAAATTTTAAATTTCTTTACATTTTATGTCATTTTATGAAAAACAATAATTTAATTAATCACATAGTTATTTGAAGATTCAAGCAAGATGAATCGAACGTGGTTCGGTGATGGTTTGGCCGGATATTTCGTGGAACAGATTTGGTAGTAATACACAGCTTCAACATCAACACGATATGTTGCACAAGTTTTATGGCTTCATATGCTTTCTATAAAAAGATAAATTGGGCATGGATTTTTTTATGCATAACAATGCATGACCGCAAATAGCTCTAAACACACACAATTTCTGGAACAGCGCCGCATTAATTTAATAAAAGATCCTCCGCGCAGTCCAGATTTAAACCCTATAGCGCACGTCTGGGGTATGTTACAACGGTGTGTAAGAAAACGGACATGCCAACCAACAAATTTGCGGGAACTCCGAGATGATTTACAAGAAAAATGGCACGGCATATTTATCAAGTAATGCGGGCCACGGGCCAGAGGAAGTAACACGCAATATTTTATTACGTTTGAATAAAGTTTAACCAGCGAGAATCAAAAGAGATTTTTCATTTGAACTAAAAAATTAAAACAAAATGTATTTCTGATAATTCCAATGTCAACGTTGTATCTGTGATTTTTCGTTAAACTGCATATACGTACACGTAAAAAACAAAATATTTTTGATTGTATGCCGCTATTTACAGAAAATGAATTCGCAGTTTTAATTTTTACGTTTACATAGGATGAAATATCTCTTTTAGGTTATCTCTTTCGGGTTTAGCAAAATGAAAAAATCATTAAATTAAATAAAACTAATATTTTATTAAATCATGAATTCAGCAAACATAAACAAAAAACATTATAAAAATATTAAACAAAAAAATTAAAATATTAAAATTAAAAAAAAAAAAAATTAGCATAAAAATTCAATATTTTCACAAATTGGACAAAAATGACGCACGTGCAACTTGTGTAAATATTTCGCGCATTGACTACATGTTATACTAGTCCTCTTATCATTTTATGTGGCCCTATTCTGGTAATTCCCCGGGAATAGGGAATAATTTATTTTTGTAGCAGCTATTCCCCAAAAAATTTTCCTATTTTTCCCAATTCCCCGTTTTACAAAAGTTAATTCTGGCGATTGGGGAATAAATTTACGGGAAAACAATTTAATACTCTAGGTCGACACGCAACCTTAATAAAACAAGAAAACAAATGTCTAAAAATAGTTTACTACGTTTACTTGGTTTTTATTAATATTTTAATCGAATTTTAATTAAAAAATAAATTTTTTTTATTAAAATAAAAATTGCATATTGATATTTCCAATTGATATTACTAATTATTAGTATAAATTTACAGCCATAATACACAAATTACGTAAAATACAATAAATTTCCGTTTAATTCTATTCCCAGTTAATTCTTTCCTAAAATAGGTATGGAATAATAAACGTCAAAACTGCTATAATGGGGAATAATTTTTTCCCAAAAAAATTTTTCCCCAAAAGCCGGAATACACTTTTGGGGAAACGGGAATAAAACTGCTACAAAATTTAAAATTTCCATTTCCCGGGAATTACTAGAATAGGGCCACTGATGGGCAAAAATTGTATCTCTTCCGCTTTTGACTAGTATTGGCTCCATTTGTTGTATAAGTCGTATTGGCCTATTTGGCATATGTATTTGTTTTACGCGTTTTCACAATCTAGGTTCCTTCTCAGCTCCTCTAAAAATAAAAGTCTTTTTAAAAGTTTTCCGACTTGTCATTCTGGATATATTTGACACCAAAAGCACGAAACACAATATAAGCTGAGATATCAAGCATGCTGTAAAACAATTTCACTGGCCATCACCATCTGCATGTATATTTGAGGACTAACATATCTATAGGGTGTCATTTTAGTTTTATTATAAACCAGTATATAAGATTCAATGGCTACATTTTTATTAAAGAAAAATTATAAAGAGTAAATTTTGTTTTTGTTATCCGTAAAATTTATTGGTAATTCAATTTTATTTTTTCTAATGGGGCCTATATCATTGTCGAATGTCTCTTTAGTAACATTTGTGCTAATGGATATGACGTAAAAAAACTATCACTTGTTATATTATACCCTCTAGTTAGTCCACTGGTATTTCGGATTGAAAATGCATATAAAAAAAATTAAAAACAATTGCTAAACGTAATTTTACTTTCCGTATACATCGAAAAAATCAGGTAAGGAATATACATTTTTAAAATTTTTAAATGAAGGATTGTTAATTATCAGTATTTTTACGAGAGGGAAGCTAGTTTTTTCGCTAAAATTTTTTGATTTACCGGAAAAATTTCACTTTTTTTTATTTTTTCAATACTTTTTTTTTATTAATAATGATTGCTTCGTCAACCTTGCAGACACAGATCAAAGAGTTTCTATCGCTTCTTCTGATAGTGCCACAAATGTTAAAAGAATCAACTTTCGTAAATATAATTTTTCTTTAATGTAATTTTATTTCGTTGTATACCTTACAGGATGGGGCCCCCAAACCCCCGCTTTTCCACAATTTATACAATTCTTCAATGCCAAAAAAAGTTGAAAAAATTTCAAAATTTTCCTGGAAAAATTACAGAATTTTCCCAGAAAAATTATTTTTACTGTCGAAAAACTGTTAAGATACAATCCTAATATCAAAATTTTTATAAAAATTTCAGATTTATACGTATTTTGAATAAAAATAATACGCATTTTTTTTTAATTGAAAATTTATCCGGAAAATGTTGTTATTTTCCAGAAAAATTTAGCTTCCCCCTCCTAAAAACAATCCTGCATTTAAAAATTAAACCGACGAATTAAATCGACATAATTAAGAACTATAATCGACGTGAATAATTAATTATCACACCATTAATTATCATACCAATCGAAAAACTAAAGCCACAGCTTTTGAGACATTAAAGTAAAATCCGCTTAATTTTACCAAAGCAAAACGCCTTTTGTCGTGAAATCGTATAACCCGTGATATAGCATGAAATCTTTTTAAAAACATAGTCACGTCGATTATAGAATGCTCGAGACAGTTAAAAATTCTTCTGTTGATATTGGTTTCCATTCGGCTTGTAATACTGAAACTCTTTCTTTGTTTATCATATCTATTATCTTAGACAGTATGTTTCGCTCTAAATATATAAGGAAGCATGTCTCTTGATCCGTAATTCTGAAAATTGCATACCTTGTAACGCGTGGTTTTATATTTATTATATAGGTGCTTGAAGCTCGTCCTTGATGATTATGAAGAATTTTTTTTTAGAGCAATATCGCCATTTTTGGATAACACAAAGTCCTCATCTACTGGTATTTCCGATGTATGATTATTTGATTCATCATCAGAAATTTCTTTGTCAGTAATAAACTCTGACAAATTATCTTCAACTTCTGAAGCATCACCATCAGTTGCGTATAAATGCTCGTTTAAATCACTATCCATTTTCAAAGCATTCATTTTTTGGAAGGAAGGTAATTCGATACATTATGATTGATTTTTGTAGATGTGGGGTATTGTGATATTTTCATTCATACCCTTTTTTAGTTGTTACATTTCTAGCTAGTCCATGTCCTGTAAAGAGAAATATTATTTTAAAGAGCTTCAATCTTTAGGGGCAGATTTTGGCGATGGAACTACCCCAGTACGATACAATGATTGTAAACAATTGATTTCATTTAGGGTAGTTTCCTAGCGGTTTAACTATGCCATTTTATTTTTGTCAGCACTATACAACAAAATGTATCAGAAATTCAAAAAACGTGGTTGTGACGAAAAATATGGTTTTTGAAGAATTGCACCTCTTAGGGGTAGTTTTTTGGGGGATGAACTATGACAATATGTTGTAATTAATTTATAAAAAAATTCAGTACCACCCCCAGTACGATACAATAAATATTACCAAAAATACAAAAAGTGGGGTTTAGCTAAATGTAAAACATTTTCTAACTGTGTAACAAATTTGTAATTAATTTGTAAAAAATTCTAGTACCATTTTGCTTGGATTGTACTACAAGTGCTGGTACCGCACTATAGGGCCAATTTAATTACAGTAATAATACTTCATCACTTCATGAATAACTCAAACTTCATGAATAACTCAAACTAAAAGTAATTCAAATATTTGAAAATTAAATTTAAAAAGCATGGCTTGTGGCTATTCATCTATCTTGTGACATTTATGTTCTAAAATAATTTTTTATTCATTTAAGGCACGAAAAATAACAATCTTCCACCAATTGTACGGTGGCTGCTGTACTTTCAAATATTCTTAATGCAACATCGATATTTTGGTACGATTCGACCAGCTCGTTTATACGTATCCCGTTACACAATAGGTATCGCCATATTTTCTTCCTAGAGTAATTGTTCCCGTTAATATTCTGGATAATTATGGAATAGCTGAAGAACATGTTTTCTAAAGTTAGATGACTCTAAATCGCGCAAATTAATCAAATCAGAAAAGGTGTTCAGTTGAACCGCCACCTTCCTGTGTTTCGTCGAAGAACTATTTTCTTTTCCTTTAAACGCTATGTAGTTTTTGCAGGTTTTATTTAAATTTTGTAGAATAGATCCCCAGAAAAAGATCATGTATGCAGTTTCTAATCTCTCCAAATGGGGTTTCAACCCTTTACAACGTGTTATTTACTTTTAGTTGCGTCATCTTCTATTAATAATAAAGTTGCAATAACCTCACTCCAGGATTCGTTGAGACTTCGACAAACAACATCATTTGCTGACCATTGAGTTTTGAGCCGGCGTTTCAATGTTGGTTTACATTAAACATGTCCTCTCCCAACGAAAATTATTCCTGCAATAAGGCATATAAAATGCTACTAAGCTGTACACACACAAAGAGTGTGCTGCACATGGAACATATTCTGCAAAAGGATTGACTTCTTCAAACCTTGCTTGAACACCTTGAGTAATAATAATGTGTCACACATGTTTGCCCTTATCTTATGACAAAAGTTAATTGATCAATATGAGTATAATCTGACGTCGAGTCAACTTTAATTGAATACTGTTTATCTATTTTACTTCTTACGCATTAATTGAACAAACTTTTCATAAATTGTAGGAGATAAATAATTTGTGTGTCCACTAACTGGATTTCCATATCTTCTAATAGGTTCGGTAATAAAAAGGGTTCAAATTTGTGTCGCACATTATACTAATCTCTAGTCTATAGAGTAATTAGCCTATAGGTAAAACCAGCACTGATCACATTACTAACTTACTCTATCAATGTCTTGATGTTTCTCCTATCAAGCATTCCATTAACCCTACAAAAAAATTATACGTCATCGGTAAATATGAGCACGTTTGAGTTTTTGATTATCTCGGTTATTCGGGCTGTGAAAAGAATAAACTTCCTTGGCCTGATCGTTGGGAACACCAGAAAACGCCTTTCTCAGTACTCACGCAAGAGTCACGTCTAGCACCTCCCACCTGTTTTTCATAACAAATTTTGAGTCTTATCCACAAATTTTGACTCATATTGCAAACTTTTTATTGATATCCGTGCGCTCCCAAACCTTATGATAAGCATATGTGTACCAAAATTACCTCCCCAAGGTAGTTGGAGCCTTCTTTTCTCGTAATGGCTATCGCCGCCTGACTATCTGTTATCAGCCTGGACGACGTGCCGTTCATCTCCGATGTTTCCTTGTATTCGAAACACATTGGGATAGATACGCGATCGGCTAGCAAGCAAGCATTTTGTTAGCCGAAAACCTGGCTACTCAATCAATTTTACCAAGGAAATTTGAATTTCAAATTAAGTTTTTTAGCCGTATTTTGTTGAGAATTAAAATAGTAGAGGCCACAATTCGAATAAGCAGTGTTTGTATCCTAATTTGTAAAAAGAAATTTGTTCAACATAGTTGGCACATTTATCAGTGGTAATAAAATTCGAGTTCGCTTGCATATAAATCCAAAAAAATTGAAGGATTATACAAATCGAATTGGAATCATAATTACTACTGATAAGTAAGCCAACTATGATGAAAAATCTTCCTTTGTTATGAGAAATTCAGATACAAACCAGTGATGGAAAAGTCGGTACAATTGTACTTTTTTCGATACAATTAATTTGTAAAAGTACAAAAGTACTTTAGAGCGGAATTCAGTACAATCTGAAAAATTTGGATTTCTTAATTTTTTGCTTCATTTTATCAAAATTTAACTATTTTGCTTGTATAGTAAATTGTTAAGTAACGTTGTTTGCTGAATTAGATCTGGTTTGTGGGTTGAAAAATTTATTTTGTATAATTTTTATATTTTTATTTATTTTATAAATCACATAAAATAAATTTTCAAATGTTTTTTATGTTATTCTACATTTTGAATAAGGCAATTTTCAGAATAAATTTTGAATTAAAAACTATTCTGGGTATTTCATATAAAAAAAAATTAAATACAATTTAACTCGATTTAGTACAATTTCATTTCAATTTTCAGTACAATTCAAAAAATCCATTTTCATCACTGACAAACACTTCTAATTCGAAACCTGACCTCTAATATTTTAATTCTCAACAAAATACGTTTTTTTTTTTATATTTTTGCAATTTTACTGTGCAACCAGCACAAAAATTTGCATTTCATTCTTGAAGCCGCAAAATTTTCTGTGCATTCGCAAAAAAACAAAAATTTATTGAAATTGGAAATTCAAATTTCCTTGGTAAAATTCATTGAATAGTCAAGATTTTTGATAGCAAATTGCTTGCTTGGTAGCCTATCGAGTATCTATCTACCCCATTACCGCTTATCATTTTAACAATTTTGTATAGACAATTAGAATCCTATTATGCCTTGAGATCTGCTTTTCCGCTTCCTGGAATTGTACAGCCACACTAAATCATCTGATCGAAAGTTGCTATATCTCCGACGCTGCTTGAGTTGCTGTTTTTTTGCTCTGCGGATCTATCATTAAACATTCTTCTGTGTAGAATTTTTAATATACGTTACATTTACTTCCTTCATCAAACTAATCTGTTGATTGGACTCAGCTTCTTGGACGCTTTTCGCTACCGGCTCATGCTGCTCCTAATCACTTCTCTGAACCGTCATATTACAGTACCCCCTTCTCAACTACAATGCATGCTACTTTTACGTGAGTCTGTCGGGGCCTTCTGTATCGCTCCCAATCTAGTGCTCATCTCCACTTCTGGACCCTCATCAATCGTACTGGATTCTTCTGCTGGGCTACCTCTAAGGATCTTTCCTCTTCTTCCTAAGCCAAATCGTCTTTCGTTGTCTCTGGTTATACACTCTCTTCACGCAGTCTTGCACTAACCAATCTAGAACTGTGCGTTTGACTTTGGTCTTGGTGTTTTCTCGAACCCTGTGTGGTTTTATTTATTCCCAGTCTTTGGTCCTCTTTCCATATCCTTATACTTTTTAGACCCTTTTTCCCTGCAATTAGCTATTATAAGTCTCTGTAAACCAAATAACTTTGTGTTAGTCGTTTCAACTCCTTTCTTATTAATGTCATTATCTCCGAAATATCATCGTAATTCGGCTTGTGCAACTTTACTCAATTGTTAAACTTACTCTGGCTTTCTCATATTCTAACGCAAACATTTCATTCATTATTTTACCTCTAGTATTGGTTCTCATATAAAGTTTCAGATGGTCGTCCTTGGCAACACTGATAACCGCGTTCACGGTTATTCCGTTCGATACATCCGCAGGTGCATTTCCGTAAGCTTAACGTGACAATTTTGATACCTTCCTTTCTATGTCTTGCAAGTTCTCCCCACGTAGTTCTCGCTTGCTTCGGAGTTGTATCTTGCGTATGAATGCCCATCTCTTGGGGTCTTGGTTTTCCTCTTGGTACCTTCATAAAGATGCCTTATACAATTTGATTTATTACTTATTACAATGATTACACTCCTCAGAGTATGATCATTTTATTGTAACACAGAATACCGTTGGCCGATTATGAATCCTTCTGTATACTGGCATGCTTACTGTCGATTAATTTTGCTTTATCCTAGAATAACATTCTCTCCAATGCGGAGTCTCTGTCCGAGTTATTTCAGTTGTTCACTTTTCCCCGGTATATGTTTTAGATTCTAACCTTTTAATAGTTTTGGTGAGTGCCGGTCGTCTCGGTTTTATTAAGCTTTGTATATTTATTTTTTATTTTGGTTCACGAATGTTAGGGAAAAGGAAGTCCACCTGTGCAGAGATGCCTAAACACTTGTAATACTATTTACAACCAGTCTGCACATCGTCAACTCAACTTCTTTAAAAACATACAAGTTTGGAAAGGGAAGCCTGAAATGTTTACAATTTCTCAGTTGAATCTGGAGTCTAGAGGTATTTAGTTTATTACTAGGTATTAGAATGGTTGATATTGATTGTAAATTCTCGAGTAAAGCCATGCTGTAATATCCCCGAATTTACCGAATCAAAATGTCGATAATGCAGATTCGTCATTATTTTCGTTTTCAGTTCTTTGTCGGAAATGGGGATAAAGAAGATTTGTTTAAATCGCTAGCGAAATATTTGCTATCATACCATACATTTTGTGTCCGAAGAATGTCGATAATGCAGATGTATTACAATAGTCAGCAGAAAAATGTTTTCAACAATACAAAATCTGAAAAAATATAGGTAACGCAGAAATCCAAATTATTCTATTGTTTTGGCTTTGACCTTAAAACATCTTGTCGATGTCTCATCATATTCAACATTTAAATTATATTTATAGACGAAACTAGAGCGATTTTAGAACCAAAAATGTCGACAACCATCGGCTGTAGCGCCTAATCCAAAACTCATAACCTCATGAAATATTTAAAATTAAAAATGAAGAACGCGAGGTTATGGGTAATGAAAATTTGATTTTTCCAAGGTTGTTGATTCAAATTTTTGCCTGATGGTCATCGATCTGCTTATGCCAATTCGACGGACTAAATGGGTAAAAATCATTGATATATGGGTGCCACTCGACCCTAAAGTCCAAATGTTTCCAATGAAAGATGTATCACCGTAGATACAAAGTGTGCAAAGTTAAAATAAAATCGTGTTTTAGGAAGTTGATTTAAATTTGTTTACAAGATTTTCCGTTCAACCACCCAAACATAACCAGCAGTGAAACTAAACTATGAAATTTAAAAATGATTCCTTTTATATAACACTTTGCTTTTTATTTTATTGTCGATATGTATTTCTGTATTGCCAGTATTTTTCCAAAATTTCCAACTATATCAGCTTCTTCAGGTCCTATCTTTTTCAGTAATCTGACATTAGCAGTGGTACTCTTTCTAATAAACTTATTATCTTAAGCGAGAAAGGAACTGTACCAAATCGTCAAATAATAAGAAATCGTTTATTTTGATGGCAAATGTGTGTTGTACCATTCAATGGTCCCCCGCAAATAATATAACTCTCTTTCTATTCACCAATTATCATTTAACTGTAATAAATGAATTTTCCACATCGCACATATGATAGGCCGTATCATTTGTATCAATTCAACTATATACAAAAGTAAATTGTATTGTCCTTTAGAATTTTATTTAGGCAGATGCGTATCTTCTACACATTTACTAATTTATTTCTTCTATTATTTTTTTTTCATCTCGTTTCAGTGATTTACAAGGAAACAATATTACATCAATTTTGGAAACGGATTTTCAAAATTTATCAAAATTACGAATACTGTAAGTACCGATTTTTTTTTTATATATTTTCTTTTTTTTTTATATGTTTTATTAAGCAAAATAAGGAATGGTGGTAAGACGGATGTATCTCTCTGGTCGGATAAATAATTAAAATAAATTGTATATGGTGTATTCATTGCCCGGGATTAATATGTACCAATTACTTTAATTTACTCTTACAACAACAAAAATGTTAAAGTGAAAGTTGAATCTCATATATGCGAATACATATTCAAGTTTTGTGGTATTTCATAAATTGAAACATTTTTTTTTTATAAATGCATATATTTTACACAAAATTCATATCCTCGTACTTTAATTTATGGTTTTGGTTATCAGTAAATTTAATCTACTCGCGTACAATATCATTTAAATAATTACATTCACTTAGCAGCAGCAGCAGCAGAACATACCTATACGAGTATAATGGATATAAGTACTTTGTATATAGTCAACGTCGTGTACGTAGATTGATTGCTGTGCATTAAACTGTCGTGCATCAAAACAAATTAGTGCATGCGAAATTATAATTTACACCAAAATTTTAATGCATGACTGTGTTTATTATCATTATGAGGATCGATTAAAAAGTTCGCGGGTTTTAATTTGCTTATATTTTTATATTAAATTTAAAGACAAAGGCCAAAATAAGGTGAAGTTGAAAGTGAAAGTTTCATTTATTTTTTTTGTTGTAAACCCATAATTGAAAACGAATTGTTTTGAAATAAATTAATTTTTTCCCAAATTTGTTATTTATTAATAATTAAGATGTTTATTATAATTAACTAAAACAGCAACTGATCTATTTGCTTAGCTAAGACACAATAATAGTTTTATTTTATATAAGAGATGGCGTGTAGCCATTTTTTATGCAGACTTATTTCTTTTAAAAAATAAAACCTGTTTTTATTCAGTATTAACCACTGGCAACTGACTTCTGCGCTATAATTTATCGTGCTGGCCATGGTAACACATGGTTTTCTTTTGCTTCCAACCAGTATGTTGTGATTTTTGCTGTGTGTCTCATCTCATTGGCACTGGCTGCCCATAAGTTACCTTCTGGAAAAATGAGATCAGTTCTTTTACCAATCATAATTCCAGCCCATACCATAACAGTGCTTTCATTGTACCTGTGCACTTCTTGCACAACTCTTAGCCTGTTCGGCATAACCAGGTTATTTTGATATTATTGTTCTTCTATAGTATCTGAGTGAAATCCGAATCTTGACTTATCAGTGAACAATTTTTGGACCATTGGCCTTCTGTTCAATTTCTATGATTCTCACACCAATCATTTCTAAACTCTTAGTTTCCATGTCGTATTGGTGGACATTTCAACGGGCAGCGAGCGTGAAGATTGTTTTTCGTGTTGTATATTCCTGATGATTTGGTCACTAACATAAACTTTTTTAGTTGTCCACAAGCGCGACTGTAATTGCCGCACAGTTAAAGTTGGCTCTCGGTAGACTTGCAGTTGAATATAACAGTCCTGCGCTGAAGTTGTTAATGTCACTCAACCTGGATGCTGCGCGCGCGGACTCCCAGTCCTACTTTTCCGTTGCCATAACCCACATATAACGCTACGTTACTTCTTTCACTTTCGCCTTCCTACTGCTTCCTCCATTTTATTATGAGTTAGATTACGATGGATATTGCTGTATTCCATACTTCAACACTAAATTTTAAATTTTACAATTTTAAAATCACTCTTTTATGAACTAAAACTGGATTAAGTCTGAGACAACAAATCAAATCAAATAGGCTAAAAACAATTTTTTGAATGGCACAATAGTCGAAATAGTGACGCTGTACATTGAAAGTAGTCGTTCAGGGGCCGTATTCTTGAAATCGGTAAAAATTTCCCCTATTGGAATACAATTTGCTTTGAAATTCTTTATATTCGAATTTTTCGCCACCTACTTTAATCATTTTTTTAAATTTCTTTTCTTTTTTTTAAATTAAGAAATATAATTTTTCTCCCTACTAAGGGAACGACTAGGAATAATCGATTGGAAACTATTCCCTTAGTAGGGAGACAAATATTAGTAAACTTGAAAACAAGTTTGAAAAAATGATTAAAGTAGCCACCGAAAAATTCGAATAATAATGAGAATTTCAAAGCAAATTATATTCCGATGTGTTAACTCGAATTTTTTGGATGAGCACGGTTGATACTGAAAATGATTTTTGGAAGCTAATTTTGATGATTGACGAGGCCTATTTCACACTCTCTGGCGGCGAAAATAAGCAAAATTGCCGCATTTGGGGAAAAGAGACACCACACCGAGACCCATGAAACGTCATTGCATGACCAAAAAATGACTGTTTGGGTCGTCGTTTGTGCCAAAACCATCATTGGACCATATTTTTGAGAGAAAACGAAAGAGTCAATGAAAATCTATATCGCTGGATGTTGGCTTATTATGTCTGCCCGCAAATGCGTGAGAAAGGTCTAGATGGTTACTGGTTTCATTAAGACGGTGCAACAGGCCACACTGCAAATCAAAAAGTTCAGTTTCTGATATGAAATTCCCTGGACGTCTGATATCAAAAAGAGGCGACATAGACAGGCCGAGTCAGATCTCCAGATTTGACCCCTCCAGACCTCTTTTTGTGAGGCCATTTGAAAAACAAATTGTATGCCAGCAAGCGTCACACCATTGACGAGCTCAAAGCAAAAATTCGTGCTGAAATCATCACTAGTCCGCACGAAATGCTCGAAAAGGTAATGAAAAACGCAGCAAAACGGGTACATTATGCTTTGGTCAATAAAGGCTCCTACTTAATTGATGTTGTATTAAAAAACTAGTCCAAATAATTTGCAAAGGACGAAATTGAATAAAAATACGTCATATATAGAAATCAGTTGTTTTTTTCAAATTTATACAATGTTTACATACCGACATAAAAGATAACGCACTCTTTATATGCTACTTCGATTGTACGGGTCTTCTAGAAACTAAAACAAAACAAAAACCGAACCAAATTGAAGGCAATGACAACTTAAAAACCACATGCTTAAAGCAAGATTTTTTCCAAAGAACTTGTATTCTTGGCATATTAAAAAATAATGCATCATTGACGACGCAGAATCAAACATTGTGTTGATTAAATACCGTGCTCATGTTGGTATTGAAACTCTGGCATTTATTTTATATGACGTTCTGGAACCAACATAGATTATATTGGTTAAGTTGAATAAGTTTTTTCTTAATGAATTTTAGGCAAATTTGGCTTATGCTATGCACAAATATTTCCACAAATCAAATTAATTTTCCATTGTTACATAAACGAGGCTATAATTATGTATGGATGACAGGAGCCTGTGTAGACAGGCTCACAGCGCCGGGTAGGTAGAGTTTGCATCTAGTCACGCTGGGCGCGGGTTGCGAGTGCAGATGGTTAACCTTTGTGTGAAATATTACAGTATTGGTTACGACGAGGCGAACATTTTAATAGAATTTAGTCGTACATTTAATGACTTTAGTTCCTGAGTGGAAACTCTTACACAATAATTTTGACTGCGAGTTTACATAAATTCCACCTCAATTTTCACCGTTTAATAAATTACTTCCTTGTTTATAAGCACCAGTCTTTTCTTCAATTTATAAGACGAATTTTCAGTCTAAATTTCGAAAAAACTTCTAACGTTATGTGAGCCATAGCGCGCTGTTGCACCACTGTGTAGTGCTAGTATATAGTAATTATTCCAGGAATTGCTTTTTGACTATACTTTTCGAATCAAAAAATTCAAATTGTTTTGGATGTTTTTTGGTCGACGGAAACTAAAGGCGATGTGCTGCACTGATCATCACCCGCCTTAAATATACAAAATATAAAGCAGCCTTTAGGAAGCCGGAAAATTCACAAATTTTGTTTTTCTGAAACCAATCTATCAACGGTACTATAATTTTGGCAATATTCACAAAATATTTTGGCATGACCGTTCCGTCGGCATGCAAGTTAAGAAATGGTTACTCCAGTCAAGAAATAGGTACTGGATTCAATTTGCAAATTTAGGCACCATTGTCTTGTCATACTTATGTGGTTCTCTAAAACACCAAATTTTTCAATAATCTGAAACTATTTATTCGTTGATGTATGTTGAATAAGATGTGAAAAGCGTCTAGAAAATAATGGAAATGGAACAAAATTCCAAAAATTTTCCTTAAACTCTCAAAATAGTAGACGTCCCAAAGGTTAAAAACTCAGTCTATTGACGTTTTTCATCGAATATAGATAGCGTTGGTTTCTACGTCTACAAAGAGGACGATGATTATCAAATCCATTGTTTTGACAGTTTTGATCCCTCTTGCTACATAACAAGCTGATGTTTGCGTTTTGTTCACCAGATGCCAGCTATTTTGTTGGAAATCGCGAATAGGAAATATTTCAGTTCTAAAATGCTAAACAGAACTGGACCATTTCTTAGCCACCGATTTCAAAATCGAAAAACTAAAAGTAAAATATAATAAATTGGAAAACACGAAAAATTAGTTGTGTAAATAGAATATAGATGAGAAATGTGAAAGAATTGAATTTCGTACGCTATGCAGTAATTCGCTAGTAGTACAAGTACATGGTATTGTTCTATATAATATATAGACAATATTCTAATGTAAAATAATACAACAACAGTCGTTGCGACCTGATGAGATGGCCGATTTTTTCAAATCAGTAATCTCATCCGTTCGAAACCGATTGTTGTGATTCAAAGTCAAAAATTCAAATTTTTTTACTGGTTCAGTAAATGTTTCACTAATGCTGATGATCTTTATTTAAGGTGTTTTTAAAGTCTTTATTTTAGGTCTTTTTAAGGTCTTTATTTAAAGTCTTTTTTTAATCTTTAATTAAGGTCTTTATTTAAGGTCTTTATTTAGTGTCTTTATTTAAAGACTTTATTTAAGATCTATATTTATGGTCTTTGTTTATAGTCTTTATTTTTGGAGAATAAAGATCTTATAAAAAGATCTTAATTAAAGACCTTAAAAAAAGACCATAAATAAAGACTGTAAAAAGAGACCATAAATAAAGACCGTAAATAAATTCCATAAATAAAAACCATAAATAACGACCATAAATAAAGTCTATAGATGAAGATATTAAAAAAACCTTAGAAAAGACCATTTCTCTTTATTTATGGTCTCTTTTTAAGGTGTTTATTTAAGATGTCTTTTTCAGGTCTTTATTTAAGGTCTTTATTTATGGTCTCTATTTATGTTTTTTATTTATGGACCTTAAAAAGACCTAAAATAAAACCCTTAATAAAAACCTTAAAAAGAAACCATTATTAAAAAGACCTTTAATAAAGACCTGTCTGTAAATAAGGACCTTAACTAAATAAAGACCATAAATGAAGACCATAAATGTCATAAAAAAAGCTACCTATGGTCTTTATGTATGAACTTTATTTATGGTCTTTATTTAAAGTATTTATTTATGGTCTTTATATATGGTCTTTATTTATGCTCTTTATTTATGACCTTTATTTATGGTCTTTATTTAAGGATCTTAAAAAAAGAAATTAAATAAAGACCATAAATAAAGACCATAAATAAAGAATATAAATAAAGAAAAGACCTTAATTTAAAGTCTTTAAGGTCTTTATTTAAAGCCTTTTTAAGGTCTTTATAAATAAAGACCCTAAATAAAGATCATAAATGAAGACCATAAATAAAGACCTATGGTAAATTCGAATTTTTGTTGAAAAAAAGATTTTTGTCAAAAATTGCCATTTCCGCTTAAATTTTGGTAAATCGATTGGTGTTGTTGCAAATTTAATTTAGAATCTTTAAGTTCATAATCATTTTTCTCGTATCTAATATAATCTTCAAAATATTTGCAAAAAACGAAAAAGCTCTCTTCGGTGTCAGTTAAAAAATTCTGGGATCTCAAAATTAGATTGAAGTTTTACTCAGATAAGTCAATCCACCTGAGCTGTAGATAGAACAAGACACACACATACAGATTTTTTTAAAAGTCACTGTTTTATATCAGCGATAAAGCGAAAGGTAAATGTGTAAAAACCTCGAGGTCACAATTTTTCATGACCTGTGATATTTATTTATGGTCTTAAAAAAAAGACCTTAAATAAAGACTTTAAAAAATACCTTAAAAAGATCTTAAAAAGACCTTAAATAAAGACCATAAATAAAAACCATAAATAAAGACCTTAAATTAAGTCCTTAAATTAAGTCCTTAAATAAACACTATTTTGTCTTTTTTTAAGGTCTTTATTTATGGTCTTTATTTAGGGTGTTTATTTAAGGTCTTTATTTATGGTATTTTATAAGATCTTAAATAAAGACATTAAAAAAGGCCTTAAATGAATAAAATTAGTAAAGACCATAAATGAAGACCTTAAATAAAGACCTTAAAAAGACCTTAAATAAAACCTTAAAAACGGCTTTAAATAACAACCATAAATAAAGACCATAAATAAAGACCATAAATAAATAGCTTAAATAAAGAGAAATGGTCTTTTTTATGGTCTTTATTTATGGATCTTTTCAAGGCTTTAGTTTAGGTGTTTTTTTAAGGTTTTATTTATAAAGACCTTTAAAAGAGACCTTAAATAAAGACCTTAAAAAGAGACCATTATTTAAGTTATTTATTCAAGGTCTTTTTGAGGTATTTTTAAGGTCTTTATTTATGGTCATGGTCCCATTTCATCGTCGCGTCACTCTCGTATGTACTGTGACCTAATGTCCCGCATCTAATACATCTTGCTTGTCTTTTTGATGTCACCTGGCTTATCACTTGTCTGTTTTAGTTTTCTGTGAATTTTGCTTTGTGCTAGTTGTCTTAACTCCTCTCTTATTATAGTTTTTGTCTCTGGAACATCGAAATCCAGCTTGCGCAACATTAGTGTGTCAGTGGCTAAACTTGCTATGGCTGCCTCACATTTCAGCACCATCGCCTCTGCTTCATTCATGATTTTACGGTTTTACCTCTAGTATTTTTTATTATCTGAAGTTTCAGATGGTCGTCCTTGACAGCCCTGATAAATGTTAAATGTTGCATAGCTCTCTGACGTACGACTGCTCATATCTTAGCTCCAAACCAGTTATGACCTCCTCATAGCTCTTTTTTGTTGCGGATACAGTTCACAAGACATCCGCCGTATTTCCACGAAGAGCTGCTTGAAACTGCCGTTTAAAATTCTAAAATAGGATCTCAGCATTTGGTTGTGTTGTGAACGTTTTATCTAGCTGGCCCTCTGGAATAGCTTACGATGTATTTGTTTCGAGGCAGGCCTCCACTTACTTAATTTTATTTCCAAACTTCTTGTGCACTTTGTTCCTTACGAAGCTCAGAAAATTATTCACCTTTCTGATCGATTTTTGCACCTTGCTGGCTTAATTTGGCACTGAATTTAGCGTCCATTCTCTTTAAGTGATGCAAAAGAGCCTGCATCATATCTTCCATGTCCAAGACGGGTTTCTGTTGATCGGTGGTAGGCGGCTGTACTGATATAGTTGTTTCTTTTCGTTCCATCGCTCCAGTTGCCTCATTTTTAACATCTTCTACGCAAAGGTTGTAGTTCGCCTCATCGTTTGATAGTTCTAGCGTCGGTGATACTTGTTGCCATCTTCGCCCTCCTGTTTCAGCATCCCCCTTTATGGCGCTCTATGCCCTCGAAGGTCGCTCGCTCTTATAGCCTTCGGTTGAAAGCCTGAAGCTTTGCAGCTTGTCCTTCAACAGCTGTGATGTATAGCTACTGAGGTTTATAATCATTGCTGATATTTGCCAAATCCCACTTCTGACACTAAATGTTACAAATTTCGGGCGTTTGGATTCTACAAATAAAAACGCTCAGCGATTTGAGTTACACACTTTATTTTTCAACGCCTACAGCAATTAATTAGCCAGAGCCTCCTAAATATAAAAGCCGCAAGATTCTGCCATAATAATTAAATACTATTAAATATGTGTTTTTTGAATATTTTATTAAAAATATAAAATTAAAATTTAGATGATTTGCTTAATTTTTTAGTCATAAATTTATGTTCAAAAATTGTTCAAATACCACGGTTTCTTATAGTAACTCAATAAAAGCTTCACCTCTATTTAAAGCTGTTTAAAACCATAGATGGTTGGCCAATTCCCAATCAGTATTGCAGGAATGCTTGTTTCGACTACATCGGTGATGTGAAGAATAATAATCGCTCAATAAAATTAGAGTCGTCAAGTGGGTTCCAACTTTCGAACTTTGGGTTGATATCATTGATGGTGTATAACTTTACCACGCGACCACCGAGTGATATGCTTATGTTAATTAGAATTCATAAAACTGTTTAAAAAATCGGCTTTTTGGTGGTAGTTTTTAAAATTTCTGCAAAACCGGTATTGTAAAAAATCGGAACTTTAAAGCGTGAGGTTTTCAATAGAATTTTAAAATCCGAGATTTCGTACTGATACCATTTGTACCTTTCACTGCCCAGGATTAATGAACATTGTAAAATGTGTACATTGCGAGAGGTCCATTGAATTTCCGGAATTGTATTAAGTCCCGGAATATGCAACATAAATCATTTGGGAATGGGCTTTCCATCCATATGGAAAGTTAATCGGATTTATACGTGGTCAAAAAAATACTTTATACTGTACCATTTTAAGAATTTATTATTTTCTTAAGGAATTGAATATCTTGACATTTAATATGTTTATCAACCTTTTAAAACTTAAAGGGTTCAAAAGTTTGATAGTCCCAATCTAGACCTTTTAGAAAATCATAAAGAACTTGGCGATAAACATATTAAATCTAAAGATGTTTAACTTCTTTACAAAATTCTACATTCTTAGGATAAAAAAGTTTCGTAAAGTATTTATTTAACTATCGCCAATCCCACCGAAAACGTTTTTTTTTTATAAAGAATAAATTGAATTGGAAAATTAGTCAAAAACTTCAATATTTCACCTAAATATCATTTAGTTTTACTAATACGAACTCACTTTCATTTGATTTTGTTGTTTTAGGTCTAACTTCAAAAGCGTTCGAACGTTGTTCATAATCTAGTGGAAAATCTCCAGAACGGAATTTTTTAGCCCAATGCCTGCAAGTTCCCCATCACATATCTCTATGTGAACCTCATCAGCCTTTTTTGATTTACGCAAATTAAAAAGAGAATCAGCAATTTTATTTTCAGTATTTGCAATATTTTGGTGCAGACTAACAGTTAATCAAATCGAAATCATTTAAAACAATTGAATTGTTATTTTAATCGCTTCTCCTAAAATTTCAACTAATTTGATCGAATTTAAAAAAAAATATTCCGAACGCTTTACACCTAAAACTTTTGAAAGAACACTCTTATTGCCATCACTCTTGTAGCCATCATGTCGAACGACCAAAGTTTACGTATAAATTATATTTCTTTATTATATTAAGAGGCTCATTAAAAGTGTTAATTTGGGTACAGTACGAGTACATGAAGAAAAGTTACCGAAATTGTAATGTTAAAAATAAAGTTGGATAATTGAAAACTTTTTTCCCAGAAATATATGTCTTATGTTATTTCTTCTGATTCTCGTAAACTCGTAAACATTATAATTTGACGGACCCGGCCATATATTTTATATTTCATCCAAAAATATTTCAAACTATTAATCATTCATTCAATCCAATCAATCAAAAAATACGTACGTACGAAATGTCTTGAAAAGTATAAAAAATTTCTAAGATTATTTTGACTTAGTTATTGACCTCAATTTAGAATTTCAACAACTTTTCTTATACACTCGGTATGGTTGAGTACTATATGCTGTTATGAATATGCGGCTGTATACTCTTAGATAGTTTTAGATTTATCTGTATAGACACAATAATTTCTTCGTATAAATCACTCAAACGGTTTAGAGTAAAATTGCAACATTTAACAATTTTTATTTTCTGTTACATAAAAGTTTGAATTGGAATTGAAAAGAAACTGTATAGAAAAGGGAAATTGCTTTATAAATGCTGCGCTACAGAACACATTTTAATTGACACTTTGGAAAATTAAAGCCGTTAGATATGAAAAAATATAACAACAAAAAAGTGTTTGTGGTATTGTGTGTGTAACATTGAGCGGTTGAGTGAAATATTTATTGGTTTGGGTTCGATTTTTTATAGTTCGGTATCGTACACCAGCCAGCCGGTTGTAGGTGTTAATTCGATTTTAAATTGGAGAAAACTGATTCTTTTTTTGTTTGAAAAATAAATTATGATCGTTGTTGCACTATCTGTGTACAATCAATATTGATAGTGGAAACATGAAAAGAAAGCCATCGGTGTGTATTGTTATTCGATGAGAAAATTGATATACGTTTGATTTTTATCAATTTTGGTCTAATTGTATGTTTTGCCGGATGTATATACGTATATACACGTTGGCGATATCGATCTAACAGTTCTTTGAGTAAAATATTACAGGGCTGTTAATTATAGGCTGGTAAATTATTATTTTAAATTTATTTGCCCTTCTAATTGTGATAACATACACTAAGGCTTCCCGATTTTGAAAGTCGCCAACTTCTTGTTTTAATAAATTTTCTAAGCTTTAATTGCGAACTATCGATTTCGATGAATTGTTGTAGGATAATATACTGAATACGACATTTTGATAAAAATTTAAGAAGAAGCTTTTCAGTGATGAGAGTCGTAATTTCTTGTGCAAAGATTTTGTTTCCTTCTCGGCCAACTATTTTAAAATTATTTTTTCGTGACAAAAGTAGATTTTTGTGATAAAAATTGAATTCAAATATGAGTTTCGGATGTAGTTCTGGAAAATGTCCAATTTGCATGAAACTAAGCAATTTCTTAACCGATCGTGATAAAACTGTGTTTGTTGCATGAGGATGAAATTCTAAAATAATTTTTGGAAGAATTGTCTTTTTTAGTAAACAGTAGTTTTTGGTGAATTGTTGTTTTCTCTGAATTGCCATTTTCGACGAATTCTTTTCATTTATAATAACTTTCCCCAATCTGCCGTCTACATATGATGCTAACCACTTATTTGAAACTCCGCTAAACCCTATATCGTACCCTATATCGTAAATCACGCCACCTTTATTTAAACCAATATTGATTGTATTCAAGAATTCCAGCAAGGCCGATTCGGTACTCATATCTCAATGAAAGCCATGTTGATGAATATTCAGTACGCCCATTTCATCTAAAAAACTAGAAAAGTGTGCAAAAACTACTCAGGCCAACACTACCAATTAAGTATTTAGGTTCTAAAGCACAAATTGTAATTAAAAAAAACTTCATAACTAGACACTGAAATCAAATAAAACGTCGAACTGAAACCAAATGGCAAATTGAAACTAGATGACGTGTTGTTATTGCCAAATGTTGCACCAAGTTCCTTAGCAATACTAGTAAAATAACAATTAAACTCAACATGAATTTCTAATTCACTCGTAAGAAGTTCTCCGTTTTCAGGTAAAATATATTTGACTATAGTTTTAGGTTTACGAGTTAGAATTTCGTTCATAAAATTCCAGCTTTTTTCATATAACAGCGGTTAACTGAAAAACCCTTGGAATAATATTGTAGATTTCCCTTTCTTTTTTTTTTATATTCTCATTAATTATGGCGTACATTCTAGTATAGCTTTCGCGAAGTACAGAATTATCAGGATGCTTATTTAACTTGATTAGCAGTTTATATGTTTTATTAATACATCGCGCACGATCATGGGAAATCCAAGGTTGCATGCATTGGATTTTAGACAAGCAATGCGTATAGTAGCGTTCTAAAATATTCGAAATATTATCCAAAAATACCTTAAGAGATAGCGATGGTTTATCGATGTTAAAAATAGACCTCCAGTCCATATGATCCCGACTTTCGTATAACAATAACCGATTGAGCTATTTTTTCTTGTGTAATTATAGTTCAAATTAGAGCCTGCGGTAGTCAGAAATGTTTAGGTTTCATGCCGACGATGTGATATATGAAAAATCATTAGTCTTAAGCCGAGTAAAAAAATTGTCAGTGCAAGTCGAAGGAAATGAAGTTACACGCGTGCGACTGGCAATATTAATCAATGATTCAAGCCCAAAAAATGACATAAGGCATATGCTGCTGGCTATTTCTTGTACAAAAACGTGTACAACTGTATAGATTGAAGCAAATAAGTGCATAAAAAAACTTATCAATCATTAGCAAATTTCCATTCAACCCTAACGATATCAGCTCATGGTAAATTATGGGCACTTACTGCAACTTCATCGGCCCTATATGAATCATTGCATGTACCAAATAACGTATAACAATTTAAATTAAACCAAGACTATTTATTAGTGTGAATCCAAATATCACTCAAAAATATAAACAAGGGCCTTGTATTGTGTGCATTAATATTGGCAACCAGTACGCCAAAATTCCTTCGAAAACTTCTAACATTTTGATGTACAATTAAAACAACAACAATTAAAACTGCACTGGTGTAGCACAGCGATTTTATCAACTGCTGATAGGTCGTTCTGAAAGAATTCGAAGAGACCATGCAAAAAGTTCAGCAAGGGCATTTATTATAATGGGTGTGGCTTATGAAATGGGCAACGAATGGACCAGGGCAAGGCTTCTTATAAAATACGTAGAACTCGACCGGAGTAGGCCCTTTTTCTTCGTCTTTCATTTCTTTATATTTGTAGTGGATTTGAACACGTAAATTAGCAGTGATAGCAAGGATTGTGGAAATAACCTACAATGTTTCTCTAGAAAATTATATTTTACCATTTTCTTTGCACATGCATTTATTTCTCACTTATTATTTAGTTCACATCGGATGCGCTTCGGTTTCCTCATTTATAGCTGACTCGTTTATTTACAGCGGTTGCGTTAATGGCAGAGATGGGCGTTCGCGCGTCATCTATTAATTTTTTCGTAATCGCGTCGACAACTCACCGACAAAGTCAATAACGTCGCCCACTCGTAGATTTGCTTGATAAACATACGAGGGTGGTTATGTGTAACAACAACCTGCTTGCTATTCTGACCAGTTCTACTCTGTACATTTCTGCATCGTTACTTGCTAACATGGACAATACAAGGTGCGAGTTCTTAATACTTCAATATCGATGAAAATCAATACCGATGTAATCCGAACTACTGGATTCTACGGAACTAAATACTTGGCTGTCTGTTCCGTAACAATGCCATATTCTTATTTGTAAGTTATCGTTCTATTTTTGGGAAAGGAAAATGTTTCATAATGGTTTGAAATGATGTCATGATGTGATGTAAAAATTGTTATAATGTGTTTCAACATACTCACCCAGTTTGTACTGTACAAACAGAAAATATTAAAATTGTGTATTGCAATAAATAAATCTATTTGGTAAGAGATGGTGCGTAAAGCAAATAATGTCTTAATAGCCGTGTTTTTATTAGCCCCAATATATATATATATATATATATATATATATATATATATATATATATATATATATATATATATATATATATATATATATATATATATATATATATATATATATATATATATATATATATATATATATATATATATATATATATATATATATATATATATATATATATATATATATATATATATATATATATATATATATATATATATATATATATATATATATATATATATATATATATATATATATATATATATATATATATATATATATCCGGAGCACCCAATTTTTTATGTCAAAACGTATATTTAGCGCGCTATTTTTGCATATAAGTAATTTATTTAACTCTAAACTTAGGGAATAGCTGGAACTCTTAAAATCATCAAATGTTGAAAACCGAAAACAAACCTGGAATCAACTGTAGATGAGGTATACCAGGAAAAATTGGAGTGTAACCTTATTGTAGCCGGAATACCTAACGAAGAGATTCAACCCAGTGGAACTACAAAAACAATTTTTAGTGTACTGGATTGCAGTGAGTGTTTCGGTGATGTTGTTAAAGTGCAATACATGAAGCAAAAATGTCTACATAAAAATGTTCGTGGTGGTGACACAATCGACAGGAAGCTGCTAATTACATTTAAGGACAAGCAGGCCAAATATAAGGTGTAGGACAAGAAAAAGAAGAAAATGATTCACCTAAGTCAGGTGGGTTATAATTTTCCAGTAGATAAACAAATCTTCTTCAGGGATCACTTGGCACAATACAGACTAAATCTCTACAGAGAAGCTCGTAAGTTCAACAAACATATTAATTATAAGTTTCTATGGATAAGCAAATCTGTAATCTACTTTCGGAAAGAAGAAAACTCCCCTGCTGTTCGGGTTTTGTCACATAATGATATTAATCAGCTGTTATCGGTAAACAATATCGGACCAGACACATGTTTGTTTTTTGGTTGCATTTAGTTTTCATTTTTATGGTGTAGCGACACCAGTGAATGCAGTTTCAGTAGAAATTTCCCATTTTCGATAGTGCTGAAAATACCGTATCGCTTCATATAATTGCTATGAGAGGGAACTAAGATATAGTTCCTCAAACTCAGCAACTACGTTCCTGGTGGTAGAGGAAGATTAAAAGTAGGTTCTGAGATGTTTTTCAGATTTTGTCTGGGTGGGGGTGAGATATAGTTCCTCAAACTCACCAAGTATTCGTTGACCGGACTATCGGCTTATGTCTAGTGATGGAGGAAGAATTAAAGCAATTTCTGCGATTCTTTCATAGAGTTTTCTTTTCGGTGAAGTAAGGTATTTCCTCAAACTCGGCAACTATTCGTTTGCTGAACTTTCGGCTCATGTCTGGTGTTAGAGGAAGATTAAAAGTAATTTTTATGAATTTTTCACAATTTTTCTGTAAGTTCTAGTTGAGATATAGTTCCTTAAACTCAGCAACAGGGATGGGCGAGGTAGATTACGCAATGTAATCTACTCGTAATCTATTACGTAGATTACATAGCGAATTTGTGGGTCCCTGACGTCGTAATGTAGACAACGTCGACAACCAAGCAAATGACATTGGAAACTTAATTTTCTCATTATTTTCTCATTATTTTACGCTAGCCGTTCTGGTAAAGTTGCTGAAACTTTTAAACATATCTCAAACCTCTAATTAACCAGAGACATCTACAGTCATTAACGTAAGTAAAGTTTTGATTTTTTTTTACAAATTATAAGGATTATAGAATTTATTTTGCAGTTTTTTATTAAATTAAATAATTTTAAAAATTAACAAATCCAAAAATAAAAAATAGAAATTCATTTACCGTTATAATAAAAAAAAAATAAAAATTATTTTGCAACGAAAATGATCATACACTTCTTGTATGGTCCTTGATTTTTTTTAAAATCATTTACATAAATTATGTTTCATAATTATTTTAATATCGAGTTGGTCCTTAAATTTTTGTAACCTCTTCCAGTCTTCTAGACATTGATTATACTATCTTCTTGATCCCATCAGAGGCTAGATACAATTCGAATTTTCATAATCGACTACAATCTGCGATGTTATTAAACACAACTAAGGCCCTCTGATGGAGTGCAGAATTCGGCGCCGACCCACCGTCCACGTCAATGTACAGGTTGACATGGAACTTGCAATGTGCAGGTGGTATACTGTAAATAGTTGTGTGAGTAGGTGAATGGGTTAATGATGTGGCGTGTATCAAATGGGTCAAAATTGGTCTAAGTGTCTACCACTGAAACCTAAAAAAAAAAAAATTAAAAAAAAGAAAAAAACTTCTTGGTAACTTCCGGTGAAATTTTATCCCATTCTTTTATTATTTTATCATGTCACTTCTTTTTTTGCTGGTAATCCTGCACTTTCCAATTTGACGTGCCAGGGTGATTCCATAAATGTTCATTGGGGTTCGGATCAATCGATTGGGGTGGTGAATGTAATTGGTTTGGGACGATATTCAGAAGATCCATGATAGCACGAGCCCCAATTGTTCCACGGATGGTTTCAAATTGTCCTTTAGAATACCTAGGTATTTCCAGCGATCCAAATTTCCATTTATAAAAACAAGTTAACCTACCCCACTCGCCGACATTTAATCCCATACCGTAACCGAACCACCATAGCAGATTTTCTCCAAATTTTACCTCTCCCATCAGCTCCGAAAATGTTGAATTTAATTTCATCCGTAAAACCGTCTTGCAGAAGTTAAAGTATTTTGTTTTTAATTTTTGCTGTAATTTCAATTCTTTTTTTTGGAATTAACATTCGAAACTAATGGCTTCTTGCGTGGCACAAGGCCATGATATCCACGTTTCCACAAAACCCTTCTAATATTTTGGCTGTGGGTAGCTTTATTAAGTATCTTCTCCACTTCTGAAGCTATAGTTTTGGAGCGCTTGTTCTTAGATTTTCTGTCACCCAATCCAAAATCTTTCGCTCGTCCCGATTGGAAAATGTTGCTTTTCGCTCTGGTCGTTGCCCATTTTCAACTGATTATGTGTGACGTTGAATCTGGATATTATTTGGACCACTATAAAATGATTTCGGCCAACTAATTGTCGTTCTTCTTTGGTAGTTTACTTTCTAACACCGGCCAAACGCCTCGCAATTATTACATTTTAGTTTGTGTAGACCTGTATTCAATATGAAAGACGTTATAAATATTAAAATAATTATGAAACATAATTTATATAAATGATTTTAAAAGAATCAAGGATCATGCAATAAGTGTACGATCATTTTCGTTGCAAAAAATTATTGATTTTTTTTTATTATGTATGGTTAATGAATTTTCAATTTTTCATTTATTAATTTGTAAAATTATTTAATTTATAAAACTGCAAAATAAATTCTATAATCCTTATATTTTGTAAATTTTTCTAAAAAATCAGTGTGTATGATGATTTTCGTACTGACTGTACATAAAAAATTTAACAGTTACTAACAATTAATAAATGTAATTTAACAGACAATTTGTATTTATCGCGATGGAAGATTTCTATCCACCATGACAGTGTACAATTTTAGTTTTGTGTTTTCATCATATATCTGTCAAAAGTCGCGTTCATTTTTCAATTACAGTAGTTATTTATGAAATCTTGCCAATGGAATTATAAATATTGTTAATACTGTGAAAAAAATTTACCAAATGAGATTAAAAATATAAAGTGTGTGTTACTAACAAAAATTTCCACATCACGTCATGTCAACCAATCAGTTTAGTGCAAATCAACATGTAAAGTGTACATCCTGCATATACATAAGAACTAGTTTGGCATGCCGAATATGACGCACTTCGTTTCTCCTCATTGCTATTAGTAAGCTGGTAATCTGGATTATTTCACCAACTCCAACGGCAGCCAGAGTTAATAGCAAAAGTAAAGAGTAAATGTCATACCTGGAAAATAACTACATCCAGCACGGTTAGATTTGAAAAAAAAACCGCCGTTATATGTCATTTATAGTTTCCAGCTAATTCGTAATTTGACAAACTTGACTATGAAGTACGACATATAGGTCAGTGAAGAAAATACTTATAGTTCAATTCAACTTCATAATAATATTTAGTATGGCCAAATATCAGAACATTTGAGCAAATTATATATAGTTCGAATTCTTCCATATTTTAGAAAGATGGCACTGTTCATGATTATGATTTTCAAAAGAAAATGTATTTTTTATGTTATAGAAATTTGTATTTATTTACTGTGTGCTTGATACAGATTTCCGACTAAATAAATTGCCAGTTAGTTTACTCTAGTCGTTCATAGATGGCACAATGGAACGCACAATGAAAACCACGTTTATGAATAAAAATTTTCAAACAAATAAAAAAAAAATCAATCTCTACAATATTTCTAATCAGAGATTAGGGTTGAGTTTGCAGTTTAGAACAAAATCTCAGGCACATTTTGTAATATGGACATTAACGACATCTATCAATAATATTGGTATGAACAAACTATCAATTTATTTCGTTACAGGCACACAGTATATGTTATAGATTAAGATTTAATTCCGTGTGCGAACTAGTTATTGACAGACGTCTGTAATGTTCATCAATCAAAATGAGCCTGATATTTAATTGATAAGTTACAATTTATTTAACAAATTTTATTTTAATTTAATATTAGACTGCTATATTTATGAACGACTGGAATGAACAAACCATCAATTTAGTTAGTTGGAAATTTATATCATAGACACACTGTCAGTTTCGTAATTATGATTAACTCGAAATCATGATGTTTAAACATAGTTTCAAATTAATTTGAACTCAGTTTCGAAATGAGATATTTTTCTCATTTTGATTAGTGCTCAGGCTCACAATGCCAAATGTATCAAAAATGGGCATTCCTGACACTAATAATTTAAAAAAAAAGATCTAGTTTTCTGTTTGTTATTGATATTTAAGCCGTGTTTCTTGACGTTCATTGATCCGGATCAGTTCAAATTTTATATAGAAAACATGATCCAAATTTTGTTTTAGATCACAAATTTTGACTTTAAATCTAGCAAGCGCCTTTGTGTTGTTTCATGAAACCTGAACTGAACTGGATCAGATCAAGCATCAAGAAACACAGCTTTCGTTGGCAGGAGCAAACTTTTTGCTGTTGTCAATATAATAAAAGTCATTTTTGACGATTTAAAAGTCAATTAAATCCATTACTATTTAAAACCAAATGAGAACATAAGAAATTATAGTGTCTTGAGATCTCATTTAGGAAGTCATGATCTCAAAATTATAGTTATGAAACCAGTAGTCTACCGGACAAGTCGTGCAGTGGTTAAAACTTCGGCACTTGGACCGGGAGGTACTGGGCTCGAATCCCAGAAAAGGCAGGATGCAAAGCGAATTTTCGCCATCGATTATGATCGGTGATGTTAATAAACACAACTAAGATCCTCTGTTGGAGTGCAGAGTTCAGGGCCGACCCACCGTCCATGTCAGTGTACATGTGCAGGTATTCGGGGTTATCTACAAATTATCAACGTTGTCTACAAGGAGACGACGCGTAAACGCCCATCTCCGCTCAGCAACTATTCGTTGGCCGGACTATCTGCTCATGACTGGCGGTAGAGGAATGTTAAAAGTAATTTTTCTGTAATTTTCAGTTGAGATACAGTTCCTCAAACTCGGCGGCTATTCATTGGTCGGACTTTCGACTTATGTCTTGTGGTGGAGTAAGATTTAAAGTAATTTCTATAATTATTTTAAATCTTCCTCCTTCACCAAACATAAGACGGTAGTTCGACCGTAAAATATATCCACGTAAAGTGTGTAAAAAAGAAATTCGGGGATTGGCAAATAATTAAAATGATTTATTTGTTGCAGCCCTAAAATTTTTCTGTCGTCATAATTTTCATGTATCATCAAAATTGCATATTTTTTCTCTCCGAGTCCCTAAAAATAATTGTGTCATGAAAGTGTTAGGTGTCATGACATTAAATATTCGGGTAAGAGTAAAAATGTGTAAATTTTTTGGAGCTGATAATAATATAATTAGTATTGCCATCTCATTTTTCAGATATGAAAATTGGGCTATCTTCACATACATCGAAAATACATCTTATCTTGTTCGTATCTATTAAAGACCTGTAATACTTATTAATAAACCAAACAAAATTAATTAGCTTTGACATGAATATTCAATAAACAACAGTTACTTATGACAACTGGATATATAAGTCAGTGGAATAAAACCTCAAGATACGTTTCAAAGTGGTTGCCGACAATAACCAATTTTCTTAACAAAACCCACGGGCAAGTTATATAATCGAGCATGTGTACATCATATATATGTACATACATACATATACATAAAATTTTCAATTAAACACAAAAACCAATTTAAATTTTTCCCAGACATTATGTACACATTAAGAAAATTAATTTTTCTTAAAAGAAATTCTAAAGTACATGCATCCGCATAAATTACAATACTTAATGATCATTATTATATGTAAGAAGAATAATAATAAGAAGAAGAAGAACATATTTGTATACCCAATACACAAAAGTTGCATGTAGCTCTGTTTACACATTTAAACGAAACCAATCGATCATTAAAATATATTTTAATGGACATCAATAAAATTAGAATATGTAATTGAAAAAGAGATATCTCTCGCTATGTACACACGAGCACGTACATAAGTCGGACGTCTCTAGAGATCACTTAAGACGAATGAAAATATCGTGTAATGTTATTTTAACGTGTACATGCGATACATAACAAACATTGCGGGATATCACCTTTTGTACCAATTTTCTGTATATTTTGTGTGTAGATATTCGATCTACCAGAAATTAAAATGTATAACTCCTTCACATGACATATGATCGTATACATAACGTCATGATCGATGATGATTTGCCTGGAGATGGGTACCCAAGTCACAGTATGTGAATAAACAGAAATAAAAAAATTTTTGGGTGTATACATTGACTGGGTGGAGACCGATAACGCATCACACACAACATATAAATCATAAAACATCACAAGTAATTTGTGTATACAGACAACATAACGAGTACATAATTCATTCATATTTATACGAGTACGAGTAGAACAATACGTAATATAAATAAAAAGTATACAAGATCATGACTTTTCTATGTAAATACGGGTGTATACGAGTACATAGAAGGATATTCGTATTTGCTTTATTTAAATTTATTTATTGTATTTTAATTTGCATCATTGTGATTTAAGAATTATTTATAATAATGTCGCCAAAGTCGACAAAACCACTTTTGAAAAATTTGCATGTTTAAGGACTACTTACTAATACACTTATACGTACAATCATTATAATATACACACAAAGTGAGTCAAGTAAATTTGCATGAAAATCACTCAAACCAATAATGATGATGGCCAACAACAATTTAGAAAGTCCATAATAAATCTGTTTAAATTTTTGGAATAAATTGTCGCCCAGTGTATTTATACACCACATACTTATTATTCATAAGAACCGAAATTAACATCGGATTGAGTGTTTTTGTTGTAAATGTGTGTGTGTATGTGTACACCAACATTTATTTATGTAGACAAAAAAAAAAATCAATTTTTGGGAAATATTTATTGTGAAAAGTTTCAAAACAGAAAAATAAATTGAATTTTTTTAAAAAAAATATCTAAATCAACACCATACCATACACACACCAATCTGAGAGAGGCATAACACCAAAAGAAAAAATTGGGAAAAATGATGAAAAACATTGAATTTTTTGTTTTTGGTCCATATATAATTTTTTTGTTTAGACGAAAATTTATTCGTAATTCATTTTGATAGACCAGAAATCTGTATATATGTACATATATATTGGGAGCGTACCCAGCACATTGAATTGAAAAATCTAAATTAGGATTTATGTGTATTAGGAAAAATGTTTTTTTTTGTTGGTTTAGATTTTTCCGAATTTGATTAATTTATTACTTTTTTCTGGAAAAATGAAAATCTCGACACATTAGTACAAATACACAGGCAAGCCGAAAAGTTTAAAAGAAAAACAACAAAATATTTTTCTATTTTTTTTTTTGAAAATTAGATCAAAACTTTTTGAATTTGCTCATTAATTATCTAATTAATTTATTTTGCTTCCATGATAAATGTTGTGTCTAGTTAATGTCTGTTTAACTCCAACCATATGACGCAAATTATATTTGACTGTGGGATAAATAGAACCGATTAAAACATAACGAAGTGATTTGAGAATTATTTAGTATCGCCGCACGTCTAATTGTATTTGTCCACTAAATTTCACTAAGATTTCGCAATTTTTGGAAAAAAAAATCTTATGAAGTTTCATCTTGGTCAGTCATCCCACGAGGGGTGTAGAGTTACGAAGAAAAATAGTTTTTTATCAAAATATTCATGTCTGCTTACATTTTGGAAAACTGTTGTGGACAAATTTGGTTGAATTGATGGTTGATATAATTTAAAACGTTTTCGTTCATAATTACTTTTCTCAGAATTTTTTTTAAATATTTATTCAAGTTCAGTTAAATTAATTTGTTTGTTGTAATTACCAGTACTAGCTTCAACGGTTTCTGCCCTCAAAATTCTCTTACTGGATCCCTCTCAAACATACGCATGCAATATCTGAACGAAACATTTTGGCGACGAGCATAATAAAAATGAAGAATTGTAAGATTAGTGCCGTGTAAAAAATATTTTCCGATTTTTTGTTAAAATGGCTGAAGATATAAAAGAGTTGGTTGCACAGATGGTTACCAGTCAGCAGTTTTGATGGACCAGATGAAAATTTTGTTGATCAATCAATGAAATCGAGAAAACATTGACAGAATATTTCAACAAATCTGTTCATGTGTTGTAATCCCGGATCAAGTTCTTGCAGATGCAAATGAGTATTGCAGATATGTATGAAAGCTAGTTCGCTAATTTAACGGAAATGGCTGCAAAATGTGAGTACAAATGCGCAGGATGTAAGGAATCTTGATATGATAGTTTTACATACCCTTCACGGGCCAGTACGGACTGTGATCTTACAAAAGTGTAACTCATAATTAAGCTTACGAAAGTACTCAATCTGCGATAAGTATTTTGTAGAACGATAGCGAAATTCATTCGAACTCGGTTGAGATTCACCCTTATTGCGAATGTCGTCTCAATCGACAATCGACTCTCATTTTAGCTGTCGTGATTGTTTAATTTTTGTATTGTCTAACTTTATCGAAACGACTACTTAGTATTGCCGTAGATGATTAAAATAAAACAATGGTATTGTGAATAAATTTTATAACTTAACCATTGCGATTTACTCGTTTCATATTTATATGTCAAAACAAAAATCTAGCCTCATAAATTTGGTGAAAACTAATTCAAACCTAGAAAACAAAAATTGTAGTATACATCTAACGTTTGACACAAGATAACTTTTATCCATCCAACTACATCTCGTGTTGTTAGCTCCAAACTGTTTAGTTCTGTGTTAAACAATTCCCATTTTTTTTTAACTTGAACTCTATAGTCTCCTCTCTGTTTGTTAATTCCCCTGGCTATGACCACATTTTCTTGCATTAAACGTACAAGGTATTCAAATTGGGATTTGTGATTTTGTGCTTAATACGTATGATTATAAAAATAAAAAGGTATGGTTTATTTAATTGTTTTCTATTTTCTATTATTTAATTATAAATTATTACTACTAACATTTTGAAAATATATTAACACGCAAAAATATATAACGCAGTCGTTAGTAAAAATGGCATCGACAAAATAATGACAGATCGATCGACAAAAGATAGCGATATCGACATTCATAATCACAATTTTGTCAATTGGCATCATATCGATGTCGATACGACATTCGCAATAAGGGTGATTAACAGTTCGAGGGAGACAAATTGTGCTGCGTTGTTCCACCTCTATCGAAGTGTGTCAAGCTCGCGTAACTGGAGTTTTGCAAAGGAAAACGCTTAATGTGTCTATTATGATTCTCGCCTCACCACACCACTCGCCGTGACTATCTAAGTCACCCGAGTTCAAAATTGGTATTGTGATTCTCCCTTTTATTTTGGCGAGCCGTTGTTTGCGGCGTCGTATGTGGATTCTTGTATTTTTTTACAGTTTGTTATTTGTCGTTATAGAAACCATATAGTAATGTCAAACAATTTTAGTTGTTTATAAATAGTTTTCATATAAAGATATTTTTGTATGTCTTCGACAAAATTTATAAGGATACGAGATTTTCATCGTATCGTAATACATACAAAATAATTATAAAAAAATATTAAAAATATAAAATATATTATATAAAAATTGTGTATACTATATAAAAAAATTGTGCGCGAATTTTTGCGTTTCCCCATTCCTTTCTTTTTCTAATTGGCGGCCCAAGCTATTCAGCACTACTGACAAATTTTTTCAAAATTCATTAACGGTTTGTTTGGTTTTTCCAACATCTGGAAATCCACGGGCAATATCCCGGTTTTTTCCATTTCTTCAACAAGTTTGATAAATTGTTGAGTTTTGTTTATTTTTCTTTTATGTTCTATATGAAAAATATAAATTAATTATTTTATGTATCTATTATGATTCTCGCCTCACCACACCACTCGCCGTGACTATCTAAGTCACCCGAGTTCAAAATTGGTATTGTGATTCTCCCTTTTATTTTGGTGAGCCGTTGTTTGCGGCGTCGTATGTGGATTCTTGTATTTTTTAGAGTTTGTTATTTGTCGTTATGGAAACCATATAATAATGTCAAAAAGTTTTAGTTGTTTACAAATAATTTCCATGAAAAGATATTTTTGTATGTGGTCGACAAAATTGATAAGGATACGATATTTTTACGATACAAAATAATTATATAAAAAAATATTAAAAATATATTATATAAAAAATTGTGTATACGTGAAAAGAAAGAAAATGAAATAGAGGAACCAAACATTAATATGGCCCAAATCAGATAATCAATCCAACATCTGTTAAAATATTAATAAAATATATTTTTAGTAACAAAAATTCTTTTTTACTTGACTCTCACCATCATATTTTAGGTGAGCATATATGACATTAGACTCGCTCACTGTGAGAATTATAATACCAAAAATTCTATGCGGTGATTTGGAGTCGCCAAGCGACACGCATGTGACGATCACTCGCTCACTGCGAAAATCATAATACCAAAATAGAATTATAGTGACGACTCTTCACCCGGTGACGAATAAGTGAGATTCATAATAGACCTATTAAAGTCATGTCCGGACTGTAGATCAAAGCAGAATTACAGCAAATGCCGATTTTTAAATGCCGAATGTCGGAAATGTTTTAAAGCATCGGTATGTGTATCGAGAAATAGTTATTGGTCAAGTCGTTCTCAAAAGGAAAATTCGGTGGATGTTATCGAATATTTTGAAAATTCTCGTAACGGATTGTTCAAAATTTTTAAAACTTGTTCAACAAATCTTAATGTAAAATTTCTGAACGTTCAGACGGAATTCTCACTACACATGGAATGGTTCAACACCATCCCGCAGATTTTATCTAAACACGCAGAGGTCTCTCTCTCGGTGTTTTTGCTGACTAGATCTCAGGGTTTTCGGTCGTGGGGAAGTTGATACCCCTATTCCCCTAGTCGCATCACTTCAAGTGACGTGACTACTCATTTGCCTGCTTACTAGATCATTAAATCGAAATTTACAAAATAATTGTTCAATAAAGTCGTTCTGGCTGTTTTTTAAATCTTAGTATGCTGCTTTATAAAAATTTCCTATCGACTGCAATCACTCAAAATGACAATTTCTATCACTTGAAATTTTGAAGTGACAAATAAATAAAAAAAAATTCAAACTAATGAAGCCAACTAAGATTTAAAAAATTTTCATTGAGAGTTTTACACAAAATTATTTATTAAATTTTGATTTTAAAATCTAGTAACCAGGAAGATCCATAGTCACGTCGCATGAAGTGATACGTCTAAGGGAATTGAGCTGTGAGGCTCGTGTGCTCCTGGCCTACACCGTGGAATAATAACAGAATAAAAATAAACATAAAGCAAAGCAGGGGCGTTTCTCCAACCGACTAAGCCTTTCTTCCCCCGGGAGAGACCTCTAAGCAATCTCCCACAATGCATACTCCGACAACTTAAGACTGCCGGAGTGTCACGGGGAGACCGCGTAGATTTTACGGTGGTCCCCGAATGGACGACACATATGCTGGATTCACCACCATGACCCTGTGAATGTCCTGCCAAGGGGATGATGGGAAGTGACAAACTCAGCCTGCAAATATGGAATCGACACGAAACGAGAAACCCCCTCCCACCATACCGACCCGAAAAAATTTAGTCCTTCATTTTGTGTACAAGAAAATCCAAAACAAAAATAAATGCGAGAATCAGAAACTCAGAATAATAACGGAACACAATTGCTCGATGAATGGAAAGAAATAAGCCGACCGAGAAAAAAAAAGCTCAAATGCCGGAACAAATTCGCCTCGTTATTTTTATTCAAATAGGGTGATTAATTTTGGGGGCGAAAGAGAGGATAAAATTGAAAAAATGGTCGCTGAACGTGATTTATTTGAGAGCGAGAAACCAACGTGCACCAACCGTTATTCGGCACTCGATTACACAGATATTTGATTAAAAATCTAAAACTTAAAAAAAATGAAATTTGAAAATTAAATTAAATTGGAAAACAGAAAAAATTACAAACAATTTGTACCTTTCGCCCCTTAGGTGCCCCACCCCCTTCCCGCCTTGAACTAAAATATTTTACAAATCGTCAGTTGGCCACCTGTAAGTCGCTGGGTTGGGCGTCGTCCCGCCTTTAACTGATGATACCGTTGGGCATTGTACCGCCGAAAATACATTTAGCCTCGACTGGCCGCCGTAGATAATGCTGGGCGTCTTCCCTCCTTGAATAAAAAAAATATATCCCGTTGCGGTATTCTTCACCGATAATTCAACAAAATCACAACTGCTCTCATGGTTGGCCAGCAGTAGCGTTGCGGTATTCTTCACGGATAAATCAACACAATCACAACTGGCCTCGTGGTTGGCCACCCGTAGGTTGTGGTCTTTTTCATCGATAACTCAACAAAATCACAACTGACGTCGTGGTTGGCTACCCTTACAATTAGGGCGTTTCCCACACCCGTACACCAAGGTAGCGAGCCGCGTGTTGTTATCTGTTGAGATTTACCAATATTGAACGCCGTTTTCCGTGGATATAAATTATTCACTCTTGTTTTTCGTTTTGTGTAATCGTGGAAATAATTAGTCACTGACGCCTCAACTTTGTTCTGGTAACCAACCGTAGATCAATCACTGTTGTATCAATCACTAGCGTCCTTCGTTTTGGTGACCGTAGAAATAATTAATTCACTGACGCAGGCCTGCTGCTCGTATATACTAGGCGCCTCTTGCACCTTCGTAGCAGTTAGGCCACTTAAAATTATGCCGTATAAATCCGGTCAGACACCCAAAAGATCCTCCGAAATCCAATGATTAATTTCATACATAAAGAACAACTTTCACAACTGGAATATTCCCGAAGCACAAAATCACTTTAGAAATTAAACGCGTTCATAAATTTACGAAATTTATTCTACATAACTTTTCTTGTTAAATCTTATTTTTTTTTAATCAAATACTTGAACGGTGCCGCGCTCTAAGTTTACAAAATAAGAAACAAAAGAAATATCCAGTAAACTTTGTTTTAATCGATAAAATAAACTCAAACGATTTACTTAACATTCCAAACCAAAAATCTAGAAGAATATTTTTTCGTTGTGCTTCTTTTTGTTTTCTTTTTCTGCGCATCACTTGCACACCCTCGGGTAAAAATAGGGTGGGTAAAAAGACATAGAACAGAATATAAAGGCCCACGCACACTTCATAACAATTTTAGTTATAATGTCATAATACAGATGGCAATGCCATCAGTAAAATGCTTTAATCAAGCGACTATAATAAAATTCAAAATTCAACAATAAAATTGAAAAGAGGCAATGTTATGACCTTGGTGTCGTAACAGTTTTGAGCGTGAACTGTTCGATACATTCGGTTCTCCAATTCAGTGTATTGTAGCGGAGAAAGAATATTAATCTTCTATTTCGTGCGTTTTGGAAACCAAAGTCGATGATTTATGTAAAAAAAATGCTTGAGCATTTTCGAATCTTATTTGGGTCACAGTCAATTCAAAACCGAATTAACTTTAAATCTGATGCTACACCGAAATGTTTCAAGGCAGTCGAATTCAGTCGGTCCTTCGTTGTTGTCCGTAAAGCTAACAAAAGGTAACTGAGAATCTGCGGAAATTTTAAGGCACGGTAAATTCTAAACTCTGCGTGGACCAGTGTCCAATTCCGAGAGTTGAGGATTTATTTCAGCATCTGCAAGAAGGGAAACGATTTTCGACCTCGATGACGCAAATTTGCGATTTTAACTTGACAGTGACAATTGAAAGATCTGGTGGTAGTTTCGAGTTCATTTGTACTATTCCAGTACCAGAGATTGGTACTGTTTGAACTAGCTAAGAAAGAGAAGAAGAACACCTCTAAAATTTAGAAAAGAATTTTAAATGACTTACTGCTGCCAAGCTGAAATTTAATTTGAGCAAATGCTAAACAAATCTAGACTATTTATGGAACGTTTTGGATGAATCTGGAATCCGACCATTATCCGAAATTCCTCCATCGATTGAAGGGATGCCCCGACCAAAAAACTTGAAAGAGAGACAAGCTTTCATTGGTTAGATTAACTGTTTGGTGAAAAGTTGTTCGCAGCTTTATTTTTGTCAAATAAAGAATTCACATTCATAAAGAATTTACCCTGCTGGAAAGGACTATATCCGATAGCTTTTGTTGTCATTGTACATATATTGAATTGACGTAGGTCATTATTAATAATTGCTGTTGTAAAACAGTAAAATTTAAATACTCAATTCCCTTACGCGGCTTTTACATCAAGTAAACTTTTTGTTTGATAAACATTTTTGTTATCGAAAAACAATATTTGTAGTTGTTTTTAATATGAATAAAGATTATTTTTAAAAACTTTGATCGTATTTAAGCTTTTAAAAATAAAAAAAATTTAAAGCCATGCGATTTATGAACTTTTTAGCGAATTTAATATTCTATAAAAACTTCGATAAAGAATTAACTTATCGAACTCAAAAGTTTATTAAACAAACGCTAAATCAGTAAAAAGAATGTGAGTGTTGAAGAAACTAAAGTTATTACAGCAGGCAATTTCACTTATAATACGAGCGCATCGGATAATTGGAGTTTTCAATCATGTCAAAATATTCAAATAATTGTGACAGATAAATAATAACATGCACATATTTGTTCAATTTTATTATTTTATGAGAATAAATTTGACAATATATAGAATATCATTAGATTTATGCAATTACGGACTTAACGAACAACAATGTTCAGCGACAATTAGCAGCTTTGTATAATACGTTAACCTTTTCATGCGATAAAATTTCAATTCGAAGTTAAAAGGGCCATAATTTTTTAATTTAGAGATTATTGTAAAATGCATGATACTCGTAACTTTTATTAGGTTTGACATCGTCAGACAGACGTGTTTCGATTTTTCGTTCAGACATTATAATAAATTTATTATTTCTATTAAAAGTTAATAAATAGAACTTTTAGTAGACATAACTGTATTGCAATGCTTTAATGATTTTATTTTCAATTCAAAATTCTGACATTTAGGGTATTCACAATGCCTACTAGATGTCGTAAGAATCATAAAAAGTTTATCAAATATATTTAATGCATGTTCGTTTGATGTAAAACCCGCGTTAGACGCATCACTTCATGTGACGTGACTGGATCTTCCTGATTACTAGATTTTAAAATCAAAATTTACTAAATAATTTTGTGCAAAACTCTCAATGAAATTTTTTTAAATCTTAGTTGGCTTCATTAGTTTGAAATTTTTTTCATTTATTTGTCACGTCAAAATTCAAGTGATAGAAATTGCATTTGGAGTTATAGCAGTCGCAAGGAAATATTTATAAAGCAGCATACTAAGATTTAAAAAACAGCCACAACGACTTTATTGAACAATTACTTTGTAAGTTTCGATTTAATGATCTAGTAACCAGGAAGATGAGTACTCACGTCACTTGAAATGATGCGACTAGGGGAATAGGGGTGTAAGTATTTCATTTATCCATATTACAATTTTAACATCTATTAATTTTTTAACAGTTAAAGGTACAGTTTAAGAACAAAACCAAAAAAAAATATTTTTATGTATTTACGTATGAATGAAAAGTAAAAAATCACGAAAATTTTCAACCTCCTGATTCTTTCAGATTTACCATTCGCTATATCGCTGAAGTTCAAAAAATAGTTTTCAAAAAGCGCTATGTGTGCGCAAGTGTCTATGTGCGATTCTACTGTGTAGCCTAAAAGATTGTGGTCTCTCTACAGACCAAACGGAGCGAATGAAATTTGGAAATCCTAGTGCTTTTTGGTTGAAATTGGTCTACCGAAAGGTTTTCATGAATATTATAAGAAAGGGAACCCTTACCGCCCCTTAAAACGTCCACAAGGTTTGCTCGCCACCAATGTTACGATCCTATTTCAATGTAGGGCAGGCACAAGTGTTCCCCTCGATATTTATACGTCTAAATGATCGAGGAATACATGTTTTTGGTGTTATCTTAATATATAAAGACGTTGGTGCATATGTATGACCGACAATAACGCCTGAACCGCTGAAGCTATCTAACTTATATTCACACCATATGCTTGTGTAGTGCTCCGGATAGTGTTTGTTTGTGTTAGACAAAGGTGAAGGTTGCTTTTTTTGAAATTCTTATTTATGGACCGATTTGGCTCAAGTTCACGCCATATAATATTTTAATAAAATCAAAGTGTTTGGCGAAATTTGTACGCGATAGGTGGCGCTGAAGTGGAGATATGTACGAAAGTTATATAAAAACGTTGGTGCATATGCATGACCGACCATCACGGCTGAATCTCTAAAGCTATCCAACTTATATTGACACCATATGTTCGTGTGGTGCATCAAATTGTTTTTGTTTGTCGGACGGTTGTCCAGACGGTGGGGGGAGGAAAATTTTAAAAACTTTGAAAAATTTATGAAATACAAGAATCGGAGGTGTATCGCTGTAATAAAAACAAAATGCGGTCCAACAAAATATTAATATTAAAGATAAAACTTCTATAAATCAATAAAAAATAAAAAAAATTAACGTATTTTGAATATTTTGGCATTTTTCGGGGTTTTGCCCCTAAATTGCAGGAAAATTTTTTTTCGATATTTCGATTTTTTTACAATATTTGTATTTAAAACGAAACAATAAGCCAATTGCTTTCAAAAGTTTTGTAATTTTAGCAAACAAAAGACTCCAATTTGCGCTAAAATAAGGTTGCCCAATTTTTTTCAGTAACACTGTACGTCTTTCATGCAGTACGCTTCGGCCATCGTGTAAATCGATTGACACAGGTTATAAAAGATAAGTATATCCGTTGGAAGGTGGACGAGGAATATATCCAATTAAGGACTAACTATGTTCGAATTTACGAAGTATAGAATTTCGAGTCGACCGTGTATCATGGACACCAGGATGTGAAATGTTGTGTAAAATACCGTACATTTTTAGTCGTTGTTCTTTTGAGTTGTATGGGCGATTTGTACCCGTCGATGTTTCGCAGTATATTTCGTAAGTGGAGTATTTAGAAAGCTCTAGTTTCATGTTTGAAGTAGCGTGACATCAAGAACCAGAAAATGAATTCCAGTGAAGTTTGTAATGTGAAGTCTGTCTTGTGCGGTTATAATCGTGTCGAAATCGATGCCTATCTCGACTATTGCTAACAGTCATGCTGGGGGAGTGCTTATTTTGTCATAATTTTGATTGATCGATTCAGTTGTGAGCTATAGCGTGTCACGCTTGATTTACATATGCGACCTGTGACAAGTGGAAATAAACATGACGCTTACATGGCAACAACTTACATTTGTGACTAGTTCCGCCACACACACTTTATAAAATTTAAACAAAACAAAATGTACCAAAAATAAATTTAATGACAAAAACTACTTCGTTTACATACAAATTTGTATATGTGTGTGCAACCGTGGCGGAAAAGATGAAATTAAACCAGCGGCGTGTGGCGTGTGTGCCGTGTAAAGAATGTTAAAATATTCGTCTGGGGTTGGCTAATATGTAAATCAACCTACAAGGACAGCGGTAAACCTATAGAAAATTCGCTATATTTTACAATTTGGTCGCTAAAATTGTGAATAGTGTTTATGGTTCCGATATTGCCACAGCCAATAAATGGATTCCGATCCGGTAATTTTGATGTCAAAGATGTATATAAGGCTGGCTTCAAAAAGAACTTTGATGTTTGAACGGAACGAAATCGAGTCATTTCTGAAGCGGATGGTGACTGGCGGCGAGAAATGGGTCACATACGACATTGTCATGTGGAATCGATCATTGTCGAAGGCCGGCGCAGTGGCTCAAAAGGTGGCCTGCCCGAAAGGTTTTGCTGTGTGTTTGGTGGGTTTGGAAGGGAATCCTTTATGAGCGGCTGACCACTTCCCAAGCGCTCAATATAGACCTCTATTGCCAGCAATTGGACCGACTGAAGGCAGCAATTGATCATAAGTGGCCAGAGGACAGGTGTGTTAGCCAATCGAAGCGTGTGCCGTGTTTCACCAAGATAACGCCAGTTCTCACACGTCCCTGATGACTCGCCAGAAGCTCTGGGAGCTTGGTTGACGAGGGTATTATGCATCCACCTTATAATCCGCACCTGGCACCAAGCGATTATCATCTCTTTTTGCCCAATTTGGCAAATATGGCAACGAGTTATCAAAATAATATGTGAATGTTGTATTGGTAAATTGTGGTTTGGATCCGCAGTTAGGGAAGGATACTTTTTTAGCAAAGAGTCATGACTGAGCCATGACTTCTTTAGTAGAGAGCTGTGTCTCTAAATCAACCAGCCAAACAAAAGTTTAAGTTCAAAAAGTAAGCCGAATTTACTTAGAAAATGGGCGCCAATGATCGGTGATTCACACCTGCTAGAACGAAAGCTTTTGTCAACGGACGTTTAATTCCGAGATCTATTTAGAGCAATTTTTTTTCGTACGTATGATTTTTTTTTTGTTTGTTGTCACTGTTAACTACAAATGGTTTGCGGCATTTTCATGCGTTTTCTTCATATACCATTCGTGATACCAACAAATGCCTTATGGGTTTGTGTTAGTACCACGGTATGGCGAACGTGTGCTGAACTTGAACGTGATCATTATTGGAAACACGCTTGCGCGGTTGATTTTAATTTGTCGCATAATATTTTCTGACCACCTCCTCTAGTCGTGCTTTGCGCTCATCTACTGTATTAGCACGACTTATGAGTTAGTGGAGGTCGATTTGATTTATTATAAGTAAGGTAACATGTTGTTGTTGCGACGTCGGTATTTCCTATATTTTATAAACCAATGGATACAGTTTCGTTGTTCGGTCAATTTTCGAATCCATAACGATCGCTTACTTCGTTCTGTTACGTTGTCACTGATTAGGCGTTGTATATGTCGCAACGCTTCTGAGGGTTGACGGTCGCCAATATTTTGAATGTTAAGCAGCGCCTCTACCTGCCTCTCTGCTGAGGGTGCTAAACGTTCCAATAAAATTCGTTTAAACTCCGTGTTCGGGTATTATGGTGGCCTATTTCTGAGCAAGTCGCGCACCGCTTTGAACGGACGGTCATCATTATATTTTAAAATTAAGCTCAGTTACGTTGTTTAGTCAGATGGACTGTAACGGTCCATGTGAAATGTGGTGGACATCTGTTCACCACATTTCATGAATAATGATTTTTTTATTATACAAGACCGTATTTATCAAATATCCGGAAGGGTCATTTTTTCAATTTAGAAATTAATTGACGTGTATTCGAGATCTATGTACATTTGTCATAAAAGAAACTTTGGTGTTAGCCACAACATATTCACTCCTTCATTTTTCTTGACATATCTCGTTTGTTTGTATACTCGACACATCGAGCGTTACGAATATATTTTTTGGGTAAATTTCGAATATCATGTATGCCATCGCTTGTATATGCATACGGCCATCGATTATTTCGCACACGGTATCATTTTGATTTTATTTTTAAAAGAATGAATTTTGCAATCTTTATTTAAATAATTGGACTTCTATAACTTTCATTAGACCATGTATAGAGTATTGTTGTTAATTTTGGGATGGAACATATCGTGTTGCTTTTCAGTTACTGAATAGGATTCAGTGGCGTACCGTCCGAATAATACAGAACCCCAGTCTTATAAAAGAATTATACAGCATAGATTACTACAGATTAATGCTTGGTAAATGTCCTGCAGAAGTAAAGAAGAAAATACCACCATTCAAGGGTAACAAACGGAACAGCGAACGCCTTAGGTTTATGGTGAGACTGTCGAAACCTCAATCTGAGAAAGCCAAGGGCTCGATTTAGAATTTCCGTAGAGCTTTAAAATGCGAAAATTTAAGGCAACTGTCAACCTTTATGCAGGGCGAGTATTACAGGGTTGTAAATGCCTGCAATGGAAGTAGCTACTAAATAATGTATCCGAGTTTATTTAGTTCATACTTCCCTTGACGTGTGCCTCAATATCTCTTGGCGTCTCAGATGATGAACACCAAATATTTAAAACATTTAAATGTGTAGATATTTAAATCTGGATACCACATAAGCCTCCATTTACGTATAATCCGGAGTTAAACTTTTATAAAATCGAAATCCATAATGCCACGCTCCTGTTACACATCAAATACATAAATTACCATATACCAAGAATCCACTTATGCATTATTTCGTATGTAGCTATGTTTCAATTCTAAAGTGTTTTTAAAATCTTTTTTATGTTTGTGTGTGTATGCATATAAATGCGAGCATAGCACAGCATAATTATTATTATGATGTTGTTTTAAAAATAATTCAAATTCCACTCAGAACATATAAATATTTTTTTTTATGTACTCGTAAAAATCACTTCGAACCTAAACTAATAAATTAATTTAACAATAACAACAACTACAATTAAAATAACGATAATAAAAATAAATAGAAAATTATAATCATGATTGACATTGACATGACATAATTGTTTATGTTAAGCTATGCGCTTATGTTTAATTTCCCAAAACTCTATATAAATATAAAAAAATGCTTGTAACAAAACGACATATGGTAAACTACATACTGACTAACCAACTAACAATAAATTTACATTGGAATATACCATATACCACCGACCGATATGCCGAGGGGGAGGGTTAGCGGCACTGTATGCTATGAGGAATTGAAAAATTAGAGCAAACAATTAGTGATCAATCAATAAAATTTTAATTAATTAAAATAAATTAATTAATTGATGGGTAGGAGGTAGAATTTTTTTTTCTTGTTCATTTTTCTTTTACTTCTTCTCCGCCCATCGATAATTTCTTTTTTTTTTTGGTGTAATTTTTTATTAAAATTGATTGATTTAAATTAGAGTTTAGCGCACGCGGTTCATTTTATTTACCATCTGGAATGTTTAGATGAGCGCATTTTGATTCCATCATCATCAACACCAATTAAAAACATAAAAGCTAAACGCGCAGCAACACCGGGTAAGCAAACAGACATCGAAAAAAACAAACAAACAAACAGACGTGCAACATTCAAAATTAAATCAAAAACCATTAATTATTGCAATTATCTGCGGTCGTTCGTTTGTCTGTATCACAGTTTGGATTTATTTGGCGGTTTAATGATGTGACTCGCGTGCATTTGCGTTATATCATAAAATATATGTATTATGGAGCTATGTACACGGTTTTATGTATTTTTCGACGGCGCGGTCGGTATGTTGTTGCTGGTCGATAAATTAATTATACGCGTTCGCATATGTATATAGAGATATCTTTTATCTGCCCTTTTATTTATCTGTGAGTTTGTTTTCAGGAGGGAAATTAGTGAGTATCAAATTATGTAGCCAGTGTTTTTTTTAAATTTTGCTGTTGTTGTTGTTGTTGTTGTTGTTGGATAAATTGAGAAATTTAAATGCCGCAATAAAATTTATTGGATTTTAACATTTGTATTTGTTGTTGTTTGGTTCATCACACCGCTCTCGCGGATCATCTAAATTAATATTTTTGGTTTCACTCGAAACATAATACCTTTGGTGTGTTCGGTATTAGGTTTGGTTATAAATAAATAAGAGATTAAAGCTATTTTTGATTTTTATGGGTAATTTGAAGGTGGACCTTTTATATTTTTATTACATTTTAAATGTGACACTAATTATAATTTGTGTAATTATGTGGTTTTATAGATCAATTTTTAAGTATTGTTGAAGATTTCTAAAAAAAAAAACTAAACCATTTATTTATGGTGCCGCCGTTACGCAAATATTATCGAATATAAAGATAATCCGTCTATTGTGATTTTGTGTTTAGTTTACTGCTTACCGGTACCACCTAAGTAGCCTTAAATTGACTACATCCGCATTAACTACTATACTTTAAAAAAAAAAGCATAAAATGACTAGGCTGATGTTCGAACATAACAGAGAAAACTCTGATAAGCAGAACAATTCGATATATTTGTGCTTCGATTGGCTGCTTGAATGGTTTAGTTCCTATATAGATAATTATGAGTTGAGGATGCTACGCATTTTATTTCCAAAATACAACCAACTTACTCTATCCAACCACTCGGCTCCGCCTTTTTACTACCTCATCTAAAGGTTTTGGCAAAACTGATCATTAAATTCGTTTGGTTATCATTTGGCCACTTACGATTAAATTGTAAATAAATAATTTTAAAAAAATCCCGAGTAGCACCTCATCGCAAAAAAATCATATCGTCTTCAACAAATTTCGTTAGGTAATCGTTAGATCAGGATTAGTCAACACATTTTGGCGTTTGGTCACCAATGAGTGATTTTTTATTACGAAAAAACAAAACCAAAATTGTATTAATTCAATAAAATCAGGTTCGTCGCTTATTTGGAAATTTTATTTTACAAAATTAATAACAAATCCAATTGAAATATATCTTTTTTCAAAAAAGGACATGAGATGAAATCAATTCAATTTATTGTATCTTCATAGCAGTTTTGCAATGCAAAACTAATCAGATCCAAAGTCTTCCGTACTGGAAAGTTGGCCAATACTAATAAAATTATAAATCCAATGAACGGAATCGTTTGGTCGACTATCGCTAAAGATTGGTCGCTAGTTGATTTCGTTTAGTCATTCCTACATAATGATGTATTGCTAAATTCGTTAGAAACCCATCTTTCCGCACAATTCGAAGGTTTCGAGGCTGGAAACTTAACCAATACTAATAATTTTATAAAGTCAACGATCGGAATCGTTTGGTCAATTGTGATTGAGGGTAGGTCACTACTTGTTTTCAGTTTGTCATCCATACGTAATTATTTTATTATGAAAAATTTGTTTTCCTTCAAATTGTGGTGAAGTTTCTTAACCTTCAGTGCTCTTCATCCACCAATTATTAGTATTGGTTTTGATCCAGAGCGCAACACTTGGAATCGTGTGGAAACATGAATTCTTAACGAATTTTCGCGATACATCTTTTCGTAGGGATGACCAACAGAAAACAGCTAGTGACCAATCTTCAACAAAAATTGACCAAACGATTCCACTCGTTGGATTTATAAAATAATTAGTATTGGTCAAATGTCCAGCTCGGACCACTTCGAATGGTGCCAAAATGATGAGTTTTTATCGAATTTTGGCAATAAATTATTATGTAGGGATGACCAAACCAAATCATCTAGTGACTAATTGAATTTATAAAATTATTTTTCCAGCTCCGAATATTTCGAGTTGGGCGGAAATGATAAGTTTTAACGAATTTTACGAATAGTGACTAATGCTCAATGACAGTCGACCAAACGATTCCGATCGTTGGATTTGAGAAGGTCACTTTTATGTGCTCCAGCTTAATTTGACTTTGAACTTTTTTTATTATTGAGCATTTCCCAAAGAACATATCTGCGTAAAGTGGCCATCTCCGATTATAGTATACTGTTTCTTCTTGTAAAAGGTTTCTGTTTTTAATGGTATCTTGCTCGATTGCTATCATGTTCGGAACTGATTTTATCTGGCGTACTATCTGTATAATATGTAGGGCTCTCGGTATTTCTTCGTTAATGGCTTTTTCGTAAGACTAGAATACCTCGTTGTTAATCAGTTTTAGATTGTTTCAGCATTTCGAATGATTTGATATATTCTGGGTCTGCAAGATTTAGTGGTACGTCTTTCTTTAAGTATTTTGTCCTGTTTTTTGCTATATTATAAAATAATCTTTAATAAACTTCTATAATAGCCAGAAATACATTGAAATGGTTTGATTTCTTTTTAATTCTGAGGTAGTGGCCATTCTACTATCTTTTGAACTTTATCTTTATTTTGTTTCACGCCATGTTGCTCGATTACATGCCCTAAGAATTTCGTTTCTTTTTTAGAACAGTGTTTAGATAATTTAAGTGTATCTTTAAATTTCCTCCACTACCCCCTCCAAAAAGCATTTTGCAAAACTCAAAATGACCTCTGTCCATCGAAAAGGCTGTTTTGATTTACGATTTGTCTTTCATTGGTATTTAATGGAGACCAGATTTAACGTCTATAGTGTCGTGAAATACGTCGATTTACCTAAATTGTCTAATATCTCCCTAATTTGTTTAAACCTCGTTAATTTTCTTATAGTCGATACCGACTTTTACTTTTTTCGCTCCTGATGCGTCTACCATTTTAGGCAGTAAAAAGTTTTTTCCTGAATTTGTTACGTGTATCAATTACGTGAACAACGTAAATGTTGTTCTACAACAATTTTCGTTTTTATTTTAACTTGTTTTCATTGAGGTGATTTGTCCTAATAACTTTACCTATATCTGCCCTACTGATTGGTGTATTATTCAAAACGGGAATTGGTTTTATAGTTTCGAAATTATTAATTGTTAACCTTAATTTTGGTAGGGTTTTGATCGGTAGTCTTATATAAGCCAGGTTGAATAGTAATTTTGTCATTTACTTTTCCAAATTCTAGTTGAATTGCTTGTTTGTTGCGACATTTCAGATGTGGTAGGAAGTCTCCGTGTCTGAATCTAGATCCGCCTGGAAATTTTCTGGGCTAAACTTCTCAGTCTCTTGTGATTTTTTTATATTCAAAATTTTGACATTAGAGTCGGTTTCTGATACTATTTCGTGGTTGTTAACCAATCTCTTGATGAATGAATTCCTGGTCCTCGCTGAGGGGTCTATCTCCATATGCTCGGTAGGTGGCCCGTTTGAACTTTTAACCAGGTTGAAATCTTTTGTCTTGGTTTAGATTTGGCTAAATTTTGACTGAGCTGTACCAACCTGATTTAAAATTTGTACAGTATATTGAGATAGTTAGATATAGTTTAAATTATTTGAAATTGTTTTTCTCCTATTAAATTTGGTTGGAAAGCATAAGCTTCCTCTATGCTCTTGGGTTTTGCTGCCTGGGCGTAACAAAAGTATGGCTTTCTCAAGCCTAAAATGAATGCCACTAGTGTATCCTCCTCAATAAAGACGCAGATTGCCTGCCAGGAATTACTATAAGTTTCCGTTGGTTTCGCCAAAGTTTTGATATTATGGACAGTTTATTTTGTCCTGTTGTCGTAACTATGGAATGAATAGGGTGACATTAATGTAAGAAGTGATTGAGGTAAATTCACCTTCGTTTTGTTCAAGAAATTTCACGGTACCATTCGTGTCACAGTTTCTTTACGGACACTGCTTCATTTGCATTTTTTGGAAAATCGAACTAAACATTTTATATAATACTAATCAAAACATCTAAACAGTCCCAAAAAATGCGAGCCAAATTGTTACCGAGAAAACAAAAACTGGAAACGCTTTCTTTTCTGAAAATCAATTATGAAAAAAGTTTGTGGCAAAACGAATCAACTTGATGACTCTAGGCAAAACTAATTTCGGTTTATGATATTAGTGGTTTATAGAACAGATTGATTTGAGTTTATGATTAAGTAAGCTGATTTAAATACTTCAAAGGGTACACTCCTTCAACCAACGAATCAGTTGTTGTGATGATACATTAGCATTAGTTGTATTTGAACCGAAACTTTATCCGCTGTATTGACCATTAAACAGATAAAGATCGAGGTGCACGATGGTGTAAATCAGACCAGCTTTGATCCCAGTAATTGAGAAACACTACCAGAGATTAATTTCTTATATAACGGATCTCATTAGGGTAGCGTTACAAAGCCTCAAAAGTCCAGTAACACTATTGACACTAATCTAAATCAATGCAACATTGAAATTTGTGGTATACAAGAAACAAACAAGCTAACATCCTCCTGTTCCACCAAGCACTATATCTGCATTTGGTGAATGCTTCAAAAATTCAAATGACCGGGAGTTTGAATTTTTTTTTAGGTATCCTAACATTACTCGGTTACATTCCTTCCCGAGGAGAAATACTTTAGATCAATGTGCACCACATACATTGTAGTACAATCGGCAACACTCATCTAAGGTATTTTAAATGCTACTGTCAATTGTAGAAATATTAAAAGCGCCGTTCATTACAGATAATGACCATTCCTCATTAAAAACTGCCAGAGACCGATATAATACCGAGCGAGCGTTACATTCCAATCTAAATTTGACAGTGGGGCAGTGTTCAGCCGCGGATGAGATTAGACTTATAATCTAGGGTACCCGATTCGGTACTGCGCACTGATGGAATTCCTTTCGAACTCATCAAACACGCGCCACATGACTATGCTTGCTTTACAGGCAATAATTCAAGCCGCCTGGATTGATAATAATCCTCTACCATATTGGATTGGGACCGTTCAAGATTCAATACCTAAAATTTGAAATCAACAAAATGTGAATGATTATCGAAAAATTACTCTATGAAACGTGGAACAAAAAAATATATGCAAATCTACTTCTCGATGCATTTTTAAATTTACTACCCTTCATATCAAGCAGCTTTTTTAACCCGAAGCTCAGCCGAGGATCATATGTATACAATCCGGCGAGTTTTGAATGATGAGTGGCGTGTTGTACATCGGCTTTATGTGTTTTCCCTAGAGTTGGCTAAAGCCTTTGGTATAGTTGATTTAGACGTTGCATCGGACTGTTTAAGACATATATCCAGGTATCTAGCTAATTGGGTTATTAAGACTTGTATATGTGGGAAAGCACATCGGTAAAATGGTTCACAACGAAAGTTTGTAAAAGTAAGGGGGTCAAAAAAGGATGCCCATAATCCCCCGCATCTTTAATTTTATATTGAACAAGGTCCTGAACACTGTGACTGATCAATTCCCAGAATTTAGACTGGAACAAATGAAGAATCTACAACCAACACTTATACTCGCCTGTGCAGACGACGTCTTACTCATTTCCTGCAATGTCACTTCTTTAGAGCCAATTCTTCAGGAGCTCATTGAAGTACTTGTTTGCGCTCGCCTGGAGACCAATCGACAAAATTCACTGTGCTCATTTGAGATGGCCTCCTTACAAATAATCTTCCAATCAGTTTTGATTTAGCTGGTAAGACTTTTACCACCGTGTAAGTTTTGCGCTATTTGGAAACTGAAATAACTAGCAATTTGAGTAGAACAGTGACTACATAAAAGATGTCACCAAGCTCTTGGAATCGCCAAGGTGTACAGAGCTACATCAAAAGGTTTAAACAGCAGCTCTCACTAGAACAGTTGTGTATACTCTACGATCATAGTTTAAAAATTGATAGTAGTGTGGATTTTACTCTTTTTACTTTTTTTCTCCACTGCAAGCCAGAAGCAGAACGTGTTGGTTAATTATGGATTTTTGTTAAGTTTTGATCAAGAAACTGATACCACTTTATTTGGCCACATTGACTAAAATGTTGTGTGTAGCGAATTGTACATGATTCATTTGGCTCCATGTTAAGCCTCGGTCCATGTTAAGCCTCGTCTCAAAAACCTTTTAATAACTTTTATAACCAATTAATTATTAAGTCGTAACAAATCAAGGAAAGGTGAGCAATGCTGCAGAATATTAATCTGTTTTTGGGTACTCTTTATATTTCATTGTGTTGTATGCCCTGATAATCAAGGCTCACTAAAAGACCGAAACACCGGTACAATTTCGATTTTAAATCTGAAATTAATAAAATTAAAACCCGTCAGACTTCCCAACTTGGCCAATCGGCATCAAAAGCTACATAAAACAATGATTCCGTGTTATGTCCTAAAACGGTAATAAAAATTTTATTTAAATTATCAATTCGTCAAACTTGTGCACATTTGCGTGTTACATATTTTACTCAACAAATGTTACGAGAGTATAACCATTATATGAAGTTGGAATCCATTCGATAGCCATTCGTAGTGACTGTTTGGCTGTTTCCTTTGGATTGAATACCTCTCGATATTTAGTCTCAATACTGCTGTTCATAATTTATTAACTTAATGTTTTTTATGACAAACTTTCAGCGTGATTGTATTGGACCTTTCACAAATCCTGCGCTTGGTTCTTGCCTGGTATTTGCTCTCGATCCACTTGGGTCTAAACTAGCGTAAATTTTTATCATACCTCTGTTCTTTTCCCGTCCACCTATATTCTGTTAATTGCAATCAACACTACCTGCTCCTTTAACGTTTCCTAAGAGCATGGACCTCTTTCTCAACCTTTTCGGACTGCGCAATGCTCGTTTTTACTCGGGCCTCATCCTTTCTGAGTGTAATAGAATCCTTATAGCCCCTTTTGTTTTTGATGGGGGAGCCAGGGATTCCTTGTTGGTTCATCCAGGTTTGCCGGCTTCGTAGAAATCCAGACCATTATTACCCTAGATCTTCTGGTCTAATCGCTGGTCTGAGCACGCAGTCAGCGTCAGCCGTCGCTGGTACCATCCTGCGTATCGACAAATTGGTGGTGGACAGATCTCTGTCTTTTAGACCCAAGATCCTACTTTTGTTCTTCGTTCACATCGGCAATGCGATTCTTCATCCACTTAACCGATTCCCTCTGTCCCTCTGTCCATTACGCCTCCGGGACTATAGCCAGTCTGTCCAAGTACTTAAGGGCGAACGCGTAGCCCTGTCTCGCCGAACCGATGGAGCAAAAGCCTTTTCCTTTTTACCGCTACCGCTAGCTAGTTCCTAGCTTGCAAACCTCGGAACCAGTCTTAGCCACACCGACGGCTGGAGTCCTAGACCCCGGTCTGCCCCAGCATTTTGGAAGTGCTGGCACCTTTTTTATTTTTATCAATTTTGGAATATGGAATTTTATTTGGTTCCCACGAGTAACGGAGAAATGAAGGTCCGCCCGTGCAGAAATTCGTGTACACTGGCTGATCATCGGCACGGTTCGCATTACACCTTGATCCGACCCATCCGTTTCCATTTAGCGTGGCCCGCCCCACACCTAGGTTACTCGTTTCGCCCATTCCTGTTACCATGACTGAGAACCTGGAGGCGGTGGCGATTTGTGAGGCAGATTACTGATTGTTCTGTTGATATTGTTTTCAAACGATTCATAAACCAGGCGTAAGACGATTCATCGACCAGGTATACGCATGACTCATGTCTCACGCATTGAGTCGACGTTCGGCAAACTACTGAGAGCAATGAAAACTGCTATTGGTTAGGTATATAATCAAAATTGGAATTGAGCGGTCAGGCTTCTTCAGGAAAGCAGGAGGCGAACTGAAGTTAGTTGTTTGTAAATTGTTAATAATATGTGACACTTCGGAATCGTAGGACGATCAAGCCAGTTAAGGAAAATGAATGGTATTCGAAAATGTTCCTTGATGTGAACTTCTACACTTCTACATGCGCGAAATGTTGTTTTATGAAATCTGAAGAAGACAACCTTCAGAAGCGTCAGTTGATACTCGATCATTTCAGTTCGTTTGTTAAGAGTAAGCATGAAAAATTTGACCTACCAGATTTGTGATAAAAATTGTTCAAAAATCATTATTCATTCTAAAATTTCAGAAAACCAACAAGGCCAACCATTGTTGAAAATCTAATTTTCACTGTAAAAATTTAAGAAGTTCTTATGGAGGCTGCCACTTCAGGTAGTCTATGGATCTCCCAATTTATGGAAAATGCTTTGTATGAAGTTTTATTCCGAATAGTCAATCCGCCTGGTGTGTGCAGAGATGCCAATTTTGGTGAAATACAATTTTTATTATCAAAACTCGTCATTTGCGATAAAATTTAAAATATGATCTGAACCAATTTTGTTTGAAATTTTATTTACAATCTTTTTATTTTAATACATTTTTCGTAAATGTTATATACTTTTCAAAATATTTGCTAAAGCGTACGTATAAAATCTGTCACTTAGGCGGAGCGATCTTGACCAAAAGTCACTGGGATCTCCCAATTTATGGAAAAAGTTTAAGTAAGAAGCTTCATCCCGATCAATCAATCCGTATAGGCTGTACAGGGCATAATTTTTAGTAACAAACAGTATTTTATCAAAAATCATTATTTACGCTTTAATTTTCTAAACTGACCTAGATCGGTATTGTTGCAAAATTTTTCTCGTAAATAATACTGTTTTCAAAACACATGTAAAAAATAAAAAGATTGAAGTTTCACTGCCAACGTAAATCGGGAAAGCTCTTTTGGAAGCTGTCACTTGCGGTGGACGATCTCGGTCAAAAGTCACTGGGATCAAAATTTTTACTGACAAACAGTATTTTGAGAAAAATCGACATTTCCGCTTAAATTTTGGAAAACTGATCTGGACTGGTATGGTTGGAAAATAGTAGTTAGTATCTGTTAGTTATTAATCGTTTTTCTCGTAAATGATACACTTTTCAAAATACATGTACAAAAATAAAAAAGCTCGTATTGAAGCTTCTCATTTCCGGTGGAAAAACGAAAAGCCCCTATCGAAGCTGTGACTTGGTTGGCTGATTTCGGCCAAAATGTACTGGTATCTCCCAATTTATGGAATAAGCTTTGGTATGCAGTTTTATCCCGATCAATCAGTTTATGTGAACTGCACAGAGGCCGAAATTTTGTTGAAAAACGTGCTTTTGTCAAAAATTGTGTTTTCTGCTTAAATTTTGGAAAATTGATCAAAAACGATATTATTTCAGAGTTAATTTAGAATTTTTCAGTTCACAATCATTTTTCTTGAAAATGATATACTTTTCAAAATATTTGCAAAACACGAAAAAGCTCCTATAGAAGCCACCACTTTCGGTGGGTCCAAAATTCATTGGGATCTCACGATTTGTGAAAAAGCTTGTGTCTGAAGTTTCAACCTTATGAAACACACCAGCTGGGATACGCACGCACTCACGCACACACACGTATACAAAGTTTTTTAAAAGTACTTTTTAACTTCCAGCAATAAAACGAATGTTAAATCTGCAAAAATCTGGAGGTCAAAATTTTTCATACTTACGTAAAAGGAAGTTAAAAGAGTTTTTGACGAAAATTGACATTTCCATTTAAATTTGGCAAAATTGATTTGAACCGACCTTTTCGAAGAATCTTTTAGTACATAGTCGATTTTTCCTAAAACCTTCCAATTTATGTAAAATCCATACGTATGAAGTTTCATCCCGATCAATCAATCCGTATCGGTTGTACAGGGACCAAATTTTTACTGATGACAAAAATTGTCATTTCCGCTTAAATTTTGGAAAACTTGTTGCTATGTAAACTAAAGTAAAAAAGTGGAATTCAGCGATAAGCACCTCGAAACGAGGAAATACGCCAAGAGAAATGTATTCGTCATCGAAAATGAAAATCCTTCATCAAGTGTATCACATAAATTAAAACTAAAATTTTGTGGACCGTACGTAGTATCCAAAGTCCCCGGGAAGGCCGATATGTGACTGAAGAGATCAAAGGAATGCAAGTTAAATCTCGAAAGTTCCGTTTCAGTTCATTTGACCTGCAGAAACTTTGGTACAGTTCCATTTGGACCCAACTGGCCAGTACACTATGAGATCAATCCAAAGATGACGAGTGGGCTATCAATCATCAAATAAGGCCGAATCCTGGAATTGGCTCCAAACGTCTAGATTTCATAAGGAATAAACTGAATTGGGTCCAAACTTAGTTGTGTTATGTACCACATGCAGTCATAATCGCATCTCTTAGTTATATGCCAGCTAAACGTGACTTAATAGCAAGCCAAATGGATATTATTAAAATTTTCTAACATTTATGTCACACGAATCACCTATGAGAATACCAATATATCCTTGAAGCGATTATAGCCCGTTACAGTAATATCATGTAATTTTATCTATACTTGTTGGATTGTTATTCCATTTAATATACATACTCAATCTAATCTAGAAGTAAAAGATATGTGCGGGCTCAGTCAATTGATGCATTAAACAGATTGATGAATTGAATTGTTCAAAACATATTTTTGATATAATTTATAACAAAGAAGCAGGAAATGTGTTCGCTCGCGTGTTTATCAAAAATAATTAAAGTTAATAGAGTTAATTAAAAAAAAATTAATGACAAATTTGTCTGCCCTCTAAAAAAATAAATATTATATCAAGACACGTAACATGTAGAAGAAATTAATTTGTTATACCAAAACATCTTAGGAAATTCTTCTACACCGCATATAAGAACAGTAATCCGTTAATTACATTTTTTTGAAATGATTAACACTTTATTATCAAAACCGAAAGAACACAAAATTCTGTCTCGTACATCACCCAAAAATGAAAAGTAAATTCAAGAAAGATGAATTTACATACCGAATACGCTTGGGAGGACGGGTAAACACCGGTTACACACCTACAGATCGTACATAATTTGATTTTCAATATTTTTGTTGTTGGTTTTGTATATTTAGATAAATTACCGATTGGTTCATTAATTTCGTATCTGTACATGGTAAATATTTTTTGTTGGTAGACATATGTGCGTGTATGATGTGATGTGATGTACTCGAGTGATGAATTAAGAACAAGGAAATCGAATTTTGTGTGTTTTCGACTCGACATAATGTAACGCTCTAGAGACTCATTTATGTCTCATTCGTCTCAAGTTTTACCTTTTTTACCTCACACAAATTATTCATTTCACTAATTTTTATGTTGTTACTCCAGCCTTTTTTTGTTTTTACAGTTCATTTAATGTAATTTATTAAGACGATGGAATTAATTTTTATTCGATTGATTTGATTTTGTTGTACCCAGAAAATGGATTGAGTTGATTTTAAAATAAATTTAAAAAGAAAATCTGGATTTACATTTTTGACGATAAATTTTTATAATTTATTAGCGCAGATTTTCCGATTTATATGAGAGGTGTAAATTTTGTATGAGATTTAAAAATATTTTTTTTTGCCTTGTCTGCTAAAGGTAATTCATTGGAAATTTTATGATAAATTATGAGATTATTTCAGAAAAAATGAGGGAAAGTGAGTTTTTTTTATCGACTTGGATGCATAAGTTAATCGTGTTTCAAATTCGACTTTATTATTCATAAATAAAATTTGCTGTATACAGAATCTAATTATCGATTGGCCAAGGAAACACACACACAGAAATTTATTCCAGTTTGTGTAATTGTTGCCAATTGTGTAATAATAAATTGAGATCAAGCAATACAATTGAATAATACTCAATTTAGTTGATTCATTGATTGATTGGAGATCTTTATTAATGTGGTCGATATTATTTCCCTTTTAACTTGACAAAATTAAACTTAACTAACACACATTTGGTTTACAGTCCAAGTTAGATACATGGAGGCCTGGTCCTTAAATTTCATACAGATAAGTCGTTTATCTAAACTTTTGTAAAGTCACACATCAAACTTTTTGTGGGAACACAGATTAATTTCCGAAAATCCCCAAACATGGCAAAATCTCATTTCCTCGTTACATTTCGAAATTCGCGTACCTCGTATTATTCATTTGTCGTATGAGTCTGCTATGTTTGTAGGTTCGGGTCGGGAGTCATAACTATTAAGATCTAACAATGATCCCAAATAAACTTTAATCTGAAACTTGAATATTTTGTACTTAGACCCGAATCCAAAATATCTTCCACTAGCACGACAAATGAATAATGCCAGCTACACAAATCTTTATATATTTACTTTAATCACTTTACAAAATTATAATCAAATCGATGATTTTAAAATTTATTAATTTTCGTTTCTTCCATAAACTGTTGTCGGCAATGCAGATTGTATGGCAGAATTTCATCGAAATGTCGATAGTGCAGTTTTTGTATTATTGCGTTGTTTGCCGGAAAATTTTGATTTTTTTAAATTCTGTTCAATGTCGATAATGCAGATTCGCGGTAGAAGTTTATGCTAACTTCAGTAACATATAACTGTAACAGGAGATTTAGTTTTCAATACTAACGTCAGCTATCGAGATTACCCGAAGAAGGAAGACACGCAATCTTGGACATTTTATACCTGCATTGTTAAAGTTAGCCAAAGTTCTCTAGCTAAAAAATGTCAGGAATGCAGATGCGGCTGTAACTCCGAAAGCAGTAAAGCAAACATGACGATAGTGCAGATTCAAATTAGTACCGAATTACCTAATCCTTAATTACTTAATAAAAAAAAAAACATTTTACTAGTTAGCCGAAAACGTTTGAAAATGAAATTTGGGTTTAAAAGACTGAAAATAATCAACCGAAAAATGTTGAGAATACAAATTCAAAATAGTATCGTACATTTGCAAGTTGAAAAATGTCTACGGATCAGATATATTACAAAACCCAGCCGAAAATGAAATAGTCGATAGTGCATGAATCATTTCTCAAATTTTAGGGGTAACTTTACCCTATTAAAGTTAGCCGATAGTTTCCAGCCGAAAGTAAAAAAAAACGATATTGCAGATAGTGTCTTTGCTGTCTCAGCCGAAAATATAATATGAAATGTCAAATATTAAATACTGTTAAAGTTAGCCGAAAGTTTCCAGCCGAAATATAATGCAGTTAGTGTCTTGAATACAGCAAAAATCAGTCATGAACTCGAATTTAGGAGAATTTAGGATCGGGTTACATCATTCGGGCGAAGGAGAAATTATTTCAGTTTATAGGAATTTAAAAATCGATAGGAGCGAGAGTATAAAGAGAGTTTTAAAATAGTCAAGACACTATCTGCATTATCTTTCGGATGGCAACTTTCGGCTAACTTTAACAAGGTAAATATTATACAGCCGATATTTTTCAGCCGAAAGTACTTTTTTTTACCAAAAATATTTGTTTTCTACAAAAATAATTCAACTGAAATGGTTAAAAACAAAACATTAAACTATATTTTTAATAGCATTATTAATTGTTTAAAAAATTCATTTTCCAATACGGAAACTTGTATATAAATATACTGCACACACAAAATTTGAAAATTTCTAAAAATTGACCGTTTAAAGTGTCATGGTTGGAAATAGATTCAAATGAAAGGCCTTACTAATGTTCATACCTGGAAAAAATTTCAGGTCAATTTTCATTTGGGGAGCTAGGGAAAACTCGGTTGAACATATCGCACACAAAATTTGAAATTTTTTAAAAATTGACCGTTTAAAGTGTCATAGTTGGAAATAAATTCAAATGAAAGGTCTTAGTGATGTTCACACCTGAAAAAAATTTCAGGTCAATTTCCATGTGAAGAGCTCGGGAAAACTCGATTGAATATATCGCACGGACAAAATTTGAAAATTTCTAGAAATTAACCGTTTAAAGTGTCATGGTTGGAAATAGATTCAAATGAAAAGTCTTGCTGATGTTCACACCTGGAAAAAATTTCAGGTCAGTTTCTATGTGGGGAGCTCGGGAAAACTCGATTGAATATATTGCACACATATAATTAGAAAATTTCTAAAAATTGACCATTTAAAGTTTCATGGTTGGAAATAGATTTTTTCCAGGTGTGAACATCAGTAAGACCTTTCATTTGAATCTATTTCCAACCATGACACTTTAAACGGTCAATTTTTAGAAATTTTCAAAATTTGTGTTTTCCCGAGCTATGGAAATTGACCTGAAATTTGTCCCAGGTGTGAACATCAGTAAGACCTTTCATGTACTGTAAAAAATTTAGTCACTCTCGGTATAGCCCGATTATAGAAATATGACCCAGCCTATGTTAGATGCCTAAATCAATTAAGGTGAAACTTCTTAGTTGCTGAGCCCTTCATCTAAATATCCGTAGTATTGTTTATTCACCTTGGAAGGATTAAGTGGCAGTTATGGCGTTTTTTTAACCAATTCAATTCCTATTTATGGTAGTAAAACTGTACCATATAAGCCATCTGGTGAAAGGTGAACCATTTAGGACACCCCGTTTTAATGATTTCGGGTCAGTAAAACAGTTTTTCAATTCAAATTTTCACGTTTACCGATTTTGCAGTAAAACTTAACATATTTACTCAATATGCGTGATTATGTTCAGAAAATGAAGTGGTTGGGAAAATGGATGTTTTTTGTTCATACCTTAGCTGTTTTAGTACTTTTTCAAAAACCAAACAAAGAGCTATCAGAATGTTAATGTACCTACTACAGTGTTCAGCATCATCACCTCGCAATAAAATGGTAAAGCATAAAATATTTGCGTGGTTCTTAATTTTAATAAATTCCAAAATATGACCGAAGGTTCACAGGATACTTTGAGCAATATAACTCAAGTGAAAGAGGTCCAGGAAAAAGTCAAACAAATGTGAATCTCAGCTAATCTGAAGAAAATAAATATCATTCACATTAATAAATCCCCACCTGTATACTTCTTCAATGAAAGATTAATCACAGCTATCAAATAATTTTAATCTGATAAACCACCCAAAACAATCGGTTGTGGACAAACTCATCGTGTAGCTATCATATCGGTACGCAGCACGTTTTATTTTGAATTTTTGTTCAATTTGGGACGAAACACAACCAAAAACACTAAAAACCCATTTATTGAAAAAGTTTTGTAGTAACCCCAACAAGTTGTACTAGAAACGGGCGTAAAATTATTGACGAAGTATTCGTTTCGAAAATGTTCATGACAGACGACACAGGGAATTTATTTTAAAACCTATATAGCCGGACCTATAGCCGGATTAATGTAACTCGATTTCAACCAGAATGAAAATTATTAATTTCTATAGAGCGCAATGGATAAGTGGAGAGAAGGCCTTCCAAAGTGTTAATCACACTGCAAACTTGAGAACTCAGCCAATCGTATGATATTTTCCTAAAAGATCTAGATACTGTAACATCCACATTACATAAAAAAACATTGGTAAAACGAAAAAAGACAATTAATCAACAAAGTATCAAAGTTAGAAACTCATTAATATAACTAATAAATCCGCAAACACCTGTCCAGAAACACAAAAATGTTTGAATATTCAATGTTTCATTTCGAAAGAGTCAGTTCTCGGTATAGCCCGATTATAGAAAGATGACTTCGACTTCTTAGTTTATTCAAATATAGCAACTTTAACCACCACTAGTAAAATTTCAATCATTTAAAGCAGCTTATGGTATTCTGCACAATAGAAATCGAATAAAATGTGAAATTCCGCTGTACAATGTACATTACAGATACATATATATGTATGGTCCTACGTTTACAAATAAAAACGTACTACACTAATACATGTACACGTATTTGACATGTCCGCAAGGAATATATAGTCATATTGCACAGTTATGTACAATAAGCGATCGATCGGAAAACCCAATATATTACATTATATGGGATAAAATAATAATAATTTTCTCAACCCTATATTGCCCCAACCAATTCATTCCAAACCAAACCAAATATTTTTATCAGAACGAAATTATTTTTATTATTATTTATATTAGGACTATTGTTAGTAAAATATAATATATACGACGGCTCAATATTTTGAGATTTTTATCAAAAAAGTAAAACATAACACTGTACACTGGTCGTTCTGGTGCGGTTTGGTTGGTTTCAAAACGTTGCCTATAAAAATGATTTGTTATGGTAAAATTTTGCAGCATTTCTCTCAAACCCAAAATTATTATGTACTTTGTATTTATGTGGTTATGTTGTTAATACACAAATATTTTGTTTATGTACTTGTATATGTATGTGTGTGTGTGTCTATATACTGGATTAAAGATTAAGCCAGTGGCTAAATATTTTATCGAGATTATATTGTAATATGATTTTATTTTTTGGTGATAAATATTACGAACAATTTCTTAAGAAATTAATTTTGCTGCATTGCCTTACAGCATCATTTGTCATGTCTACAGAGATTATATTAAATAACTCCTTTACAGCAATATTAATAAAATTTGAATTATGTATTTGAGTTTTAACCATTGGGTTAAGCGTTCAGTAAATGAAATATTTGATTTTATTTCTTATCGCAACAATAAAGTTCTTAAAAGACGTGCATTCGTCTACCCTCACAAAAACAAAATCACATTGTCCATGTGCGAAATGGATCAGTTAATAAGTTTTAATATGACCGATGTTTAAGAATATTTTGGAAAAATATTAAGAATTCAAATGTTTCAATCTTCTTTATTACTCTACCCTCTGCGATAAGGCCCCGAACAAAAATATTGTTTTTCCACTACTAGTCGTAGAAGACATCATTATTATGTGTTTTAGTAGCCTGAGAAACAAAATTTCTCGGCTAGTGCTTAATGATATTTTCCTATTGACCACTAGTTAATAATGAAACATGAACACGGATTGTAGATTATTATCTACCTTCGAAAGGAAGGTCATTCGTTTAATCTTTGGTCCAATTAGAGTCGCGAACAACGAAATCGAATTCGTATGAACCACGAGATAAAGCAACTTCTTGGAGGTTGCGATATTATCGGATTCATCAAATCCAATCGAGTGAGATGGCTCGGCCACGTTACAATGTCCCCACAACAACGGATGGCCAATAAAGTGTTCCATTTGGTGTGCGGTGTAGAGAAACACCCCGACTGCGCTGGCGTAACGACATCGAACAAGATCTACTCGTATTAGGATGTTGAAATTGGAGGACGAGAGCGATGAACCGAAACGGATGGAGGACCTGAGTGCGGGCGGCAAAATTCCTTCATGGGATGTGAAACTAGAGAGAGAGGGAGAGAGAGAAAGCTAAAATTTGGCAAGTTCAGAAAATGTAATAAATGGTTTACCTTAGGGTATCCTGATTGTCGAAACCAAGATTTGTCTAAAAAATTTATTTTTGAGAGGTTCCTCGTCAAAAAAAGTTTTTTTTTCGGTTATGTACAGTATTATTTGAAAAGGGCTACTCGAATACCCTGGGCTGGGATGTTCTAACATCACCATGTTTCGATAATTTATCGAAGTTTGTTTCTCGTTTCTGTAGAATAAAATTTATCTCTGTTTCAATTTTTATATCATTTACCAGCCTGCTAGATTACAATATTGTGATGTTTTTACTGTGTTTCTATCACCAAATAATTTTTTTTCGGTTGTAGAATGAAAATAAGTGAAACAGTATTGTTCAAATATATTCTAGTAGGCTGTGATAGCAATAGAGACGAAATAATTGCAAAACGAAACAGAAGTCAAATTAATTCTAGAAGAAAGAGACGTATATTTCGATAAATTATCGAAACATGGTGATGTTAGAACATCCCAGCCCTGGTTTTTGTTCGAGTACTTGGGTAACGTCAATTTTCAGTTTTTTCACTTTCAATTTTCATGATTTTTAAATATGAAAGAATTATTAATGTTGAAAGCCACCTGTGCTACAAAATCGCCATAGCAGAAAAAATTCACAAATGATCATCATTGTTATGATGAAGAAGATGAAGAAAAATGATCAAGCATATCATATGATGATACAATTAATCATTTAACTAATTATATTCAACACACAATGATGATATTAATCATTGTATGATAGGGAATATCACAATAATTTATTATTATCATAATATGGTAAATGCGATCATGTATAAAGCAGTTCGTTGATCAGTAGCTATATCAAAGGTTTCTGTCAAGGCGCTTCATCAAATAGCTGACGTATCGGATGAAGTTCTCAGATCAGCAACCAGCACGCGGGTTAAATCTTTCCAATCATCTGCAGAGCCTTTGTGCTTTAAATGCTCGCAAGTCCAACACCCCAGAAAATTGGACCAATTTCTTTCTCGCAGCGTAAATAAGATACAAAGTTTTGTGCCTGAGAGAAAGCTGTGCTTTAATTGTTTGTTCCCAAGTATTCAATGAATTGTATGTACATCGAGATGTTCATGCGGCAAATGCCACTGGAAACACCATCTAATGCTGTACATCTAGGATGCAATGAAGCCAACAGCGAACATGGCTACAAGTAACAATATAAAAGAGCCCACAATACGTGTCGTGTCGAATGCAACAACCATATCAAGTATCCAATGATTATTACCAACAGAAAAGGTTCAAGTTATGGATAAATCTGGAAATTTACAAATGTGCAGATGTTGCTGGACTCGAGATCTCGCGGGCTAGATTCATTACCGAGGCGTGTATTCAGCGATTGAAATGTCCAATGTCAAAGGCAAACATTGCAATAATGGGCTTGGCATCTGGAAAGGTCACTACGAGGGGTTCGGCTTGTATCACACTAAAATCCTTATACTCGACAACGAATGAGGTACAAAAAGATGCCCTTGTAATTGGGCAACTTCCAAATAGGCTCCCTAGTTTTGAATTTAAGTTATATGAATGCAGTTTTTTAAATTATCTAAAACTATCTGATCCATAATACAACCAAGCTGCACCAATTAATATACTAATTGGATCGGAACGGTTTATCGATATTATTCGAGGTGGACGACGCTCCAATTCAAACAACATTATATAGTGGCTCAGCGAACACTATTTGGTTGGATTATAGCAGGGATTACTAGCGAAAATAACGTAGAGAGTGATAAAGTATATCAAGCAGTTGTACTTTGAATCTCAATTGGAGCGCAGACACCAACAGTACATTAAAGCGTTTCTTGGAGCGAGAAGAAATCGCAAAGGTGCACGTACTAAACCCAGGGAAGCTGAATGTGAAAAACACTATAAGTCAACATATAGGCGAAATGGTGCCGTTTAAGAAATTCGCCAAAAGGCTCATTATGGCCTGATCAAACGCCCCATTAATGCTCATTTTTCGATTTGGGTTCTGCTAGCTTTAGATTAAATACCTGAAGTTTGGTCAAGAGCGAGTGGAGCCCCAAATTTTTTAATGGGACATTTGATTAGACCACAAAATTATTTGTATGTAAATCTTGTTTTTAATATTGTGTTATTTGAGCAAACATGTCATACATGTAATGTTTGTAACAAACGACCCGCGATTCCAAGCCCGTTTGCAGATGCCCAGGAGTCACCACCAGCAGCATTTGCCCGGCTATCACGCAATCTGGCGTGGGTTTGTGATGGTGTCCTTCCTCGGTCTTGTTGCTGCTATAGAGAAAAACTGCTCACCTCACTTCACTCGGACACACACACATACTGGTCCTCCTCATTCCCCCGAATTGTTTAGAATTAAAACACTATACCTTTCACTATACCCATTTTAACAAAATATATATATATTTTCATTACGTATCAATTTTGGAATATGATTGTTACATTAATAATTGTGGCTTGGTTCGAATTTAGACATTAATAAAAAAAAAGAATTGTATCAAACCAACAAGTTGTTTTTCTTGACTCAAGCTCGCTGGTTCTCACCGACCTGTATATAAAGAACAAGAAAAAAAAACTGTCGAAGGTATTAGTGAAAAAACTGTTTTCCGTTTTAAACCAATCCGAACACCAAAACAATTAATGCACGACCTTGGCATAAGAAATAAAACAAGAGCAAATGGATACCGATTATTTACAATAAACACACCGGCTGATTCGCTAAAATTCCGATCCACGTGTGTCCAATGTGTTCCTCGTTCCTCCGCTCGCTTGTACGTTGTCCCAAGTGAAGCAGGATTGCCCGTATGCAGCTCTAATCTGCTGCTGGTGGATTCTATGCTATATCCTACTTAAGATTCGCAGGTTTATCACGATCGAGGGTGCATAAATCGTTTCGTATGTGATTATTCACCACTATTCGCTCGGCCACCACCAAACTCGTAGGGTGGCGGATTGTATTGGTATTCCGCGCAATAAATATATTTTTATTTTGTGGGTTTTTTTCAATACAACTCTAATCGAATGTAGCCCAACACTACACTGTCACACCACGTAAAACGCAAACATTTTTTTGACCGCTCGCATACTTTGTTTCGTAGATGCGGTTCACTATGGTTGTTACGGTGTATTTATCGAAACCAATAAATAGTGTTATTTTCCCTTTGTTTTACACTTAACACGCACCGCCCAACTATTCGTAGATCGATTTAATTATTGACGCACTTGGCTACCCTTACCTTTTTTACTTGTAAAAGTAACCCGAACAATGTTTCTTTTATTATTTTTTTTTATAAATAATTAATTTAATAATAATTAATAAGATGACTTAAACTTTGCGTCCGAACTTATCGGATGTCGATCTTCTAATCTCTAGTTTTCTTTTTCCCCTCACCTTTTGTAGCTGTCAAAAAAAATTATTAACAAATCTCCACTATTACTATTGGACGAGCATCTCTGCCATCTATTACTGGATAGCTCAGATAAATCGTTTGCCACTAAAGGGGGTATTCCACTATGCATTTTCCACATTTTCCACTGGGAAAAAAAATTTTGCAAACAAATACCTAACGAGCCAATCGTTACATGTTTTAAAGGCAAAAATCGTCATTGCAAAACCAGATTCTGATAAAAAAAATTAACCTATTATCGGAGCAAATTTCCCATCATTAAGAAGCTAATTTATTGAAGTTAATAAATCGGAAAACTTTGATAAGCATTTAGCTAAAAACCAGTCAACGTTGAAAACTTAAAAGTTTCACCTTCAACAATGCCATCCAACTCCATATCTTCAAACTTCACAGAGTTTTTATAAACGTCAATTATGGACGTACAACCTTACGGTTCACGATTGTGTAAAGAACGATCCGTTTTGTTATATGTGGCATGAAGCAAGTGGAGCTCGCGGTGGAAATAATATTGCCTCTTTCCTTCCAAGCACTTGAAATCCATAGATACCAACGTTAGTTAAGTTACGTTTTATAGCGATTCATGCCCAGGACACACAGGTGTGTGGAAGGCAATGAAAGTTTTTTCACGAACACGATCCACCATATTGACGGGAAATCATCAAAAAAGTTCCCAGGAAACAGAAAAACTTATTCCCAAATCATACCTGTTTCTAAACGTGATTTTTTCGTGAATCCGTGAATATAAATTTCATGGTTGAATAAACATAGCGAACCTTTTTCTTCATGGCTCAAATTGGGATATTTTGAACAAGACACAACATTTTTAGGCTGAAAAATAGTGAAAATTGTAGCCAGAACAATTCTCTTTCCGAGTAACATATTGCAAAATATTAATTTTGCCATTATATATGAGCAGAACCACAAAATATTTAGTAATACTCGCTTTGCGTAAAAAGCGGATTTTATTCAAAAATGCCAAATATCCGACGTTCGATTGGGTCGAAAATGTCCAGAAATATTCTCTCAGAAGTTCAGAAACTGGAATTCAGTGACAAGGTTTTTTTTCCACATGAGAAAGAGGCGCTGGCTTTCCCTGCACAAAAACCACTCATTTCCAGCCTTGCTATCATAACAAATAAATCAAACTTCCATAACAATGCCGAGGTTTTTCGTATGTGAGGAAACCGTAGGAGCATCCTGATGACTTTAAATTTGTTTACAAGTGTACACAAGTATACACGAGTATACACACACACCACAAGTATACACGAACTCTGTCAGTCAGCATTCAATTTTCGAAGCGTAATAACGTATCATCTCCAGTATAAATATTTTGTACTTGTGCGTGGTCAATATAAATTTTTTGTATTTTGTTAAATTTTTTGTGAACATGCCGTCTCGTCTTAATCATCGATATGATCACGATAAGAATCGAAGAAAAATCTGTGGATTGTGCGGGAGGAAAATCAATCGTGGTTCTAAAAGTTTGGAATTTTTCCATATCACAGCAGATCATGAATCGTCGATAAAACAGTTCCTGAATAAGAATTTCAATCTACAGGATCCTCGTTATTATCATACCCCCCACAGGAGTATGCGTTACTTGTCGACTCATTCTGCAGGAACACAAGAAAACTGAAAGTACGCATCCATTCAAAAGTATGCCGAATTGGGAAAATATTCTTCTTCTCGTAGATGAAGTAGCTCTGCACTGGGTGACTCATCGTGTAATTGTTACATTTGTTTGACAGCCAGGCACAAAGGTCGAGAAAGGATGGGAAAAAACTTGGCTATCGGTGAAATACTCGATCCGCGCATTCATCGCGATTATGGAGTACATGCATCTCAACATTCAAAAGTACGTCAAGTCCCAAAAAAGGGCAAGACAAAAATTCAAAAGAAAAGAATATCACAAAGCTTTGCAGACTTTATTTCCAAGAAGTGGGAAGGGGCAAACGTCATACTTGTGTCAAAAATAGATCACCTAAGGCTAAAGCGCGGGAAAATATTTTTAAACTGTCTAGTACTCTACCAGTGAAACAGAAGGAGCAGATTTGTTCATCTCTTATCTCAGAAAAAGTGAGCAGGCTGGGGATCGATAACGGTGATGTGCAAATTTCAACGATTAGGTTGAGCACGACTGGTCGCACGAAAACTATTTGGCTCAAGAAACCGGATGAATCACCTATATTTTCCAAATTGAATCCGGAGCATCGGGAAAACAAATGAAGAATTTAGCGACCTTCATTCGAAGTACAGCAGGGCGAAAATCTATACCAGCCTATTATACAAAGCAGACTTCAGAGAGAGCTAAGCTCTTGGAAAATGTGTATTATTCCGGAATTTTTGAATTTGAGTGTAAAAATCTGACCTCTGCCTAGATTTTGGTTTGTTTATGTGAATATTTGGTTGGCCACTGGTGAGTTCCAAATATTCACTGAGAATTAAACTAACTGTTGTTTATGCGTTATAATTCAATTCTAAATTTTATTACCTCAATAAATCGGGTCTTATACATAAAATATTGCTTACGCATGAAATCGACAATAATTATATACAACAAAAGTACAATATAAAAAAGAAAGAAGCATTAAACCTGTTGAATTTGCTACAATATACAATATTCCACCCGTGTCGATACTGTGTCATCGACCGCTTGGAATATTGTATTATTGCGCATGTTGACATTGATGCAACATTGAGATAGAAAAAAACCCTGTGAAACAGAAAAGACCTGTGATTTGGGGTAATGCTGAAGAAATCTTGGATACGGTAATAAGTAGCCGCAGCCTTATTGGCCATTACCTTATCAAAATTATGGCTGATGGTGGACAAGGTTTCTTTAAAGTATATGTATGACCATCATTCCAGAGGATTATCTGTCCGAATCCATCGCAGATTCAACTGAAGATCATTCGTCGGCGAAAAAACGCAAAGTAGACAAAGTAACAAGTGTCCATAAATTAATTATGTTGACAACAGTACCTGCGATTAAGGAGAGTTATGAGAATATGAAGATATTATTTGATTTGATGAAAATAAACGACATTCCGTTCAAATTTGTGTCTGACCTAAAACTCTTGCTAATTGTCAACGGTCAACAAACAGCTACCTCCTCGTTCCCTTGCCCATATTGCTTCGTGAAGCTGCAAGATTTAAGGAATCACATAGACATTAACAGGGTTGATCCTCCCACGAATGAGGAGAACAACGGAGATTTTCCCGATGAACAACTTCTGGCGAGGATAACTTACGGCGATCTGCGCAAAGATTATCAAGAATTCCTATCTTTGGGTAGCGATAAAAAATTTGCGAACAAGTTCAGGAGTACCATACATACACCTCTATTCGGCGAGGATGGTAATGTTCCAGTACTGCAGAAATGCATTATTCCCGATTTGCACATTCTCCAAGGGTTTGTGAATCATTTGTTTTGGACAGCTCTCGTACCTCTTCTCGGGAAGGAAAAAGCTCTGCTATGGCCCCGGAAATTAAAATTGGTATCAAAAACTATCACGGAGAGGCTTTCGAAGGGCCCTGCCTCCAGAACTTTACTTAAGCGAGTAGATGTGTTATTGGACCCAGAAATCAGTGAACACTTGGGCGGATCTCTAGCTCTTCAACCATTCATTGCGGCTTTCAGAGCTATGGATAAAATTGTCCACTCATGCTTTGCGGTAAGGAGGGTTCAATCCGAATTAAGTCATCATATTAAAGATTTGAAGACAGCTCTTCTCGCAATAGACGTATCTGAAACTCTTAAAATTCATATTGTTCTATGCCACATTGAAGCAAGTATCGAATTCTTGAACGATGATGAAGGTTTTGGTTTATGGTCCGAGCAGGCTGGCGAATCGATACATAGAGAATTCCTAAAGTTTTGGAATAGACGTAAAATTAATAATCTAGATGATCCAGGTTACCTAATTAGATTGAAAGCAGCTGTTGTCGATTCCTCATCGAAACATATTTGAATTTCCACAGAAAACGGATGAGTTGTATCAAAGTAGACACAATTTTGGAATATATTAGCCGAGACTGTTGTTTCATAATGTCTTCATTGAGGTGTATCTTTTGGAGCGATATATTTTTCATGAGATAAATTGAATAAATAAGCAATAATAATCATGTTTTGTAATGAAATAAATATGTTGTCATTTCCAACAATGCTTTTCACTGAGCTAAGTATTTCATAACCTTTAGCTCCCTTATTTCATCCCTAAAAAACTTGTCTGAGTCCTAAGGGACAGTTTCTGGATATTCTCAACCCAATCGAACGTCGGATATTTGGCATTTTTTAATAAAATCCGCTTTTTACGCAAAGCGAGTATTACTAAATATTTTGTGGTTCTGCTCATATATAATGGCAAAATTAATATTTTGCAATATGTTACTCGGAAAGAGAATTGTTCTGGCTACAATTTTCACTATTTTTCAGCCTAAAAATGTTGTGTCTTGTTCAAAATATAACAATTTGAGCCATGAAGAAAAAGGTTCGCTATGTTTATTCAACCATGAAATTTATATTCACGGATTCACGAAAAAATCACGTTTAGAAACAGGTATGATTTGGGGGTAAGTTTTTTCTATTTCCTGGGGACTTTGTTGATGATTTCCCGTAAATATGGTGGATCGTGTTCGTGAGAAAACTTTCATTGCATTCCAGACACCTGTGGACAGAACAAAAATATTTATGTTGCTAGTATGTTTCTGGCATTTTTCGAAAATAGTGATTTTTTAAAGACGATCGATCATAAATTTGTGGAATATTGACCATTCAATAATGTAGAATTAAAATAAAGAACGCAAAAAGAAAAAAACGGTATCAAAATATATCATCCCAGGGACTGGTATCAGTTCATTCGTCCGGCTGGAACTAAACAAAATTTCACCGTAATTGAAGTGCCAGAAATTGAATTTTATGAAAACAAAGTTTAAGATTACTTGGGGAAAAATCAATGGAAATTAAGAAAGGTTTGAATTGAAAAAGATTAAATGGCTCAGATACACGGAAGGAAAAATCGGTATCATTATTTACAAAAACTCCTTGAATGCTGAAGAACCATTTAAGCAACACATACGCCGCCGAGGGATAAAATGGAAGATATCGAAGTTCATAATTATCCAAAGACTATCACTGTGGAAATAAAGAAAGATTTGATGGATTTATTTTCAATAATCAATCCAAGCATCCATTATAAAAATCTTAAAACCGCGGATATGGTCATATCCACCCAGATTTAGTGGAAAACAGGTTACAGGGTTCTATTGGAATACAATATTTTAATTATGTCTAATTGTTTGAATTTAATAGAATAGCTTAAGTTAACGAGCTTCTTTAAATTAAATTAGGAGTAGAGGCTTAAATTTTTGTAGGTAGCATTAATGACGATAATTTAATTTGCACTGAGAGCTTAAGAGGACTTTCGTATTTAGTTAAATGTGAAGTTTAGTTTAGTTTAGTTAAATGTGAAATATTTTCAGACCGACAGATGCAATAACAGCTTAATTTTTTGACATAAATATTTTTTAAATATAACTCTGTGACCATGTGAGCTAACTTATAGCGCATTCCCAATAGAATTCCTTTAACATTTTCCTTACAGAAAAGTATGAAAAAAAAACTTGAGAAAAAAAAATTTCTCAAGTTTTTTTTTCATACTTTTCTGTAAGCAAAAAGGAATTCTATTGGTGATGCGTGGTTATATAGGGTTTTCCACTAGAAATGATATGATTTTCAAGTGACGTTTCGGCCATTTGTAATATGTCATGATCTGTCATTTTTTGTTTCATTGTATTCAGTAATGTTTACAATTTCATCATGGTGAGCTATACGCAAGAACAACGTTTACAAATTATTCAGTTTTATTATCAAAATAGTCGTTCTCCAATTGCAACTTTTCGTGCGCTTTTGCCATTTCATAGTCGTAATAATCGTCCAAGTGTGCTCGCTATTCGTCGAATTGTTGAAAATTTTGAGCGTACATTTCCTTTACATAATGTTGAAGTGCCAATAAGACAAAGAAGCGCTCGAAGTAATGCAAATATTGCTGCCGTTCAGGCAAGTGTTGCTGAAGACCGCAATTTGTTGATTCCAAGACGTTCTCATGAATTTGGACTGTCTCAAACCACAACCTGGCGGATTTTGAGAAAGGATTTGGGTTTTCATCCGTATACAAATTTTATCACTCAAGAACTAAAGCCATTGGACCACCGTAAACGTCGTGAATTTGCTGATCTTACCTTGGAACAACTTGAAAACGATAACGATTTCTTTAAGAACATCATCTTCTCCGATGAGGCTCACTTTCATCTTAGTGGTGCGGTAAATAAACAAAACCATCGATTCTGGTGCGACGAAATTCCACAAATTATTCATGAAAAACTATTTCATTCACCTAAATTGACAGTTTGGTGTGGTTTTTGGTCTGGTGGAATCATCGGTCCGATTTTTTTCGAAATGAAGCTGGTAATACCGTTACTGTCAATGGAGATCGGTATAGATCGATGATAACCGATTTTGTATGGCCGAAATTGGAAGAAGTTGATCTTGACAACATTTGGTTCCAACAAGACGGAGCTACGTGCCAAACAGCAAGTGCAACAATTCAATTATTGCGAGAAATATTTGGAGATTCGATTATTTCAAGAAATTGTGATATTGAATGGCCTACAAGAAGTTGTGATTTAACACCATTAGACTATTTATTGTGGGGTTATTTGAAGTCATTGGTCTTTAGCAATAAACCAAACTCTCTTCAAGCTTTACAAGTCAATATTGAACGTGTTATTCATGACAAACGACTTGATTTAGTGGAAAAAGTGCTCGAAAATTGGGTTCATCAAATTCGTTCCTGCAGAAGAAGTCGTGGAGGCCATTTGAATGACGTTTTATTCAGAACTTAATTGTATCGATTGTACTTCACATTAAACGAAAAACATTTCAATTTCCTTAACAATTAGTGTGGTTTTTTTTAAGAAATCATATCACTCTTATTGGAAAACCCTTTATTTTATAAGGTCAGTTGTACTCGAAACTCCATTTTAAATTTTCTATAAAAATATTACAAATTTTTCAGAAAAAGCATTTAAACTTTAAATTGATCTACTGAAAAAACACAAAAATTGACTTTGGCGGTTACGCCTTGTGTCCACAGAGTTAATCTCTGCAAGGCACCAGATCAAGATGAATAACAAAGAAGCCCTTTTCAACCCGCAACCACTTATATTTATCAGCCGCTTTAAACCGTTGTAATTTACATAAATCGTGCAATTTGTGGTCATATAAACCCCAAACATTGTGTGTTGTAATACAATTTTATTACGATTCGCTATTGTAAAACAATAAAAGAGTCATTAAAATTCAGCCATTTTAGTGCCGATCTGCGTGTACTTGTACCCGAATACTTAATCAAGAGTTTGATTGTTTTTTTTAATTGTATTTTTAATTTAAACCTAATGGGTACCTTTGTATACGATGTGCAAAGCATGTGAAATGCCTGTTACCTCACATAACTATATAAAGTTGTTAACGAGTTGTTTAACGACATATTAACTAGAGGAGTATCAGAATGTTTAAAACAAACATGATATGCAGTTCTAATTATAACGCACACGTAATTTGTGCGAAACTGGACTCCACACTAAGGAACTAGATTATCGCCGTATAATATTGATTACGTTGCTGTATATATTGCGATATTAAAAAATGTTTTTGCAGCGTGCGATGGCAATCAATTCGATAATGGTAAGCTTCTTTTAAACACTATGACGTTATATACACTCGTATATTTTTATATAGTTTTCTACCATTTAATGGATTTTAAAATGGAGATAAGCGCACACTATAAAATGAAGTAAAAACACTCAACTATTAAACGATATATTTTAATGGCTTGATGATTTTTTTTTTTATAGAACGAGTTTCTCATTGTCGACAGACTCGATAATAATTTAATTGAAATTTATATAGATTGGCGCGCGGATTAATAAAGTGTTGAGTTCGTTACGAGTCTGTCTATATATAAAATTATATTGTGTGTGTTGCTGCAACACCAATAAACCCTTTACTACTCTCGATCGCTAAATAATTGCATAGGTTGGTCTTACATGTGACATTTCCAATTAGATGAATCAAATTATATTGTTTGTTGTTTTATATATGACGTATAATTTAATATTATGTCTTCACGTATAAAATACTCTTTGTTGCTACTTAGTCTTGTTGTAAGAATCAGCAGCACCAGCAATAATATACGAAATCATAATAGAATGGCAACAACAACATCCAAATAATGTAAGAAATGAATAAAATTTATTGTTTGTCATAAATTTTATTATACTTATATATATTTTTGCTTAAATTTTATTTATTTTATTTAAGATTTATACGTTCGGATTTTTTTTCATGGAGATTTTTCCTTTTAAATTTATATCGTAAAACATTTCCAAATTGCACAGGCTTTTGTACACAATTCGGGATGTTTTATTGAGATAACCAAAGATTTTTTTTTTTTTGCTTTGCGTTTTTTGTTTGGTGATGTGCACACGCGGACAAATAAAATGTAATTTAGAAATTGATTACGGTCACATAATTTATTTATAGGTTTATGTATAACTATGTCATTAAATCGGATAGGTCAAGTTGCAGGCAGATCGAATATTTTATTGGTTGTTTACGAGAGATTTTTAAAATATTAGTACCGGCAAAATCTCATTTTGCTTACCAATTAACTGAGTAATTTGAATAATTTTATATCGAATTAATTAATTAACGTTTTATGTTATTGCTGTGCTCTATGTTTTTTACTGATTTCATAGAAGGAACGCTTCCAATTTCCATTGCTTCTATTATTGTTTCCTTAAAAAATTTTAGAGGAATACTAATACATGACTGTATGTGCATGTTAGCAAACAATTCAAATTAAGAAAAGTAAAAAACAAATTATGTCAGTTCATGTTTTTGTTTACATCAAAAATTTAGAGCTCAAATTCATATATGTTCCAACGTCTTAATGTACTCTTGCTCAATTCGGCGCTCTTCTGAAAGTAAGGACAATACAGTTTTTAAACTGCACAAGCCTTTTAACCGAAGAATAGCGTCAAATGTATCAGTAATTGTTGGAGAAGTAAACATTGCCATCAGTCTTATCTTCAATATCCTCCGCTTCATTGTTATTGGGCATATCAACGATGTCGCGGATCATATCCAAAAAGATGGATTCTCAATATAAAATTATCAGCCATAATTAAATCACTCCAATTTTCGTTACCCTTAACATTGGCAACGGATGAAAGAAATTTAGTCCATTTAATAAATGGGGCATCATCATCTTCATCCAAGATAACCGGCTCCGGATCATCATCAACTGAAAGGAATCCAGCATGCCCAGTTTTATTAATAAATTCCGTACCCCTTACGTATTTTCGGCCAAACGGATACCATAGTTAATTATCGTGTGCAAAATTATTCGTGCTGGCGAAATGTATATTGTTCCTATGGAAAGAAACGTAAAAATACACGGAATATCGTTTATCCTGTCAAAGAAAACTGTCCCAAAATTCCGGTGTCTTGTGAATGTTTTAGTAACTATAAAAAGAAAAGAGAGAAAATATAAAATTGGAAATCGCGATTAATTTCACGTGAAAATAGTACAAAGTATTGTGCGCTTTTCCTAACCAATTACTTACAATTTTCCATGTGATTTGGAAACAATTTATTTATTTTTTTAAAAATGGATTCTTAACGGTTTTGAGCTTTTTTCCATACTTATTACATGCACTTTTCCATGTTATTCTAAAATTATTTTCCATGTGATTTTAAAGAAGTTTTTTATTTAAAAAATATTAGTATTCGCTTATAACGACTTCGGTTATAACGACATTTCGTTTATAGCGTCGAAAATTCTAGTTAACGATTGATTTGTTCAAATTTATTATTTAATAACATTCGCTTAAAACGACCTCGGTTATTACGACAGTTCGGATATAAAGACCTACATTGCACTACAAATTGCCAACATTTTTCGTTTATTACGACCTAAAATTTGTACGTAGTAAAGAAATTCCTGTATTCCTTTTACTTTTGATAAATTTTTGTTTTATTTTATTTTCCGCTACTATACTACTTTTTAGTACATACATCGGGTAACATTATCTCAAACACCACACGTATACTTATTTATTTTCTGTTTCGGGGAAAACCCATTTGTTTTGTCATTTTTAAAGGATAACGATTTGATTTACTTACGTAAATTAAATTTTTAATTGTGTTTAATGTACAGTTTAGTGTAATGTGTATGTAGATTTAATAAAAAGTACACAACCTAATTTCTAGTTCGTGCGCACATAAAATATGGAGTCATCAAACACCAAAAAGCGGATTGCATTTTCTATCGAAGAAAAGGCTATCATTATTAATAATTTTGAAAGTAGCAGTTCAAATTCCAGCCTAGTCAAAGAATATAAAGTGTCACATTCAACGATTAGTACAATTTGTAAAAATAAAAGTGTAATACAAAGAGCGTTTGAAACACAAAAAATACAAACAAAAAAACTTCGATATTCAAAAAACAGCGACATTGAAGAATCGTTATTAAAATGGTTTATACAACAGAAGAATAAAAATGTACCAACATCTGGTCCAATCCTAAAAACAAGTCGTTGAAGTTAGCCCGAAATTTGTCAGCCCGAAAAAATGGTGTGTTTCTCGGATAAAGTGTAGCTATCCCGAAAAAGTGTAAATGTAAGTAGAAAATGTAGCTCCATCCCGAATTAAAATTACATTACGAATAATAAGGTCATTACGAATAATAAGAATCTTAAATTCGCTTGTGACTATACTAGAGATAGTCATGTATAGTGGCATATACGGCCATATAGGCCTTGCCCACACCAAGATACAATGTTAACCACTGGTCCATATCAGGACCATAAAGCATAATTTTTTAACCCTTTCCACGAGAAATTTACAAACTAATGAATATTTCGAACTAAAATGGAATCTTAAATTCGCTTGTGCCTATACTAGAGATAGTCATGTGTAGTGGCATATACGGCCAGATAGGCCTTGCCCACACTAAGATACAATGTTAACCACTGGTCCATATCATGACCATAAAGCATAATTCTTTAACCCTTTCCACGAGAAATTTACAAAATAATGAATATTTCGAACTAAAATGGAATCTTAAATTCGCTTGTACCTATACTAGAGCTAGCCATGTGTAGTGGCATATACGGCCAGATTGGTCAGTATAGGCACAAGCGAATTTAAGATTCCATTTTAGTTCGAAATATTCATTATTTTGTAAATTTCTCGTGGAAAGGGTTAAACAATTATGCTTTATGGTCATGATATGGACCAGTGGTTAACATTGTATCTTGATGTGGGCAAGGCCTATCTGGCCGTTTATGCCACTACACATGACTATCTCTAGTATAGGCACAAGCGAATTTAAGATTCCATTTTAGTTCGAAATATTCATTATTTTGTAAAATTCTCGGGGAAAGGGTTAAACAATTATGCTTTATGGTCATGATATGGACCAGTGGTTAACATTGTATCTTGATGTGAGCAAGGCCTATCTGGCCGTATATGCCACTACACATGACTATCTCTAGTATAGGCACATGCTAATTTAAGATTCCATTTTAGTTCGAAATATTCATTATTTTGTAAATTTCTCGTGGAAAGGGTTAAAAAATTATGCTTTATGGTCATGATATGGACCAGTGGTTAACATTGTATCTTGATATGGGCAAGGCCTATCTGGCCGTATATGCCACTACACATGACTATCTCTAGTATAGGCACATGCTAATTTAAGATTCCATTTTAGTTCGAAATATTCATTATTTTGTAAATTTCTCGTGGAAAGGGTTAAAAAATTATGCTTTATGGTCATGATATGGACCAGTGGCTAACATTGTATCTTGGTGTGGGCAAGGCCTATCTGGCCGTATATGCCACTACACATGACTATCTCTAGTATAGGCACAAGCGAATTTAAGATTCCATTTTAGTTCGAAATATTCATTATTTTGTAAATTTCTCGTGGAAAGGGTTAAAAAATTATGCTTTATGGTCATGATATGGACCAGTGGTTAACATTGTATCTTGGTGTGGGCAAGGCCTATCTGGCCGTATATGCCACTACACATGACTATCTCTAGTATAGGCACAAGCGAATTTAAGATTCCGTTTTAGTTCGAAATATACATTGTTATTGAATTTTATTTTAAATATTTGCTGAAATATTTAACATATAGTTTTCTATTTTGTTTAGATGCATTTGTAATACCAAAAATTTGTTTACGTAGAATGAATTACGATTGGTGAGAATTGGTATCGTTTATTAACAAAATTAACATTTTGTTAATCTAAAAGTTATTAAATCTTATTTTTTTATTTTAATAATGAGAGCTACTTTTCTACGGAAGTGGATACAGAAAAAAAACATTTAATAAAAAATTATCATTCGATTTTTTTCAATGCCAAAATTACCTTATTATTCGTAATGTAATTTTAATTCGGGATGGAGCTACATTTTCTTCTTACATTTACACTTTTTCGGGATAGCTACACTTTATCCGAGAAACACACCATTTTTTCGGGCTGACAAATTTCGGGCTAACTTCAACGACTTCTAAAAACAAAGGCAGACGAAATAGGAAAATTATTGAATAAAGAGTTCAAATGTACAGAAAGTTGGATTTTTCGGTTTCGACAGCGGCACAATATTGTTTTGGGTAAAATTTCGGGCGAGTCAGCAGATGTAGAGCAAGGTGTACTTGATGAGTGGATAGCTTCTGTGTGGCCAAAGATACGAGTGGGGTACACGGCAAGTGAAATTTATAATGTCGATGAAACGGGATTGTTTTATAAAATGACTCCAGAAAAAATATTTAAGTTTAGAGGTGAAAAGTGTATAGGAGGCAAATTGTCAAAGAAGAGAATCACTTTGTTGGTGGGAGCTAACATGGATGGTAGTGACAAAAAAAACTGCTTGTTACATATATCAAAATGTAAATCAACCAGGTATTTTAAAAATATTAATGCGTTACCCGTCGAATATACAGGTAATAAAAAGGCTTGGATGACGTCGGAAATTTTCGAGGGTTATTTACGAAAATGGGACGCCGAGCTGATTAAAAAGAAACGAAAATTTTTATTGCTAGTCGACAATTGCCCTTCACACCCTCATATTAAAAATCTAAAAGCAATTAAGTTAACATTTTTACCGCCAAACACAACATCCGTTTTACAGCCGATGGACCAAGGTGTTATAAAGAGCCTTAAAGGTCATTACAGACGTAATCTATTGTTAAAATTGGTCAAAAATTTAGATAACGGTCAAAACACTGCTGTGACATTAATAGATGCGGTCGAAATGGTTGCTACAGCATGGGATCGGATTAGTAGCCAAACTGTAGCTAATTGCTTTAGACATGCCGGATTATTTTTATAAAGTGATCTTAATATCGAGTCTGATTTATATGACGAAAATGATGAAATATCACTTAGTGAATTAATCCAATTGTCTCCTTTCATAGCAGCACATGTCCAGAATAAAGAAAGTTGGGATGATTTTGTGACAGTAGATAATTTGGTAATAACCGATGAAGACGCAACATTAGAAGATATTGTAGGCGAGGTGAGTCATACGAACGTATACGACACTGACAAAGAAAATGATAACACTGATGATAGTACAGAGTTTACTCCCTCCTCAATTACAGAAACATGCGAAGCACTGTCCACTATCAAACGTTATGTGCAGTTCAACAATTTGTCTAAAGAATTAACAGAGAGTGTGCTTTTTATCGAACGAAAATTGGAGCAGGAATATATACAGAACAAATGTATGAAGCAATCAACTATGCCTGAATATTTTACAATAATAGAACAAAAGAATAGTTTTATCTATAATTTTTTTTACATCAAGCAAAATAAAGAATAAATAAAAGTTTAAAGATTGTTTATAATATTAAAATATATAACGTTTATACCAAAATACTATTTTAAAATTAAATATTATCACATAATTCAATTTCAAATATCACATTAAACAAATAAATAATAAAATATATAAATTTTAAATAAATTTGACAAATTTCATAAGGATTTGACCGTTAATATCTGTTTGTGAAAATTAAATTTTATTTGAAAGTGTTTAGATTACCCTTGTTTTTCTCAGCTTTTGCACGCTTTCTTAATCTGTCTCTGGCTAATTATGTAACCATTTTTTTATTTAATTTGTTACGTTGTCTTCGCAAACTGCAGGGTATTTTTTTAAAGCCGTATCTAGAAATGAAAAATTAGGTACAATAGCTCAGTTTATTTAAATGTTTCAATTTAGTCTTATTTAATAATTACATTTTAAAATTCTTAAACATAAATATGATTTTACGGGAATATTTCCTTGAAGCCCATGCCATGAAAATTTTGTTTCACACTCATCTGTTAGCATTTTTGACATGCTTATTTTTATAAATTTAGATAAATCCTTCTCTTTGGCCATTAAATAATGTTTCCTGCAAAATTATACAAACCAAAAAAAAAATATACTTTAATAATGGGTATATAATTATTAAATCAATTTGGCCGCATTTGGCCACATTTTGGCCGCCTATATGTGTTGCGGCGTTCTTAACTGGCCGTTAAAAAATAATGCGGGCCACTTGTTGACTGCCCAGTATTTTGTTATCGATAGCTCACCGTTCGCTTTACATTCTGGTGTCGCGGCCACTTCTAGTCGCCCGCTCCAATGACTTATTGTTTGCCTTCGCATTTAATGGATTTACGACAAGGAAATAAATATTTGTAACGGACCATCAGTGCTTGGATCGCATCGTTGCTAATCAAAATTCACTTTTGGTAAAGTTGACATTTTTATAAAATTTTCCAACATTATTTTTTCACATACGACATACATAAATGTTATACGATAACAATTTAATTGTATTTAGTTTTAAAGCAAAATTGTTCTTATAAATTTTAAAAAATTTTAATAATGATAATTTTTTTTTTATTTTTTTTGGTATTAAAATGTGTTTCATGACACCCTTTGATCCGAATCAGTTCAAATTTTATATGGATAAATCTGATCCAAATTTTATTTTTGATCACAAATTTTGATTTGAAATCAGGGGAGCGGTTACGCATCAAAAAACTATTTACTGTTTAATGCCAAATTCGGAGTCTAAGGAAAAATTATTTTTCTTACCAAAAACAAAAAAATTTGACAAAACGAGAAAAAATATATATTCTTTATGGTTCCCGGTTTCGCACTGAACTTAATTTAATTTCAAATATAAATGATTATATAAATTTTCAATAGATGGAGATGTCGCAACCAAAAAGATGGTTTTAGTATAGACACCAAATCCGAGATTTATCATTAAGGTTGTTTTCAAATTTGAATATTTTGAACAAATAGAAAAATATTTGGAGGAAATATTCCAAGAGGTAAAATTTTGTTATGCCGATACCGGAGTTGTTGAATTTATTTCATTAACGTAACCAAGTTCTAGTTCATCGTGTGTTTTTTTTGTTTTTTGTTAGTCAGTTGAAGAGATGTTTTGTGTCAAAAAATTTTCTCATATATGTAACCTTTAATTTGTTTGAATAATTAATAAAAAGTTGTTAATTGAAATATAGAATATTATTAATAAGTTATGGTCCCAGACTCCTATAAAAAATAATAATATAAAAATAATAAAAATGTCTGGATTAAATATATAGATTGAAAAACTAACCAAAGATAATTATGATACCTTCTAATTAAAAATGATCACTCAAATAGATCAAAAACGAAGCCAGGTGAAAAAGCTACGGAAAAAATGATTTCTGAATGGAATATGCATGATGGAAAAGCAAAAGCTGACTTGATTCTAGCAATATCACCATCTGAATTATGCAATATTAAAGACTGCAAAACATCTAGCGAGGTATTATCACAAATAAATTATCACAAGTTTATGAATCAAAAGGTCCTGCCAGGAAAGCTACCTTATTGAAGCAATTAATGTCTGAAAATGGAAATATGATAGATCATCTGAATAAATTTTTCAACTGAAAAAGGTATGGATATCGAAATAGCCGAGGATCTATTATCTATTGTCATTTTATATATAGCATTCCAAGTTCATATGAGAATTTTCGTTGTGCCATAGAAGCACGCGATGAATTACCCAAGCCCGAATTATTGAAAATAAAATTATTGGAAGAATGTGCTGCAAAAAAGAGCTTAGTTCAAAACATGATACAAGTAACGAACCACAAGCACATTTTTCAAAAAATAATAATTGGAATCATAACGACAAACGAAAATTTGAAACTAATCCTAACCTTCAAAAATTATAATAACAATAAACGACGAAAATTAATTAAATGCAATTATTGCAATAAAATTGGGCATATTGCGTCTGTTTATGTTGGAATAAAGCTGAAAATAGACAAAAATTCTCTGCTTCACATCTTGTACTACTAACCAAATATTTTTCGACATTCGGCTCGTTTTGAGTACTCGATTCTAGACTTCTAAATTCGCTGGTTGTATTAATTGGTAATTTTAATTTTGGCACAATTTCATTGCAATTTTTTATCAGCTTCGGCAGTTTCCGTTGTCCTTATTAGAACTAGTTCGTTGCTCTCCACCGTGGTTTGAATCTGGATCTGGCGTTTTTCCATATTTCCCATTCGAGTTTCTAGGCCTTTTTAAAATAATAAAATAAATAACTTTTATATGAATCGAGTCGATGATAAATTATTTTAATATTTTCAAAATGTTAAAATAAGTGTACTTATTTCTTATAATAATTAGTCTACTACTTTTTATGTTAAAATAATTGTTTACTTACTGGATTGCTCCTTTCAAATTTCACTGCAGTTATTGGTATTCGAAGCGTATTGGTCCTGCTCTTTTTTCTGGGTAGATGTTTCCGGATAAATATCCTTCGCTTGATTTTTAAAAAAAATTCGAAATCCAATTCCTCATTAAACCACGTAGGACTCAAATCCGCCTCTAAACGAAAGAATGTTAAATATATTTATGAATTTATTTATTTTACTGAAATGTGCTACGTATTTGTACCATAAACTAAGCATTATTTTTGAAGGCAAACTCCTCGTCAAGTTTCATCATCTTTGACTGAATTAAATTTATATCAAATTCGTTCAAATTTTCGTCGAGATTTTCCTTAGAGCAGTAACATAATTTTAAATTACTTGAGGGGGCTTGTGAAAGAAGGTTGAACATTAATTGCAAAATTTCCTTTGATATCAAATATCAACGTTATTTAACCTTAATATTTGAAGGATTTTAAAAATAGTATTATTTATATAGCAATAATTATTTCGGAGTTTGATTGAAAATTTATAAGTATCAAATTTCATATCTCTGTACAAATTTCCACCCATATTATAACCCAGTTCTACAAATGGCGTTACATTTTTAAATTGAAAACGGTGCCATACCTATTTACATCAGTACTCAAATGAATTAGAGTGTAGACATTGTATCCAATAAAACTGGCACCGTACAGTTCTGCAAAGCTCGCTACAAATTTTTTAAGTTATTGTTATAAATACATTGTTTTTTATCGCACGCACAGTACCCTGCGCGTAACAATAATAAAAAATGCTTGTAATATTTTAAAAGATTCTACATAACCACCGGTCAAGTATACAACAAGAAGAGACGGAATTCAGTGGCTTTCCAACTATCCAATTCACTTAGTTGTCTTGGTTTTCGATTAAATTCCGATATTGTTCCACATTGTAACAGCTGTAATCTATTATTGATTATATCTGAGTTCCTTTTCAATTCGACATACCCAATCCCATCATAATCGGTTAAGAAATGACCGAGTCCTGTCCTAGGTGGTTATATTCCCGAACATCTTCCTAAAATCGTTTAAAAATCCTATTCCCATCCAACATACCAAATCCCATCATAATCGGTTAAGTATTGATCAAATTCCGTTCCAGGTGGCCATACTCCAGAACTTCTTCCAAAAATCATTTAATAGTCCCATTTCCATCCAATATACCAATCCCCATCATAATCGGTTAAGAATTGATCGAGTTCCGTCCCAGATGGCCATATTCCAGAATTTCTTCCCAAAATCGTTTAAACTCCCATCTCCATTCAACATACCCAATCCCATTGAGACAAAGACAAACCCAATGCACATCAGATCGATTTTTAGTGTCTTTGATATTTTCGAGTACGGAATTCCAATATAAATTAGAACAAGTTTTTCCACACAGTGGAATATAATATTGGGTTAGAGCAGCCTTCTTTTCAATAGAAAAACCTTTTCGTTTTATTTATAAACTGTTGAATCGAGTACTGAGTACTTAGGCAATCAATTGTTGTACATGTACCATTTTACAACCACGAGTTTTAATCGCGTTGTTCCTTCTGCATCTCAATTTACCAAATTTTTATTAAAGTACAATTACTATTCATTGTTACTTGAACGGATATTCATTGCAATGAATGTCAAATGTCATTTTAAAGGTTTTACGGTTGAGCCCGGGGTTCGTTTTAAATTGTTTTAGCTCTCACGTTTTTTTTTTAAATTGGTGAAGAATGGTTTTCAGTTGACCGGAATCGATTGCGATTGGTCCAGATTTCGCGAAAAAAATTCAGAGGGCCGCCCAATGGGTTAGTTAATTCATTTGGGGAGTCACCCGGTGATGGCCGGGAGGTTTGGACCTTTTATTTGGCTAGAACGATTTTGATACAATTTAGGGAAACATAGTTTTCAAATGCAAGGAAATGATTTCAAGGAGTTCCGATTTTTGGATTATTCATTTAGGATATACGGGATTGGCCGCCACGTTGAACCATGTCGCATGATGTTGCACCATGTCGCATGATGTTGCGCTAAGTTTTACGTATTGGTGCACGATGTCACATTATGTTTCACCATGTTGTAGGATGTTGCAGCTTAGCTAGTCATTGCACCATGTTGCGTGATCTTGTTAGATGTTGCATCTTGTTGTTGCGTGTTGTTCCAATATGTTGTGTCATGTTGGCTTAAGTATTTCTTTTAACATTTTATTTGACTTCAACAATTTTGTTACAATTTGGTGAGGTAGGGTTCTCGTTCAACTCCAATGAAACGATTACAAGGAGTTCTGACTACTGAATAATTTATTTAGAAGCCCTTCGGATGGACCATCATAATGCACCGCGTTGCATAATAATTCACCGTCTTGCCTGCACTAGGTTGTGTCTTGCACCATATTGCGTGATGTTGCACAATGTTTCGTTATGTGGCACCATGTTGTGAGATATTGCAGCCAGTTGTGTGGGATGTTGCATCATATTGTATAATGTTGCGTCATATAACACCTTGTTGCGTGGTGTGGCACTATATTGCGTATCGTGGTGGAGTATTGCTAGATGATGCACTATGTTGCGAGATTTTGTACTATGTTGCATCATGTTGATTCGTGCTGGATGTTCTTAATTAGATATCTTGCGTTATGTTCCATCATTATATTGCGGAATATTGACTATGTTTTGTTAGTTGCGTTACTGTGACATTATACTAGCAGCATTCACTATATCTAATTAATGTTTTGGTCTTAGTCATTTTTCTCATTTTCTCCTGCTTCAAACGATTTTAATGTCGTCTGAACGCCTATTTTGATCCAAAAATAATAACAGGAGAGAAGAATTACCGGAACGCAATAGTGTAGAATATATGTGTTTTTGCATTAGTAACAAACAAATTTGTTCGGACGTCGCGCCACAGTACACACCACTCGGAATGTTTTTATTTTAGGTTAATAATTTTATATTTTGTAAATTAACAACTTTTATATCCCTTTTGCATTTTACTAACACAATTGTGTGGGTACGGCAAAAGTACCATGTCGAAAATTTATTTTTGTTTGCGTTTTGAACCAACTTACATATTTGTGTATTCCTTTCAAACTTATTCCTTTCACATTTGTGTGGTTTGGACTTTAATAGAGCCATTTTTTTTTGGTTGAAAAAGGGATATTTTATAAAAAAAAACAATTGTAAAACATTTCGTGTTCAATAAAACGACACGTAAAAATTAAGTTCACTTTCCTCAAAACTTAGCATAATTTTGCTTTTGTCAAATTCCCCATCTAGATACCATGGAAAAATGTCACAAAACAGGAGTGGAAGCACCAAAAATTTCGAATAGTTCGACAAATTTTGATGCCTATGGTCACAAAAACAACACACATACATGCGTAATAAATGACAGCACACTTATTCAAAATTGTGTATTATACGTCGTATACGTATACACAAATTTGTGGTTTCGTCTCCCAATTCTGGATCAAAATAGGCGTTCTGGTGTGGCTCGTGTTTCTTTATTAATTTTTTTTCAGCTAGCTTTTTTTTCATAAAAATTGGTGAAATCAATCAAATGCGGGGAATCGGTGGGTGTTAATTTTTCAAAAAATTGTGTAGTGCCCTCTTCGTAAGGACCCGGTACTCTTTATAAAAATGTTTCGACTCAAACGATTTAGATCAAAATTGCAAGGAGTTTCTAATATCAGAGACCGGTTGCAATCAGTAAAAAGAGATTTCAAGTTGAGCTCTAAATTCGGAAAAATTTGTTTAAATAGTTCTGAAATGGGGTCGAGGACCCTATTAAAAAAATCAACTCGAATGATTTTAATAAAAAATTTGAGTAAAGGTATTTTCTACTGTCACAAAATGACTGCAATATGGATGGAATATAAATTTTGGCTAAGCCACTCGAAAATTGTCATTTTAAACTAACCTAAGCCATTTCTTAACCCATTGGGATACAACTATCTTTGTATGTTAAACGTAGGATAGGATTCCAAAACCAGTTCCGAATGTGATTTTGATAAATGAATAAATTATATAGAACGGATGCCTTCCTCAAACGAATAGTATGGGAATCGGTTGGTACTACGAAAATATTCAATTTGAATGAAACAAAATCCCAGGTTCCTTAAATTGAATAGAACCAAACCGTTGCTTAACCAAGGTGTGGCGTAATTATCACTATTATTTTTACAAAGTAAGTATAGTATAATGATGAAAATTTTCGAACTCGTAGACGAAGACGGTAAACGTGGTTTTTGAGGTGGTGTCTGTCTGTCTGTGTCCTTTCTACAGCTTAGACGAATTCACTGATATAGATGAAACTTCATACTTAAACTTTTTCAAAAATTGAAAGAACTCAGTAAAATTTGGCGGAAAACCGTTTTTTAGTTTTTCAGTTTTTGAAGTTTATTACAGATATTTTAAAAAGTATTGCATCTTGAATATTTTAATTTTTTATCGTTTTTTGTAAATGCTTAACTCTTTAACATTATTGCAAACATTGAAAAAACTCTCATTGAAGCGGTTACTTCCGGTACACAGGTTTCCACTAAATATCGCAAGGATCTCTCAAATAATGGAATAAGTTTACCTATATGAAGTTTCAAACTGATCAAGACATTTAGTCTTATCTAATTTTTCAAAATGAATTCTAATAGATCGCATCGTATGAATTGCATCTATTCCAATTTTAATTATATAAGGGGCATTTTTAATGCTTGAACTAAAAAAATTCTCAAGGAAATAAGGACGGTTTTTGTAAGCTTTAATATGTAATCTCATTTTGTTTTTTGGCCAAACCTCATCAATTAAATGAAGAGCCATCAAACAGACATCAACAACCCATTTTCTATAGCGAATTTTGATGTAAAACTTGAGATACTTGTGTATATTTGGTTTTTTGAACTCACAGGACGAGAATCGCTAAATGCGAGAATTGAACGCTAGAAAATTTGAAAAATGTCACGTAAAAGCTTATTAAAATAAACCCGAAAGTGTATATCGCTAAACAGATAGTATTTTTGGGATTTAACGAGAAAAACTTATAAAAAAACACAAACATCAGACATCGTCAACCTAATATTAGGGTTGACGCACCTTGCACCAAAACTAAAACATTTAAACAGACTTAATATTTTTCAATAAATTAAATAATTTAATTAAAGGTTAAATAACAATTTATTGATTTAAGCATCTGCTTGACCCAATAATATCTTTACGTACCACATGTGTTTCCAATACAACAAAATTACAAACACATGGAATAAGGTTTTTATATTTCGGGATCTCATAAATATAATTTATGTGTTTCTAAAGTATGAACCATTTTATTTTAAGGTAAATAATTTTTAATTTAATTAGAATCATGTGCATATAAGTGTTATGAGAATATTCGTATCTTGTTTTTATGAAGACACACCAACCTTGCTAGCGTACGACCAGTACCAAAAGTACATACTACGTACAAGTATTATTACTCATCTACTTGATACTCTTATCTTATTTAAACTATGCACATTGTTTCGTTATCTCAGATTAAAAAAAAAAACTAAAATAAAAACACAAATATTATTGTCAGATGCACTCTCGGACATCAGCACAGCAGCATAACTTGGAAAATGTCTTTGAACTGTATGAATAAACAATAAGCGAGTTAATGTAAATTTTATTGAGATTTCCGTTTTTTTTTTTTTGCTTTACGTTTCGTCTTCCAATTTCTCAATATCCAATTACAACAATATGTGTACGTACATAATTTAATTAAAATAAAATAGCGGTTCTTACGTACATACCGAGTGTGTACTATAGACATACGTATTTGATGCAGTTCGTGTGTGTGCAATATGCATGAATGGAATGAAAACGATTCTGATTTATATTGGTTGTGATTGCGAGAATGCCGGTTGGTCGATTAAAAGTTTGTTTCCGGTATAGTGGTAAAATTGTGATATGCAATTTGGAGTGTACTTAGTGCGGAAGGAACTTCATTTAGTAATGATTGGGTATTTATCCGAGGAGAAACACTAATAAATTCGACATGTGGCACTATTCTGGCTTTCTCCTGGAATAGGGAACTATAAAAAAATATTGGTGAACAAATGTTTCCCAATCAACTTTATTTCGAAAATATTTACACCAAACTAATTCAAACAGTATAGGCCAGAAAAACATAATTTAGACAAAATGGTATGAAAATATTTTTCCCAATTCCCTATAGATAATTCTAGGTATAAGTGTATCTGATGGTAAAAAAATTAAACTTGTTGGGTATATTTTTGTACGTTAGTTTTTATTTTCATAAAGTATGCCTTGCTAAAATTTCATGAAAATAAAACACTCAATGAGCTTATTTGCAATGCACTAGATGTAACATTCCCAACTTTAACAGTCGTCAATACTCAGGGAAAGCCCGAATAGTGCCACTGAAGTATAATTATGGAAATATGTTAGAATCTGTAGGAATAAAACTTTCGCTCAAGGACCAAGGCCATAAGGGAAATTAACAAAATCGCAATATTTCGACAAATTGCATCACCAGGCGAGTACATTAAAAGTTTGGTCTGGTCTCGACCACATATCGTCGCCGTCTCGTGTGGTTCATAAATGGCGTCACCACCAATATAAGTTTTATAATTTTTGATATTTATTAGCTGTCAATTTAAATTTTGAGTTTCTTATGCAACACTTTAGGGATTCAGTCGAAAAAGGTTTTTGAAAATTTCGTCTTTTTGACAAATAGTCTTTTGTGTAACGAATTCACATTTTTCGCGAAGAAAAGATGACATCAGCAACAATATAAAAAATGGTCAAGAAAGAACGTTTAAATTTCCGCTCTCTTCAAAAAATTTGGTATGCTGCGATCTATAATTAGAGAGTAATAGACAAATTCCGATTATTAAAAATGGCGTTACTCAAATGAACAACGCGTTATAATTGGGGAAACATACGAGGGTGAATTGATAAATGTTTAGAATAACACCATCTATGCGTCACTAGTAACAACTTATTTTGTTTGCTGTGAAGTATTTATGGTTTTTTAAACGAAAGCTGTCAAATTTGAATGATATTCGATTGAATAATTTCTTTGTTAGAGAGAATCATTTTTGTAAAGTCACTTTTGATTTTTTTAAATATGAGAAAAGTGAACGTTGCTCGTGTTGTTCGCAAAAGTTATTGCATCAGCTGTTAAGGGTCTTTTGGGATGCACAATGGATAATATTCTTCAAATATCTTGAGAAGGGTAAAACCATCACAGGTGAATATTATGCATCATTAATAAGCACTTTGAATGAAAAAAATAAGGAAAAACGGCCACATTTGAATAAGAAAAATGGCTCTTCCATCATGAAAATGCATCATCACATGAAAACACAGCAAATCGCTTCCTCATCCACCATATTCATCTGATGTAGACTCTTATAATTTTTCCTATTTACAAATATGAAGAAATGACTCGACGGACGGTATTTATTTTGAGGAGTTTGAAAAATCGACTTTTGAAGAAGGTTTAATGAAATTAAACGGAAACTACGATGAAAAATAAACTGAATTTAGCTTATAAAAATTATGTTTACTGTTTCTTTCTAAAGACATCAATCCAACATCGTACTTATATGAGGAATCTTATATGAAGAAAATGCACCAAATTGCTGAACAGTTCAGCGATTAATCAAGTAATATGAACCTGCTTTTGTTGTTAATAAAAAACACAGATTCGTTGTTAACCAAGACGATCTACTGGAAGTAACGACCAAAAATTGAGTCCAAAACATCGAGTTGCGAGATTCGAGAAAGTTTGGGTATTTCAAAAACTAGTTTACTTAGAATTTTAAACAAAAGTAGTTTCATTGAACACGTGAAGTTAAGCCACCAGACAATACGACGTATCCTAAATTCATGAACTGGATATTGCAAAAGCAAGAGGTGAACATTAATTTTTGTGACAAATAGAGAAGTTCACAAAAATCACGAACATTCATGAACTGGATATTGCCAAAGTAAGAGGTGAACATTAATTTTTGTGACAAATAGAGAAGTTCACAAATAGAGGGATTGAAAATTTTATATTCACCGACCAAACGGCAAAGTGGTTAAAGCTTTGGCGCTTGGATCGGAAGGTACCGGGTTCTAAATCTCATGCCCACCCGTCATCCATGCCAGTACTACAGGCAGACATGGAGCTATGCAATGCACAGATGGTTCTACGAAAATCGAACCTATTGGCGTACGTCGTCGAATTGGCTGGGATAAAGAAATGAAGGGAAAAGCGAACCATGGAAGTGTAGTAACACTATTTGCTGTAGGCACTTGGTGAAATGCACTAACACTTAATAAATACATTTCACTTAACACTTGTTTTTCTATTTCACAAGAAATTATTTCTGAATATTTTAATTAAAAAATTTGTTCAAAATGTTTAAAAAATCACTCGATCAATTTCGACTTGTTAGGTCATCATCAGGAGTATCTACTGATTTGTAAAAGTAAAAATTTTTATTACTCATAGTAGAAAAAGCAAAAAAATAAATAAAAAATGTATTATTAATTTTTCCGGATGAACAACAGTTGGTTGGGACGATTAATAGACTAATTTTTACTGCCTATTTTTTGTCCCTCCTTCTTTTGTTTATTTTACTTTTTCTACTATATATTTACTTTTACAAATCAGTAGATACTCCTGATGATGACCTAACAAGTCAAAATCGATCGAGTGATTTTTTAAACATTTTGAACAAATTTTTATATTAAAATATTTAAAAATATTTTTTTGTGAAATAGCAAAACAAGTGTTAAGTCAAATGTGTTGTATATTCTTATGTTTCGGAATAAAAACGAGTTAGTCATGTTTACTAAAGGATGTTTCGCATGTTCTTACATTTTTTTAATCTTTTTATCTTCAGGCTGGCGGATTGTATCATGGATAATGGCAGTAATGGCACCTTTTTGAAAAAAATCTACCTTACAGGTAGTCAAAGATTGCGCTCTCTATAGCAAAATGTTTTGCATCCCAATAATTCTCACGAATGACACACTCATGTTCAAGTATCCAAAATCATGTTCTATTTCCAACAAAGAATGCTTGATTTCTTCTACTTTTAGCAAACCCATATAGATTGAGATGGAATTTTCACAAACTGTTAATTATTTTATGTATCTAGGACCCAAAATGTTTGCCTTTTGAGAATGAAAGTTCGGGAAATCAACTGAGGAAAATAGGATTTAAGGCAGATTGTTGCCTTAAATCTTATTTTACCTCAGTTGATTTCCCGAACTTTCATTCCAAATTTCTAGAACGATATTCTTCATTAGACGACCGACACATAGAAATGTTGGTAAGCGAGCAGGGCATCGAGCATCGCCTTCCTTCAGAAGCATTGCAACTGGTTACGAAACTTGCCTGCACGAATTTCAACCTCTAAACAATTTGTTCAGTAGCGTTTATATTTCAGCCCGACACTGTTCCGTTGGATACGCTTGCCCGTGTGACTATCAGGATGTATGAAATCATTCAATTGGAAAAACGAAGTGTAAAGCCATCGAGCATGCACATGTCCGCCGGTGACAGCACAAAGTCAAGAAGCAATCGACAAGGAACAACATAACAAAGCCGGAACGAGTAGGAGTGCACGACAGCGATTACCACCAAGTTTTTTCAGAGTGCGATAAGATAGGTTTTAGGTTAGGTTTCAGTGGTTGACACTTAAGCCATTTTTTTGGCCCATTGTGATACCACGCATTCACGCCACATCATTAACCCATTCAGCTATTCACCTACTCACACAACTACAGTATACCACCTGCACATTGTAAGCTCCATGTCAACCTGCACATTGACATGGACGGTGGGTCGGCGTTGAATTCTGCACTCCATCAGAGGGTCTTAGTTGTGTTTATTAACATCACCGATTGTAATCGAAGATGAAAATTCGATTTGCATCTAGCCTCTGATGGGATTCGAACCCAGTACCTCCCGGTGCAAGTGCCGAAGCTTTAACCACTGCACCACTTGTCCGGCTGCGATAAGATAGGATTGAACGAAATCTCGATGGTCGAAACAATTTCTAAGGTCACCAATTTTCGTGTTGCCCATTTTGTAAATACAGCACATCATCATCCACCCAAAATATTACAAAATGCTACTTAGTCACTCGGTGTCTTGCAAGGGACGAATAACGCAACCGCAAATATAATTCGGCGACTTCATATACATGACAACATAAGCTAACCTTTTGGTGTTCCCTATAATCGGACGTATTTGCACGTCAACTTTTTTGAGTTCAAAATCACAAGATCTAGTATTATCGGCCACTAATGGCACGAAAATCAATAACAGCTTAACCAAATTATAATTTACCAGTCAAGCACCAGTGGTTCATCATATCTGGACAACGGATCATTTATCTGTACCTCGCCCACGAAAGCCAGACCAGATTCGCCACAAAGCTGCGTTTACTGAATTTTAGCATATCGTGGAATTAGGGATTTGCCACACAAAACGGCAAACACGACCGCATTTGGCCTTTTCGAATTTACACGTATGACATTCGGCAAATATTTAGCATTCGGCAAGGCAACGCATTACGTGCGATTTATCCATCTGTGGAATATTTTAACAAGCCTCTGATAGGAGCATTTCAGTCTAAAACTGAGCGTAATCCAAAACAAACAAAGCATTTGGATTACGTCAGTTAATTTACTGCTGATATCCGACATGTGAGCGGTAAAGACAATGCCGTCACGGATATGCTATCCCGCACGACCGATATTGAAGCGCCACAATCGAACGAACAAACGACAATCACTTGGACAATCACTTCAGAATTCTTGCTTTCTGGTTTCGAATACCGCTCTAGTTCAAATTATATGTCAAAGCTTTTTAAAATGCTTTTGAAATGCTTAAAATGCTTTTGAAATGCTTTTGAAAAGCTTTTGAAATTCCACCTGATGGTCGATTCGTTTGGCTATGTGGGTTCACTTCCACAAACCATCGCCGCAACATTCGTCTACAATTATACTTATCACGATTTAGCGTTCCACTTAATATTACAACCGATCAAGGAACGCACTTTGAGTCTAAAATTTTCGCCGAAGCAACGAAACTTATTGGCCCACATCGGACCAGCGAAAGGCATGGTCGAATAATTTCATCGACAGAAATTTACTAGAAATTTGAGTATCGGTTAAAAAAATCTTAAGTGCTCACCAGTTAAAATGGTTTATGGACAAACCACCAAGCCTCTTGGCGAACTCTTTATCGAAATTCCATTTTCTGCTCTTCAATCAACCAACACAGCCATGGACCAATTGCGCAATACCATTCAAAATTTTATCTCCACGACAACCATAACAAAACATTTAAGTTCTAAAATAGGACTATAATTGTGATTTTGTCTTACTAAAAGTCGATCAGGTGTGTACAACTCGACCGACTATACTCGATCGACTAAAAGTCGATTAGGACTACAACTCCATACAAAGGCCCATATAAAGTCTTTTGCCGATTACGTAAACTAATTGTCGTCTAATCAAAAATAAAGAACAATCAGCAACTATCGATTGCCCCTGGTTTTTGATCGTTTTCCAAACTAGAAAGAGGGTGCTGTAATTAATTAAAGAAAAAAAATTAAAAACTAATTCTTTCAAAAATCGAAGGCCAAAAATCAAATCAGAATTATCAGTTAAGATATAGTCCGTTAAACTCAGCAACTATTCGTTGACCGGACTTTCGGCTTATGTTTGGCGATGGAGGAAGATTTAATTTATTTTTGTGAATTTTTCTATGGGGTAGGGTCTCATACAAAAAATCTTAAAATTTCTACGTCATCACCAAACACAAGCCGATAGTCCGGCCATTGAATATTTGCTGAGTTTTAAGGGCTATATTTCAACTCTACCTACTACATAGAAAAATTCTAAAAAAATCACAAAAATTACTTTAAATCTTCCCAAGATTGTCCGGACTGGAACAATTACTGAGTTTGAGGGACCATAATTTTCACCTCATTTAGCTATGTTCAAAAAATCACAAAAAATAATTTAAATCTTTCTCCATCACCACAAAAGCAGATAGTTCCGTCCAAAAAATATATAATGTAAAATTTCTAAAAAAAAAAAATCGGGGATGGGTAAAATATCATTATTTGTTCCAGCCTTGAAAATTTTTCTGTCTTCATTTTCTCATGAAAATGTAATATTTTTACTCTCAGCCTCGAAAAATGTTTGTGTCATGATATTTTTAGTTGTCATGACAGTAAATATTTTCGGGCTGAGAGTAAAAATGCGGCGTTTTCGGATTTAGAATAAACAACGATAAATACATTCAAAATGACGTGTTATTTAATACTTAATAAAAAAGTTTCCAAATTTGATGTGGCTCATAGTCAAAAATGTCATGATATTAATAATTAGTGTTGCCACCTCGTTTATCTGGGATGAAAATTGGGCTATCTTCATACATAAAATTGGGTTTACTTCACAAATATGTTTTTATACGTATTATTTCGGAATGAGTACAAAGGGCCGAATGTCGAAGGGCCGAATGTGTCGAAGGGCCGAATGTGTCGAAGGGCCGAATGTCGGAAGGGCCAAATGGATCGAAAGGCCGATTTTTGTTTTTGTTTTTAGGAATATAATTTTTTAAATTTGTTGTTTTATTGAATATTTTGTAAATTATTTTTTTATTAAACATAAATGAATTTCTTATTAATTTATGTATTTTACTATTTTTCATTACGTACCCAGTCAGCGATACATTTTGGTGAAGGAAACTTTTGTCATGCGCCACCAATAGGTATATCCCTTTTCCTGCCCGTTTGTGACACAACACACAATTGTGTGGTCTTGTAAAAGTACCATCTTAAAAATTTATTTTTGTATGTGTTTTGACCCAACTTACGCATTTGTGCATTCCTTTTTAATTATTTTCGTCTGACAAAAAAACTAAAACTATATACACAATTGTGTTGGTTGTACTTCAAAACAAGTATACATCGCCGAAATCGGGTAAGATGAAATTTAAAAAAAAAAAATTCCTTATAGGATTGTAAACCTATCATTTTTAGGAGGTGCAAGCCAAAAATTTCGGAAAAATCACATTTTCCTGGAAAATTTTCGGTTTTTCCAAAAATATTTTTTTGGTTTTTTCATCCAAAAATCAAAAATCTGCCGTTTTTATTTATCAAATCTTAATTTTAATGATAAAAATTCGAATTACACTGTCATGAAATGGGTAACAAATTACATTTTTGCGTTATTTTAATAAAACTTTTTGATTTTCCGGAAAATTTTTACCTTTTTTTATTTTTTCAATATTTTTTTTAGTTTTATTTATTTTTATTAATAATAATTGCTTCGTCAACCTTGCAGACACAGATCAAAGAGTTTTTATCGCTACTTTTTACATTATTTGCCGCAGGCACTTGGCGAAACACACTTATACTTAATAAACACATTTTATTAAACACTTGTTTGCAAGTGTTCAATAAAATGTGTTTATTAAGTTTTTATCGCTCTTATCGCTTCTTCTGATAGTGCCACCAATGTTAAAAAAATCAACTTTTGTAAATATAAAATTTTTTTAAAGTAATTTTAATTCGTTGTACACCTTAGAGGATGGGGGCCCCAAACCCCCGCTTATCCAGAATTTACACAATTCTTCAAGTGGCAAATTTTATTTATAATTTTAAACTAAAATAATAAAATATTCCTAGAAAAATTGCAAAATTTTCTCGGAAAAATTACTTGTACTGTCGAAAAACTGTTAAAATACAATGCTAATATCAAAATTAAAAAAAAATACACATTTGTACTATTTTGAATAAAATAATATGCAATTTGTCACCAAAAAAAAATTTTCCTGAAAAATGTGATAATTTTCTCGAAATTTTTGGAACGATAGGTGCCAATCCTACAAAGAATTTTTTTTAAAAAAATTTCATCTTACCCGATTCTTCATGTGTACGTCATTTACACTTTAGCCAAATTTTTTATCAAAAACGCCATTACATACTATGATTTTTTACGCACACATTTGTGTGGTTTGGACTTAAATAATGCCATTTTTTTTTTGGTTGAAAAAGAGATATGTACAAAAAATAAAAAAATAATTAAATCAAATAAAAAAAAAAAAAAATATATTTCTAAAACAAAAAAAAAATCGGCCCTTCGACCCATTCGGCCTTTGGACACATTCGGAACTTCGACATTCGGTCCTTCGACATTCGGCCCTTCAACACATTCGGCCCTTCGACATTCGGCTCTTCGAAATTCGGCCCTTCGACACATTCGGCCCTTTGAAATTTGGCCCTTCGACATCCGGCCCTTTGGTATCATACCATTATTTCTACTCTCAGCCCCGAAAATTTTAACTGCCGTGACAGTTTTTAACTATTGTGATAGCAAGTATTTTCGGGGCTGAGAGTAAAAAAATGTCATGATAGCAATAATTAGTGTATCCATCGCATTTTTCGTCCTATTCGCATTATGTTAACGTGGCTCTAAATTATGAAAACAAAACTGAACGGTTGGTTACCTCTGACTATTTTCTTTATACGTGTATTTGCAATTTTATAAGTTACATATACAATTTTTTTCACGTTGAATTCTATTTAAACTATTTTGAGGTGTCCAGAGACGAATGAACCGAACAACCGTGTACCATACTATTTTCAAAATGCGTTACATAGTAAAGCGCCTCCAAGCTGGTATTGCTAGTACTATAATATTTAATTTTAAGACGTCACAAAAAGTATACGCGCAGCTCAAGCATGTTGTTCCTATTTAGCCGTTACAAAAAATTGTCTACTATTTTTACCATAATCAATTGTATATCCCACCATTTAAAATTCGGGTTGCATTGCGCGCCACCAAAAAAATCGTTATCATTCAAAATCAATTACCGCCCTCGTCCCTGAAAATTGTGAATACTCTTTTTCAAATTATACAATTTCATGGTCGCATTATTCAAAAAAAAAATTTTTGCAAACCAATCAAATAATATTTATTCCGATCAACTTTTTAATTTTATTTTAATAAAAAAACATTTTTAATATTTTAATAAACGAAATGAATCGCGTATTTATTGTACTGTACGCTGCTAGCGAATTTTTTATTAGCCCATTGCGCCTCTCCTCGCACATAAATACGAATAATTTAAAAAAAAAAAAAATTGAATTAAAAAAATTTTTTTATTTTATTATTATTAAATTTATGTACATTTAATATTTAATGTTAAATTTTGATGTTTTATTAATTTCATTAAACAAATAAAAAATTATTTGTGTAGATTATATAAAATGTCATATGATATGTGGCTATATGCGATGCGGTTAATTTATGTGTGCACGCGAATTAATTTAAACGCACAAGAGTGTGAATTATTATTAACTAGATTAATTCAATTTGATGCGCGATGACTCTTGTTTGCGGATTCTCGAGATGAGCGTACATCGAGTTAAATATGTAATAACATAAATTAATTTAATTAAATTGTTATAGCGGTATTATTTTCATTTACTTACACATTATCGTGTCATGTTTCTAATTGATTGTGCACATGCAATGCTTCGCGCCAATTAAATATAAAAACAGATGAAATCGAACGAGTTAGAATTAATTTTCAAGGAGATGATCTTACAAACAGAATATAACGACTCAAGTATGTTCTTTGTGCTCGCAAATAATTTACACAATTTACTTATATTGAACTAGTTTACATATTTGCTTACACGTACATCCGAATAGAAAATCTACTCGATTAAAAATTTTCCAAACCTAATTAATTTTTAACTAACTATTTTCTTTTGTTTTTCAGGTAAGTACCGAGGTCCCTGCAGTGCTTAATTTAATTTAAGTGTGGAGCTCAGTAAGTTGCAATATTTATATTTTATCAAAACTGAAATCTATATATAAGATTCATCATCTGAATTCTGAATTATAGTATGAAATACACATACGAGGGTTATCTGAAAAGCTTCCGACCTAGCACAGATACAAGACATTTTTTCTTCATACCTATTTTTATTTCTCACCGGTGTGAAATACTTAACGTAATCAAAAGTGTTGCTACACATTTTAACGAAAAGTGTAGATAAAGTGTAGATACACAAATTATCAAAAAGTGTAGCTGCATAAGTTAAAAAGTTTGGAATTCGAAATACATGGTTTACTTTTATGATACACTTTTATGTAAATATTAAAATTGACAAATAATTTTCAAAGCAATTTGCTTGTGATTGGCGATATGGCCCTACACGTGGAAGCGTCTTCAGCCAAACTTACTTAATTCTTTAATAATTCAAAAAATCATCGGAACAATGGGTGCCGAGATGATTTTTTTCTTCAAATTTCAGACACCATATCAAGTTGAGAATACTAAATTCTACACTCGGCACTCATTGCTCTGATGATTTTTTGAATTATTAAAAAATTAATTGAATTTGGCCGAAGACGCTTCCACGTGTAGGGCCATATCACTTGAAATTCTTGGTCTTGAAATTTTTTGTACAAATTTCAGACACCATGCTAAGTTGATAGCACTAAACCACACACTTGGTACTTGTGGTTCCGAGGATTTTATGAATTCAAAATACTTAAAAAAAAAAGGAGTGAGTCCATTAGTACTCTCAAGGAGATGTGTAAACAAGGCGTGTGTATAGTACGTGGGTACAGTTTACTTTGAAGGAAGAAGGAATGCAATTTTAGCAGAGTTTTTCATTTGTTTATTATCGTTAAATTGGTCTTATTACTCTTTCGGTATAATCGACGCAATTGAATTTTGGTAGCTAAAATAAGATATATTATATACTGTCGAATCTAACTTTAAAAATTTTCATTGAAAAACTGCACAATATTGGCGTCCTATATCTAGTAGTAAATATATTTCGATCTGAGTTCATGTGCAAATCGAATTCGTCTCGCAGGAAGTTTATAAGTGGTTCAGCTTGAGGAACAGCAACATTAATATTGAAATCCCCGCTCATAATCACCGGCAAAAGATGATAGCCTCCTTGGAGAATTTTTGAAATTCTTTAGGATATGGGGCAAGGACGAAATGTATGAACTTAATCCAACTACAGAAAGCATCTTATTATCATTGAGAAGCTGAAGTTCAGCCGTATATACATATATCATCAATGAGTTGTGTTGTTACGCTCATACCAGTTGTTTATCCAACGATGGTTTCTTTATGCGAGGTGACTGTATGGTATGAGTATTCTATTTAAATTTTTATATATTGTTACTCCGGCAGCTCACTCACCGTCTCTCTTGAACTGAACGCAGATCTGGAAAAGCAAGAAAATTGCGTGATTCCTTGCGTGACTGTGTCAGTTAGGTCGAGGTGATGTGTATATGACCTAAGACTCTGACAGTTCAATGTTAAAAACCAGACGTCATTATTATCTCGTACAAAATTCGCCATTACAACGGATAAAGCGGATTTGTAGTGAGGCGCGATAGCTAATTTTGAAGAAGACCCATTGAGGTCCCATTTTTACGTCCATGGTAGACGACATGATCATCGATAGCCGACGTGATGAACAGTCCTTCGAGACTCGTTACTCGAGCTAAAGCAATATACACAATTTGTTAACTGTGTCTTTTATCGTAAGAGTATATACTGACTATCTCGTTGTAGGTACCACCGTGTGATGCATGAATTGTGGTGGCACATGAAGGTACGACGCTTTACATTAATTGTTGTTTATGCTTAACATTAATTGTTGTTTCGATTAATAGTTGAGCTTTTTCTAGAAATGGGCACCAAACATCGGTCGATATTCGTTTTCTGCGCCCATCCAGCTTCAAGCCACCTGACCTTCTTGCCAACTTGTGAATTTGAACCGAAATCCATCCAGAGTCGTTTGACATTTTTTACTGTCGACGTTTTCATCGTTCTCGTTGTCCTGGTTAGGATGCCTATGCAGTCGATATACTTTAGACAGCCCATAGTTCCATTCGCCAGTCCATTTGTTACGTCAATATTGGTTTTGAAAAGGTACGGCAAATTATTTGTGTCCACTATGCTCATTTTATAGATCTTTTGGCGGAATTGCTACTCCGGCAGCCCACTGACCATCTCTATTGAACTGAAAATAGCATTCAAACGTAGGAATATTAACAAGTTCGTCATTGCGCAGCCAGGTCTCGAAAACCAAATGAATTGAGCATACCTGCGTGACTGTGACCTGAGACTCTGGCAGTTCAATGTTAAAAACGAGATGTCATTATAACCCCATTCAGTAGAAGACATGATCATTGATAGTCGACGTGATGAACAGCGCCTAGAGACTCGTCACTCGTGATAAAGCAATGTACAGCAGTTGTTGACTGGATTTTTTATTCGTATGAGTATGCAATTTCGTAATCGTAATTCGTATTTCGTATCGTAATTTTTTTGTTGATTTTTCTGATCGATGGAAATGTCGATGGTTTCTATTTCATTCATTAAATTAATTTTTTCATTTTCCCTACTATTATACATATACATAAAAGCATGCCATGTATAGTAAAAATTGTTTTTGTTGAGTTTCTAGCTTTTTTTCAAACGAAGTAGGTATACGTCATTTCCGTTCGTTTCATTTACAAGTTTACTCTAATACAAAAAATTTTGGTAGGCGCGCGTAAAGATGTTTACACATCAAAAACATTTTATAAAGAATGTATATCCCTTTTCCGGCTAAACAAAGTTTTTTTTTTTCTTAAATTCAAGTTAACCGCACACAATTGTGTATGTGACATAGTTTGTAATTGTTTTTGTTTTTTCATGTTTCTCTTTCGTAACGTACACAACATGCTTGCAGGCCGATAAAAGGAAATAATACTTTTTTCTGTAGTACTGTGATTCTAAATATTTTTTATGTATTTGTAATAAGTTTATTTAAACCAGTTGCGTATTTCGAATTCCAAACTTTTTTTTCTTTCGCCGCTACACTTTTTGATAATTTGTGTATCTATACTTTTTAGTCTACACTTTTCGTTAAAATGTGTAGGTACAGTTTTTATTAAAGTTAACTGCTTCTCACCGGTTATTTCTCTACATAGTTCTCACACACCGCTCCCAGTGATGCTCCCATCTCTTCAAACCATCCAAATAGTATTCGGTGCGTCTATGCAAAATAATTGTTTACGAAGATGATGGCCTCGTCATTAGGCGAAAATTTCTGTCCTTCGAGCACAACTTTTACCTTGGGGAACAAAAAAAAGTTGCTTGGAGCTAGATCTGATGAGTAAAGAGGGTGATCAAGCAGTTCAAACCGTGCATTGTCTTGGATCAACAAGTATTGTTTTTTCTGCAAATGTGGGCTTTTTCGAGGTTTCTGCCTTCAGTTTGTCAAATAATGATGCGTAGTATGCTCCTGTAATGATTTTCCCTTTTTAAAGATACTCAATTAAGATAATTCCATGACTGTCTCCGAAAACAATCGCCATCACTTTCCCAGGCTTTATTTTTGATTCTGTTGTTTAATGGTGTATGCAAGTATGTTTATCCAATATGCGACAAACACTTTCTTTGGACATATTCATAGCCTCTTCTTTTTCTCTAACTTTAATTCCACGGTTTTCAAGCACAATTAGGCCAACATGGGCGGTATTATCGTAAGTGGTTGCAATTTTTTGGATGTTCTGAACCTTCATCATCACCCAAGCTCAAATGGGGGTCAATTCGCATTCCATGGATTATAAAAATGAAAAGTTTTTTCCATTTGCAATCTAGTAGTCTGAATTATTTGCACGTAATTTTAAATTCCACTGTGTGAAATCATAATTTCTTATGAACAATTCAAACCTACTCGATTGCAAATGAAAAAAACTTTTCATTTTCATTATTTCCTGGAACGCGAATTGACTCCATGGTCCCCTTTAAATTCAGCTGCTCAAAATTTCACGGTGTTTAATGATGGGGTTGTGTCCTTGTGTATACAGCGTTCAATTCGTTTTTGATTTTCGTAGGCGTATTGCCTTTCAAAAATAAATACTAAATGACAGCTCGATACTCGATTTTAACATTTTCACAAAAACTCTCACTTCGATTCACTTAAACGATTGTTAAACAACAACTGCGTGTCCAAAGTGGATGATATTTCGGTGAAGACCTTTCAACGCATGCGCAAATACACGCCATTTTTCGTTGACGAGTGCTGCCATCTTCATGTTGGGGTCGGAAACTTTCTAGACATCCTCGTAAATACATAAATGCTGACTTAGCTTTCTAATTAGTTCTTTTGAACTTTGCACTAAATTAAACAAAACTTCTAATCAAACATAAAAGTAAAACCACAGAGTACACTGAGTTTGTAATTGCCAACATTTAGGCGATAGTTCCTGAATAATGGCTCTATTTCATGGAACAAACACAAAATTTTTGCTGAGCATATGACACAGACAAGAACTAAAATTTACATTAGAGCGACAAAGACACAACATTTTTATTTTATGGTAGAAAAAATTGGAGAAATTTTGGCATCGACAAAATGTAACCTATAAATTATTTAAAAATATGAAAAATCTTCATTTTCAAAATTATTATCATTATCAAAAATAGACCCAACGACGTAAAGTTTTTCTTGAATTTTTTCATTACAAATTTAATTTTAACTTAATTCATTCCAATTGAGTTTTGTTTGCCTGGCTAAATATTAGTCCATTATACACTGTCAAGATTTTTACAATACAAAATATTTAATGAAAATATAAAAAATACAATTATTAAGTCATCAGGTGATAGCTAAGTGTATGTGTTCATCACGATATGGAAATTTGTACCCCAATACGTTTGATGAACTGGCGCAACGTAGCCTTGCACTACCAATATTTTCTGAAAATTCTTGTTATCAATACATTTAACATTAAAATCTCCGATAATGTTTTTAATATCACGAATCCGTCAGCGGCCGATCCAAACCAGCGGTTCTATTATGAAATTTTCGATCGGTTTTTTTTCGACAATTTCGATCAATCTGACAACGTTGAAAATGCCTATTATGAATTTTTCGATTGTATCGAAAATATAAAAATCTTGTTGCGAACATTTTTTATGATTAAACTGGTTAAATTTTAATAATTAAAATTATTTAATCCAATATTTAGTATTTTATGTATTTGCAACGATATTCGACACAGAGGTGTCATAAATTTTTGATAATATCGAAAACAAACGTTATCGAAAAATTTCATAATAGATCCCCAGATTTGAACTCATTTTATGATTTTCTGGTTGTCAAGACTACTTAAATTCTATATAAATGATAATGTTCAGTCTTTGTCGGGCAAAAAGTGGTTAATGTTGAACCTAAAATGGAGAATTGATTGGAATTGTATAGATTTAAGTCATCGCTACCAACATTGTGGTAAAGAATTCTTGAAAATATTTTGTTTCCAGTACGGAAAACCAGGAGTTCACAAGCCCATACATAGAACGTAGTACCTGGGCTAATTCGTTTAGGAGCAGAGTTTCAATCAGTATTTTAGGTAACGACACGCTCTCCTTAATACTAAATCTGTCAAAAAAACAGCAAATGGCACTAGGAATAAAATTCCGGGTTTTATAGAAATGCCCGTTTTTTCTGATGGTAAATAAAGCCAATGAAATTATATATAGTTTCAGGTTAAGAGAGCATTTTATACTTGGGAATTTGTTTCTAGGCTAAAGTTGACCTCGCGCCTAAGATAAGTAGAATTTCGAACTTATCGGTTGATAAGATGAAGGTCGTTCTATCAGATTGCCATGATACCGTTTGACCCAAGCAATGCACCACAAACTATGTTCCGGCTTATGGGTAGGGTTATACCGCATAAATACCACGATTAAATTTGTATCTAAAAGATGATTTGTCATGAAAGAAATAAAGTACATATTTGAGTTTTCTAGTGGGTGATGATGACCTCCGTATCGACCCTACGAAGGTAGAAGTAATGTTTAATTTTCCAAGTTCCACAAATATTAAACAAAGTAGGAGAGTTATGGACATGGTATGATGGTATTGGAGATTGATACCAATCATGCTGAGGTGACTACTCCAATTATTTACTTACTAAGAATGGAATGGTTGGGTCGTGTACTAGATTGATTCGGAGGATAACGAGGAGGATAAGCTCTTAAACCTATGCGGAAAGTTTCAATTTAGTCTGAGGTGGCTAATGACTCCATACGATGTATAGCCTCAAGTTATAAACTTCGCCATAGATCAATGTGATGATTTAAACGTTAGTCGAAATGCTCTTTCGAGTTCGTTTTGTGACACGAACTTAAAGTTTGAGGACGATTTTCCTTTTTTAGCTGCGATCGCATAGCCACAACCAGGACCGTAGCCGTGCCATAATATTTTCCCTTCTCACCTACTCATCGAACCATTTTGAGCTTTACACGAAGCGTAGCATATCCTTAACGTTCATTTTACTGAGATCTACCAAGTCATTTAGGAGGAGAGCTTCCAGGATTTTCAGTCTGCTAAGTGCTAGATAGAGCTAGAAATGTCGATGTACAATGTGGGGTTCAAACCCCTTTTTCCAATGGCGTTTCTATAGGAGTGAAGCGCTGTTGTAGCTTTCTTTTTTCTTTCTAATATGTAATGGTTCTAGCTTAGTTTACGGTTCAGAACCAGATCCAGATACTTCGATTTATCAGTGAAGGTCATTCCAATACCATTTAAGATAGGGTATCGACTGAAGAAGTTTTTTTTCCCAGAAGGATAGGACCAACTCTGTTTTATGCGAATTCACATTTGAACCACAACTGTTAGCTGAATTGGAGAGAATGCCAATGGTGCAAGGATATTTACCGAAGACACCAGTCGCAACATCATCCGGATAAGCAACTCCCTTAAAGCCGCTGCCTTCTAGGTTTAATAACAGGTCATTTATCGCCAAGTTCCAAAGAAGAGACGATATACCGCTCGGTGCAGATTGCCTCTACTCGCAAATCTGCTTTTGGTGGATCCACCCAGGCTGGCCGTCTCGACTCTGTTTTTAAGCATTTAATCTACTCAACTCCTGAGTGACTCGTCGCTTATGCTGCAATATGCATGTTGGGATTTTGATAGCCTATTTGGATCAATGGAACTCCTAATGTGAATTTCCATCTCTTTCTAAAAAAAAATGAATTGGAAAGGAGCTAAACTTCTAGGTCTAAGGTCTTTGAGACTGCAATGACAGTTTTTTTCTGCCTTAAGCATAAGTATTACATTTATTTCAGTGAAGATAACGTACAGCCAGAGTAAGGTTAAGATAGTCATTTGTTGGTTATCCGAAACCTTCCATTCACTTTACTATCCATAATGGTATCCGAGACAAGTATTTTGTCTAGTACTTCTTGTATATTTCTAGTTATTTTCTTATTTAGAACTAAGAATAAAATCAAGGAGTAACTCATCTTCATTCATATCAGTGCTTCCCCAAATTGTGTGATGTGAGTTTGCATCACTTCCCAGGATGTCTACAATTTTTTTATTTTTGAGCTTCCTAAAATGACAGGTAGAATATTGTCCCCATCATGTGGAAGGTCAACTGATATTTAGCTAGAGATGTGACCATCCACCACAATGTTTATTGTAACCACATCTGAATTACAACAAACGAATGGATTGTACCTACCTTCTTCGCATATAACAGTTTATATTAAGTTGGACTCCTAAATCCGGTATCCGGTCACCATTAACCCAAGGTCTTGCACTAGGATAATGTATACCTCCTCTACTTCTACTTTAAGCGCAAGCGCAGTTGAGGCTACCTTATATTGACGGAGGTTAATCTGCAGGAACCTCAATATTAGGTTTGCACCAGGGATTAGTGTCAAGATGACATCTCCGTGTCTGTATAGAATGTTTCTACCTCTTCATCCATATTATTCTTGGCGGTCAGGTTGTCAGCCGTTGCCTCTATCAGAATCGAATCGAATAGTTAGCCCCATCTTTATTGTAAATCTTGAATCAGCGACTCTCTATTTAGTATGATAATAACCCACACCATAGTCGACGTTCGAAAGTTCAGGATTGCTAATTATTTGTAGCATTTCCAGAATGTTTTGGGTCGTTGGATTCGGTTCGGAAATCCTCTCTAGCGACTACTTTTATTATAGCACCAGACCAGACTTCACATAGCTAGGTAGCGCCTAAAAATGTCGTCTATCTAGCGAACAACTTTGGCACACGCATACACCGGTTGCATTACGTGAAATTTGTCAGGAAAATATTTTTCTCTTGTGACAGAAATGTTTTGTTTTCTTATAACGTAAATTTTTTGAGTTATGTACCATTGATGTGAGGGAGTTTTTTTAGGCATATAATACGGGGAAGTATCTTAGTGAACACTGGTGGAAGTAACGTATATTACGATCATATATTGTTAATTTGTATATGGCCAAATGGACCCAAATCACATTGTTAAAGTTAGCCGAAAGTTGCCAGCGGAAAGTGAAAAGATCGGTAATGCAGATAGTGTCTTGGCTAATTCAGCCGAAAGTTTAAAAAATTAAATTTTAAATGAAAATATCCTAGCCGCAAGAGGCTGACCTACAAAATCAGCGAAACAACAAATAAAATTTTATTTAGGGGTGAGTCTGATGGGGATATAGGGGCGAAATTTTGGTTTTCCTCATTTTTCATCGATCAAATCGTTCGTCACTCGTGATTTTGACATATAGACAACAATCTGACTATGCCAAATCGATAGCATATAAACGTAGGTAAATTCTGAGTCTAGGTTAGGGGTGAGTCTGATGGGGTTTGTTTGGTGTCCATCTGGCAAAATCTCGAATGATGGACGATAAAATCAGAGCACCTAAAATTCAGGTAACCTAAAATTTCATCCCTATAACCTCATTAGACTCACCCTAAACCTATACCCAAAATCTACCTAAGGTCATGGGCTATCGAATCGGAATAGTGAGATTTGTGTCTATATGCCAAAATCTCTAATGATAAACGATTCTTGACGATGCTTCATAATTTTCAATGTTTTTCGTCAACTGCTTTTGGTTGTATAAAGCAGATATGCCTTAGGCCCATCAGACCCACCCCTAACCTATTATCAAAATCTACATATGGTCATGGGCTATTGAACCAGCATAATCAGATATTTGTCCATATGGCAAAATATCGAATGACGAACGGCTTTCTCGATGAAAAATGGGGAAAATCAAAATTTCACCCTAATAACCCCATCAGACCAATCCCTTCCCTAAAATTAAAATCTATCTATAGTCATGGGCTAATGAAGCCTAGTCAGATTGGTGCCTATATATGCCAAAATCTTGAATGAAGAAGATTCTCGACGATGCTTGTTAATTTGTAATCTTCTTTATCGACTACTTTCGGCTGTATGTAGCAGATTTGCCATTACATCCCTATAACCCCATCAGACCCACCCCAACCTATACTTAGAATCTCCTATAGTCATGAGCTATCATCGAAGCGTCATAGTCAGATTGGTGTCTATATCCCTTTCCTGCCTGCCCACACAATTATGTGGGTAAGGAAAAGAATCATGTCAAAACTTTATTTTTGTATGTGTTTTGAACCAACTTACACATTTGTGTATTCCTTTTAATCTTATTTTGTCCGAAAAAACACTCTACCTATACACACAATTGTGTTGGTTGTACTTCAAATCAAGCGAAATTTTTTATCAAAAACGCCATTACATACTATGTTTTTTACTCGCATATTTGTGTGATTTGGACTTAAATTGAGCCAACTTTTGTTTTTTGGTAGAAAAAGGGATATGTCAAAATCTCGAATGACGAACGATTTTATCGATGAAAAATGGCGAAAATCAAAATTTCACCCATAAAACCCCATCAGACCCACCCGTAACCTATAATCAAAATCTATCTATAGTCATGGGCTATTGAACAGGGACAGTCCGATCGGTAACTGACCGGCATAATTTTGAGTTGCAAACAATTATAACGATAATTACAAACCATTTAATGCTTGATAATTTTTAATCTTCTTTATCGACTACTTTAATAGGTTTAATTGGTGTTGTTACTTATGCCGATGACGGGGCGATAGTTGTCTCGGGTAAGCAATTGGGTACAATCAAGGATATGATGCAAAGTGCGTTATCAATAACTGCGGGATGGGCCAGCAGATGTGGATTGGGGATTAACCCATCTAAAACAGAACTAGTCCTTTTCACTAGGCGGTATAAAATTCCGGCAATGGCTTTACCAAGTCTGAATTTTACCATGTTAGTCCTTACTGATAAGGCGCGATTCCTAGGTATTCTTCTGGACAGTAAGCTCAGTTGGAAACCAAACATGATAGAAAGAGTAAAGAAGGCCACTGTGGCGCTCTAGTCTTGTAAAATGCCATTGGAAGGAACATGATGGCGAAGGTACAGAGGGCAGCCTGTTTGCTCATTAGTGGAGCGCTGAAAACGACCCCCACTAGTGCCCTAAGGGTTTTGCTGTACCTTCTCACGTTGGATATTATCGGCAAAGAAATGGCGGTTAACACGGCCGCCCAGCTCTCAGCGACTTCGGGTTGGAAGTGCCTACAAAAAGGGCACTCAACAATAGTTAATTTAGTGAGGCATGAACTGGTGAATTTTGACTACAAAACTCCCCGTTTGTGCTTCGACAAGTTTTTCAAGGTGATTATCCCCTCTAGGGAGAATTGGAATAGTGGTCTCGTTATGGAGACCGGGACAGTTAAATTCTTCACCGACGGCTCCAAGCTCGATGGTAGAGTAGGAGCTAGTGTATTCTGTGGGGAATTAAATGTAACTGCAGTGTGTACCAGGCTGAAGTTATAGTGGACAGTCGGGCGGCCATTCTTTCGCTGGATTCAGTTTCCCTGGCGTCAAGTGTGGCGTTGGATTGTCACACATATCTTTACGAGATGAGTGGGCATTTCAATATCCAGTTGGTCTGGGTTCCGGGCCATTCCGACGTTGATGGAAATTGCAGGGCAGACGAGTTAGCAAGGTGCGGTACAACTCTCTAACTGGAATCAGGGAGAAAATGTGTAGGAAAGTCTATGTCTGTGCTGAAAGCAGCAAACCATAGAGAAGCAGTTGCCTTGGCAAATGCCAGGTGGATCGCCAGTCCAACTGGTAGGATAGCGAAACAAATATGACCTGAGCTGAACTTGAATCGTTCCAAGATCCTGATCACACTGAATAAGCGCGATTTAGGTAGAATTGTAAGAATAATACCTGGCACTGCCTTTTCGGAGATCATGCGAGAAGACTGGGTCTAGATGCAAATGACTTCTGCAGAAGCTGCAGGGACGAGGAAGAGAAGGAGACTCTTGTTCACTTCCTCTGCTCGTGTCTCGCACTAGCTGGCAGAAGACATGATCACTTGGGCAAATACAACATGGACGGCCTCTGTGATCTCAAAAGCTGTAATGGGCGAGGTCTTTTACGCTATATTTACAGTACTAAATGGGTTTAAGGGAGTTTATGGTGTCGGATCCTGTGGTATCACAATGGACCATAATTGGCCTAAGTGTGCGATAGCAGCCACTGAAACCTAACCTAACCTAACCTATTGACTACTTTTGGCTGTATGAAGCAGAAATGGCATTTCATCCCTATAACCTCATCAGACCCGCTCCTAACCTATAATAAAAATCTACCTATGATTATGGTCTATCGAGTCGGCAGTCAGATTGGTGTCCATCGGGCAAAATCACGAATTATGGACAATTTTATCGTCAGAACAACGGAAAACGGATTATTTCACCAGTATAACCTAATATTACTCACTACAAACATATAATCAAATTTTACTTAGGGTCATGGTTCATCAAATTGGTACAGTCAGCTCGTTATTCATCTGTCAAAATCTTGATATACACGCCTCCTAACAGCTAAACGTGACAGCGTTGTATGGCTGTTGTACAGATATGTCTGTTATTCATATTTTGTTTTAGAAAATTGATGATTCATTTGTAACGTTTTAATCTGCATTATCGACATTTTAAAATATTTACGGATAACGAAATTAATATCTAGATTACCATCTTTCGAGCAAAGGCACTATCTGCTTTACCATCTCTAATAGCGTTACAAGTCATAATTTTGTTATCAACAACTTAGTTCAGAAATTCCCCGGGCGGCGCTAGTGTCAAATTATTCATTTGATATAATTTATGTTCCAGGTCGATGTTTCACCACTTTTTGAAATTATTCGGCCGGGAGCAATTTCTCGCAAAATTTTCATCTTAGGCGGAGCTGTGTGAGAGAGGACAACATCCCGTTGGAACCACATGAGACTGATGGAGGACTATAGTGCTGGCGGCAAAATCCCTTCATGGTATATGAAATCCAGAGAGAGAGAGAGAGAGTGCTCCACTAGCAGCTATTCTGTTTAACAAAGTCGAATCGTGTTTCGTCGCTCATAATGATTTTTTGCTAAAAATCGTGGTCGTCCATACCGAGCTGTAAATTTCGAGCACTCCAATCTCGCCGCCGTTTATGGTCATTTTGCAGTAAGACAATAAAAATTTTATTTGAGAAGTTTTAACAAACATTCCCAATTTTTGTTCAAGACGTCGGTACCTCTTCCTGTACATCCAGCAACCCCCCAGGTTCGTCTTTCTGGACATTCAACAGAACCTCTGCCCCAATAAATCAATCTTTGTTTAGTGAATAAATGTGTTACTATTGTAATTTTAACGCATTGTTGTGGCGTTAGATGATCCATAATAAATTATTGTGAACCATTCTCTACGACTATCAAATGCGAACTGACAATAATGTCATCCAAAACAAAATGGCGGTCAAACAAAATCAAATCGACCTGGAATATACAAATCACCCTGTATACACGTGTTATATCATCGTTAATATCTTCGGAAATGTCTAAAAACTTCGCACATGCACCATTTATCTAAACCGACGTGGTTACAATAAAAAATTGAAAATAGTCTGATTCCCCTGATAAGTACTACGATTATTTAGATAAAAAAATCTCATGGAAAGGCAGAAAATCGTGGGTGACATAAAATGTTTACAAAATCAATTATCAGAATATTTCCCCGATTTTCCCTCATTTCAAGCATTTTCCGCGGGTAGGGTGGCTGGAAAGATACTTTGAGATTTCAACCCTATAGCACTATTAGAAGTTATCCGTGTACTCCTTGCAAAAAGGAAACCCGTATTATAATAACTTTGTGCACAAAATGAGGATGTAGAGAAGAACCACGCTGAAATAAATTATCTTATTTACAGCCGATGTCTCGAATAGGCCATGTAACATGGGAGGTCAGGAATAGGGATTAAATTACTATATAGTTGCTTTTTCGTGGATTCACTACTAAATTAGTGATAGATGTTTAAAACCAGTAAAAGCCAGAGTGCAAATCTCATGGGCCGAGCCATTTTTCATGGTGATAAAATCGGAACTATAGCCGTACTTCCTCGAATTGGCTAGCAACGGCGTAAACGTAAGAATGGGAATAGCAAACCGCGAAAGAGTTGGGAGAGCATTTGCCCCAGAACAGATTCCAGAGATAATAAAAAAAAAAACAGTAAAATCTCTCATAGTTATTACGTTTGCAGTTTAATAACTTTCTATTATCTAAATTTAAAATGTTCGACTAATTAAAGTTAAAAACTTTAAAAATTAATGATATGTGAGTCCTGTATGGCACGCTATTAAAATTTATATCATATCTCTGTATCACACAATACAACATTAATCATAAAAATCGCATGATATATGGTGGTTGGCGGCTAGGTAGCTATTACACATACATATATGATTTCAAAAATTAATGGCTTTTGTGGTTAGATATCAAAAAAAGTGAAAAAAAAAAATAAATTTTAAATTAAAATTTGATGAGAGATTCATGAACCGCGAGAACAATCCACTATTTATTATTATTATCGTTATTATCACAGTTATTATTTAAATTGGAATTTTTATTTTGGTTGGTTGGCAATAAAAATATTAACATTTTTTTAATATTTTTGTATCGCACAATTAATTTTTAATTAATCGTATTATGTAAACACAAAACTATTTCGAAATGTAACATTTAACGAAAAAAAAACTGTAAATTTGTGTAAACATGACATAAACCACATTATTTAATACGTAATCTCGTATGCATGTCGTTCAATAACCTAGAAAATGTGGAATCTATAATTTATATTTTACTGCATTCTGAAGCAATCATCGCATTACTCCCTGCAGAGTTATTCGATTGAAAATTTTAAAGTTCTTCAAACCAGCATCGAATGTTAAAATACCGTACGAATTCTATTATGTTTAGAGAACAGATTGAACCCCTTTCGTCTGGTACTAGAGATACACACACATACACATACTACATATATAAATACATGTTCATGTCTTAATATTTCGTTCATCGCGCAAAGTAATTTTCATTTCATTGATAATAAAATATAAATTTCCCATGTGATACGTTCTCGTATCTTAAGAATCATTAGAAAAACTAAACTAAACACAAAAAATGTTGATACAAAATGTACTGTACTCAAAAAAAAAAATTCAGTGGAGGGATGAGTGTGAATCTCAAGTGAAATTGTTTTGTTCCGAAAATTTTGTATTTAAATTTGATTACAGGATTTCCATTATGGAATATTATTTGGAAAACTTTTCTATTTACGATGTATATAGAGATGATACAAAGAGTTGAAATGTTGAGTTGGGAATTTTCTATTATATACCGAGCGCACTCTAAAAATTCGATGTACACATTGTTTGAGATGTTGAATACAATTTTTTTGTCTATATTATATAATTATGAAGGCTTTTCATGTACACTTGGGATCGATAAAAAGATTTATACTCTTTAGCATAATAAATATAAATACACGAGACGAGTATAAGATGCGGGAGTAAATTGAATTTTGTTGTTGTAAAAGAGTTATGTGAATATTATTTTGTTGCGGATGCGTACCTATATTTTATATATTTTCGATGCTTGCGGTTTAGAAAGGGGTTAATTTATTTAAGTGAATTAAATCCCTTGAGAAATGTATAACAACTTCGGCTTCGTAATTAGACGGGGCGAACAAAGCAAAGCGTATACGAATAGTCGAAAAATAATTAGATTTTAATGATTTGTTACTCCCGTGGGTGACGACTCCCCACAATACTATTGAAAATGTTTTTTATTGTAATATCGTCGGTTTAATTTAAAGTTTGAATTTTTTTAGAATTGATTAGTCAATAGATTTTAAATCCCAAGGAAGGAAAGTTATTATAGTTTCGCCAAGAATTTGAAGCGGGCTGTTTCAGCCACTACAAGAAACGCAGCACAATTATTCCTCAACGAACAATCACCCGTAAACTGGACTGTATATATACTGGTTGATGGAGGAAACGCCCTCAATAATAATCCACTTGATGTTTTTGCACAAAATTACAAAATGGAATACAACTTTACAAAAATTGTCCTTTATTTAATTATTTTATAATTTTGATTTTATTCACTGAACTTCTTAATTCGCAAAAATCTGTTCTACCGTTCGATAACTTATTTTTTTAATAGGTTGGCCGCTTCACCTCTAAGAAACCCCTTTAAATACTAGAATTTCTGTACCGCGTTGAGATACGGATCCTCGTGAATTGTCGATAAAAAACTATCAGCTCAAATCAGAAGGGTTACGAACGCATTTACCAATTCTATTGTATCATGTACTGTTTGCAAGAACGATTATCAGTTATGCCAAGTACTACTCTATTCCGGATCTGAGACGTCTTTAATTCGTACATAAACCAGGATTAGCCCGTAGAAATGGGCGAATCAGCATCCAAGCATCCCACATTTCCCGTCAAACTACACATCCGACGTTTCAGCATATGTAGTTCCATATATTACCACAATTACTACAGTGCGAAAGGCTGAGTTATCCAAACACCAAGTTTTGTCATCCATGTCGTTAGCTGATATACAAGTTTAAAATCAGCATCCAAAATTGTCTTATTGCTTGGAGCCGATAAGTTTCTTGAAATCTTAAAACCAGAACAACTAAAGGACTCCAACAATGTAATCTACGCTCAAAAGATGGGTACTATCTTTTCTGGTTATTAAGCTGAAGGGTACCACGCCCCGAGAAAAACCGTCATTGAAACACAATTTCCATCGATCATGCCAGTCTCGATAGAATCTTGAAGAGATTCTGGAAAACAAATGAAGTATTCAGATCGACACCATTGGTACTGGAAGACCAGTTACCGCTCAAAGAAGAGCGGAATCAATCCTTTCCTAACGGGTCGTTAGGAATCTCCATTAAAAGACTTCACGAAGTTTCACGAACGATATGTAGAATTTATGGAAGAGTACAGCCGTCTCAAGCATATGGTAGAAGTTCATCCATCAACCAATTCTGAGGACTATTTGTATCTCCCTCATCATGAAATATTAAAAGAAACATCAATAACGACAAAGCTATGTGTAGTGTTTGACGTTTCTGCCAAAATAAGCTCCGGTTATTCATTGAATGACAATCTCTTAAAAAAACCAACACTGCAGAATTTTTTAAGTGATATTCTAATCCGTTTCCGAACTAATAATTGAATATATAATTAAGAACATTGACATGCGGTATGTTTTCAGCGCGTTATCTTGCCACAAGAGTTATCAACCAAATGCTTCAGAGCATTCGACGACACACCCAGAAGAATCACAATCATTATTGAACGATATGTATATCGGTGATCTGTTGACGAAAGCTCACTCAGTACCTAAAGCATTGAAATTGACGCAACGAATTTCAAATATCATGGTCGAAAATAATATCCGAAGCTAGTCGGATCATTGATCCACTATAGGACTGCTGGCACCTTTTATAATTAACATTAAATGTTTTTTCCAAGCATTATGGCTGTTAGATCTCGGATGGGATGACAAACTAATGGTTAAAAGTCGAGAAAAATGGTAACAAATTCGAGCGGAGATAGCAGACGTATGAAGTCTTGCAATACCTAGATGGCTGTTTATGACCAGAAGAGACTATTAACTACATGGGTTTTGTGACTTCATCGAAACCGCATTTGCAGCCTCCGTATATACTTACGAACGCTTTAAAATGGCAACCACATCATCACTTTTTTTTTTATTGAAGTCTATGCGATCTGTTTTGCGGCTCAAGGCTCACCCTGCTCTTCCGCGGTTATTCTTTTTACGTCCTTACTTTACGCCTCCCAGCCAACTCGAGGACGTACGGCTATAGGACGGATTTAAGACCATCTGCACATTGCAAGCTCCATGCCAGCCTATACTGGCATGGGAGATGGGTCGGCCCATGGATTGTGCACACCGACAGGGGGTCATAGTTGTGTTACGTTTTACCACAGTTTGCCCCCATTAAAATTATATCACTACCTCGCCTGGAATAATTGTGCCTTATTGCTAGGTAGACTGGATTCGACTGATGCTCAATTGTTGACGGATCACTACGTAGTCCACCTTCACCCACTAAATATCCCAAATATTTGACGCATCATGCAGTGACTCTTGCTCATATTCACGGTTAGACCCGTATCTCTCAATTTCTCGGAAATAATCTTTAGTAAGTTCAAATGAAAATGGAAAGATGGCGAAACTACTACCAAAGTATCACATCATCCAAATAAATAAAAATATTTTCTCGCAGTTCGTACGGAATTACGATATCCATTAGACGACGCATCGAAGCAGAAGCATTACATAAGCCAAGTGGCATTACACAAAATTGATGTAGCTTTCGCCTTGGTATCGAAAAGGCGGTTTTCTCTTTGGAGTCAGATATTAAGGGTATTTGCCAGTACGTGTCTTTGAAATCCAAACTAGTAATATATTTTGTGTCCATGAGACTCCCCAATAACCCTTCGATATGGGGTGCTGGATAAGCATCCCTTTTAGTTACTTGACTCGAAACAAAGTCTTTTCTTGCAATTTGGTTTTGGAACCAACAAAACAGGTGAGCTCCAAGCACTGTTGCTCTCTTCTATGAGTCCTTTATCCAACATTTCTTTAATAATTTGATCCATATCGAGTTGTACGGCTGGAGACATCGGATAGTGCCGCTGTTTAATCGGCTCAGCATTCCCCACGTCAATCTTATGTTGCAAAAAATTAGTACGCCCCAAACCCTGCTTTTCGAAAAATGGAATCGAGTTCTTAACTTCTTTGAGACATAACGCTTGGAATTCGGTTAAGTGATGAGTCATGGCATCTGGTTCGCTTACTATTTCGTCTACTCGCATCGTCATAGGGACAATATTAAACGCATTCCAAAAATTTATACCGAGATATAGTTCTCTATACGTAACGACAGTACAATGAATATCCGAATGATTATGGAGAGCGTTCCATGTGTGATTGGTGCGCGATTTGGTGTCCCATCGGCGGTCGGCACTGTAGAATTAATTCTATGAACCTGAAGGTTATGTTCTTGTAAAAAGTTTAAAGCGTTATGTCCATCAATCCTCTTTTGCGAACTACATTGACTTTCACCTCCACGTATGGTCTTAGATCCGATTTAGAAAGGTCAATGTCGTTAAGTATTAATTTTGCACATTTTTTATGTAGTTTCCGTTTAATCTGAAAACACAATACGTTACGATTAGAGCGACGCTTTACCGTTCTAGTTTTGGTGTTTGCCCTGTATGGGTTGACAGAAGGCTCTCCCAATCGATGTGAATGACATTTTAAACACACGGCCTTGTTGGAGGAATTTAAATCTAACTTTATGGGTGTTGGCGCGTTTCGATTGAACTGGGCTGATTGTTTGAATTCCGAAGCAAAATATCTTAGTGATTACCTTAGGACAATCCTTAAATGATTGTCCGATATCTTGGCAATTCCAACAGATAATAAAATCGATAAGAGACTTGGATTTGGAGGTTCGTGGCATTTGGGTTGCTTAGAGCTACACAAATTTGCACTGGTGTTTAAATCTATTTGGTGTATCTCACCCACAGGTGGAATAAATCGACGTCTATAGTTATCGAATAGTTTCCGAGGATTATGACCTGATTCAGACCAGTGACATTCGAACCGTTTACAGGCAGTTCGTAGTTCTTCGAAAGAATTGTATATTGGTGTAGTAACACCTGCGATTTGAGTTCTGCCTGCAGATTCGACTGGATTATTTTCAATAGTTGAAAATCGGTAAACGGTTGCTTTAATCGATAGTTACGGGTTTCTATTTATAGTACATAGTCGTCTATGGAAAGGATTGTTTGACGCCGTTGCTGCAACGCTAATCTCTCATTGTCGTCTCTGTTAATATTCTTCCTCATAAACAGCAAAATCCAAATTTGAGCTTGGCTCTCCACATAATTACCGATGATTCGATGTAGTTGATTAACGGGATACCCGACAAGAATAGCCTGATTTTCTAACTGAAACACGAAATCACTCACATGAATGCTCTTAAGCAGATTGTAGTGTACTATACGACCCAGAAAATTTAGGAACATTCTAATTTGGTAATCTCATCATATTATATTGAGGTGGCGGTTGCGGAATTATGATTTATAGGTGCGTAAAATACATAATTTCATAATAAATTCATTTAAGTTTAATAAAAAAAAAAATACAAAAAATTCCACAGAAGAACAAATTTAAAAAATTTTATTTCTGAAAACAAAAATTCGGCCCTTCGACCCATACACATTCGACTCTCTGACATTCGGCTTTTTGAAATTCGGCCCTTTGTACTCATTACTTAATCTCCACTTCTATTTTAAAGACACATCAGGTCCAATGGCACTTCCAATGGCACACACACACCACCACACGCTCCACATTTCAGTGGAATATGGGAGGCAGGTGTTATGTCGGCAAAAACACACCTGAAGAGAATAATTGGAGCGAAGATTCAAACCTACTTATGTTGCTGGTGCAGATTGAAGGAAAGCTGAATTAAAGACCGATGTGTGCATTGCCAGAAGATGAACTTCATGTAGTAACCCCAGCACACTTCCGAATCGGCCATCCCGTAAAAGTTATACTGCACCCGAATGTCAGTGCAGTGCCATTCAACAGATTATCACACTGGATTGCAGTACAAAAATGACACAATTATTTAGGAAACGGTGGCACCATGAGTATCTAACGTCCATGCAAGCTCGTGAAAAATGGAACATCGCTGAAGAAAACCTCAAAGTCAATGATATAGTTCTTGTCAAGGATGCAAAAAGGGTGCTCCAAGTGTTTCCTGGAAATGATGGTAAAGTTCGGGTTGCAGAAATTCATACTAGCAAGGGACAAATTCGTCGTCCAATCACTCAGTTGTGTCGTCTACTAGTAAATTGAACTTGCCGTTAAAAATGGTAGCTTCAAGAACATTGGTCATGCTTTATTATGGCCAACCGTATGTGTGTGGCATTGCATAGCTTTATTACATTTAAATCCCGAAGCAGAATGATTGGTAAACCAATTTTTAATCGCAAATTATGTGGTGGCATTCGCGGTAAATCCAGTGAGATTTACAAGAATTCAACAAGATAGTTGACTGCAGGCAATGACTGTTGTATTTTAAGATTCATAGCGTTAACATCGTTATTTTTTGCAACCAAAATACCTCGTTCACGTGATTAATGTAATTAGCGCGCAAATCTGGGAAAATGCTTTGCGCAAATCTGGGAAAATCAAAGCGTCTTTCGTGGCAATCATGTTGCAAAAATTGTCTAGCAATTAGATTTTCATATTTATATGTTTAAACATGCGTTAAATTCCGGTTTGGAATGAACGGTAACTTCGCTCTGACATCACCGGACAGGAACAGTATACAGCGCCCCCGAAAAGTTCAATATTATCGTTGAGATCTTTCATCGTTTTATTGCGTGGTTCAAGTGAATGATTGTGGACCATGGTGTCATAGTGCATTGAAGCACTATGAAGCAAAATCGCTGCAAAACTTGACGAAGTATCAGTGAGATGAGGAATGTTTTACCAGTGCTGCTTGGTGCGTCCAAAAAAACCTATCGGCCTTGATGTGCGGCAATTGACAAATTAATTCGATCGTATATGTTATTTTCTACAGCAGAGAACAGTTGCTCATTATGCGCAACAAAAGGAGTCAAAGAGGCCGCATCAAACAGTTGTCCGCGCTGAACATCGCTATTAATGATGTCTATTGCTGGGCGGTTACACGATTTCATACCGAAATGAATGAGTGATAATCTTTATTAACACCATCTTATATATTTGTGGCGAAAAATCTTTATTGGAATCTTGACCGTAGCGGTCCGAATGCGATGCAGAATGTCATCGCTCGTTGAGTCTTTAGATTTGTCGAATTTGAAGAGGAGAGGAACTCAGTACTGCGTCTGTAAGTGTGAGATCCCAATGGTTGTCATCTTCCAGCAAACGTAATTCGCGACACGCATTGTGGTATATGTGTCGTATAAAATACGATTGGCTGATGCCACACGAGATTTTTGGTATTTTGATTATTTTTTCAAGGCCAATCGTAATAGATAATGTATATGTATGTGTCTTTTATTTTGTTTTGTTCTTCTCTGTCGAAAATAAAATTTAAACCAAAATGAGTCATAAATGGCCTTGAAATATTTTTTTATTTCATTTATGTTTGTGTTAGTGTGGTTGCACCGAACATTTGTTTAAGTCGCAATTAAAACCCGTATCATAGGTAAATGAGGGGAAAGAAACGAAGAAAAATACGGTTTCTGTAATACCCCGTGTGGCATCAGTGATTGACTGTTCGGAAGTATTGGAAGGACGTCAATTATTCATGAACTTCTCAGAAGATTTTAACGGTTAATTATTCATGAACTTATGATATTTTCATTTTATAAAACATTGGTGGTGGTGGTGGGGTAGAAACTTTGGAGTTATATGTTCTATATGCGAAAAATCTTAAAAAAATAAAAAAATTGTCAAAAAATAAAATTTCCTAGAACCGGATCGCAGCACTACCTATACAGTATCCAATTGTGAATATAAACTATCCAGGGACCTACTCAAAATTTTTTTTCAAAATCGGTCAGTTCAGTCGTTTAAGAGTTGCTCAGTGACAAACACTCGTACAAAAATATAAATACAAATATTACATATTTTATGAAGGGTGCGCCGAAATGTTTTGGTGCAGCCCAACTGAAAACTAAAAACTATACTAAAACCAGTTTTGGATTATTTTGTATTTCGGTTTTAGGACCAGAACAAAAATGTGAACAACGGATCGTATATTTTAGATTAAGTTGACAATAATTTTCTTTTGGTCCACTTAATTGTTTCACAACTTTCCTGTACCCTGAAAGAAAAGGTGTCTTGTTCTGCATTTCAAGTATAATCTCAAGTGCTTTGATGGATGGATCGTCTTCCATTGATTTTAATATATTTTGAACTTCGTTTTTTGAAGAAGATTTCAAGAAGTCTTGCGAATTGGGTTTCCATTTTCGTAGGTTCAAGTCGCTTTCATTCAAAATATTGGATATAGTTGTTCTTTGAGTTATATCGCTTCTTGGATGTTGTTGCATCCGGTCAGCATATCATCAATAGAAAAATCATTATTAATTACGTGTGCCTCAGTTGGATACAGTTGAGTAGCATTTAGCGAGTTTTAGGAACAAGCACATGCAGTTCCATATGTCGCGGTATTCAATTTGAAAAAAATAAAAAATGTTGCCACAGTATTAGTTAAAAATTAGCATCGTCGACTTGTACCAATCAGGATTGTAAGTAATCGCTGATATGCTGCTTCATATGAACCTGTCCAATGACTGCGATGATTGTTTAAATGAAAGTTGAACGACAAATTAGCCATTTTCAGTTCTGGTGGCAGTTTGTTCGTAGAACACTTCGCATTCGCGGGTGAAAAGCGCGGAATTAGGTTGTGATGCAATTTCTTCAAGTTCCCAAAACCTTTTCAAATGAACTCTTCTTAGTTGAGTTAACGACATTGGTTTGAGAAAAATTTACAAAACCATGTTCTGGCTTTAGATACAAACATTCTCAGCATTAGATAACGTCTAGAACTGTTAATCCTCGTCTACTATTTGTCTGTACCATAGATTATTCTGGTTATGTCCAACCACTAAACGTATTTAATATTTTTCCTATACCCAATTAGACCACAGTAATCTCAATTTATGATTACTGCGATTATTATATTACTCATGCTTAATACAATCGACTTCGTTGTTTGTGCACCGCATACAACAAACACTCCACTCCTGTAGGTTGAAAAAATGAAATTTCCTAATAAATCGTATACGGCAATTTCCCATGTTCATGTAACACATACTCGTATACGAGCATTTCTATAACAAAAAAAAATTTTTTTTTCGACTTATAAAATTTTTAAACAATAAACAAATAAATCTGTTTTATTTATTTAATTCATAATCAAAAAATAAAAAATATTGTGAACGAGTAACATGAAGACTTATATAAGCTCATGTTTGCAAAATAGAATTAAAATGTAATCGACTTTCGATAATAATCGGGGTATATTTCTGTTTTTATGTAGCAGGAGCTTTATATTTTATTTGGTGGGACGAGTGGAGTTATTTTGGGTTAAAAATATAAATTTGAGGCAAATTTAGCAGTGGGCAGGTTAAATAAATATCTGATATTATTTTGTTTTCCTGCAATGCCTGCTACAATCACTCCTTAATTGTCCCTCTCACTTAATTATCCATTTGGAATTTAGTTCTACAAGCTACCTCAATTGCAATTTTATGCATAGGAGGTTTCAATTCAACAGGTTACATGAGCACATTAAAAGTCATTTTAAGTGCTATCGGAACTTGAGTTCAATTGTTTTAGAAAGAGGAGTTAAGAGCCATTTAACATATTCACTTAAACCCGTAACTAAATTAAACAAAGTCCTATCAAGCGTCCTATTCTGATTCGGAGTTTTGATTTCAGCCGGATGGATATCGCGTTACATTTAAACTTTCCAAAATTCCAAATACCAAGTTCCTTGACTTCGATTTTTACGATTTTATTCCGCTGAAATGTTTTGTTTTGTGCAAAATTGAATTAAAATATCCGCTGTGTATAAAACAAAACAATGAATTATCTTTTGTGATTGTGGTGCCTCTTGTCGCGAGTAGTTAATCTAATATTTCCTTCTGGTAATTTTACAAGCTATTTCAGGTGGTGCCAGAACCTGAGTTCAAATTTCTGGACATTTCTGTTAAAATTCCCAGGGATAGAGAACTTCTGGTTAAATACCACATTCGTGCTAAAAATCATAATAAAAATTTGTATCAAGTTTGCTATTCCAATAAGAAAACATGAGCCCAACCAAAGAAGAGTTAGGGCTCATTTGACATTGTCATTTGTCAGTCAAACTCATCACTAAATTATGATAAGTTTGACTGAAAATGTATACAGAAAGTGCTGTGGTTTGAAACCTTACGTGATGATTAAAATTTCGGTCTGAAAATTGACGTGAAGAAAGTAATCCAAATAAACTCTCAATATATGATCATCATTGTTTTTGGAAAAGTTTATCGTCATCGTGGAAATCTGACCACTTTTAACAATTTCTCAAGAGCGACAATGAAGCGAAAAATTAAAACTATTTTAATGGTTGAATTTTGGTAGGAAATATAGTCGGATAAAATTAGCATTGCACAAACCCAAAAAATTCACGAGAAATTAAATTCGTGAATTTTCGTTGTTTTTCACAATTATACAGGGTATCCCAAAATGAATGGATAAGCTTGAAACACCTTATAGTAGATAGAGCTATTGGGCGCTCAAGATATAAAGATAAAAGGATGTATTATACCATTTTAGAATCTGCATTAAATACGCATATTTTTAAAATAGTTGGTCACTTAGTTCTCATACATTTTTTTTTTCACCAAAGACGCTCAAACTTTTATAAAAAAAAAATATTTATCACATTTCATGCTGAAAATTGAAGTTTAGATTTTTTTTTTCAAAAAAAGTGCATCAGCTACTCTTTACTGCATATCTTTTAGTATAATCCATTAAGAATATTATAACCCCAAAAAACCGATTGATTTAATTTATTTGTAGCCGTGGTGATCGGAAACGTAAAGTAATGTGAAAAAAAAATGAACTTTTTTTTTAAAAAATTACATATCTTAGGTACTAACTACTTGGTATATATTTTTTTTGTATTTTATTTTGAGCACCCAATAGCTCTACTATAAGGTGTTTCAGGCTTATACATTCATTCTGGGACACCCTGTATATTAACTTACTATTGCCAATTTACAATTATTTTTTATTACGCCACAAATTTCACTTTAACACCATTCACTTTTCCACTCACTTTCGCTTTTATTCTAGAGCATACCCCGTTTTAATCAAAACGCTACAAAGCCTAGCTCAAGACTCTCTCAATGTGTTCGTCGCACTCGTATTTACTTATCGTGCTGAATATTCCAACCACAATCACAACCTTCTGTAAACGTATTTCTAATGCTACCACACTGAATTACGCCCAGTCATACTAAAAATTTAAGTTGTATACCAAAGGATAAATTTGTCATTAGCGCCAAAGCGGTGAATTTATGAAATAAAGTGCTGGTATTAAAATTGTTGCTTGGTCACATGTTTATATCAGAATGAAAAAAAAATCTTCTTCCAGCCCTATGGCATAGTTTTGTGTACTAAACCGCTTCTGTAATAAAAATATAATTAGCTAACAGTGCCAAAACGGTGAATTTATTAACCAACGGAATGATGACGAACTTGTTGCTTTATTCGACGTGAGCGCCACAGCGGTAGTTTTGAGTTCTATGTTGCATCACCTAACTGTATAACATTCTTCAAGACCTTTCCAATATTATGCGACACGTATATATTCCATAATAATTTAAAAATTAGTTTTCAGCGGTGAATTTTTGAACTAAACCGCTCATTATAAAATTTATGCTATTCCCAGAACCTATCAAATCATATAACACATGATTATATGGAAATTAAAAAAATTAAACTGAAATTCCATCGCCAACTCTGTAGTTTTCTGTACTAATACTGTGTGCCTCACACCGATTTTTGTCGCGTTTTTTCTTCGAACTAGCTGTCCAGAACAAAGAAAAACAATTGGTAAAATACTGGGAAATTTTTTAGAACTAACTTTTAGCTAACTTCAAGTCAATATTTTGACATCGCCAGTTTGTTTACGCTTGTGTCATATTTATTTATTTCATGAAGAGTGATAACTACATTTTATATTTATACGACGAAATTATTTATAATTTAATTCAAACATATAATTTAATTCAATCAGTTCATTTAATTCATTACATTGTATAATAAAACTATGATTTGCTGCGGTAAAGTTGTTGTTGGTTGATGTTGGCTCCTCAATACATTCATCATCTCGGTGTGCCTTTTATTTCGCTCTTCGTTGAGGAATAGCAAAAGCTTTTTTTTTTCCTCAAATAATTTAAATTTGTGGTCAGTTTTTTGTTTGCGTTTTGGTGGGGCATCTATGGGAGAAACATTAGAGATGGGGTTGTTGGACGGGGAACGTGTATATGGGGTAGGATTATGCGTTCTATTGAAAGTGGATGATGGAAGGATTATTATGGTGGACGTTATATGAGAACAACCAGTAAGTGGTTTGTCTCCAAATATCTCGTCCAATTCCTTCTCAAAAGGAATGATACTCGGAGACGCACCAGTCCGCTTCTCGTTATCTTTCCCACATTTGTAGGCTCGCAACAAAGCCTTCATTTTATTCTCCAGCTGGCTGCTTCTTACATTTCTAAAACAAAAATAAATTATAATTAAAATACATTAATTCCAATTCTTAATTTTGGAACTACTTACAATTACGTTCATGGAGAGTAAATCCTCCAGAGTATTTGAAAACGCATATTTTTTTGCGATGGTTTTCAAATTCGGCTTTTCTTGCATTGTAACAATGCAAGAAAGCCCGGGTTGCTTCATCAAACCAAGCCCGTCGTGATCTGTAAAAAATAAATATCTTAAATATTGTTCAACCGGTTGATGTTTATTTGCATCAGGATTTTACCCCAAGTCGGCCTCTTTCTCCATTTCGATAGATATTTTTATTTATTTTAAAATATGAAAAACGAATTAATTTAAATTGTTTGTTTCCTATATACATATGTGTAATATATATGACATCTAAAAATAGACATACATGAAGATAGTGTTAATTCTAAAAATAGTACTAAAAATGTCCCATTGTTTATTTCCCTCACCTACTCGCTACAATTCTGAACTGCTCTCGATAAAACCATAGATTTGTTACGAACTGGTAAAAATAAATTTAATTTGACAATTTATTTTAAAGAGACTAATTAAAATGTGTGAGTAAACTATAAATACTTCACGTGTAAGCAATCAAAATTGAAATAATTTTAATTTGAACGAAAAAATATAAATCAAAAAATCGCTGTCCTGGACAGTTGTCCGAAGAAAAAACGCGACTTTTTTGTCTAAATTTCCAACTAACTAAATTGATGGTTAGTTCACTCAGGTATTGTTAGATGTCCCTAATATTTGTAAACCAAAACCTACCCGATATTTAGTTCTAAACTGCAAACTTAGTTCCGATTTATCAATTACCGATTAGAAATGTTTCGTAGAATGTTAAATGTAAGTTTATTTAGCAGAATTTAATAAAACATCAGACGCGGTTTGTTTTGTGCCACCTTTGAACGATTGGTATGAACTAACTATTAATTAATTAGTTGGAAATTTAGACAAAAAAATCGACGTGAGGCACACAGCATAAGGTGCTTCATTATAATTTACCGCGTTCAATAAAGGAAAATTCAGGTGACAGCTCCAAATCAGTATATTTAAGAACTAAAGTGCTGGTATCGTTAAAATTGTTGTCTGGTCCAAGACTTCAAACTAAATACTACACCTAGACATTAGAATAATATAAAGTAATATCGTGGAGCGATTTCAACGATTTTCAACTCTTCGAATTAAAAATAAAAGTAAATTTGTGAAAATAAATTGAATCGCACAAGCCGTTCCACAGCTATCATCGATACAGACATTCAGACGGAAGGACATTTCTTTGTAACATTTTTGGCATCAAGGACCTTCAAAACGTCGTGAAAATGGGTTTGGGCCATAATTCGTAACAAGCTTGCTATTCTGGCTAGGAGGTTGTATTTGAACTTGTTAAATAATAAATTAATTAAGGTATTTAAGTACTATTGAAACTGAGTCCAAATCTCTGGGATGCAGAATTAATGGTCGTTTATCATTTTCACTCAAACTCAAATATAACTTCCAAAATTCGAATCAAGTTTACTATTCTGGTTAAGAGGCTCCAGTTAAGTCTTGTTGAATAAGAAATCTAATACGCTGTTTAAGGTGCTATTATTGAACCTGGTCCAGATTTGTGGAAGGTAAGTTATGGCTACTTAACGTTTTCACTCAAACTTACTATTTATTTCCAAATTCTTCTAAACGTTGCCATTCTGATTCCATTTGAATGAAAAAGATTTGTCAAGTTTGCTGTTCTGGTTAACAAATATGTAGTATCTATGTTTGGAGAGTTAATGATCACTTGATATTTTCACTCAAACTTTAAATTTAAATAAACAGATTCGTGCCTAGTTTAATATTCTGGTTACAATGTTTCATTTGGAAACTATTGCATATGCTAGTAGCACCTGAGTCGAAATCTCTGGGAGGAGAATTAATGGCCGTATAACATTTTCACTCAAACTTTTTTTTTAAATACAATATAAAAATTCGAGAAGAAATAAGAGCGGTTTAAAGATATCACTCATAATTGTTTGCAAAAACTGCGTTTTTCAAAAGTACGGAAAATACGTTATAGTTGGCAGAATCAAATTTTCTTGATATTTTCACTCAAACTTAAAATTTAAATAAACAGACTCGTGTCTAGCTTACTATTCTGGTTAAATTGTATTTATATTCTAATCAAACGATTCCCATTAGTTCATATTTTCATTATTTTGTACCAAAACATACTCTTTTATATAGTTTGTTCTAGCAAATTGGGTATAATTCCATATAAAAAATTACTCAATTCTCGGCAGAAATTAACATTTTGAGATATTGGAAGCTATTCTAAGAAAATTTGCAAAATATTAAAGGGTTATAAAATTTAAGATTCGATTAAAAGTAGGGATAGAATAAAATTTATTTTTCGAATCAGAATGTTTTTTTATTTACTTTGGAAACAAGCCGTTTTTACATAAAATTTTGAGTGATATTTTCAAACCTATCTACTGAAAAGTTAAAATTTTTGGGTTGTGTCACTCTTGCAGCAAATGAGCGATATGCTATTGGCACCTGTGTCGAAATACCTGAGAGGAGAATTAATGGCCGTTTAACATTTTCACTCAAACTTATAATTTGAATACAACATTCGTATGCCGTTTGCTATTCTGGTTAGGAGGTTCCAATTGAACTTGTTGAATGAAGATTTTAGTAAATTCTTCAGGTGCTATCTAAATCAAAGTCCAATTATCTTGGAAGTAATGTTTATGGCATTTTAACATTTTCACTCAAACACACAACTAAAATACAGAAATTCATATTAAGTTAGCTATGTAGTGTATGAGTATTAGATTAGGCTGGCCAAATGTGCAATTTAATAAACTACTTCGCGTGTTATCGGAACCTGGGCTTAATCTCTGGGAATGAATGTTAACAGCTATTTAATATTTTCACTCAAACCTCGAATTCATTCATCAATTCAAAACTCATTTATTTTCAAATTCATATAAAGGTTGCCCTTCTCATTCCATTTTTTCTGATTGAATCGTATAAATTTTGCTGTTCTAGTTAACAAATTCCATCTATGTTTGGAGGGTTAATGATCATTTGATATTTTCACTTAAATTTAGAATTTAAATAAACAGATTCGTTCCTAGCTTACTATTCTGGTTACAATGTTTAATTTGAAAATTATTGCATATGCTATTTTCACCTGTGTCGAAATCTCTAGGAAGAGAATTAATTGCCGTATAACATTTTCACTCAAACTTTTAATTTAAATACAAAAATTTGTACGGCGTTTGCTATTCTGGTTAGAAGGTTCCAATCGAATTTGTTGAATGAACATTTTAGTAGGCTGTTCAGGTGCTATCTAAATCAAAGTCCAAATATCTTGGAAGTAAAGTTAATGGCGTTTTAACAGTTTCACTAAAACTCACAACTATTATAAAATACAAATAAATTCGTATCAAGTTAGCTTGGTTTACGAGTACCCGTTTGGGTTGTTTAAATGTGAAATTTAAGTTTCTAGTTTTGAGTGAAACATTTTCACTCAAAACTTAAATCAAAAAATTGGATTAGATTGTTATTTTGAATAGAAGGTTTCAAATTGAATCCCATTAACATTATCACTCAATTAACATTATCACTCAACCTCTTAATATAAATATAAAAATTTGTATTATAATGGTGGTTGAGTGGCATATGGTCTCAAATACTAAATAATCGCGTAACAATTATGAGATTTAAATGCTACCGCTGGCCCTAAATTAAATGGAGTTTAGAAAGAAGCTGATCAGAACATTTCCTAAACAATAAAAAATTGTGATAATTTACTATTTGTTATAAAATTTAACGAGAATCACACTACATAAATTAAAAATTCCCATTAATTGGTAAAATAGCCCACAAAATATTTTTAATCAATTTTTCAATTGAAGTTAATTATTACCAATACCAACATGGTGACAGTAACGGTTAGAGCCCCTACCATAGTAGGAACAAGGTAAATAATTATTTTAGAAGGGTGCTTTGGTATGATGATGATGATGATGAATCGAATTATTATGTGCATACCTATCCAAAATCAGAAAAACCAGTAGCAAGTATGAGGTTTTAGATACAATACCATAAATTAAATTATGCGGTTTGAGTGTATAATAGTGCTGATGACAATAATTTATATAGGGAAATTTGATATTGTTGCCAAAAAATCTGTTTATCATAAAATATTCACGCAAAACGACCATACTTATCGACATATAACTGTAACCGCGCGCGTGTCATAAATAAATTGACACATTAATAAAAATATAAAAAATGTTGAATGCTGCACAAAAAACAGAAAATTCCGTAAAAAGTTAGCTTAGGAAGCCGCGCGCTATTTAAAACCATATAAAACTTTTATTCACTTTGATTTATTCGAATCATTTTTTTCCATCACGGCTCCATAATACGCAGCAGACAAAAAAAAAAGTGAAAAAAATGAAAAATTGGAAAAATCTATTTCCTCCCCAATTTCTAATATTTATTTATTTTGTAACAAACAGCATCATTATAATATAATCATCTTATGTTTGTTGTATAGTTTTTGTGAGATATGCTTTTCCCGTTCTTAACATCAAAACTCAACACAAAAATTTTATAATGATTTTGATTATTACAAATATTTTCATCGTATAATAATAATTTGACGGAAGTGAACTAACACTTGAAACGCGGGGCATATTTGTGTTGCCTAACTACCATATCCATATAATTTATGTTTATAGAGGGAGCAACAGCCACTCGTTTTTATATATTTCCATATATTCATATATACGAATTGAAGAGAGGAACAACGTCAAGTATTTATTTTTATTTAATGTTGTAATTATAAAATTAAATTTTATTTTACGGAATTTTTTAATTAAAAATTTATAAAATTTATATATTTTGTGAAGGAAATACAAATTAATAATGATGGTGATTACTATTAGTAATATTCATACTATCATTAATTGGATGTAGAAACGATTAATATTATTTATGGTTTTTAATTTTGTCTAAATCTGGAAACTATTCAATTTAACAGCTGCACCATAGTAACTGTTGAAATTATACGAAAACTGTTTAACAAGTAGTTTTATTGCCAAGTATTGTGTTTGTGGCCTGTAAGTGTGCATATTTATCGGAAACATAAATATTAATTTAAATATTATTTCCGAAATCGAAACCAATTTATTTTTGACAAGAAGGTACTCGTATAATGTGCTAAATAATTAGCAATTTTTAAAGCGGAGGTGGCGAGTCAAAACAAATTAAATTGAATTTAAAATGAAAACGGGTGCCTTTATGTTTGAAGGAATCTGATTTTTTGGCCGAAATACCACTTGCATTTAACGACTTCTGAAATTGAGAGCACGCGGTTTATTTTACTTAGACTATAGTACTACTTATGTTAATTCAGCAATTATGATCCTAGGTTTCAATAGGATCATAATTGCTGAATTAACATAAGTTTCAAGTGAAGTGTTTATAGTTTTAGGCCCGATACATACACATATCGATCATTTGCTGCAACAGTGACATAACTCAAAATTTACTCATTTCTAAGATATTCCGATCAAAATTCATAATTTCATTATTTTGTATCAGAACACACTCTCTTATGCAGTAATTTCTAGTAAATTAGGGAGAATTCCATATACATTCTGATTAGTAAAATAAATTTTCTTCTCTTCCTGCATTCTCAATCGGATCTTAATTTTTATAATAATTAAGATCCGATTGAGAATGTAGGAACAGAAAAAAATTATTTTAGTAATGTATTTTTATTTACTTTTAAAAAAAGCCGTTTTTACAAACAATTTTAAGTGATATTTTCAAATTGCTCTACTGAATAGTTAAAAATTTTGAGTTGTGTCACTGTTGCAGCAAATGAGCGATATTTTTACCAATTTTCCCTGTCAAATTCGGTCCGTATCACTGATTACGAATATTGTTATAGAATTTGACGGTTACAACAACAATTCTCGTAATTTACACACTTCTAGAATATTTGCGTAAATTCCGGAAATAATCTCCGTATAAGAAATATTTCTAAATATTTACTTAATATTTAAGCCACTACGGGAATATTACCGATATATTCCCACAATAATTTTCCCACTATTATTTATCAACACTAAATCTCAACAACAAATAATTTCCACAATTATTTATTAACTCACTTAATACACCATTTACAATTTTTAATTACACCTTACTTTTCAATTAAGACTAATTATATATACTTTGCACTGCTCATTTTCGCTTTTAATATTTTGCGTACCGAGTCTCGCAAATGACTAAATGAAAACTTCCACATTGTGTTTGTTGCACTCGTATTAATCCAGCAAACGAATATTCTAGATTCGCCTAGATGTTCTGTTCCAGACTTATAATTTGCTACACAATAAACTGATACAAAATCTACTAAACCCCAGATGCCACCAATGTCGCATAAAAAATATTAGTTAAGTTCTAAACCTTGATTTAGGAAATTTTGTACAATAAACGTTTCACCAATGCCGAATTAATTGCTCATCAACGCAATTTTATTCTTTAAACTACGTCTTTTATTTTTGTGATGACAGTATAAGGCCCCTCCCATGCCAGTTTGAGCCTCGGTGATAATCCTTTTTTCGTTGCGGATTGTAGATCCAAACGTCCTTCTTCGAATGCTTAATTATTTGGACGTATCATCATCTCATACAAATTTGTGGATCTCACCAAGAGTTGCATTCTATCGACGTATTCTTGACCATATAACGCTGATGATGGAGCAATATCAAACTTAAAATCTGCTGCCAATCGTAAATTATTCCCGAAAATTATTTTGGCAGGTGTAACCACGGTCGAGTCGCGTACTGCTAATCGATAAGTCATCAGGAACCATTGTATATTACGGTCCCAGCCGCTCTGATTCACAAACTTTGCTAAATATTAATCCAGTGTACAATTGAATATTTTCTACAAACCATTGTTCTTGTTTTATTTATAATTTGCTAACAATCGATAAATGTCCATGTTGTATAAGATAGAGGAATTGTGCCAGCGGAAAATACGAGTCATTTTACATCTATTTTTTCACTAAATAAAACATCCCAGCGGAATAAAATATTAAAAGCGATCCTTAAAATGATAAATTGATGCATCTCCGAAGTAAAGGAACTCGATATATGAAATCTTGGTATTTGATAATATTCCGTCTTCCGCCATTTCTAACGAATTACGATGAAATTCGATTATTTTATTGTATTGGTCAGAAATATTTAAGTGAGTTTTGGACAGGATTCTATGATCTGTTTGGACTAACTATATCTGGACTAAATAACCAATCATTATGAAATTTGTTTTCTAAATTGATCTTTGATTGAAATATAAATTTTAGATAAAATATGGTATCTGTACATTCTACCCGAATAAAATGAATTTTGTGCTGGAGAGAACCCGGCTATTTCTTCATTAATAATCATATGAGTTTTCTTCAGCTTTTGGCCAACATCTCAAAAACCTCCACAAGTAACCTATACTTTCGTCGTTTTTTCTAATACCTAATTCCATACCCAAACTTCGTGAAATTGGGGAAAATTTATGGATTAGAATTTTCACTACAATTTTTTGAGTTTCTGTTGCCAAGCTACTAGAGATCTTCTTCAGGTATAAGCCAATACATTGTAGATTTAGGGCTTTCTTTCCAAGAATTCCTGATAAAAAAGACTTTTTACGCTATTTGCCGTAGGCGGCGCAACACACTAATACTTAATAAACATTTTTTATTAAACACTTGTTTTTTATTTCGCAAAATTAGATTTTTTGTATATTTTAATTAAAAAATTTGTTCAAAAAGTTTAAAAAATCACTCGAACTATTTCGGCTTGTTATCCTTAACGAAGAGAGAGAAATTCGTTTCTCACCAATTACAGACCCCGCCTTTTTCTATAATTTGACTAATACGTCGGGTAATTAAATATACTTCAATATACCTTGAATTTTGTTACTCAGCCGATGACTAATCGCCACCTGCGCGATCAATAGATTAATTTTTATTGCTTATTTTTTGTCCCTTCTTTTGTTTATTTTTTGCTTTTCTCTGCTATACATATAACAAAATTTTTACTTTTACAAATCACTAGATACTTCTGATATCAAACTATTAAATTTTTTGAACAAATTTTTTAATTAAAATATTCAAAAAATCTAATTTTGCGGAATAAAAAACAAGTGTTTAATAAAATGTGTTTATTAAGTACGACGAATAAGAATTTTTTAAGGGAATCCCATTTCCCGGGAACGGTCTTGATATTTCCCGTAAATTAAATTTCAATACTCCTAACACAATTACATTAGCTCTATGGTATATTGCTCAATATAACAAAGCACCTTTGGATGATTTCAATGTTTTGTGGTATTTTTTTAAATTAGACAACTAGATCACGACAAGTAATACGTCCTTTGATTTTATTGTCATTTCAGTAACACTTTCGTGGTTTTTCTTATCGTTTATTCATTTCATAGTAGTAAGGTAAGTAAATTAATATGTTACCAGTAGGGCAACCAAAAATATGCTCTTAAAAATAGGTTTTAGGGGTACATCCTCTATCCGGTCGCAAGTTATTGAATTGCGAGGCGAAATATGGTTACTAGATTTATTTTGCCATGTCAATTGGCACACTTTTTTTAAATTTAAATTTGTTTTGCGATTGTAAAGTAGAAATACATGAAACGACTGTGACCCCTGAAAATGTGCAACCATCTTTTCGTGTATTTTTACTTTACAATCGCAAAACAAATCTAAATTTAAAAAAATGTGTCAATTGATAGAGGATACATCATTAAAATCTATTTTTAAGAGCATATTTTTGGTTGCCCTAGTTACCAGTATCCTGTTCTGTAATTAAGACTGTACAGACACGCATTAGCTTCAAAACATTTTTACTCAATTATTAAATGGTGATTCCCCTAATTTTAGAATGGAAGACGAGTGTATTATTTTAATTGATTTTTTGACTCATAGTTTGGGTTTGATGGGTCTGGATTTGATTGGGTTTGGGTCAGAATGTGCTAAAGAATGCAATACTGCTAAACTATATGTAATTGAGTTAGAGGGTTCAGAACTAAATCTAATTATAGATAGCCGCATCCAGCGGAATACATTAAAAAGTATGTTGGGCCAATTCCTTAGGTTGTAAATCTCATAAAAAGCACCAAGAGAGTTAAAATTAATTGAAATGTGAGATGATCAAACAGTAAATTACATTGTCGAGCTTCAACAGGTTTTAAGGCCACTGAAAGTAGCTGCAGAAGCATTTAAAAATGAAAGCTCAGACAACAGCGTTGAATTATGAAATGCCTAGTCTCCTAAAAGTAAAGCTAAACGAAAGAAGAAATAAAAAATTTGCATCCTTAATAAAATTCCGACGAAAACCCAATTTGAGTACAAAAGAAATTATAGATGACGATTTCTTTAGAATGCGATCAAAAATCGATATGGCTTATTTTGGGAAAAACTGAAAAAATAATGAGCATAGTGTTGGTGATTGTGAGGATACTGAATCGGAAGCGCACGGCCTATCGACCGAATTAAATAAAACCATTGCGATGTGTACCCAAAAACTTTGTAGGACTTAGTATTTTTGGAGTATTTTTTATTTTTTTTTTTTATTTTTTTATAAAAGAAAATATTAATCCATATTAGGTCAGCGATCTATTCATAGATCAATACAAAAAATCTCTTAAAAAGAGAATTGGAGAAATTATAACGGAATATTTTTAGTGCAATTTTCTGTTAAAATAAAAATCCTTTCGAAAAAATATTTACCTAACGGTTGTTTTTATTTTTCCAACAATTTTTTGTTTTCCAAATGCATCAATCGTAATATTTACTAATCAGTTTATATTCTTTACAAAGAAAATTAATCTGGGCTAATATGGGTTAATTGTCCAGTTGATTGTCCCTTGAAGGTCAATTAATACCCCCTTTTTTCATTCACGCACACACCACCCATTCACACAATTACACCTTACACCACAATTATACCTGTATATTGCAAGCTCCATGTCAACCTGTACACTGACATGGACGAAAATTCCCTTTGCATCCTGCCTCTGCTGGGATTCGAAACCAGTACCTCCCGGTCCAAGTTCCGAAGCATTAATCACTGCACCACTTGTTCGGAAAAGTATTTTTAAACCCTTATTCAAAGAGCTTAACTTCATAATGTGTCAACAATCAAACCGACATCATCCGTAAACGAACAAAACCATTCATTAGTGGGCGGATTTCTTAACAACGAAATAATTAATTTCTACATTATTTATTACAATAAGGCGTATTTTTCCGGCTTCTTTTTATTACCAAATTTAGTTATAACTCAGTAGAACGATGAAAATATCAATCCCGTTTTCCGGGAATGCAAAAGGAACGGGCAAACCGTATGTTTAAATAGTCACTCGGCATAGTTTTGATAGCTTTCCTTTCTTTATTCAAAAATTGCGCGGCAACAGACTCAGGATCCATGATTTCAGTCGTAAACCGACTTTGGATAAAGAATCTGAAATGGCATTACTTTCAGTGATAAATGTAATAACCAAATGTTTACATCATCGTAACTCAGTTGCCGAATATAGATTAATATTTATTTATTGCTGTCCTGAGAAGTTTAGATAAGGTCAGTGAACATTTTTATGAATTTAGAAAAGCTTTGCTATCAATATTTAGCTATGATACAGTAAGTGGCTGCACAGTAACTTTCAAGAAGAATCGCTGTAGTGAAATTCAGGCGCACAAATTTATACTTCGTGCTACATACAGAACTCTGGTTGAGACGAAACTGTTAGTAATTTTGTTATTCATTTAAAATCTTAAACTAATCTTCTCCGTCTAAAATGGCTTTCAAAATAGTCTTGAAAACCAATTTAGGCTTTCACAAGCTTTCAATATTTACAGAACTTTCTCAAAATGCTTTTTACACTGAATTTATGCTGTGTGCCTCAGGTCGATTTTTTCTGCTATATTATGAACTAAACTTTTTAAGGTGACTTTACGCTATTCGCCGCCAGGTTACAAACGAAAAGTCTCCTCGAGGGGTAACTTTTCAATTTAGCTGTCAAATGTCATTATTTCGAAAGTTCACCATCACCATTATTTTAATTTAATTTAGTATTTAGTATTTTGAATAGTCAGGCACAGCTTGTTTTGTTGCTGTTACTGCTACCTATGCTTGTTTATTGTGAATTACGGAGCAATTAAGTTTACTTCATAATTTAGTCGAAAAAATCGGCCTGAGGCACATAGCATTAAGGTCGAAACAGAACAAGAGCGACACCGAGCGACAATCGCTGTAGCTAACAGAACAAGAGCGAGAACGGCGTATGGCGATAAAAAAAACAACTACAAGCGACATAACCGCGAAATATTTTAGTTATGTCAAAATGGATTCTAAAAGTTAGCACTAATAAAAATTAGTTGAGACTAATAAAAATGGTTTATCTTTTAGGTTTTTGGCCCGTGTCGTTGGGGCATTACCAACTTATAAAAAACAGTTGGCAACATTGCTTTGTCGGCGATAAAAATAGACATAGACTCTAAATTTATTTCAAAGAAAAAATCGTCGTCGCCTGCGTCGATGGTTGTGTTTGTATTGCATGTTTTTTGTGCTTTGTAATATGACAGCCAATTTCGCTCGCAACCTTTTCGTTCTTGTTCTGTTTTGAACTTTAGTTTCATCGTATTGATATTTTTTTTTATTTTTTTTTCGTCATAATTATTTTCTTCATTAATTATTTTTATCGTAGTAAAAATAATTTTGTTAAATTTAAATATTCAAGTTTTTCTATACGCAATTCCGCTATTATTTAGCGATTGATGGTTATTTTTCTTACTTTTGCTTAAGTTGTGGTGATTTTTATTTCAAAATGAAGTAAACAAAATTTTGAGAGGATGAGGTCAGCAGAATCGAGATAATCAGCGATGAGATGAGTAGGTGCTCACTTAATTTCTACCTTCCTTCCTATGCCGTTAGTTGTCTCTAATTCTCACGGTAGATCAAAATCTGCTTATGCAATGCCCTAGCCAGGCCAATGGCCTTAAGCTAAGCTGAGAACGTAAATTCTGCTAATGAATTGATGTTTTAGAACGGTGCTTGCTTAGGACCATATGTGCCGTTGCTCATACCCCTAATCAAGTTTCACCTATCGAGGTTTCGTTACACCAGTGGAAAGAACACTTAATAAAACTTTCTTGGCACAACAAAAGTGAAGAAGCGCCAATTGCTTCTTGCAGATGCACGTACTCGACAGATGAATAGCTTTTATGAAATTAGACGTCACAACGTCACAAAAATAAAATGTGTACATTAAATTCCCCTTTCTGGGATTTCCCCTTTCACGAAAAATTACGATTTACCATATTTTGCGGTATTTCTGCTCTGTCAAGTGTTGAAGTATTTAGCATATTGAATTCTTTATAAACTACTTTTTAATACTAAGGCTGTGTGCCAAACTTAAGGTAAATCATTTACTACTGTAAAAACCGGTGTTAAGACAGAATTTTCGATCAGTTTGCCACAGGGTTTTCGAAAAATAATTGAATTTACTGAAAAATTTACTTAGGCCCGTTGCACATTACAGCTAATTACATCGCTCACAATACCAAAAAGAACAATACTTAAATGTCATCCAAATTTCAATATCTTATAAATATGTACACGATAATAGCAATGTATGTGTGAGCGATATAGCTGACTTTTGCAAAAATATAGCTCGCATAGTTTAGCTCAAGTGTGCATCGTTCCATTAAAACTCTTTATTTACAACCAAGAGCGATAAACATAGCTCACATCGCTTAGCTTAGTTTAGCTTAGCTGAAATGTGCAACGGGCCTTAAAATTGAGTTTTACCTTAAGTTTGGCACACAGCCTAAATAACACAACTTAATTTTTACCGGCGTTTCTACCTAATGCATCAAATTAATATGGTTCATACCAACATCCCAATGAATTTTAAATGGTTACTTGGGCTACGTTAAGGATTTCTCATCTGTTAAAAATTAACTCTACGTAGAGCACTTTGCTGATTATTTATTTACCCATACTTGGATTGAGTTTTGGTCAAAATAGGATGTGGTCGAGATTTTGTTATAAATTTTCACTGAAATTCTGGAAGTTAGGCTAGCTTAGTCAAACTTCAGTTATTTCCTATACGACTCTAATTAAATAATCTCTATATCTTGGCAGAATTGAGTATTAATTTTAAAAAATCGCTCGTAAGTCTCGCAAGCCATATTTCAGAACCCATTAATAACCACATTCGAAAAGTTTTCTTATTAAATTTTCGTTATATAAAACCGGAACTGAGTTTCTTCCAAATTGGTTGAGCAAATAGGTTATTTCCATTTAAATTGAATATTTTCTAGAATCACACAGGGATCTCAATCACACGTCTGTTTCATGTCAGTATCTAGGCTTGTTTTGAAAGAATGCAAACATAAACCGGCCAATTTTCATCTTACAAACTAAATTTCCCCCCATTCTATTTCCTTTTTTGTGTGATTTCCGATTGTGTATCATTTGAATAGGTTTTATTCCTTAGATTTAAATTGGTAATTTTCAGATCCATATTCAATTAAGTTCTGCCTGTTCTGGACTCAGACAATGTTGTCAAATTCACTTTTGATCTGGCACTTTTATATTATTTTTAGGACAATTAATATCCGTTTTGCACCTAAGTGGAAAAATTCTACATTTCATAAAAAAAATTTATTTCTCTACTTTTTGCAATTCTCTTAAAACTAGATTTTTTTTTAACAATTTTGTTTGTTAACTAAATTATATTGCTATTTTCTAAGCGATTAAAGATTCCCGTAAGAAGTAAGAAACGTTTCAGAGATTGCTAAACTGATGGAAAAAATAATAGTACTTTCAATTTTTACTTAAATCTTTATCTTATCTTTCATTTTTATCTTATTCTAAATTATTTAGGGCTGTTCAAGGCCTGTTTTTGAGCTGATTACGATGTCGCCGCCTATTCTTAGGATCAAGAAAGAATAGTGAAATTATTGCCATTTTCAAAATTTCATAAAGTATAAAGTTTTCATTAAGGTGGACGAGATGTTACTCAACATGTTGCGAACAGTTGAAGGACCTGAAAGCATCCAATGCCTAAACATACCCTTTTGAAATTAAAACTTATTTTATATGTTACCATTTGGCCACACACTTCAATCAATCAATCAAAAAAATCGTAACCTTCTTTAATTTATTCGTTTATGGATAGCGGAATATTTCGAACCCGCAAGCCAGTTACACCTTATGAATACGGTCAAGGATAGCAACAGCCATGCTAAATCGTTTATACTTCATAAAACTATTCATGTTATAAATTACACACATGCCACACACGGCGATGATATGCGACGGTGTAAACGCAAGGGTCATAAATCTGAGTAAATTACAAGAGAGTGAAAGGCATTTTGATCCAAATTTATGCAGTAGTATAATAACAACAATATTAATAATAGTTGTTATCACAGACCGAAAATCAAACAGCATAAAATATTCAAAATTAAACAACAACAACAATAATAACAGTAAATAAATATGATTTGGTTAAAAAACCACTCACAGAGCACATAGTGTGCACTCAACAGACATTCATACAGATACTCGCATGTAGCTACATAAATACCAAAAACTCTGTTGGTGTCATAATCAAAAAAATAAAAGAATGTTTTCCACTCAAATTAATTTTTAAATTTATTTATTTATAATTTTAATTTTTCCCCAATTTTTTTTTTTTGGTATTTTCCGAAAAGCATCAACGAAATTAATTATTTTAATTTTATTCATGATTTTTTTTTGTTGGTTGTTTGATTATTATTCGTTTTTATTTTATAATTTTATGGATTTAAATCAAAAAAAAAAAAAAAACAAAAATGCTAACAAACAAAAATCTCGACCCTCATATATCTCGTTCAATTGATCTAAAAAAAATTATGTTTAATAACACAACATAATCATATACATAAAAATATTTATATAGCAACATAATATTATTATTATAAATTTCATTTAAATTTTTAATTTATTTTATTGGAAACCAAACCAAACCGAACCGAAAAAAAAAAATAAAAAATTCTTTTTCGGAATATTATGAATTTTAAAATCAACATTAAAAATAATTTTTAATTTATTTATGTACGAAACACTATCATTACTATTACTATTTATTATTATGGTTGAAAAGAAGGATTAGAAATATTTGTTTAATTAATAATATTTTGTTGTTATGAATAAAATTATCTGGAATAATAAATTTTGTGAAAATGTGTGTGTTATGCTTGTGTGTGTGAGTGTCTCTATAACATTTTCGTTTGTTCTGTTAAATAAATTCTATTTTTAATTGTTAAAAAATCAAAAGTTTTAGGATTTGTTTTAATTTATTTGTATATTTTTTTTATAATAGTAAATTAAAATAATTGAATTAAACATGAGTTATTTATTTGTTTGTATTTATTGACGCAAAGTATTTATTAAGATTTATGCGCACGCGGCTTCAAGACGATGTTCATATTTTATTATGAATCATCGCTTAAGCATATTATAAATCAATGAATGGATACTGCTGCAGGCCTTTTTATGATTTTTAATGTCTGGCGCATTTTATTTTGTTTTTTGTCGGGAGTGGGCAGAACCCGGAAATCTGATTGTATTAACAAATTTATTTATGGTTTCGTAAAGGTTTTGGTAAATCAAAATATACTCTGCAATTGTTTTGCAAAATAGAAAGTTCTTCATGTAACGATACCTATGATTTTGCACCTGAGACGACTTTTACAATTAATTTTTGGCTGAACTAAATTATTGTTAGTTTGTAGCTGCCTTTGATAGATGTCACTAGTATCAGCTAAGCAGTATAATTTTATTAAAATTGTGTGCACTCAACAAAAAATTAAATTATATAGAATGAGTGTAAGCAACTGACAAATACCACAAATTCAGAGGGTAAAAGAGAAAGCAAATAAATCAAGAGGGCTGGATTTAGCATTTTTTTTTGACCGAATGCAATGAAGTTAGGAAGTTAAAATTAAAAAATTATTTAAATTTTATTACATTTTTATTCCTAAAATATAAGTATATTAATTGATACATTTATTTAAATATAATATTATATAGATAATAAATAGTAATTATATAACAACTACGCTTATTTATTCGTCATGCCTTTAAAATGTAAAAAAGAATCAAAGTGGTTTCTTTTTGTTAATGTACAGGACCTTTGGTTACAAAAATAATTTAACCGGATGTCGTCGTATTTTTCTATGAGCTACTAAATTAACGTGTTCTTGGGAGTGACTATATTGATCTTCACAATTAAAAATGTTTACACTAATTAGGTTGTTAAGAACGTGATAAATAAATTTGTTTAAACAATTTTGAATTAGATTGAACATTCAAAAGAAACTTCTGTTTGAGGAAAATAATTGCCTAACGAGGCGCCACTTAATTGAACGTGTGTTAAAATACGCTTGTATGAAGTGATGAATTGTTTTAGAGAAAAAAATAGTTCAATGTGGTCTTGACTTAATTTATAGAACGAAATATATTTCAACAGGTGTGTGTTTAAATCAGAGACGGAAACCGGTTCGTTTGAACCAAACCAAAACCACTGAACCAGCGACATTTTGCCGAACCAAAACCAAAACCAAACCCAACCATTTTCAAAATGATTTGATTGAACCAAACCAAAACCGAACCAGTTTTTTAAATAATAGTTGAACCGAACCATAAACCAATGATTGTCTGTTTGGTTCACGGTTCGGATTTATAGTAAAAGATTTGTTCTATTACCTACATAAACTGAAAAAATCTACTCATTTCTTTTTGAAACAACTACATGATTTTTTTCACGTCTACTACATTTTTGTATTAAATTTTAAAATTTAGAAGAAAAGCTCTTTTACCAGCTCACACCAAGTGAGTCTGTACATCGAGCAATAAATATATAAGAGAAATCAAGTAGTGCAAATTTTATAAGCCAATTTTTCCGAGGTTAATCTTATTTTGTAGCTTTAATATATTTATATACACAAATTTAATTTTTTTCTATATTTAATCCATATATACGTCAAATCGGCATAGTTATTTTATAGACCATTGTTCTTGTTAGGCTTATACAGATTGCCAAAAGTAAAATAGATTAACCTCGGAAACCCTACATGAGTCCTCTTATATATATTTTGCTTTATGGTCTGTAGGATCGAGGTTTATCGATGGCCGGAAATCGAGAATTAATTAAGAATAAAAATCTGAATCTAAATTCTGAATCTGAACCAAAACCAAACCAAAACCAAGTTTTGAAATATCGAGAAACCGGAACCAAACCAAAAACCATAATAAAAATTTGTTATTAAACCAAAACCGAACCAACTGAAAAAAAATTTCAGAATTTCATTTTCAGTTCAATAAGTATCATGGAGAACCTGGATGTTAGGAAGACAACATATTATTCCAAAAAATCCCACTTTGCTTTTAGAATCAATAACTTTAATGCCATCGGATAGAAACTTTAATTTAGATAAGTATATATTCAATTGAAAATTTAGCGTAATTTTGAACCAAATTAAAATTACTATGGGATATTGGTTTTTTTAAACCACAATCTTGACATTGTTTACTGTTTAAAATATCAAATGAATTCCTTCAAACTGTGGCAATTTTAAAACACTATCACAAAATTCTAATGCTCTTGCTACGGAATTATTTAATGTCTGAACTGCTAAATTAACTTTCATTTTTTGGTACTTAAAATCCATATTGGCCTTTCCTAATTTATTCGCGAGATGGAAACCTTCCTTCGATTGAATTTTATGCAGTTCTTCTAAGTAGGGCCATAAAATTTTATAGCCGTCACTATTGACTAAAGGTTCTTATTATCAGCTAAAACATTCCTGACGAGTTTGAACATATGACATTGGTCAAAAAAAAATTAAACATTGTTAAGTTATATCAGTTTGAAAGCGAGATTTATATTAGGAAAATTAACGTTACACCCTAGTGCTCGAGTTACGCTAAAATTTGTTGGAAATCCATCAAAAGTTACTACAATTGTTACAACCCCAACATCGTGTAATAAACGTAAACACAACTCAATCATATTTTTCTTTTGTATAGATGTTAAGCTATTAGTTGGGAAATATCCAAGAGGAATTTTCCAACGAGCAGTACAACTGACAAACATAAAAACAGTTACTTGGGTCGTTATTATCATTTGGGCCACTACTCGACATGTCCCCATGATTTTTTGGTGTGAAAAACGTACTTAAGTTTTGGATTAATGTACATCTCATCCAAGCATACATTTCCAATAAAGAACTCATTATTGTTTCTTTTTTTTTATCGAACCAGCAACGGTAGAGTACGAAAATATTCGGAAGTAAAACCTGGATGCCCATTTACTCCTTTCTACCAGTTAGCAAGTGTACGAGAGTGAGGTAATTAATTTTTAAATTGTATCTATTCCTTAAAAATTGTAGTTTTCGTTTTCGAAATTTGGTTCTTGGATTCGCATCAAGATCAGTATCTGATGAGATCATTGCTTGTTTTAACGTTATTTTATTAAATTGTTCATGTGCATAGGATGGTTTTATAATTTTACTAACAAAAGAAGAACTAGTACTACTAAACAAATCCGAAACTTTAAAATTAGCCGCATTTATATCGTCAGAGTCATCTATAGAAGTAAGGCACACTTCTTGAGGGATAGATTTAGAATATGAGTGTTCGCACTTGGAGCATCCAACTATGTTTTCTTCAGTGTGATAAGGGATTGTGTTTCGAATAATATTGGGGCAGGTGGGAATGATCGATTTTTTTTAATCTCGATCTCTTTTGATTCTCTTTTGTGAAATAGTGCTTTTCAAAATGTACCGAGCAAACAATTACATTTTTACTGATTACATCTTGCTTGTCCACGCCAATTGATTTCAACCATTCCTTTTTTATTTCTCCATATTTTGGTAAGCTAAAAATAAATGTTTACATTAAAATTTTTGTAAAAAGTTGTACTTATAGTATTTAAAATAAAAATAAATTATGAAAAGCAAAGCACGTAGCACATGAAATATCCGCCGTTTTATCAAACTAAAATAAAAAATACGATCCTGGTAGTAAAACTTATAAGAACACCACTCCACAACCAAAACTGTTTTCTTAATTTTCTCTGATTTATAGAACTTAAATTAAGGATAAATTTACCACTAATCACTAGCTTCTTAACATAATTTACATTTTATTTTATATAAACACTTGGTAAACTTACTGATGGTAAGATATTCCTTTCTGTATTTTTTAGGCATATTTTTGCAACTTTTCACAATACACTTCATTTTACTTAAAAGTCTGTAATTTTTATTATCAAATAATGCACTAGTACATAAACCACTAACTATTTTACATTGTTTTTATTATTTTAATGTATTTTAATTAATAGTTTTAAAAATTTATAATTTATAATTTTACAGTGCAAAATTAAGTAGTCACATCATACAAAAACAAAAACTGGTTTGGGTGGTTCTTATTTTGAGATATGAGTAAGCCATATGCATTTTTTATATAACCATCCTGCTCTGACTTGTAACAGATTTTTTATTTTTTTTATTTTTTTATTTATTTAAATAGTACAATCTTGGAGTGTGGGTTTACAAGCAATCAATATTCTGCTCCCAATAATGAATCTTTATTTATTAGATGACCAGCTCATGCGGTTTAATTCTTTTAAGGCGTCTTAGTTCTTGTGTTATGTCAAGAAGTTGTATTGCTTCACTGTTGGTATATTGCAGTGGTCTTTTTTCATGTTCGATGGCAAATTCCTGAATCACTTCATCAATCCATTTAACATTTAGGTCGTTGTGTAATTCATTGCTCGTACAAATTTGTTTTGGCAACGTTCAATAATTAAACGATTTGATTGTTTAGTACAACCCCAAAGTTAGATACCATACGTCGAAATTGGTTTAATTATCGATTCGTAGATCAGGCGTTTACAGTACAGGCTAAGCTTAGAATGTCTTCCTATTAGCCAGTACATCTCACGTTGTTTTATTTTCATTTGCTCTGCTTTTTGTCTAATGTGATACTTCCAGTTCAATCTTGAATGGATATGCAATCCGAGATATTTAGCAGATTCAGTTTGGGGAATTTGTATCCGATTGAGAAATGTATGGATGTTGCTATTTTTGCGCCGCAACGTGTATGTTACATGTATTGATTTCAGCTCGTTAAGCTTTATTTCCCAATCCCTGGTCCATTGGCTGATTCTATCGAGTGCTTGCTGTAAGTATTTTACTGCTTGGTTTTGCGATTCGCTTGATGCCAATACTGCGGTATCATCAGTAAAAGTTTCGAATTTTTCACCGGCTACTTTTATCATTTTTTTCAAATTTATTTTCAAGTTTACTAATATTTGACTTCATACTAAGGAAATAATTTCGAATCGATTTACCCAGTCGGAATTTTTCTCTTAGTAGGGGGAAAAAATTATGTCTCTTAATTTAAAAAAAAGAAACGAAATTTAAAAAAAATGATCGGCTACTTTACCGATGAAAAATTCGAATAATAAAGAGAAATTCAAAGCAAATTGTATTCCGATTGGGGAAATTTTTTATCGATTTCAAGAGTACGGTTCCTGGTATGTGTCCACTTTGAGGTGCGCGCTTACAAGCGTTTATTTCAGTGTAAAAGGAAAAAATCGAGTATCGAGCTTGCACCATCATCTAGCACCGTGAAATTTTGGCTGAATTAAAACGTGACCGTATACCAGCTTGGTTGATGATGTACGTTTGGGACATCCAAAAACACCAACCACTGACGGCAACATCGCTTTGTTGTTTTCATTGTTTTCAGGCAGTTGTTTTCATTGTGGCGAGAATGCTCATTTGAAACGCGAATGTATACAGTTACACACAGAAGAATATATTGAACAATAGAGAACCAGAAACAGATTTTTTTGTGCATTTCTGTGACTATAATGTTATCGACGCGAATGGTTCGAGAACTTTGTTGCAAAATCGTCATAAATAACGGTGCAATTTTTTTTTGCGTTTGATGGTGATTCATAAATTTGGAGGCGCATGGTCGTGGCTATCAACTGCAATCGATTAATTAGCAAGCGCTGTAAACTACTGCAGAATGCAAACATTTTGCTGTGGCCGACTGGCTGTTTCAGGCTGTTTCAAATGCTGTTTAAAGTTGAGGAATCATTAGAGGTCGAAGACTAAATTTTTGCATTTTCGTAACATATATTTTATGAACCAAAAGTCGAAAGTGCAGCAAAGATCAAATTCGCGGTAATGCGAATGCAGGAAGAGAACGGACACAACGTGCGCTGTTTTCGACCAGACAATGGGACGGGGTGCGTCAATGTGGAATTGGAAAGTTTTTCAATGAGATGGGCATTGAACATCAGCGAATTGTACCAGAGCAGAATGGTTGTGTGGCACATGCCAATCGCACAATTGTAGAATCAGCAGGCAATGAACGAGGAGTGTGGTTCGCTAATTAAGAATCGTACGTGGAAAATCCATCAAAAAATCAAAAGATATTTAATAATCGTTGGGTCTATAAAAACTAAAGCAATACCTAGATGGAAGCATTGATCGATTAAGTCAAAGATTATCCAGAAACGTACAGGGATATCTTTTAGTTTACACCAAATCGAGCAATTCTGGTGCTGGTGGCATTAAAATTAATGAGATTACAGCAGTTTGACATAAATACAGATTTCTGAACGGTGGTTTGGATGAGAACGTTTATATGAATCAACCGATCGGATATGAAATACGGACGAGTGTGCAAGCTACCCAAGAACTGAAACAAGCGCTGCGCTGCTGGAATAAAAAGTGCCATACTTACGATTTATGTCGACGACGGTTTGATTGCAATGGAGAATGAGGAAGTAATTTTTCTGGACATTGAACCCTTGCGCAGGGAATTCAAGGTCAAACCATTTGAGCTGAAATATTTCTTGGGGCTTGAATTCGAACAACGACTAAATGAACGATTCTTGTGAATCTGTAGGCGTTTGCGCAAAAAGTACCCACTGGTTTTACCATGGCGGAATGCCATGCAGTGGCAACTCCGGTGTACAGAATCTTCGCGATTTTGAGCGGATGGAGATATCATTTTTCCATATCGTGAGGTAATCGGTAGCGCAATGTATTTGGTCGTGGTAACATGGCCATAATTCAGTTTAGCGGTTGGCAATGCAAGTCGACACTTGGAGAAACCTGCGGCAGCGCAAGGGGGACAAATGACATGAGAATTCGAAATCAGACTATGCAGGTAAAAACAGTCCTGTTTCGGGCCATTAAGTTACTCTTCGTTCTAATCGTAAAGATAAGTTCAGACTTGGAATTGATTTACCATTCGCCTTTGCGGGTGCGTCCGTTCGTGAGTGGTGTGGGCAGACAGATGTCTGTAGCTTCTCTGCAGCCCATAAGGATTGCCTGATCGAGATAAAACTCGAGATAAAACAGAATCTACCTCTGTAGATCTTTTTATATACCATATAAATACTTTTATATCACATATCTTTGGTGGTTTCAATGTGTTTCATTGCCTGTTGTGTGTGGATTCTTCGATGAATGGAACTTGAAGACAATTTTTTATCATTTGTTTAGCGCGAGAAAAATTTGGAATTTATTGAAAAATAATAATCGTGATATCTACCCGGATAGATACTGTTCATGCGAAGGTTAAGCTTTTCTCATAAATTGGGAGATCCCAAAATTTTTTGTCTGAAATCGGTCCACCGGAAGCGGCAGCCTCCATAGAAGTTCTTGCATTTTTGCAAATATTTTGAAAAATGTATCATTTACAAGGAAAATGATTATTAACTAAAAGATTCTAAATTATATTTAAACCATTTCGGCGCAGAAAAATTTTCCAAAATTTAAGCGGAAATGATGATGTTTTGCCAAAAAACTGTTTTTCAGCAAATATCGGTCCCTGCCCAAGGGATTAAAACTATACAAGAATTAAAATTCATACTTAATTATTTTGCATAAATTGGGAGATCCCAGTATTTTTTGGATGACATCGGTCTTTCGGAAGTGACAGTTTTAATTGGAGGTTTTACGTTTTTTGCTAATATTTTGAAAATTATATGGCATTTACGGTAAACACGAGTAAAAAAAGATTGTAATTTAAATTTAAAACAAAATTAGTTGAGGTAATTTTTTAAATTTGACCGGAAATGATGAGTTTTGATAAAAAAAAATCTTTTTCTACCAAAATACAGGATCTCTACGGCCGAAGCAGATTGACAATTTGGAATCAAACTTCCTACTAAACCTTTTTCTATTAATTCGAAGTAGCAGTTTCCATGAGAGCTTTTCCAATTTTTGCAGTAGTGTTGAAAAAATTACCGTTTATACAAAAACCGACGAAAAATTAATTCTCGGTTAATTGTCGGTTGACACAATTACATGAATCAACAGATGTTTCCTAAAGGAAGTACCAAAGTACCTTCTTCGTTCACGTAACTAAAATGTGAAAAATTAAAATTTTTAAAATTTTATTTTGTTGGTTTTAAATTATAATTTGGATAAATTCTGGATATCGAAGTTTCTCGCAAAAATTTCACTATGTTGAAACGATAGCCTTAGATAAAAGCAAATGATTTAAGGCCCATTTCTAACACGAGAGGACATGCACCCTTTTAGTGCATTTATTTAAAGTAAAACTACTCAAACCATAAAATCGATTTAAATTACGAGAACAAACAAGGATACCTTTTTCCTCCTATTGGAAATGGCTTATGACTCGTTTGTTCGTGTAGGTTGTTACGAATATTTCAGTAAAACTGCTCAAACCAATAAAATCGACTTGAGACCGGATCGAAAAAGGATACTTGCCCCCTTCGTTTTGAAAATTGCTCGTTGATTGATTAAGGCTACATTTCCACATAGTGGATTTTTTCAACAAACGCCAGATGCAATAAAAAGATTAATCACGAACAGCGAAAGACAAGATAGCATTGCCATTTCATCATGGGACGATTTAAGCCCGAACAACAAGTTATTGAATTTTATTATCAAAATTAGTGTTAAATGAAAAGTATGTCTTAACCAACCTACTGAGCAAGCAATTCAAGCTATTGTGACAAAATTTCGGACCAATTTCACGTTCACAATGACGAGCTACACCAATTGGGATTGTGTTTTTCGACTATACGTAGAAGGTTTTACCCAAGGATTTTCGGTGTAAAGGCCTGAAGCCGAGCAACTTGCCACAGCGTCGAAGTTTTGGTAAGTAGGCTTTAAGACATATTGAGGCAAATCTGCTTTTTTTTACCGAAAAACTGTCTTCAGCATCGAAGCTCATTTTTGGTTAAATGCGTACGTTAATAAGCAAAATTATCGCATTTGGTGTGATGAGCAGCCACAGGCAATGCAGAAACCGTATTTTTTCGAAAATAACGATGGCCGCAACATTACTGTGAACTGAACATGAACCAAATCTGGTAGGCTTGCCTCCCTCTGATTACCATTTATTCAGATCGATGTCATCATATTTAAAAGACCAGCAGATCACGAAAGATAATCCAGTCGCGTTCCAAATTACAATTCTAAATGTGTTGTTAAACGTTTTTGTTTTGCTATAAGGCGTTTCTATACCTATGTAATATTAGGCAAATGCTTCGTTATTTGTGGGTGGAATTTCGTCTCTGATGCTATAAACTGTGGTTGTGGCGGCACTCTAGTTGTTGTTGTAATCCTCCCGTTTCGAACATTAGATCTTTGACTATTATGTACCTGCTGCATATATACATTTATTGGAAAGCACCCGTCTGTGAAACTGTCTCTTTCATTTACCACATAAAAATCATGACACTTAAAATCCAATTTATTCCCAATCAATCAACTATAATCTGACATTCATTATTCTAAAAGAATTTCCCCCCCGTGAAAAATTCAAAATCTAATAAAATTACACACCAAAACGCAACCGAACCACGCATATATACTAAATCATTAATTAAGATCGTTATTTAATCAGTATCGCGCAGACGAAAATAAAAAAATGTTAATCAAAAATGTATAAAACCAATTTTACTGTCATCGGCACCGGCTGTGCGTTTACGTTGAGAAATTTAATAACACCGGCACACCGCAAAAACGGATGTTAAATATAAAAGAATGTTGTTTTTAAGACACAACAACACCAAATTAAATTACAAAATGTATACTCGTAATGTTCCAAATTCCAGGAAAATTTATTTATAAATTATTAAATTAATTTTTTTATTTATTTATTACCGAAGAGAGAGCAAAGAGATCTTATAACTATAAGTAGTAATTTATAACAAACCACAACAACAATAAATCGAGAATAAGAAAAAGTGTGTGTGTATGAATTATGACAGGAAATAGGAAATTATTATGAAATATAAAACTACAACTATATTTATTTATTTATAAAAACAAAAATTTTTTTATTATTTATTTGTGTATAAATAAATTATTACACCCATTAAAATTTTCACCCGTTTACATTACAATGTTTTCGTTTTTTTTTTTTTAATTACAGACAATTAACAGATAATCAAATTTCCACAATAGAAAAAGATGCCTTCGCTGATTTAGTATCGCTGGAACGATTGTAAGTATATCGTGTACTAATTACTCTTATGTTTTACAAACGGATACACAAAGTAGATTACATAAAATATAATTTTTTAGTACGGCGAAAGTAATTTGCATGCACGCGCATTTAACGTTAATTTCTTGTATGATTGATTAGAAATGAGGAAAACTCAAATTAAATATGAGAATGCGCAGGGAACAGCACGATTTTGGTTTTAAAAAGGGGAATGCAGGGAACATCTTTTACAACAAAATTAAATTATATTAAAACTCATTAATATAAATTTTTTGGTCCATTGATAATTTATCTCATGCACAAATACTTTATGTTTAACATGATGTATGATTTACAGAAGGGTTTCATAAACTTTGACTAGTTATGGTACATCAGGCCGATCCCGTAATTTGTATCGCCGGTTTTAGGTTTATTTAGGCATGAATTTCAATATTTTGTATATTAAACTCTTCAGCATTCATCTCTAAATATAGTGCCAGCTTTCAGTCCACCAATTTTACAGAAACAATTCAAATTTTATTGATTTGCCGCTTTAGTAATCCGGAGTTTGGTACAAGAGTTTGTGGATAAGCTTAACAGAAACCTTAATGCTTACCAAAAAACTGAGCACCTTGTCCCTTTATTACCCAAATTTAAGAGGACTCCGCACTGAACTTCGAGAGGTGTTTCTAAAATTCCGAACACTTCCATTTGACATTTTTTTTTAATGGAAACCAATTTAAATAGCGATTTTCATAACATTATGCCCTTCACACCTGATTTTAATGTTTAATGTTTCTCGTATCGGATCCAAACGAACGAGGAGTTCCCAAAACGGGTTTGGCAATTTGTTAATCTACAGAAGAAATCAGATAGGTACGCGTCATTTTTAAAATATAATAAGGGTCGTCCTAACGGCACAAAAATTATTACGAATATTTTTGTACAATTTTTCAAACTTGCTTTTTCTAGTACTGATTTTCATCCTGACGTGACTTAATTTAAATTTTGGGAAGGTTGCACTCAGACATCCCCAGTATCCATTGACGAGGATTCTTACACAGTTATTAGAAAAATGAACTTGATAAGCGATTTTTCGTTCGGTCCAGATGGTTTGCCGGTATCCTGGCCAGTTGGCTCAGCCATTTACAATGCTTTTCAAAAAATCACTCTCTTCTAGAATTTTCCCTAACATGTTCAAAGATTCATTCATAATCCCCATTCCTAAGAAAGGCTGCAAGTTTGATATTACTAACTATATAGACCTATTGCGAAATTGTCCTGCATGCCCATGCTGTATGATACACTGTCCTTTTACTGTAGACCTCTGTTCTGTGATATTCAGTAAGGCTTTTTAAGAGGTTGATCCACCACAACAAACCTAGCTCATATCATATCATTCGCTCTAACAAAATGGGGCAGCGAAGGAGGTCGATGTCGTTCCAAAAGATTTCAGTAAAGCTTTCGATAGGGTTTCCATCGGCTTTCCAGTATACAGTTCCTGCGCTGGATGAAGATCAACTTAGATGAAGATCACCTTGTTAGAAGATAAATTGTTTTCATCATAACTTAGATAAATTGTTTTCATCATAAAAATTAATTCATAATATCATTGTATAGAAGAAACATTATGCATTTATAATAAAAATCGAACGGGGTTCAAGCTCCACCTGAAACGCAAATGTTTGGTAAAACATAAGGTCAAAAATTAAAAACCGCGTACGTCATCGCTAATTAATTCGTGCATTTTGGTAGTGTGATTTTGGAGACGATGGAACAATTTGAAATATACCGATAGCGATATACAATAAACCCACGATTTAATGGACCCTGATTGAACAGACGCTCGATTCAACGAACAGTTTTTTATTTTCCATTTTTTGGTTACCGATTATGATGGATGGATTCGGGAATTCTTAAATGAGTTTTCTAAGAAATTCTGGAATATGGTCACCTTGGACGTAGCTCAGGCAGTTTTTAACCGATTGCGATGGGATTAAATTTGTTTAATGAAAATGAGATTCATTAATGATTTGTAGAAGAAGTTTTTTATTATGGCCACCTGGAATCGGACACGGCTATTACTTAACCGATAATGATAGAATTCGGCACGTTGGAAATATATGGGATTATAAAATGATAAACAGCTGTACTAGCCATAGAGGATGAGAAACCGAATCATAATTTTCCTCTTTTCTGATTATTGCTATAGTGGAGAGTGTAATTATTGGCTGTTTTATCGAATTAATTCCCAGACCATTTATGCTCTTGTATTGCAATTACATCAAAGGTATAAATTTCCGCTTGGTTCGAAACTGTAAATCTCAAGGTTTTAGAAGACATCATATTCCATTTTTCGAGGTCGTTGTTGATGAGAATACTATAAATTTATCCGAGCTCTTTGTGTATGGTTCATTACATGGTTTTTTTGTGAGAGTAGGTAGTTGGCCTGCCGCTCAACCCAATAACTACATGAGTGGGTCACGTACTGGTGATAGATATTAAGGCATTCAACCTTATCAGAAACATATTAACATCACAACTTTCTCGCTTTATGAAAGACGCCTGCTTGTTACTGAGTTCAGTCCTAGTTTAAATTGCCGAGTATTTCCATCCACCATATTCAATTTCAGCATAATAGGTTAAGAAATTATCGAATTCCATTCCAAGTAGCGATATTCTAAAACTTTTCCAAAAATCAATCAAAAATCCCATTTCCATCCAACATACCAAATCCTATCATAATTGATTGATTGATTGATTGGACTGTAGAACCAAGTACTTGACAAGTGTCCCGGTTAACGCCGGGCCTATTCCTACAGCCTGTTTACACATAACAATAGGAGGGATAGGAAAGGTTTTTTTTTGGGACAGAACGACCCGGTTTCAGACACCTAGCGATCGTACGGCACAACACAATTCTAATCTACTTCTAATCTACGGAGGGGGGATAAAGGTTTAATAGGTTCAATGGATAACGATGATATTGGCCTTCAACAATTGCTTCTTTAAATCAGCAACCTGATAAAAAAATATTATTATTTCACGAGCATCTGGAAATTCCCTGAAATATAATTCAACATTAATACTTTCCAGCTTCCTAAAACAAAATTGATTGATTAATTCACTTCGAAAACAGTCACCTAGGTAAATCCGATAGTTAGTAATACAAACACAACACAATTCTAAACTACACAATCATCAATTAATATTTTAAAGAAGTATTAGTCCACAAACATCTTAAGACTCCTGAAATTTAATTCTTCATTAATGTTTTTCGGCTTCCTAAATAATACAAACATTTATTGATTAATCCTCCTAAAACTCAACAACTTACAATAGAATTTCCTGAAATCATAGTTATTAGAATTATATTAATAATAAAACTAAACTGAAATCCAGTAGCATTTAAAAATTATACTGCAAACATGGTTGGGCTGTATAGTACTGAAACTGTCAGTCTAATATTTTGAAACTTAGAAACCAATTTCTCAGAATTAGATCGTCAAACAGCGAAACACTTAACATCAAATTGGTAAGAAACACAAATCGAAATATACAAAATTTTCAAGATCAGTCTCGAAATAACGTAAAAATTTCAAAATTTAGTAAAATAATACCAAATCCTATCATAATTGGTTAAAAATTGATCAAGTTCCATACCTCGTGGCCATATTCCAGAATTTCTTCCCAAAATTATTTAAGAATCTCTTTCCCATCCAACATACCCAATCCCAACATAATCGGCTAAGAAATGCCTGAGTTCCGCCCCAGATTAAATTCGATCGGATAGATTAAATTTAAAAACATTCGGATTTAACGGACGCCCCAATTAGTCCGTTAAATCGTGGTTTTCCTGTATAACATTTTACTTTAATATGTCACGTAATCAACGCAACAATTTAACGCAACGTTTTAACATAACAGTATTTAACGCAGTGTGTAACATGAACTCATAACTAGTCCCCTAAATGTTTTACCAAACATAAAAAAATAGTAATAATTTTTCATGTTTTTGTATTTTGGAAATTTGGCAATAATCCCGCTATTTGTTAACCGATTTTCGATATCTTTGATGTTTTGAAAAGGTAATTTTCTCCTCTATACACCACAATTTTCATTTAGGTTCATTTTTCAAATCATTTTTCTGTTCGTTTGAAAATGAAAAATTGAAAAAAATACCGTTTTTATCAAACTTCGCACATTTCTAGGGGGTGTGTCGGTAGATATTGGAACTTTCGAAAATATGGTCCACCCTAGTGGAGATACAGTCTTGCTGGCTGTAGCAACCTTACCACCTACATACTAATGCGCAGCATGCGCCGGTTTTATATTGATGTGAAACACAAACTTCACACGTAATAATTATAATTTAAATTACCTTTAAATTTGTAATCCAATTTGGAAATGAGCTGAACATTACAAATCAATAATTTATTGATGACGTTTCATTTTTTTTTTTATTATGACCAAGTTGACATGTCTGAATTAACTAGCTCAATCATTTTGTTTGTAAATTAATAACTTAATTCTCCTAGTTTATAAGAGATGTCGCTAAATTACAAAAATTTGAACATTATGGCGTTTTCTTTTTACAAAAAAATGGCAAAAAATGTTGATGTACATCAAAAAATGGAAATGTAGATTTTTATTTCCATTTTAACTACCGCACACATATTTATATACATATAATACGTCAATCGTAAATATTGTCAAATACGTCAAACTCGTCATTTGAATTTTTTTTCAAAATGGTTTGTTATTGTTTCGGCATCCCTTTCGGGTTTAGGCACACTACGATAAAAACACATCAAATTTTTTCGTATTCTGTTTAGTTATCGAAAATTTGATTTACATCAAAAACATAAAAGAATTCGCTATTAGTTTTTATTCGAACATGTAAATGTCGCTTTAGGCAAGCCGCTGAATTATTGGTGGTTTAAGAACCAGGTTTAGCAAAATTTTATGATAGTCTGTCGGAGTTATCATTAAGAAAATTATATTTCCAAATATAAACCAATTTAAGAGGTGTTATGCAAAAATTATATTACGATTATTTTAAGATATTTCTCCGGGGTAAGCACATGAGGATTAGTGTGAATTACCGATATTTACCAGTTCTGTATGATTTGAATTACCGAAAATAGGTTTTTTAAAATCGTTAAAACGAAAATTCTTAAGCCACATGTCAAATAATCTCAAATAGTTTTAAATCTGCTTTTAATTTTTCAGGTCGTCTCAAACCGCTTCAAATTTTAATTAAATCAAATCTGAAAGTTACGCAAAATCGTTCCAAATTGCCTCAAATTGTAATGAAGTCTTCCAAAACCATTATCAACGAATTATCTCAAATTGTAGTAAAATCGTACTAAATCCTCATAAAATCGTAAATTGTAATCTCCTTAAGTCGTCTGGAATTTACACTAAATCGTTCCTAACAGAATCTGTAAGTTAATTCGGAACAGTGCTAGAATCTTTAGTACTAAATAAATTGATAAATAACAATTTAGGATGTTTTCAATAACCGACTTATTACAGACTTATTGACTTATTTGATGCCATTTTGAATAAGTCGATCAAGTCGTTCCAAATCATTGTACCGACTTATTTGTGACGTAATACCACAAAACAAAACGCAACTTCTATTATAATATGGAAGAAAAAATTTCTTGACATGTTGGTCGTTGCCACTAGATTTGAAAAAAAACTACATGTATGTATTAAATCAAAGAGCAAGTAGTCAAGACACTTTTTTGGAGACATTCCTGTGTAGACATACTTATTCAAAAATGTCTCCTCGTGAGGTGACTTATTTGAATAAGTCGCTGTCCACAAATAAATCGGTGTTTGGGAAACAGCCTTAGTATAGTCTTATCGTCAGAATCGGAGGGCTATTTGAATAAATACGCCTACACAAAAATGTCTCCAAAAATGTGTCTTGAGTAAATCGATTCAAATCTAGTAGCAACGGCCAACATCTCAGAACTTTTTTTTCTTCCATGTAGAAGTAGCGTTTTGTTTTTTATTATTTTGTCACAAATAAGTCGGTACCATGAATTGAAACGATTTGACCTACTTATTCAAGATTGCGCCAAATAAGGCAATAGGTCGTTGTTTGGAAAACACCGATATGACAACGAGAATTTAACATAACATTGTACGTAACGTGGAGAGGCATGATTTGAGTTTTGTTTGAAAACGCAGTGTGTGAATCGGCTAATTCAATACACACATAAACATATTTCGACTGCAAATTATATTTCCATGGTGTACTCCGATTAAAATGGTTGAACCGAATTTTTCGTAGTTTTCTGCTTTGTATACCAAAATGCTACTGAGGTTGAATTTATTAAGAATGCCAATTCGCGGTTTTTATTGAAATAATCGGGGTTTTTCACTATTTCAACCTTTAGGGATTTATCTTATTTTATAAGATCAAATTTTGAAAATCTTTCGCTATGGGTGCGCTAAAACTTATTTAAATGTATATGCCGTGAATTGTAGTGAATTTATAGTTTTATACTCGCTGCTCAAAGTTTTTAAACAACGAGTTATATTTCGACTTCGTACTCGATATAAATTTAATTTAGAAATTCGGGCAGAAAAGCAATTTCCGCATAAAAACGAAATTGGTTATGGTAGTGGCGTCGTGTTTTGTTATAAATTTAATCTAATTTTTGTTTTCTTTTTTTAACAATCTCTAAGAGTGAGAAATATTTAACGAAATAGATGGTTTGGACTAATGATTCTTCAGAGCTGCGCTTCCTATTTTTTAGCGATGGCTACACTAGAAATTACAAATAATACCGAAAACCAATCCTCATCTATTTAGGCTTCCCTAGCGATCAAAAAAATATTATTCGCAAAGGGATATGAGGAAGAGCGCTGCACATTTTCCTGTTTCTTATGTAAATATATTTTTGAAAATGGAAGAAGCTCGGTTAGAAATGTTTGTGTACGAAAATTAATCTGAATTAAATATCCGATTTGATGTTGTGTCTATTTCGGCCCAGATTAATTTATTAAGTCATAAAGATTACAATATTTCATTAATTTCGCCCGGTGGAATCAAAATCTAACAAATATCTTAAATAAGATATATAAATAATGAGTGTTTTTGATGAAAAAGTTCACTCAGTCACTGTATGAGCTGCTAGAATTACTCGAAAATTATGTGATAATTTCATTTTGCGACAACTTCTAAAAGGAAATAAATTACCATTAAGAAGGTGAAAACCTAAAAAGAACAATTCACACACGAGTACATCGTTTTAAAAGCGTCTAAAACTATATTAAGCCTCAAACAGAATTCAAAAGTGGGACAACCATTTTTACTAATATATGTAACAATTTCAAATTGAATATTTTGAAACGGCTCTTTAAAATCAAAATAATTTGCTTATTTAGTAGAATGAAGCACTGAATGTGAAGATGCGGTTTTGAAAGATACCAAAAAATTTAAGTTTATTTGTAACTTGTTTTTAAGTTGGGTTATTTACCATTAACCTTGCAGAATTAATAAAGGTCGCCTCGAAAGAGCCATCGAGGATAAACCGCGGAGTGGATGACATGCCTCTAGTACCAAAATAATTTAATAACCTTTTAATTACTTAAGTAACTAAACCGACGTTGGTATTTTACATAGGAAAATTGTCTATATTTAGAACAATACCATGTATATGTAGCACTAGCAAATTACTACCTAGTCTACGGAATTCGATTCTTTCATATTCTCCATCTATACTTCATTTTTACCAATTAGCTTTTCGTTGTGTACGAATTACTTTTATACTTTTTTTTTACGTTGTTGTTGTTTTTATTGTAATGGTTTGTGTTGTACGGAACAATCACAACAAAAACCATTACAATAAAACAACAACAACGTAAAAAAAATGAAAATTAATATAATAATGCCCCGATGTTCTCCATAATCATCAAAATAATCTCACAATAATATCTTGTCACAGCATTTCACATGACTGCGGTTTCAGTGACAAAAAAAACCCTACGAAAACATAATTGTGATGCCAAGATATTTGCAAACCTTCAAAAACCTGCGAAATCGGAACAACAAAGTTTCCTCCATTAGAGAAGTAGCTCCTTTAAGTGAAGAGGTCTTTGTTAAATGTCCACAGTGAAGAAAGTCGACGCAATTAGGAGATTGAAAAATGAAAAGGCACTCGGTCTCGAACGAATCCTCATAGAATCGATTAAAATCTTGCACCAAATCTATACGATCTCATTGTCCCTGACCAAGAAGAGCTACTGGAGAATTGTAAAACAGTGCTCATATGTCCGCTGTACCAAAAAGGCGATCATTCTAAATGTGCGACTATCAATGTATCAACCTATTGACCACTGACCAGTGTTTTATAATGAGGAAGATTTTATATACATTAACTCCGGCAGGCATATAACAGTATAAACCGCGAGCCTGTGGTCTACTTGCAGATTTCCACTTGGCACTCTTCTGAATCATCAGCTTCCATATGTCTTAACTGTAATATCCTTGGTTTGCACGTAACGATACAAAAACTTGCGAAATATAAGTTGCGCATCACTGACTACTGCCAACCAGCACAATACTAAAAATGTTGATTATGATAGCTGACATACATATATTTAAGCTTTTTGGTACGTGATATACTATTGCTTAATATCAGCAGTGCGTATATTACAATCAACCAGACATGTACAGCAAATACATTAACACACAAATTACGTGTGAGAAGGATGTGGATCCTAAATTATTTATAAAAACATAACCATTTAACGGTTTTTTCATATCCTCTTTTGTTTTATGATTGATGGGATTTAACCTATTTAGGGAATGCGTGTCTGAGCCTACGAGGGTTTTAATGAATTATTTTTTGTCTTTGTCTTTTGGTACTGTAATTCAGGTGTATGACTTATGCCCATAATTTTTGACTATTATTACTACTCTAACAGTCTTTAACAAAATTATTTGTCCAAAGTGAAAGTTTATTAAAGGTTTAAGAAATTTGCCTCAAAATGAAAATAAACAAAAATATTTTATGTTAAAACAGTAACGGTACTGTAAGTAATAATTACCACACATTATCCAAAATAATTTAACAAAATATTTAAAAATATGTGCACAAAGCTTTTTCGAAACTTATTTGGGGCCGGGCCAGATGTCTGACTGGCCACATGTTGTAACGTAACTTTTTTGATATCTTGTGGAACTTTGAATCTCTTTGTTTTACAGGTGAATTAATAATTTTAAATGAGCCTAAATCACATCCGCACACACTAAACAAAGTTCGGTTTGATAAAAATGGCAAGGAATAGTTTTTGCAGGACAGAAGGCAGTTACAATAAGTTGTTCAATCCATGAAACTCGGGTTGAGGAGGTTTACGAGGAATGCGTAGAATTTTAGATTACCATTAAAAGAAAATCATTTGATAAGTTCTATTTTTTTGTGGCTTGTAAAATTTTGATAATTCTTGGTGTGGGGTGCCAATAAGCAGTTTTAATGAGGTTTGATAGTTTTCTTATTCATCTGAACAATTTTCGTGGCTGCAAGCGATTACGACGCTGTGACCCTATATACTGTTGGGTCCTTAAGGAGAAGTATGCAAGTACTTCCAAACTACTTGTGTTGGTCCTGATTTCGACAAAAAGCTAAGGAGTTCTTCGTTGGCGGCTTTTTTGCAAACTTAAGTTTAATTTTTCTTGTGTCTGTTTTTTTTTTTGTGAACATAAAGTTTTAGATTTTTCGACTTTAGTGGATTGCATTTCTCTGTTGATTTGGAACAAACTCTTATTAATTTAGTGAAGGAAGGTAGGAACTGGGCAAGAAGTGTTCAAAAAATAAATATAAAACAGAAAAAACTTTTTAAACGCAACGTTTAACAGAGTCTGTATATTGAGTCAGATTCATACGATTCTTATTTAAAATTGAGTATAAATCTATAGTACTCATGTTTTCGTATCGTATTTAGAAATAGCACCCCAGCCTACTATTACTCGAAAACGAAGGATATCAATTCCTACACATAGATTATAAAAGCAACGAACCTGATATTTCATTCATACTGGAGAAGTAGTTTCTTCAAAATGGTGTCAAATAAATAGCGTCTTCCAAATGATTGAATATGTATTGCATTTTCAACCAGCATAAAGCTGCTCTGTAAACTTGAGCGCTCTAGTAACTCTAGAAATTGATAAAAATTCGATTGGCCATTTAAGACCAATGAATTTTCCCTTGCAGTCGTTCGTTAGTTTGTTGTGCAGCATAAATTGACAATTTTTAAGGTATATGACCGATAAGATTAGATCGTATACGTCTCAAATAAAGAAACTTAACTTATTTTCAAGTAGGGATATTTGGGTACAGATTATAAATGCCACAAGAAAGAGCCATCAAGAGTATGTCATCTCTATATCAAAGATTAGGGTCTCACTCCTTACAATGCTCAATCCTGTCCGTTTGTGTCACGTACTCCACATTTTGAAAAAAAGGGGAATATCCCTAAATATGTACGTAGTTCTCTTGGTTCTTCAAGCAAGCAGAAAGGTCAGAAACTGAATTTCAAATCAGACCAGACTTTCAAATCAGACTAGATCTGGAGATGCTTCACTAAATAACTAAGCCTTTCCGGTATTCATTGTGGAAGTCCGTTGCAGTTCTAGGTTCCATTGTGCAAGACTCACACAGATCCTTTTGGAGCATCAGATAGTTGGCATGATCTTTGTATATAGCGAAAGAACACCCATAACGAATTGTCGTTGTATATTAATTGGAATAATTTTTTACGTAGAAAATTGTTTGTCGTTATAGAAATATGTTTACGGAGGTTCCGTTGAGGAATAATTGTACAGTGTTTCTTGTATAGTGATCAATACAAGTCGATACAGTACTCCCTCCTCCAGAAATTGTCGTTGGAGTTTTAAGTTTTAAGCTCGGACACTTGCATGTGAAATATTATGCAGAGTGTCGAAGATAGCCCGACGTAATGTCTCTGAAATATACGTCTAATGGAAAGTTATATAATTTTCAATTAGAATAGTGCAGATTTGTAGAATTAAAGAGTTTAAATCTTTTAGTTCTGAATCGCAACGCAAGCTTATGCTTTTGCGATCTATCGAAGCGCGGTTTGACGGAGGCAAGTTCTTGGTGTCGGATGTCCGAGAAAGTAGTTTTGCCTTGTGTATGTTGAATGTCTGGATTGAGAAACAAAATATTATTCCGCTTTAGAAAAAAATTCTCTAGTATGTCGTTTGTGGTCGGTGAAGAAAGTGAATTCCCGATCTTCAATAAATAGCAAAATGTTTGGAAGATTGCAAGCAATTCTCTGTCAAATGCGGAATATTTTTTTTGAGTATCTGTTAGTTTCTTGGGGGAAAATCCAAGAGGTTCCCAGACCTCTATATATTGAGTTGTTGTGAAATCGCACCCGTAGCTTTCTTAAACGCATCAGTGATGAAGCTATACTTTATAGCATTTAGCAGATGCGCTAACAGAGCGATTTCTTGAGCTTAAAAATGCATGTTCTTTAGGGCAAGAAAAATGTTGAGGCGTTTTGGGTTTCTTGAGAAATGTTGCCAATTGTGTGTGAATTGGGGCTAGTATCTCTACTAGTTTTGGAATGAATCGGTGGTATAGTAATTCACCAAATTGTTATATTTGCATAATATTTTGCGGTGCTGGGAATTCTCTAGTTGCTCTCTTTGGTGAAAGAGATCCGTTGTATTTTAATTGCAAAGAGAGTTTCAGAAACGGCAAGTATCCTTTTTCATGGTTCAGAACCATATCGTGAACTTAGAATCGTGTTAGAGATATCCGGAATTGGGTGGTGTCTGGTACGTAAGGTAATTCAGTCCTTTAACGTGAATAACTATCCGGTATTTTTGCGTACCGGAAGCGTCCGTTCATCAATAATTAATTTTAATTTTACGGTTCCCTCGATCAAGGTACCTCGATGTTTGAATTTGGTAAGCTATCCCCTGTTTCTTTGGTTTGGTGTAATATAGAGATTTCCCCTTGATTTGTTTTTGCGTTAATTATGTGTTGACTGATTTATGTAATTGATTTGTCGATTCTGCAATGATGGCTCAATCTTCATTGGCCTAGGTACCTAGCTTGATATTCTTGTGTAGTAAGTTATAGGCCATATTCTCTTATTATAATGCCACTGGACTATGATTTCTCGAAAAGTTCGTTGAGTGTTGTTTGATGGTTTGAAAATTTGATTAATGGAGCAGTTATTGAATTATTGATACTGTTTTCGCATTTAGCAAAATTTTGTTGGATCTACAAGGCAAAATATAGAAGCCGATCTTTGAACGCCTGTCTTTGATGCATCCATGGTTTCTGGATAATCAGAATTATTGACAAACCTCCAGTTATTCCCCCTATAAAGACGTCAAGGGCATGGCTCATCGGAAATGCACAACAACAGAAATTTATTGCAAAAGTATTGATAAAAGTAAACTTTCAGGCGAATTTATATTGAAAAATTTCTACGAATCTTTTTTCCATGAGATTCAGGAACATCATTTTTTGAGAAAAAAAAAACATTAAGTACATTCCAAAGACATTCTAAGTTTTACCTAGACATTTAGCATCATATTTAGTCAGTTTACAGTCTGTCTGTCAGTCACATCATTCTCTTGGAAATAGCATCAGATTCAGTGATTTGGCTTGACTATCTAGACTCAAAAGAGTGTTTTTTATAAAGTTTCTAAATTTTCTAATGAGTTTAACACGGTGCCCCATAAGTTATAAAAGCATGATTTTTGAATAAGCCTTAGGCACACTGCAAAGACATTTGAAGTATTTCCAGGCTACCATCAACTTCAGTGATATTACTGGATTGATTAGGCCAAAAGGAATAACTTTAGGCAGTTACATGTTTTTTAATTGTTCGAATATTTTGTTCCTCAAAAATCAAAAATTTGATTTAGCATCGTTTTTAGTGATATTGCTGGACTCTTAAAACCAAAAGGAGTGCATGATTTTGATTTTGTAATGGGTCTGAGATAAAAAAATATAATTTTTGAATAAACCATGAGTACATTCCAAAAACATTCAAAGTATTTTCCAGGCATTTAGCATCAACTTTAGTCATATTTCTAGATTGTTTAAAAGGGGTGACTTTAGGTAGTTATTTTGTCTGCGGGTTTACTACGAAATCCCGGGTTTCAGAATCCCGGTTTCAAAATCCCGGTTTTCAAAATCCCGGTTTTTAAAATCCCGGTTTTCTTTTCTTCTATAGAATAGAATAGAATAGTTCTAAAATCTTGATTTTGAAAAAAATATTTTTTATTAATTCAGGCCGGCCGGTCTAATAATATTTTAACATAAAATTAAGATATCTTGCTCAAAAATTTACTAAAAAAAACCAAGTGGAGTCGGTGCTATCGGAGTCGGAAAAAACTGAACTCCCATTTTTTTGTCAAATTACAACAACAGTGTCATATATTGACACCCGCTCTAGAATTAGTCGAATTCCTAGTTTTTGATGGTGAGTAAAAAACTAAAGTAAAAACAGTAAAAAACTAAAGGATCGGAATTGCAAGATTTTGTATTTGCAACATTTTGTAATTGCAATATTTTATATAGTTGCAAGATCAATATTTTATAGATTTTATGTCGATCCCTAAAAAAATATTTCACTAAATATTCATTAATTCATTATAAAATAATTAAAATAATTATTTCAGAAAACAAAATTTTAAAAAATAATATTTTGCCCAAAAAAAATTCAAAACCCATTTAGAATCCACATGTCAAATTTCAACAAAATCTATTAGCCATTTTCTAGAAGTCTATTTTCCAGTATAGGCTGGCATGGAGCTATGCAATGTGCAGATGGTGATAAAATTGAACCTCTAGCCGTACGTCCTCGATTTGGAAAGCAATGCGTAAAGTAGGTCGTGAAAAAAACCGCGGAAGAGTTGAGAGTGCTTCGGCCCCAGAACAGATTGTATAGATTAAAACATAAAAAAAAATTCTAGAACTTTACCGTAAACTCATTTTTGAATTTTGTCAAAAAATCATTTAGAGTCCCATTTTCCCACATGTCAAATTTAATAAAAAATCCAAACTGGGATTTCCTGAAAATCGGGACCGGGATTTTAAAACCAGGATTTTCAAAAACTGGCTTTCGAAAACCACTTATCAATTTTGCAAAGGCAAGTAGCAAAAAAAAAAAGTTACGGTTGAACCGGTTGAATATTTGTGATGATGACGTATACCTCACTTCTTCTATTCGCTTGCTTTTGAGCAGTGGAACCGATTGTTTTCTATGTGATTTGATTTTTAATTTTCAAATAATTGGAAAATATACGAAACCGCATTTGAGACCTCAAATTAAAAAAAATATATAAACAAAATAATGCGCATGCGCTCAAGCAAACCAATATTAATAAAATAACCACTACTATGTTTTCCGGTTTGCTCACCTCGCGCTGTCATTTTTGGTACAAAATCGACATTCAGGATTTTGAAAACCGAGATTTTGAAAACCGGAATTTCGGTACACACCCGAGTCTGGGTGGAGGTTCCATGCTGAAATACATTCCAAAGATAATCTAAGTATTTTCAAGTTCAACATCAACTTAAAAGTTATTGCTGAATTGTTTAGGAGTGAATTTAGGTAGTTACATGGTTTTTAATGGTTCTTTCCCATTAGATACAAATTTATGATTTTTTTTGATGGGCTTTAGACACATTTCAAAGAGATTCTAAGTTTTTCCCACACATTTAGCATCAAGAAGACCCGAAAAAATAAAAACTTTTTAATCTCATGGAACATTGTAATTCTTGGAAAATTGAAATATCTAGAAATTTGCAATATAAACTCGCCTGAATGTTTACCTCGTACCACTTAGATTAAAATAAGCATAATTTGTTGTGTTTGTTAGTTTAATTAGGATAAATTTCATTAGTATTTAAGGGTCTGATTTTGTTACATGTTACTATGAGAACGTTTATAGTAACAGTTTAATATTCCTCCGCGTTACGAAATTTCCTGGTTTATGAATTTCGAGTGCATTTCAACGATAAAAATTGTCGAGCATATCTTAACTCAGTCTTACCATAATATTTTAACAACAATTTAGTAAAGGACAAGGCAAGTTTGGAAAAGTGAAGTGTGAAAAGTAAATTTATCTTGTGAAATTCGAATTCAGTCTTACTAATTATTCTGTGCTTAGCATTTAACGATACCGTCTTATGTGACTCAAACTGCTATAAGGATTTCAAATATCCAATCGATCATCGAAATTATCTTAATATAAGTAGTTGTTATTTAATTTTTAACCATAAGCAGCAAGTATTTTGCATTCGTGACTAAAACATATACCTTAATGACATATTTAACCTTGTTGCAGAATGCATTTAAATAATGTCTAAATTCATTGCCAAACAAATTATATAAATTTTGTCAAAATTATAGCGAATTGCGCGAACCGTAACTAACCAACATCGCAATATGACTCAATTAACATTAGCACATAGTTTTGTATCCCCATGGTCTTGTGTAGTGAATGGGATTACCTTTGTTTATGTTGCATGAATATATGAGAATTGTAAAATCAAATAATTTATATTGTATTATCTAACACATCTTTTTATTTTTGCTATATATTTGCAGACGTTTCAACAACAATCGATTGAAATCATTACCTGACAATTTTTTAAATCATGCATCAAATCTACTAAGATTGTAAGTATTTTTTGTACTGTATATACCTCGTATCTATCATATACCAATCTATATACACCACATACATGTAATATGTATAGTAACGCTATTCTCATTCTACATGACGTAGCATGGTATATGTTGTGTATATGGCGTACATACCGAGTATAACATAAAATATAAATTTCAATCGTATAATTTTCTTATCTTCACATTACAGTGATTTATCACACAATCAACTAACAACAATCGAGCGTAGAGCGTTCAAAGGCGCATCATCGTTACGAAGTCTACAATTAGATCACAATCAAGTAACATGTATGGATGAGCAATCATTAAAAGGCTTATCACATTTAGAAATATTGTAAATATTACCCAACCAAATTATCATAAATTTTCCATTGTTTTTCCTCACACCCCCGCCCCATATATATGTATGTATCGCGCACGTATCATAACATACATACATACATATGTGCGGGTGTGTAACTCTAATATAATTGTTCTTGTTCCTCTCGATTTCACCAAAAACAAAAAAAAAACTCCAATTTTCTCGTTACAGAACATTAAACAGTAATAATTTAACAGGATTACCACGTGATATATTTCACGGATTGAGTCGTTTAAAAGCGTTACGTTTATCGGAAAATCCGTACGCATGCGATTGTCATTTGGTGTGGCTGGCGAAATTTTTAAAAACATCACCGCGTCTTGGTCCAGCGACCAAGTGTCATTCACCCAATCATTTGAAAGCGCAAAATTTGGTCGATGTACAAGAGCCAGAGTTCAAATGTTCAGGTAATGTACCTCTCTATATATATTGTAATAATTATTGTAAATATTTCGTTTTCTTCTTGTTCTTCGTGTACTGGTTATTTTATACGTAAACTATGTACATGTTATAACGTTTAAAGATTTTTCACAATAGAAGGTTAAAGTGTGATTTTTCATACGGTATGTGCCTTCGAAAACGAACATCGACTTTTGGTATTTGTGGTTGTTGTCTTTTTCCAGTTCGTGGCGTACTGTTGTTCTATTTTTGTGCTGTATCAATGCACAATGAAAGAAAATCGAGAAAAATTAATTAATTTCAGTTCATTTGTAAAGTGTACAGTGGATTAAGTAGATGTTATGTAGAACAGCATTTATATAAAAAAAAATTGTGGCTTATGATGAGTACGGACTGATCAGAGTAAGGTTTCAAGTAGAGTACATAACGAAATGTGATTTTGATAATAATATAATTCGAACCTAATGGAAATGTGCAAAATATTAAGAAGTTCAACAAATTTCTGTCGTTTGGATTAATTGTATAGGCGTCACCGTAATGTACGACGAGAGTGACACCTTGTTAAATATATTTGCTTATGAAAGTTTATTTTAAAATCTTAGAGAGCAAGAACTTCCTAAAATAAAATAAAATATTTGAATTGTTATGAATTTTGGGCGGTGGTGGGTATTCGTACATGATTTTGTAAATTAAGAACTTAGCTTACGGTTTCAGAAATTTGATTAGTTAGTGCTTTTACCACAAGTCAGCAAATACGTATACTGGTTACTTTGAACTTTGTTTTGAACAAACTTTTTCTCGAGTTTACATCGAATGTTCAAAAAATTTCAGAATAATCAAATTTCTGAAACGATAAACATCTGATGTTGGGATGACCTTGAAAGGACCTACGAATTTAACCTTAATTTTAAATATTGGTATCCCTTCTTCTATAACGCAACCGCGTAGTTGAAATTAAAATCTTTTCACACAATAACAAATCGCTAATTCCGGTCTAAATAGTTATGACCTGTTGAAGTTTCACTGATGAACGAACTGAAAACTTTTTTTTGTGAAGTGGCGATTCGTGGAGTCCTAATCTCTGCCGCATTCAAATAAGCCTTAGACACAGATATTCTTGAAACCACAACGTGTGTACGTTTAGTAATTTCAGTGGCAATAGATCTTCAACAGCTCAATACGTGAGATCTCCACAATAAGTCTATGTGTACGACCCTGCAATAAAAGTAGGAGTCTCAATTTTTTATAACCAAAGTAATCTTGAAAGATCCTTTCAAAATCATCACATTATATGAAAAACAAAAATTTTTAAAATTGGTTTATTATTTTCGAAGGCCAAAAATTGTTATACTGAGGCTGTGTGCCAAACTTACGGTAAAACGTTTACTTATGTAAAAACCGGGTTTAGGACAGATTTTTCGATCAGTTTGCCATAAAGTATTTGAAAAATAATTAAATTTACCGAAAAAATTTACTTAAAATTGACTTTTACCTCTCGTTTAGCACACAGCCTGAGTAACAATTGACTATACCTATTGAGGAAGTACATGGAAGTGACATGGAAGATGGGTCGACTCATGAGTTGTGCACTCCGACAGGGGGTCATAGTTGTGTTCATTTTCATCACAGGTTGTAACCAGATATATGAAAAATCCCTTTTGTTTGTAAAAATATATCCGGAAAAACGAGTGGTTATATAGTTATGGATCGTACTGTATGATAAAAATGGAAATCTTATCCCTTTCTATCTCATTCTAGACTTGCCTCTAGGAAATTGTCAGTTAACCTGAGCCATTTCTTAGTTGATAGAAATACAATTTTGTTTTTAAATTTATTACTGTTTTTAATTATCACGATTCCGTGAAATGAATAAAATTTATGGAACTATTCCATTTCTCAAGCGATTGGGGCAGAACTCAGTTTGTACTATAAAAATGTCAATATTTATTGGGACAAAATCGAGGGCTCTTTATATACGACTTTCGTCGTTATCCACTTAAGTCTGGCTTAAACTATCTCAGGCCATTGGGAGAAAAGGTTTAGTTCCGAAAATTTACCGGTAGGGCAAGGCACAATAATTCTGGAAAGTGAAGCATAGAAAAAGATAGTTCTTGAAAATCGACGAAACATAAATAAAATAATTGTTTTGTGTTCAGAAATAAAGGAGCACTGATACTTGAAAGATTCAAAGTGTATACCGATCAAACGGCTCAGTGGTTAAAGCATTTGGGTCGGGAGGTAACGCGTTCGAATCAAAAGGGGCACTTTTTTTTTAAAAAAGCGCCCCTTTTGATCGAACCCGTTACCTCCCGACCTCCCTAAAAAAGACCTCCGTCCCCTCCCCTCTCCCCTTCCCTTTGTTCTCGGTCAATTCCAGAATCCTGTTAGGCATATTTCCAACTAATGAATCAATGATTTCGGTCGAAAATTTACAGTAGCCAATTACAACTCATTGGTCGCCTGTAATTGTCTCTGTTACACTCGAACCTTTCAAATTAATAATCCCCAAAGATTTTCTAAGGGGGTTAGGTCTAGAGAACAAGCGAGCCAGTCTAAAATTGGTATCTTGGTGGAAAATCCAGTTTTTCTCTTCATGAATGAACATAAAAGGAAAGATGTAGTCTCCTAAGAGGGCAATGTACTCCGCGTTGTTCATTCTACTTGATGGAAAGGCTAAAGTGAGCGTACCCCCAGAAGAGAAAGCCCTACATACTTTTGACCAGTCCTGTCTCATGTTTGCCTTAACAAATTTAAGTCGTGCAGATAATTTTGGTAACTGCTGTCATGGCAATAATTTTCGTAACTGTTTCATTTTTGTTTATTTCAGGTATACCTTGTTTAAAGACCGACTCGCTTGTAGTTTTTATGGAGTTACTGGTGGCTTTAACCAGCCCTCGTATTTGACAGCCATCTTTTTGTTGGGTCCTTGGGTTTTTCTTGCCCCTTTTAAGTAGTGGGATTTTTTAAATAATTTGCAACCGTTACATGCCTAATCTTCTGCCTTTTTTTCAAAAAGAAAAACCTCTGCTTGAATGTTGCCCTTTTTTCTCGGCCAATAAGTATTTTCTACGTGGCTTTATTTTACAGCATTTAACTATTTGACAGACCGATTAAAACAAATGCTTGATATGGTTATATACTTATAAATCTAAGCAATTCTGAAAAAAAAATCTTCTCAAAATAATTGAATCCTGAAACGGGTTTATACACGATCAACCACATACATACTTTTGTTTATTTTTTGGAGATAAATTTCTTGAAATTTTCTAAATCAGTTATTTAAAAAAACAGAAAAAAAGAGTGGTTATATATTTATGGATCACACTGTAAATATATTGCGAAATCCATCCAAATTGATTGAAAAATTACAAGAAGACAAGAAGACTGAACCAGAGAACCCTTAAACAATTTGTAAGAGCTTCTCCCGTTCCAGTCTGGATTTTTTATAAAATTCGTTCGAGCCGCATAAAAACTTGTAAAACTAACGTGAGGCAACATCAGAGTGTATGAGAAATGGAGTATTACTTGGCTTCGAAAAGACATTAAATTCATTTACATTGTTAGCTTTGAGTAAAAATGACACAACCTAATGGCTCATCCTAAATAGCACTTTAAAATCCGGTCTTACTAATTTATATTAAAATTATTGAATCCGGCTAAATCTTTAAAAAGATCTGGATCACTATCAAGGACCCCTAAACAAATTTTCTCATTCATTCGTTGCGATCACTTCCGGGCAAACGGAAACCCTATCCTCATCATTTCTTATTAAAATCGTACGATTTAATTTAAAAAAGAAAACGAACATCATCTGAGGATCCACTAAATTTTTCTTGAAAACCGGGATCGATTCCTACCACTCAAAAACCCCTCCGCAAGTTTTAAAAGGGCAAGCGGTAAAAATATCGAACCCTGTGGCCATAGTAATAGTATCCAACATAACGTGAAATATCTAATTAACGGAGAATGACGCGAACATTTCGCATCATTCATCAATTTGTTGGAACTTCGCGTAACATGGTGCAACTTTCAATGCAACATAATGCAATCTCTTGGAGAAATAATTTTTCGAAAATCAGAAATCCTTGCAATCGCTTTATGGCACTCAAAAATGCAGTCCTCCAACTTTTATTAAACTCACTATTTTGTAGTTATAAGCTTAATGTACAACATCAAAAAACCCATGTAAGTTAAATTTTCGTATATTTCAAAAAATGTAGCCTGGTCATGTCAAATTTAAACGCATCTCTCACAGGATTCTAACGAACCTCTAGTGTATTCATTACGTTTTCAAAGAGATCTCCAATAAAGAGATCGCATACATAAAAATTTGTTTCCTTGTTACCTGTTCTTGGATATTTGTTCTTCTCATCCTTTGGCAGTCTTGCATTATCATTCTTCTATTGGTATCCTACTATCAAAGTCGATATCTGCAACGTTACCTGTTAACGTTTGGAATAACATTTTTAGCCTGAAATGTTGATGTTTTCATCTAAAGTTGGTCGTTAGCTCCCTTTCTATTTAATATGACACGCCCGAATTACAGCGTCACATAAATAATTGATACCTAATATATATCCGAGTTAGTTCTGATGTGCATTGCGTTCCCTTATGGTTCATTGCCTGTTTTGCTTGTGTATTAGGTATGTGAATATGACTACGCCCTTTTTTATTATAACAAAAAAATACATTGGCTTGTTTAGAAAATGAAAGAATTATTTATTGAAAGTATGCTCTATCTGCAGCTACAGCTTTCCTCGTCGCAGCTACAATTTTTCAGCCAATTTACGGATTTATTCTCTGATAAAATCCTTCAGAAAGAAAAGACTACATCGACCGAAATAAGTATAGTAATCTGATGGAGCTATGTCTTGTGAATACCGCGGGTGGAGTAGGACTTCCCAGTCATGTCCTTTTAAATAATTTTTCATAACACTTGCAACATTTGGTTTTGCATTATTGTACTCAAAAACTTATTTGTTTTGTCTATTCACCCATTTTCGTCATTTCTGGGGTCGTATTCTTGAAATCGGTCGAAACTTCCCCAAACGGAATACAATTTGCTTTGAAATTCTCATTATTATTCGAATTTTTCGCCGGCTACTTATTTTTTCAATTTTGTTTTCCAGTTTACTAATATTTGTCTCCCTAACAAAGGGAATAATTTCAAATCGATTTATTAAAAATTCGAATAATATAGAGAAGTTTAAAGTAAATTGTATTCCGATTGGGGAAATTTCCACCGATTTCAAGAATACGGCCGTGGTTGTTTTTCCTAAGCGAATTATAGCGCTTCAAACGTAATACTTACCATCGGTAGATAGCGTCATTGTTGGTTTCACCTGCAGTTCATCATATGCCACAGCTTTCTGATCCCACTGTATACAGAGCACCTTATTACAATGAATATCTCGCTTTGGTTGCGATGGACCAGCTTCACCAGGCTTCATCCAACATTGTTTGCGTTTGGGATTCTCATAAATACTCAATTTTTCATCCCCAGTAAATATTCGTTGCAAGAAACCTTTTCTTTGTTGTCTTTAAAACAGTAGTTCACAAATGGTTTTTCGACCGTTCCATGTCTCTTTCTTTTAATTCATCTGGAACCCAGTTGCCAGCTTTTTGAACCATTGGGATTGTTTGTAAACATTTTGCAACAGTTGATCGATCAACATTTACTGCGTCAGGTAATTCTGATTGTGTTTGAGAAGAATCTTCAGCCAGTAACGTTTCCAATTCAGCATCTTCAAATGGGAAGGTGGTTTTTTATGCACTGTATTTTCAGTGGAACCGGACAAGTGGTGCAGTGTTTAGAGCTTCGGCACTTGGGCCGGGAGGTACTTGGTTCGAATCCCATCAGAGACTAGATGCAAATCGAATTTTCGCAATCGATTAGGATCGGTGATGTTAATAAATACAACCGTTGATTGAATACATAATATGTATTGCAATGTACAGGTGGTATACTGTAGTTGTGTGAATAGGTGAATGTGGCGTGAATAAGTGGTATCACAATGGGCCAAAATTGGCCTAAATTTGCGATAGCAACCACTGCAACCTAAACCTATCTTCAATGGAAAAATCAACATTTTAAATCTTCAAAACTATTTGTTGCACGTTGTATTCCAAATTTCCACAAACAAACGATAATCTTCCGCTGCACTTTTCTTCGCAATAAAATAATAATAAAAATAAGGAGAAAATTTGACATTTTCAAGAAGTTAAAAATACTAGTTGTTTACACTTCAACATGTCATGTCGTATACTGCGTTTGACAGCTGTCGTGTAGTATAATTGAGTATTCAACTCTGTAGGGATGTGTAAGTGGGAATAAAGAATAAAGTATGTACAAGGAAAGTGGGTCAGTTGATTTCTTAGACCTTTGGCCCCGACTACTTTAAAAATACGAAAATAGTCATAACCTCCGCGGTCCTTAACTCTGCATGTGAAAATTGCTATCAGGGGTCAGCGACTACTTTGTCCATGGCCTATTTAATTACGTCTATCAAAAGTTTCGGTGAATTAAATTATGTTGGTGTTTTTGAGATCTAATATAACAAATTGGCAAAAAACACTACTCAGCGATAGTTTATTTTTATTGTTATTCCATTTTCTACTGAGCATCCTTCCGTGTGTTTAGGCCTTTAGGGTACTGAAACTTTCGTTTAGTATTTGATAAATTTTTTTATTTTACCAAGTAATGGGGAACACAAATTTTTAAGTAAGTACTTATATAAAAGAATATTAATTGCAATCTTGATTTTTTTAACTTTTAATGTTATTGACAAATACTCCAGAAAAACTATCCTTTACTTCAATTCAAGGTGAGTTCAAAACTCTATGATAAACGGAACGAATAATCGGTTCTTAAATCGAATTTACCCACAGTAAACTTAATAAACACATTTTATTAAACACTTGTTTTTTTTCGCAAAATTAGATTTTTAGAATATTTTAATTAAAAAATTTGTTCAAAAAACTTAAAAAATCACTCGATAGATTTCGACTTGTTAGGTCATCATCAGGAGTATCTACTGATTTGTAAAAGTAAAAATTTGTTATGTGTAGCAGAAAAAGCAAAAAATAAACAAAATAAGGAGGGACAAAAAATAAGCAATAAAAATGAATCAATTTATCGCGCAGGTGTGCGATTAGTCATCGGCTGAGTAACAAAACTCAAGGTATATTGAAGTACATTTAATTACCCGACGTATTAGTCAAATTATAGAAAAGGGCGTGGTCTTTAATTGGTGAGAAACGAATTTCTCTGTTCGTTAAGGATATTTTGGTTAAGAAATATTGATTTTCGAATTTCGTAAGACTCTAAGGTATCTAAACGTTTACCTTTAGGTTGTATATGTAATATATCTAAATTGTTCAAGCAGGCTGTATGATTTTCTAAAGTTAAATGGCTATGGAAAGTTGATTGATTGCAACCAGATAAATGTTCTATAGCTCTAACTCCAAAATTGCGCCCAGTCTGGCCAATATAGGAGAAACTAAATTCGTTTCTAACCAATTACAGACCCGCTCTTTTCTATAATTTGACTAATACGTCGGGTAATTAAATGTACTTCAATATACCTTGAATTTTGTTACTCAGCCGATGACTAGTCGTCCACCTGGGGGATCACTAGATTATTTTTTATTACTTATTTTTTGCTCCTCCTTCTTTTGTTTATTTTTTACTTTTTCTGCTATATATAACAAATTTTTACTTTTACAAATCAGTAGATACTCCTGATGATGACCTAACAAGTCGAAATCTGTCGAGTGATTTTTTAAGTTTTTTGAACAAATTTTTTAATTAAAATGTTCAAAAAATCTAATTTTGCGAAATAAAAAACAAGTGTTTAATAAAATGTGTTTATTAAGTATTAGTGTGTTTCGCAAAGTGCGTACGGCAAATAGCGTAGAAAGTACCACAGCAAACTGTTTTCCCGATTATTCGCCCGCATTTATGTAGCGCCGACAGAAATTTTAAATTTTCCTCTTTAATCCGATTTGTATCCGACTTGTATCACTCCGTTCAGGTTTCCATTTAAATTTTTCAATATTTTACAATAAAAACAAAGTTGCATTTTAAAGAAATAACCTGTCAGATCTCTTAGTAATCTGTCAAAAAACTAAAAAAATAATTTTCTGATAGATAGACCATAAACTCCACCCCCTCCCCCATTCGCTGAACGTGAGGTGGGGAGTAACTTTAAAATTTCTAATAAGAACCACATCTTTGTTGCAGATGCAATTTCGGCTCCTCAACATACGTAGGATCTGTTCAAAAAAGTTTATTTGGGATAGATGGTGCTGTAATCACAACAAATTGATTTTTGTAAAAAAAAATTAAATTTTTTTTTTCGTCTGATCGAACAAATGATAAAACATATGCTCAATATTTTTTAAAAAGCTATCCGAAACTCGACCGCACTTCCTATTGATGCAGTACCTTTTCTTCAGTCTAACCCAGGAATAACGATGAGGACGTAGTAGTTTTCATTTTTAGTATATTTACTCGTCATATATTTTGCGATTAAAGTGCCATCTATTACAAAACATAAGAAATTTAGAACAAATTTTACGTGCAATAGAAATGGAGTTGCCACTAACTATTTTAAAGTTTACCCTCACACCGCCTGTGGTTTATTATAGGGATCGAGGGATCGAGTTTGATGTCAGTGGATAGCGTTTTCAAAAAATAGTCTTGATGAAGAGATATCTAAATGTTCGGAGCAAAATAAGGAATTTTGAATGATTTGGTGGCTCGTTTTTAGAGATGTTTTATTTCCGATTCCAACCAAACGAAGTGACTCTTCACACCAAGGGAAGTGTACAATCAGAATCAAGTAATATTTTAGACCCTCTAGCCTTCTGATACCAGTAACCATAAAAAGCAAAATGATATTTCAAAGTATCAATTCAAAAGTCAGTAGTACCAACACATTGTAAAGTCATAAAACATACAAGATTAAACGAGATTTATGAAACCACGTTATGTCAGAGCAACATTCGGCATGCTGCGCGTTATGTGGAATGTGTTTTGATAAGCTGAAAAATCTACGTTTGGGATGCAATGGCCTACCTTGAAGATGCAAATAGTTGGCGCAAATCGTCCCCTAATACAAGCAATGTACCGCAGGAATCGCTTCAGTTTCACAATGAAGCATCCATTCCTAGTTGATAGTCCCCAATTGTCATAGTTCATTTAATCATAGTGGGGTCATGTTATGCTTGGCAATGGTTACAAAGAAATTTTGGATCATTCCGTGCAAAGGTATAATGTTAATATATAAGACTGTCGAGGGCGGATTTTTTAGCTATATTCGTCAATATGATTTATGTATACGCAGAGATTTCCATGTACACAAAATTGGATACCAAGCACTGATTTTGAATAGATTGAAATGATTCAATCATTTGGTGTAAAAAAGTTGCGAAATTTTTGAGTTTTGGTTCTTTATCTGTATTCCAAACTTTACAGATCCAAACTTACAAGTGACAGTCAAAGTCTTTTTTTGTCCTGCGCGTCAGATCCAGTAGTAAACATTCTCTTTATCTACTCAAGGCCTTGCCAGCATTTTAAAATTTTGTCCAATTAGTTTTTCTGTCTTATCGCGGTCCTTAATAAATGTAGCTGACGTTGATGAAGCGTGGTTCAGTTCCTTTGAAACACGTTGCTTTGGAAGTGTGATGTTTTTGTTTAGTGGTTTGTTGTTAATACCTACATTTTTTTCCTACATCGAATGCTACAGCGGGTGGCTTTTGTTGTGCTGGCGAGTTTTTCTTGAAAATTTATTTCAACTTTGTATGAAAATTGTTTGGTTTTTGTAATTCAGTCTCTTTTGGCCTCCAGGGAGTGGAATTCATTATGGTCTTTGTTCTAAGCTGTACTGAATTACTGCTGTATTTGGCTTTCGATTTTAGAACTGGTGAAGTGCTGCTTTTGGTCGAAGGAGTTAATGAAAAATGCGTTTTAGTTCAATGTATTATTTGTATAGTTAGATCACTATGGCCAGACAAATAAATTAAAATTATTCTTATTATGGAAGTTCAGTGGTATAAACACATACCTTTCGTTTGCTTTTTGTTTTATCTTTTCTGATGATGATCGGGATATTGTCAAATGAATAAAGTTTTGATTTGGTGTGACGGAATCAGATTATTCAATTTTTCAAATTTAAATTTATTATCCATATTATAAATTATTACAATGAAGCTTTACAATAAATATGTGAGAGTTCAGAATATAAAATTGTTTTTTACTCAGTTTTTAATAATAAATTAATTATGTGAAAATCTTGAGATATGAATTTTCTTAGAATCAAATTTACTAAGAAATTCCGTTCTTCAATTGAATGTCGTTAGATATGCAAGCTCCACTAGAATTTTCATGGGTGGGCAAAATTAGAGTGCGCATATGGGTCTACCAAGTTTTTGTTATGGCAAATTGGGCGATCGGCTAAAATTTTGATATATGAAATTATTAAGAATCAAGATTTCTTGGAAATGCCGGCACAAGAATGTCGTTTTAGGTATTTAATATCCATTAGAATTTTATTTTGATTCGCAATAGTAGAGTACATGTATAGGAATTTAAATCACCTATCTTTTTTATTTCTTTTTTGAATTATCACAATTATCACAAACGTAATGGTGTTTGTGAGTGTAAAACTAAAGTATTTTTTTTTAATTTTGAGTACTTTGAAGGAATAAAATGCATAATAACTTAACGATTATTATTTTCAGAAAATACCTACTCTTTTTTGACCCTACTTTTAATTTTTTTTTTTAATAAAATCTGTAAACGATGTTTAGTTACTTCTAGCATAACATAATTTCTCCACAATGCGGGTCGTCGCATCTTAAAAACAACCTATCCTTCCCTCTTGGTATGTGTAAACAGGCAAATAGGACCGGCGTTATCCAGTATACACTTTGGTCCTCTAGTCCAATCAATCCATTTGAACTTTATTAAATTATTTCTACAGATGACCTGATGCTGATGTCTAATACCTAATATTTAGTTCAGGCACATTTCTAAACCAAAAAATTGTTTTATGCCGTTGTGCTTTACAAGTCAACTCGACAAAAACTTTACGTGTAAACATAAAATACTCAACTTTCTAAATAGTATCAGTAAGTCTGCACAGCACATAAAATGCGATCGCGTGCAACCCATATTTCCATTTTACCTGTGCAAACAAAACTTTAATAATTTAATTGAAAATTTTCATCAGTTCTGCACACAAATTTAAAAAAACTACAACAGCACAGTTATATATAAACTTTTGAACTTAAATTTTTCATGAATTTATACCACAGACCTAGAAAATGCACAATCATGCTATAAATTTTCAGAAGACGCAAAGCAAAATGAATTTAATGTTCATGAATGGTGTGGTGTAGATGGAACTATACCGAGATACCGAGGTACAAACTATTAATTGTATTAGAAATCGTATATATTGTGATGTACTGTGCTGGGATTTTTCCTTATTTCTGATGTATGTACGAGCATGTTTCGACATAATACATCATACATGTTTCAAGAATAGGAAGAAACCCAATTTTCTAAAATTGGAAAATTTAATTTTCCCATAAAAAAAAAATGTTAAATTGTAATAAAATTAAAAAAAAAATGATTATGTTGATCATCAACATGATGATGATGTCAATATATGGTACATATAAAATTTATATTTATTTTCCTTACGGTTGAATTATTGTTATATACCGAGCACATAGGATACCATCATCATCATCGTCATCATGCATTATAATGGAAAATAACACATCCGCACAAAAAAAGGAATTATGTTCATATACTCCTCCTCGTGTACAGAGTTAGTACGACAAGTTTCGTCTTTTTATTTTTAATGCTAATTGAAAATGGGAAATAGCAAACGGGAATTTTTTAAGCTGTTCGGTGCAAAAAAAGAATATTTTTGTGTTGTAGGATTGGAATAAAAATTGTGCTTTTTATTGAGATATATATATGGGTTTTGTAGCACAAGTGTGTATATTTTATTTCTGGTCGAATTAGCATAATGCATAATGAAGGTGACATAAACTAATTTATCGCGTCCAATTGACATTTTGTCCCAATTCCGTCGGGCTTAATGAAGTAATCACGACATACATAGAGATTGCGGGTATCCGGGATTATAGAAGATTATAATCATTATTTAACACTTTGTTGTAACAAAAAAAATATGTAAAATGCTTACCTCTTAATAATAAATTAAGATATTTAACCACTTAAAACTCCCACGCATCGCACTACACTCTGTAACGTAATGGTAAGGTATATAAAATTAAGTTCTAATGCACGATTTATACAATAAAAAAAAAATTCTTATAAATATTACCAGTTTCTTACCTTTCATGTCCACCTACACACGCGCGCGTACTCTTTAATTAAATACAAACCATTTCTAATTCGAATTCATTCAACTTTTATCATTTCTTAGCCATTCTCTTTCGATTAGACAATTTACAGCATGCTGCATTTTTCCAAAACGAGAAGAAAAACAATTTAATTTTTTCGATTGACCCAAATAAACATGAAAAAAAAACTTTGGAAAACGTTGAACCACGTGCATATAAATGTGATAACCTCAAACTACTGTTTATATCAGAGACAACCAACATCGACCAACCGACCGACCGACCAACAAAACCGTCCAACATCTGGTTTATTTCTTTGTCTTATTATACGAGATTACAATATACACATAAACGAGTTTATATAGTTCTTTTGGTTTTCGACTTAATTAATTTTTAATTTTCTGGAAAATCGAGGAAATTAATTTTACGATTTGGAAATGAAAATCTTTTTGTGGTTTTCTATTTTATATTGTGATGGATTTGCTTTCTTTTGTGTTTTATTATAAACTTGAATTATGAAGGAAGGGATGTTTACGTTATACATTGAAGTGTGAAATTTGGACGGTGGCAAAAATTTTGTTGCCAGATGTCTATACTTTTTTGCTTAAAGTAATATTGTAACTTTTGTAAATAATCAACCAGCCATATAGATTAAAGATTTGAAGCCATGATCTCAAATAGAATTTAATTGCGAGTGCAAGGCAATCTGTTGTTAAAAAAATTATACTGTCAAAGTTGCCATATTGAATGAATTTTTAAATGATATAAGCGTATCTAAAAATAGATACCTTTGTGATTTTCTTAAGGCTAGAATAAGTTAAGCGATAAAGCAGAATGAGGCATCTTGTCTCGAGAAACTCATTCTTTTCGCTAACCGTTTCTGATACCGTATAAATGTAAATCATTACCCTTGCATACCCTACTCTTAATTTTAGGAAGCCGTTGTTTTCAAGTGCCTCTCAATGTCGCCACTCGGCGACCAGTTGTTGGTCGGACCGTAAAAAATCCATTGGTTTGTTGTCTGAAGTTGTAACAGAACACCTAAAGAATCCGTTAACAGATACGGCCTAAGATGTCTAAGCGGGATTCTGTTGCCAGCTAAAGCTCAGGGGCGTAGAATTCGGGTTTACAGATATGATGCCATATTTGAATAAACCACAGAAATTGAACAACTGGAGAAAATAAACAAACAAGCAAATAATAAACCGGGTGTGTACACTCGGACACAGATGAATGTATTAGATCAAAGTGGCACACCGGCCGACACGAAGTAAAATCAGGAGTTAGTTTTAATAATTCATTTTAGAAATTTTCAATATGTAAATCAAAGTCAGAACTTTTTAGGGAATTTGAAAAATAAATTCAAAACTATCGCCGTAAAATTTATTTATTTTACATCCACTTCAATCCACCCCATTTAATCGGACAAAAAACTTTTAATAAAAAAATTATGTTTTGAAATTTAGTGAAAAATAAAATTAAAAAAATAACAAACATTTTGTTCCTGAAGGCAACCTATATGGGTTGCGTCGATCTTTACTTGCCGTTATATTTTTAGGCAGACCATATATTGGCCGCCTTTATGAGATGCAGTGTCCAACATTGCACGTAAGTTACCTTTACCAACATGGGTTGTGGTGCCAGAACTGCCGTTAAATAATCTAATTGCACTGTTAGGCCTCCTGTCTTTGTTGCAGCGTCAAAATTTGGTTGCGGCATTCAGTCACCGATATCTACGCCGCCGCTGTGTCCGTCCGACGAAAATTAAAGTGAGAATTAAAATTATGCAATGTAGCCAGCAAAACTCAAAATGCAGTTCAACTACAGTAAAAGCCCGATTATCCGACATCCAAACAAAAGGAACGCTCAGTTAACCAGAATTTTAATTTTTAGGAATGTTTAGGATTTTTTTCTCTTTCACAAGGGAAAATATTTTTTTTATTATTCGGGGATTCACAGAAAATATACTTTCCTTTACTTTTTTCTATTGTATGTATTAAGGCGGTGATACATGTTCAGATTTTGCCTTTAAGGCATAAAAATTATGCGCGCTGATTGATTAAAATTCGGCCATCTTGAATCGCCTTACAGGCAAAAAATTTAAATTGAACATTTCTCAATTTTGTATAAGGTAAATTTTTTTGCCTTAAAATCTGTACATGTATTACCACCTTAATTCTATTTGAATTGAATGTGTCGTATTACATAGTTAGGTTAATGAAATATTGAATATGTGTATTAGTATTTAATTTGACAAACCGATGTGAAGCTAGCACGAAAAGCTAGCACGTATTTTTTAAAAATGCACATATGATAATACATTTATCAAATATCAAAATCGTTTTTTTTTTTCATTGAATAGTACTTAAAAAATGTACAAAACTTATGTATTATAATAATAAATATAAAAATATGCACATATTTAAGTTTACTATAAAACTGAACGTTTGCCTTTAATGATAATTTCGTTAATTGATCCTAGTCCAATAATTTATTTTTTATTAAATAAATAAGAAGTCCTCAATTATAAATTGTTCTAAAGAATAATTGTGGTTTGAGTATTAGCTAGAGTTAGCACGAAAATTTAATATAACAATTAATTGAGTTAAATCGATTCCTGCTGGGCTTTTCCAAAAATTTGTCGGACATGAAATTGATTTTATATTAAAGTAGGACCAATTACAAAATTATTCAGAAAGTTTCAGAATTTTCTTATGATTTGTTTGTGAACAATTTCGATTCGTGCTGTGCATTTTCGAGATTTTCCCGTTTATATGAAATTGATTGAGTAATATCACAAACAAATCATAGGAAAATTCTGAAACTTTCTGAATAATTTCGTAGTTGGTCCTACTTTAATATAAAATCAATTTCAAGTCCGGCAAATGTTAGGGCGGGCTCATCATGAACCTTTAGTACTCAACCAATTTCATAAAAATTAGAAATTTTCGAAAAGGGACAGCACGACTCGATATTGCTCACAAACAAATCATAAGAAAATTCCGAAACTTTCTGAATAATTTTATAATTCGCCCTACTTTAAAATAAAATAAATTTCATGCCCGACAAAATTTTGTAATAGCCTAGTAGATATCGATTTATCTCAATTAATTTTTATATTAAATTTTCGTGCTAACGCTCAAACCACCATTATGTTTTAGAACATTTTATTATTGAGTCTTCTTATTTATTTAATAATAAAAAAATTAATTATTGGACGATGTATAAATTAACGAAATTATTATTAAATGAACACGTTCAGTTTTACAGTAAACTTAAATACTTAATATTATATTTATTATTATAATAATTCATTATTTTGTTGTGTACATTTTTTTAGTACTATTCAATGGAAAAAAATTTGTTTGTTTTGATATTTGAAAAATTTGTTGCAAATTATGTACATTTTGAAAAAATACGTGTTAACTTTTCGTGCTAGTTTCACATCGGTGTATAAATATATTTTTTTCCGTGTTTAATAATCTGTTTAAATATAAAAGAAATTCGTGCTAACTTTTTAAATAATATGTGAGAAATATATTTATCCGTGCTAACTTGTACTAAAATGACATTATTCGAGATCCAAACCATTAGTGCTGCCTCAGTGTTTTACGTGCTAACTTTTCCGACCAACTTAACAAACATATTTGACAATAGTAGTTCAATACCTTATTAATAGTAATATCGCACCCCAATGCATCCAATGTGTAACTGCTCGACTTCATTCGAATGTGGTAATGTTTGTACAAGCCGTCCATTAAATCCATATGATAATAATATTCTTCGATTATGTTAGAACAATCTAACTCCAATTATCTTTTTTTTACTCCGATCGTATAGAGTCATTTCAAGGGAATTATTCCAACACTAGGTTCACTTTGAAGGTCTTTGTCTCGGTCACTTGAAAGTTTGCAGTTGTTTATGCGAAAATAAAATATATGGTACTTAGAGTCTGCAAATGAGTGTGACAAACGAACAAGAAGGTTAGTAAATGCGCCTAAACTTGGTGTATTTGGAAGCACTACATTGTCTCCTGATCCAGGATATATTTGAACTTATACGAAAACCCTGGGTATACGAGTTATACAAAAACATTATTTGAAGCCCAATTTATGTGGCTTGTTTGGCATACATTGACGAAACCTCGTTTTCATTTTAGTGACACACATTTGTTCATCCACGCACAATGTGGTTGTTTTGGGATTGAGTCAAACGTACGATTAAAATGATCACTAGACAAATTTCTAATAACGGATCGTAGCCGTCCTCATTGTGGTTCTAATTGGCTCGAATGAATTTTGGCCCCAGTAACACTTCACACTTGGGTACCGACAAATGAACATACATATACTGGTGTATATGTACCGATATATTTTTTATGTCAACAAAATTTGGTTTCAATGTCCTGTTGGAGAGCATTCAGAATGATTTCTGCGGCTGTTTTTCAAACAACTCATCATTAAAGAAATAATTAAAGCAGGAATATGGCGTTTTGAGATCACTCGCTGGAAATTTCGAGTCTGCCCTAATACAATTTCGTTTCGACAAGGTATTTCTTTTCCAAGTGATCTTTGAGAGATCGATTGACTTTAAGTCAATGTTCGCTGCATTACCAGCAAATCCACCATTATTTGGTTCGCAGCTAAGACTACATTCTTCAATCACAGTTAAAGGAGCCCGAGAGCTCTCGAGGTTTCGTTGGGAGCTGTACTACTGTTGCTGATTGGATCATCGATGTTTGTGTATCGAAGTTAAATGTCGTTTCTGGTTGTGGCTCAACTTCTAATAATTGTACCCATTGGCCTAGTTGATTTTATTCCATTGTTCCTGTTTGTGACAAAGATTCAACGGAATGTAGATCCTAGACACGTTAACATAAATGTATCTACTTTCCAAAAAGTCTTAACTGGGGTGTTTCTCTCTAACTGAGTGACACAAAGGTTTATTTCATCGTAATCCTCAGCTTATGAATTATAATCGGGATCAGTTTCACTGTCACTTGATGCACTAATTATTGAATTTCACATATTTTGAATATCCTCATCTGTCATAGAGCTGAGGTTTGTGGTACGGTAATCAGCTTGAGGCAGCAGAGACATGCTAATACCTTAGATATACTAAACAAATTTCACAGTCACCATATCCGACTTACCAATAATTTTTTGAACAAACTAATCCCATTCTAATTATTTTTTATAAATAATATTTTTAAGATTTTGGCATTAAAATTTGACGTGACAGAGCGCCGGATTTAGATTTGCCGTCAATTTGTTAATACGAGTTGTACGGTATTTTTTTTGACATTATTTTGTCACGTATAGACCACGCGATTTAAGAATATGGAGAAGTATTCAAACCAACAACGTTTAATTGTTGTAAAAACACATTTAAAACACATTACAAAAATTGTGAAAGTTTTGCGAAAACTGCTCGCCAATTACGTCGTTTTGCGAAAACTGCTCGCCGTTTCCGGTCGCAATAATGCGCCAAATGAATCGACAGTGAGCCGTTTAATTACACAATTTGAGACTAATTTACGCTGATGAATCAGAAGATCATTGTTCGTCGTCGTCCTTGTCGGTTACTCGAAAATATAGCAATAGTAAGGGAATATGTGCCCGAGAATCCAGGAACTTCCATTCGGCATCGTGGTCAAGAATTAAACATTTCCAGAAGCACTATGCAACGAATTTTGGAAAAAGATCTGTATTTGCACGCGTACAAGGTTCAATTGGTGCAAGAAATCAAGCTAAGGGAACATGTGCAGCGCCGTGAATTTGCTGATTAGGTGTTGGAACATCATCAAATTAATGCGATTTTTTCGAAATAAACCATTTTTGTGCGGCTGGAAATGCGCTAACTGCTAATGGATTGCTGTATCGCGAAATGTTAACGGAGTTTTTGTGGTCCGAATTGGATATAGTTGATGTACAACACATATTTTTCCAACAAGACGGTGCGACCTGCCACACAGCACGTGAAACAATGGTGTTATGCAGACCAAGTTTCCATGCCGTGTCTTTTCCTGATTTGGCGATCAACATTGGCCACCAAGATCATGTGATCTAACACCGATGGACTTGTTTATTTGGAGCTATGTGAAGGAAAAAGTGTATGCGAAGGAAAGAGGAAATTAAAGAGGAAATACGGCGCTTTATTGGTGAAATACAGCCACATTTATCCGAAAACGTCATTCAAAATTTCAACAAAAGAATAACCCTGTGCCAGAGGTTTCATGGTGGCCATTTCCCTGATGTTGTATTTCGCGTTTAATCGGAACTATTTTTCTTTATGGCAAAGTAAAAATATTTGCTTAATTCAAAAATAATTGTGTGTAAACCCAACAACAAATTAAACAATAGAAATATAATGTTCTAGAATCCAAGAAACATGGCATGGATTGCATATTCCTTTCCGGTATATTCATTGACATTGGAAAAATATAATGGCTCAATCTGTGCTAATTCAGAATTGACCAAATTCCATGAACAACAATGACCGTTAAATGTACGATTTTCTGACATAAAGTGCTCTAGAAACCAATGAACTAGACACCTCTGATTGCATATTGCAATCACGTACGTTCAATGTCATCCAAAAAATACAGTTTCAGAATTTGTGCTAATTTGTTCAGAGCACTTTCAGAGTAAAGGCTGGTTGAAGAGGTGCAAAATGAATACTATACGATGCATCCTTTCTAGGATTTCCTCTCATGAATTACTTCCGTGTTATGTTTGATAATGGCTACAATCCAAAATTAAGCTCAGGGCCCGTATTTTGTTATTGTTATCTGTAGGAAGGAATGTAGCGTATTAAGCCGGCTATATTTTTTGAGTGATTTGTTTGTGCTTAGTATACAAGTACTATTCCGCGAAGCCCTCCTACTGGATTGTTTCGACTACATGAAGATCAAGCACACCAATACTCATTATTTTACAATGGGGATAAGCGGCCTCCCCAGCTGATTTAATATTCGCTTCTGTTAGATTAGTAATCGAAATTATGCTCATATGTCTACTCTCCACTAATTAAATCAGCTAACCCCCCCCCCCCCTCCCGACCAATTTTGGTGTTCTGTAATTTGGCCTTACTAAGTAAGGAATATAACTATTTTCTTACAGATTCTGATCAAATCCAGTATTTAGGAAAAATTAGTATTATAACAGGAATTTAGTAAACATTTAGAATATGATCGTGCTGAATTTGATTTTGATGAAATTTAAATTTGATGATGCAATTGGGATTCTTACCTAGTTTAGTTTTGGAATATGGTGTTAAAACCAATTTCGGTAATTTAATCTTTCTAAGTGGTTCTCGTCTATTTGTTAACTGATTGTCAAACTTGAGTTCTTCAATGTGTTTTACCCATTTTTTGGCCATCCAGGGTTGGAATTTTAAAATGAATTCCGCATGAAGTTGAAATACGGCTTACCGCTTACCTTAGTGGAACTTTACAATTTCGTAACATAAAAGTTTTATCATGAACTTTCGACAAAATTAAAATATTGGCATTACTAAATAAAATATTATTAATATATTTCCTGATCAATCAATATTCAAATTCAGTTTCTAGAAGGAGTCATGCTCATCGGAACTCGGTTATTTCTTAACTAATTATATTGAAATTTGGTATATCTAATGGAAAGGAATGGCTAAGTTCCTATCAAATTGGTAGTTTTTCAAAACATCCGAATCTCAAAGCAAAGAGAAATGGTTTATAGTTCTGCTCAAATTTGCTCATTCGGAACTGAAATAGCAATTCCTTTTTTATTATACCAACTGAGCTCCGTTTAAATTGGAAACCGAAAATCATTTTGATATGTAGTGAAATATTTCACTACCGTAAATCAAAACCGAATTATATCCGAATCGAAGTAATTTTCCTGAATCACTTGCGAAACCCATTACTGAAATCCAATTTTCTTTATGTAAACTTTGTTGTACCCAAAACAATACAGAAATTTCTTAATTACATTCAAATAAACAATTTTATTGGACCACATCCCACTTGCATATTTTTCTCTTGACAAAAAATACATGGCTTCGACTCATGACATTATTAGTATAGTATACTTACTACTACACTCTTCAAAACTAGACATATTTTCTCTGTTTTGATTACGTAGAACAAATGATTTGCTTACAACAAACAAAATATCCACGATTTTTTAATTTTAAATGTCAAAATAATATAATGTGCGCTCAAAATTGAGCATAAAAACACAAATTATGCTCAATTGGCACAACATCATGACAAAAATATTGAATATTTTGATCTTTTCCTCTCTTGACAAAATTTCAATGCGCATGCTCAAAACCATTTTTGCGTATGTATTTTTTAAAATGTACTACAAATGTAACAAGAAAAAAAATAGACTAGATTTTTTTTCCGTCACGAGAAAAATATGCAAGTGGAGACCGGCCATTAGTTTTATTTTGACTTTTCCTATTGTTTTGTTTAATTTTTTTTCGTTGAAATACTAATTTTAAATTTGGACAACATAAAACCAGATCGTGACTCCAAATTTTACGTTGAAAATAAGCGTAAGAATTTTGTATGCAGCTTTATTTCTGTTTATATATGTTTTTTCTGTGCTTTAAACCCCCAATTTGAATAAAACAAAAGTGTTTTTCTTTTAGGTAGGACCTCGAATATTCTCAGATAGATAGTATCTTGAATACAGCAAAAATCAGTTATGAACTCGAATTTAGGAGAATTTAGGATCGGGTTACATCATTCGGGTGAAGGAGAAATTATTTCAGTTTATAGGAATTTAAAAATCGATAGGAGCGAGAGTATAAAGAGAGTTTAAAAATAGTCAAGACACTATCTGCATTATCTTTCGGCTGGCAACTTTCGGCTAACTTTAACGAGGTAATTGCAGCACACAAAACGCATTTCATCCCAATCGGTTGAGAAGTGGGACACTTTAATTCTGAATTTAGTTCTAAATTGGTTGATCCCATTTTAATTGTACAAACTGAGTTTCATCCCATTTGGCTGTGATATATGAAGTTTATCCAAACTTCTACAAAAAATACAACAACGATGTTATTGTATTGAAAACGTAAACATTTACGAGTAGGCGCTTAATAGACTTAAGCAGATCCACATGGAACACCCATCAGCGAACTCATATAACTGCTTAAGAAGGCTCCTTTGGATCTATAAGCAGTCCGACAACATCAATGAAAATGATTCTAAATGTCTAGCTAAGATCGATTTCAAAAATTAAAATTTCTAAATTTGGAACGCCTTTTTTAGCAAAGCAGTTCAAATATTTCGCACTCGTAGGTATTTTACAAGATAAATTCGCCTGGATGTTTCTTTTTATCAAAATTATTTCATAGGATTTTTGTTGTGTTTTTCAGATAAGTTTGCTTACATCTGGTACTTTTAAATCTGTTATTTAGTATCTGGAATTTTTATATCCAGGAATTTTGATTTCCAATATTTTAATTTTCTGATTTTTTTTTAATCGACTCCCGATTTCTTTTAGTTTCGTGTTTTGATCATAGGGATGCTTGCTACATACCTCATGGCGATGTTACTCGAGAAAATAGACTAAAGTATGACTAGGTATAAAAATCAACGTGTAACTTATAAAACCAAAAAAGAACGTCTTCTTTTCTAAACGTTGGCTAATCAAAAGCTTAATTCAACTGTTCAAAAACAAACTTGTACCCCTAAATGACTAGTTATGAATTTTTTGACATAACTTGACAAACAAATTTAAATATTTCACATGTTAAAATTACTCGCTTTTGCAGCGCGGGACATTTTCTTTTACATAAGTGCTTACTTAGAGATTTATGTCTATATTTCACGATGAAACAAATATGTGCAGTGCAAACAGTTTTTTCATCGTGCGTGGAATAGAGGCCTAATATTGATTTACAAAGTAAAAAACTTGCAATTCGTCACTCATTTCAACATTTAAAAAAGATATGAGTTATGGGTTACCTCTAAATAATACGTTCTTTAAAGCCACGTGATTTTAATTAAAAATCATAATCGAACACGTGGCGTAAAATCTATTAAATAAATTTAAAGAACAAAAATATATATTTCCGTTCTCTTTAATGATTCCGTATATAATAAATAAGAAAGGCAAAAGGACCAAAACCTACAACAAAATCAAAATACATAGATCAATTGTAATAAATTATCTATGAATTTTCCTCTCAGTCCCAACTGTCAAACCGATGTATAAAACGAAACCAAAGAAATCATTCATCTTGAAAGTATATTTTTCCAATAAATTGATACCCATTTTCTATTTTTGTCGACGTCTTCCTCCGTTCCCCGCAATATTTTTAAATTATTTCGACAATTTCCGCTGTCGTATATATAGATTTGCGAGAGGGGGCACATTTATGCGGCGGCCAAAGTATATACAAGGACAACAACAAAAAATATTTGTTATTCCCATGCACGTGACATCAATTATAAAATTGTAACGATATTTTGTCCCGCTGCTATTTTTAATTAATATTTTCTATTTTTCATTTTTCATTTTTTTCATAATTTATCTAGGCTTCATGTAAATGATGCCGTAATTCTTGTTATAGCTGTTCTACAATTAATTAATGATGTTTTAATTAGAATTTATCTGTAATAGGACTACTGTTATGCTTGTACATATCTTATTTGTACAGGCAGCACGAGTTACGAGTTTACGACAAAACAAACCCCTCATAATCCCTCTAACTAAAGTTGCTACTGAGTGTAGTTGATTAACCATTTTTCCGTTGTGTACGTTGTGCGTTTCCCATTCTCGTAAACATATTTTTGGTTGGGACGTGATAAAATTAAATTGACAGAAGTCAATCAATTTGTTTGTTTTGTGACTTTTTTTCGAAATTCGTTTATCGTATTGTATTGTTGAGTAGTGCGAACGCGTACATGACACACAAAACATTTAGTATAGGTACTTTCTTATACATGTTACGAGTGTAGCTGTTGCGCAATGTTTTTTGGAAAAGGGGATTACGGATTTACTATGTTTTGTTATCATGGAAATTTAAATACGGTAAATTGTTTGAAGTATAACGTAATAAAAGAAATTAAACGTGGGAAATTCTATGGTAACACCGGGCGTGCTACCAATGAAATTTAATTGCGTTATTAAAGAAATAAGGTTTTTAATTATAGTAAAAGACTCAATAAAATTATGTCAAATATTTAAGGTAGTTTTAATCTCGATTCAGGCATAATTACTAAATTTAAGCAGTTGCTGAAACAATATTTACATCGTGATATAAACCAAGGCGATAAGCGAGAAAAGGAAGAAAAAAATAGGATTTTTTAGGACAAACTTCGCTATACTGTTCAATGTAGTGAAGTTTGTTCTAAATCCTAAACACATTTAAATCCACATTTTAAGAGTAAAATTAAATAAATATTAATTAAAAATTTATTATGTGTTTAATAACATTTAATTCCAGTTTAATTAAGACAAAATTAGGGTTTTTGTGTCAGGGGCCCTATTCTTGAAATCGGTAGAAATTTTCACTACTTCGGCTATTTTAATAATTTTTTCAAATTTGTATGCAAGTTTTCTATTATTTATTTACCTACTAAGCGAATAATTTCAAATCGATTTACCCAGTCAGAATTGTTTGCTATGGAGAAAGATTATGTTTCTTAATTTAAAAAAATATAAAAAATTTGAAAAAATAATTAAAGTAGCCGGCGAAAAATTTTAGTAATATAAAGAATTTCAGAGCAAATTATATTCCGATTACAAAAATTTCCACCGATTTCAAGAATAGGGCCCCAGGTCAGCCAAATTTACCTCGGAGTACTTTAAAAGGAACGTAAGATTTTCTGAAATTTTCTGAGAATATTCGAAAAACCTAGCATGCTGGTTTTTGCTAGGACGACGTATTATATTGGGATATTACTAGGTCCTACCTAAAAGAAAAACACTTTTGTTTTGTTCAAATTGGGGGTTTTAAAGCACAGAAAAAATAAATATAAACAGATATAAAACTGCATACAAAATTCTTACGCTTATTTTATGATGAGGTGAATCTTTTGGAACCACTAATTTCCATTCGGTGTTTTCGAGAATTTAAGATCTTCAAGAAGAGTTAAATATTCAGTGGAGGAAAATGAGAAGAATTCAGTTTAATTTGGAAAGATTCTAATTTCAGCGAAAGCACATCCATATTAACCGTGGAAAGAGCATCAGGTACAGCATTTTGACTTCCTTTTCTATACTCAAATTTAAAATTGAATTCTTGGAGCATAAGGCCTCCATCTAGCTAGTTTTCCGTGATTATACTTTAATGCCATGAACCAGATAAAGCCTGCAGTATTTCTTTATTGCCATCACAGACGCCAAATATTCCAATTCAGTAACGGAATAATGACGCTGAACTCCGTTGAAGTCGCAAGACATAAAGGAGGAGATAGATTTTCTAAGCCTTCACTGTCCTTTTGAAACAGAACAACGCCATTGCCAGTTGAGTTGGTGTCACATGGGATAAAAAATGGTTTATCAAAACCAGTTTAAATGACATCACTCCAAAGAAAGCGTTCATGAGTTCAGCGTTCAAGCAGTCATACTGAGAGTTTATGGGAAATTTAGCGAAAATTTAATGGTTCGAATCCTGCGGCCACTTATATGGCCACTTTTCAATTTTTGGCCAATATCTCAAAAACTCCCACAAGTAACCAATACTTTCGATTGTTTTTTTAATTTTCAAATAGGTAAGGTCCCACTGAGACTATATGGAATAGTTAGAGAAATTTTACTTCAGAATTCTCTGAATTTAATTCTCTATAATTTCCTGATTTTCTGTGGCTCTATAAGTTCTTTTCAGTTCCTGGTCAATATCTCAAAAACGTATACCAATACGTTCGGTTGTTTTTCTAATAGCTAAGGCATACTAAGACTATATGGAGAGTTTTAGGAAAATTTATTTGTTCGAATTTATGCTATAATTTCATCTAAAATTTATATTTCAATCCAACATCAATCTAGACACTAAATTTCATAACTATTTTATACAAAATTCTGGGATCTATTCATGCACCATAGATCCCAGATTTTTGTCCAAAACTCACTTCAAAATCCCTAACCAATACTACTAACAAAATCTCATCATAATTCGTTAAGAAATGGCGAAGAAAGATGAAATTTTATAAAATTTCAGATACCGCATTTGTTTACTTCGAAGGTCAATCAATTTGTCAGTTTAAGGAATGCCATTAAGAATTTATTCCGTTGGAATGTTTTATTTTGTGAAAAAGGGGTAAAAATGGTAAAAAAAAATCCGCATAACAACGGGAAATGATCTTTTATGATAGTGCGAGTAGGGTAATCTCTTATTTTCCGCTACTAATTTTCCGCTACATTTCATTCCAAACTCGCCTATTGGGTTGATGGGCACACAATCCAGCGTGGGCGACACCTTTATTCAGAGTTTATTGCTGATTCAAGGTTTAGAAAACTAATGATATTTTTTTGTGAGATTAATGACATCTAGGTTTACGTAGTAGCGTTAGTGTAGTTCTATAACAGTTTTGTGGTATTGCAAATTATATGTGGTCTTACTTTGGTGAATATTATTCCTATTCGAATAGGAATGAAATTTGTGCCCGAAGTAACAGCCAAGCGATATTTTTTATACTTTTATCGGTTGGTACAAAAATTTGATAAAATCAAACGAAGCATGCGATTTACTTTTATGTCATAACAAATATATTTTATGAAAATATAAAATGCGTTTTCGACGTTAATATGGATTATTTTTCAGATTAGTTTTGCGTCGGAGTTCATTTTTTGTATAGTTCATTTACAGTATGTGCAACAAGGGCGTGTACGGCAAAAACCTAAGTAAAAGTATAACTACGAGGTTTTTTGTTTTTATTATGAAAGTTTGTTGTATTTTCTAGGGCGCTATCAACCAAAAAAACATAGTAAAGTCACCATCACTGTTAATAATTGCCCGGCTCCTTTTGTACATACTATCAACCAATTTTTCTTCATACTGTGTTGATACATTTTTCCATATCTTCCGGACCACTCCCACTAGAGCGCTCAAATTTTTTATTCCTTTTCATTTTCAGCATAATCTTCATGAGTGCTTATAAATTTTGATCGGATTAGAATTAGGTGCCTGAGATAGCAAATCCAATGTTGTGATGCCCTTTTTGAGTTTAAATTTCGAACAGAGTATGCTATGGTGTTTTGGATCGTTGTCTTCTTGCAAGATCCAATTAGAGTACCCCGCTCTAAACCATTACAGGATAGATTGTAACAAACCTCGTGAATAAATTTTATTTATGAAAAGTGCGTTTAGATTCCGTGTGGAAACGATTAATTTACCAAAACCTTGCTTGATGAAGCATACCCATACATGGAGCTAGGACGGGCGCTCCACAGTTCGGACAATCCTTTTTTTTGCTTAGTTCGCCAAACACGCCTTTTAACATTAAAACCCAAAAAGAATGACACATCGTTAAACACAATATTCGTAAAATCTTGGTTTTTATGTTCATTCGCCCACTGTAGTCGCTTTTCTTTGTATTTTTGTGTTGCCAGTGGTTTGACCAAAGTATTTCCATATGCGAAGCCATATGGGTTTTGGTAAAATAGCATTATTTTTCGCCAATTTTGGCACAGCTAGACCCTGCGTAAGCGAAGAATTTTCACCAATTAACTGTTTGATGGTCTCATCCTCCTTTTTTGTAGTGGTTCGGATTTTGCCTTTATCTGGCAAATCGTCAACAATTTTATACATTGAATAATGTGTAATCCTCTTTTGTACAAATGTTTTCGACTTTTTTTTACATAATTTGCTGCATTCGCCGCCGGCATTTCTGGTCCTTTCAGATGTGCACTTAGAAACACCGCTTCAAATCGTTTTTTATAAATCGCACTCATTTCTTTCATATATGTTATCGGCTAAACAGTTGGAGTTAAACTAATGTTTGTTTTAGAGCGTCCGAGAGAAATCAATAGAGAACCAATTTAAGCCCCGCCCATATTTGTTCCTATAGTTTTAAGTAGAGTTATGCCGTACACGCTCTTGTTGAACATACTATTTGTCATTTGGTTCTTTACGTGATAAAAATAAAAAATCTAATTTATTTTATTGTTAGGGATATTTCATTTGCCAATTTACAGCAACAATGCTATGTATTCATAGCATATTTGGAATTCGTTTAATTCCTACAGAGTAGTGGTATTGAAATTTCAATTCAAGTTTTTAGTTACTGTGCTTGTCACTAGCGTTTTCTAAATTAATTTTTTGTTCTAAATGTTGCCATCTTGTATATTTTATTTTGATTTTTTTGACATTTTCGCTGTATAAGATAGCGGAAATTTGTCAGCGGAAAATAAGAGATTACGCTACTCGCCGCAAATAGCAGAACTGTCACTAAAGAGAATTTATTTTGTTATGTAATTACCAGAGGAAATTTTTTATTGATTTTGTATCACATTTTTCACTAAATAAAACATCTCAGCGGAATAAAATATTATAATTGATCCATAAAATGACAAATTGATTGATCTAAAAGATCAAAGGAACTCGGTATATGAAATCTTGAAATTTAACAATATTCCGTCTTTCCGCCATTTCTTAACTAATAACGCTGAAATTTGAATTAGTATTGATCAGGGATTTTAAAGTAATTTTTTTACAAAATTCTAGGATGTGTTCGTGCTGGCCTTACTGGCCATTTCATAACCAGTCCTTATGTAAAATGGTATCTGTACACACGACAAAAATAAATTTTAAACTGGACCGCTATTTTTAAACTGGACCGCTAACCGCTATTTTTTAATTCAATTTTGTAAAATTTGCATTTTATGCGATGCAAATTTTACAAAATTGAATTAAAAAACAGCGGTTAGCGGTTCAGTTTAAAAATATTAATCCAGTTTAAAATTTAATTATGTCGTGATAAATCTACAGATACCATTTTTCATAAGGACTGGTTATGAAATGGCCGGTAAGTCCAGCACGAACACATCCTAGAATTGTGTCCAAAACTTACTTTAAAATCCCTGATCAATACTACTATCCAAATTTCATCGATATTCGTTAAGAAATGGCAGAAAGACGGAATATTATTAAATTTCAAGATTTCAAATACCGAGTTCTTTTACTTAGGAGATCAATCAATTTGTCATTTTAAGGATCACTTTTAATATTTTATTCCGCTGAGATGTTTTATTTAGTGAAAAAAGTGACACTTAATGAATAAAAAATTTCCTCTGTCAATTACATAACAAAATAAATTCTCTTTAGTGGTAGTGCTGCCACTTGTGGCGAGTAGCGCAATCTCTTATTTTTCTCTGTCAAATTTCCGCTATCTATACAACGTTTTGTATTGATTTTTTACGTTAAAATTTTTTAATAATACTAATAATACTAAATAATATTAGTTTTCAACAAAATAATAATTGTGGCATATAGTGTATCGATTATAATGGGCTCATACAAAAAAAATAACCACAAATGTCAAACACTACCGTCAAACAATTATCGCAAATGTCAAAGACTACCATCTTTCAAAAACAAATCACCAAAATTCATTGGTTCCTTCTTTTGACCAAAAATTGAATTGAACAACCAATTTCAATTCCTTGGTCAAATGAAATTCCACTGTTGACAAATTTAAAATGAACTTTTCTTATCAAGACGCCAACCCATAAAATTATAATATTCGAAAAAGTTGCTCTAGTGGTCAATAGGATAACTTTGCGTAGAATTATTGTATTCCTATTCCAACAAAAACTTGGAATAAAACTATTCTGGCTAGAATGAAACGTATAGCATTGTTGTTGTAAAATTCCCAAAGTAAGATGCTAATAGTAGCCTACAACCGAACCGGTGAGAATATGATACGCTTTGGGAGATTCAGTACGCGAAAGTGAGTAACAGGAAAATAATAAGTGGTGTTAAGTGGACTAGTGGAGAGAGTTAAGCATAATTGTAAATGGTAAATAGCAAATTAATAGATAATTGTGGAAATTATTTGTTGTGGTATTTTAATGTTAGTAGATTTTGTAAAAATTATTGTGCGAACATATTCGTTTCTCTGCTAGAAGTGGTATAAGTATCACTGTATTGCTGCAATATTCCAGAGGTTGTTCGAGAATTGGTGTTATATCCGTCAAATTATATAATGATATATCCCTTTTACTGCCCGGTACCACAATTGTGTGGGTACGGCAAAAGTTCCTTGTCAAAAATGTATGTTTGTATGTACTTTAAACCAACTTACACATTTCTGCGTTCCTTTTAAACTTATTTTCGTCCGAAAAAAAACACTATAACTATACACATAATTGTGTTGGTTGTACTTCAAATCAACCCAATTTTTTTTATCAAAAACGCTATTATACAAACTATGATTTTTTACTCACACATTTGTGCGGTTTGGACTTAAATTGAGCCATTTTTTTTTGGTTGAAAAACGGATATGTAATACAACAGGGTGAGTAAAAAAACATAAGTAGTGTTGCTTTCATTAATCCGATTAGCTTAGCTAAGAAATGTGAAAGCAACAACTTTTGGCTTTAATTTTTAATGCGTTTTAATTTTTCTGTGTCGGTTCATTTTACTAATATTTATTTTAATTTATTTTATTTTATCAAAAAGAACAAATTAAATTCGGTATTTTGCTATCAAATAAGAAATGCCAGATTTTACTACAAGTTAATTTTTCGAAAAAAAAATAGAAAAAATAACGCCTTGCGGTAAACACCATAACCATACATTGGTTTTATTTCCCCTAATCCTAAATTTTTTTTTTCTTAACATTTAAGAAAATTGGCTTTAATACAATGCAATTGTTGTTGTAATCTTTTGAAAGCAACACAGATATAGAATAGAATATTAAGGCCCACGCACACTTCACAATAATTTTAATTTTAATGTCATAAAGATGGCAATGCCAATCAAACGACTAAATTGAAATTAATAATTCAAAAATAAAACTGGAAAAAGGCAATGTTATGACGTCGTAACAATGTTTATTCAAAAATTTTATTGAAAATTTAACATAAATTAATAACATTAAAATTAACAATTTCTTTATTGTGATACTCTTTAAAATAAATAGTCAGTTGACCTGGTTTCGGACAAATCTAGTTGATTACTGAATTTTGAAAAAATGTACATGTCTGATTGAGATTATGTACATGGACATAGTAGCGGGTTGTTCCGTTGTTTATATATTTTGAACTCTTCTACCTTATCCATGTAGCTACTCCTCGTTATTGCGCTGATTTTTTTTTATTTATTTATATAAATTATTACAACTGAATACAATTCATCTGGTAATTTTTCTTTCTTAATTTAGTCACTTGTGAATGAGAAGAGGCCCATTGGCCAGCTCCATTTATACGTTATTTACTGAAATAGTCTTTGCACTGGTGTCCTTAATCCATTAAATCAATTGGTTTCGTTGTCTGCAATCGTCTTACTGCATGGGAAGTGTCGAACATAACAAGAAGCTCTTCATTTACAAGGTCATCATTCTTAATGTACCACGGAGCGTTAACTATACCACGTAGCACTTTGTTTTGAAAAGTTTGTATTATTTTGGTATTAGTTTTCTTTGTACAGCCCCAGAGATATATTTTGTAAGTCCATACAGTCTTTAGCACCTGTTGATATAATAGCAATTTATTTTCGGTTGACTATTCCAAATTTTTCCCGAGCAGCCAATACATTTTCGATATTTGATATTAAGTTCATCTATTTTTCTTTTAACGTGCCCTTTCCATCTGAGCCTGGTATCTAAGGTCATCCCTAGATATTTAGCCTTATTTGCACACGGAATCTGCTGACCGTTAATGATTACAGGTTTGTAACTGACTTTTAGATTAGTAAAATTCACAGGCGTGGATTTTGATTCATTGTGCTCGATACGCCACATTTTGTCCATTTTATCATTTTAACACATGCTTTTTGAAGTTTCGTTGTCGATTCCTCGATAGTGTCTCCTACTGAGAGAACTGCAGTGTCATCAGCAAATGTTGCAACGGTAACATCGTTTAATTGAGGTAAATCTCTGGTGTAGAGCAGATAAAGAATAGGTCCCAAAACACTACTCTGTGGCATAATGTATAAGATGCGAAAATTTGGCAGCAGATAGTAAGAGATTACGGTACTCGCCGCAAGTGGCAGCACTATCACCAAGAGAATTTATTTTGTTATGTAATTAACAGCGGAAATTTTTTATTTATTATGTATCACTTTGTTCACTAAATAAAACATCTCAGCGGAATAAAATATTAAAAGTGATTCTTAAAATGGTAAATCTCCGAAGTAAAGGAACTCGCTATATGAAATCTAGAAAATTAACAATATTCCGTCTTCCCTCCATTTCTTAACGAACTATGATGAAATTTGGATAGTAGTATTGATCAGGTTTCAGGGATTTTAAAGTAAGTTTTGGACAAAATTTTAAGATCTGTTCGTGCTGGACAAAACTGGTCATTTCATAACCAATACTTAGGAGAAATGGTATCTGTACATTTTACACGATAAGTATGATAATTCAGAATGAATCTATGAATTAGAATTTTCACTAGAATGTTTTGATTTTCTGCGGCCACATAAGTTTATTTCTTCCAGCCAATATCTCAAAAATGCCCACAAGTAACCAATACTTTCGGATGTTTTTCTAAAAGCCGAGGTCTGAAACTATATATAAAATTTAGGGAAAATTTTTCGATTAGAATTTTTACTATAATTTCATCTAACATTTATGTTTCAATCCAAAATCAGTCTTGAAACCAAATTTCGTATCTGTTGGTCATGAAACAGCAAAGTTTAGTCCAGCATGAACTGATTCTAGAATTTTTTCCAATGCTCACTTCAGAATCCTTAATCAATACTACTAAACTACTAACCAAATTTCACCATAGCTCGTTAAGAAATGGCGCAGAAATATGGAACATTGTAAATTTTCAAATCCCATGTTAAGTTACGTCGGAGGTCAATCAATTTATCATTTTAAGGAATAGTTTTAAGATTTTATTGAGCTGAAATGTTTTATTTTGTAAAAAATGAATAAAAATGGATAAAAAAATTCCGCTGATTATAAAATAACAACAGAAATGATCTTTTATGGTAGTGCTGCCACTTGTGGCGAGTAGGGTATTATCTTATTTTCCGATGCTAAAATTCCACTGTCTTTTACAGCATTTTAATCCATGAGAGTATTTTTTTGAGCAGAAAGATAAAATTACGATCTCGCCCATTCGTTAGACGGGCAAATAATTAAGCGTGGGCGAGACATTTATTCAGGAAAAATTGCTGATTTAAGGTTTAGAAAACTAATAATATTTGTTTGTGAGATTAGCGACATCTAGGTTTAAGTAGTAGTATTAGTGCAGTTATATAACAGTGTTGTGGTATTCCAAATTATAGTAGTCTAGAACAGAACCGTTAAGAAAATTACGCTTTGGGAGGTTCGTTTTGCGAAAGTTTAAAAGTGAGAGTGAGTAGCGAGAAAATAATAAGTGGTGTTAAGTGGAAGTAGTGGTGAGATTTAAGCATAATTGTAAATGGTAAATGATGAATTTATAAATATACTTGGGTGCAAAAAAAATCGCACATTGCACAATTTTCCACAAAAGTTCAAAAATACCAATAAAATCCAATATTCCACACCAGAGGTAGCCGCACAACTGGTTGCACTAATCTATGCAGAGCAGCACCAAAGCTAAGTGGCTCTACAACTAAGTTTGGGCCGATTCTCCGGTCCCGAGTGTGGCAGAGATATCAAGAAACTGGTGGCTTCAGACGGCGACAAAGATCTGGGCGACCTCGTGCTATAGCACAGCGTGATGACCGCTTTCTTGTAACAACGGTACATTGAGTAAGTACTCGATGAGTACGTGGTACCTTTTGCCAGGTTTATTAGTGAAATTTTTTTGTTTATGCAGGATAGTGCGAGGCCGCACACGGCTGGTGTGTATACCATAACCTTCAAGAAGTGGATGTTCCTGTTATGCAGTGGCAAGCTCAAAGCCCGGACATGAAAATAAGGGTTCGAGGCAGAGATGTGGCTCCAACGAGTCTCCAGGAGCTGCACCAGGCGATTCTAGAGGAATGGGAGGCGATACCTCAAGATTTTGTGAAAACTTTGGTGAAATCAATGCAGCATGGAATGGAAGCTGTCATTCAGGCCAGGGGAGGGAATACTTCTTATTAATAAAACTATTTTTTTTTGTTTATTTCCATGCTTTAATTCGATTTTTACCCCTAATTTTCATGCTGACGTGTACCTCAGATGTTTACCCCCAAAAATCAGTTTGATGGCACGTATAAATACAAAGTGGTACCACTGGAGAGGTATTGAAATAGACTTTCTGCATTAAAATCTGCATTAAAAAAATTAAACAAATATTGGATTTTTTTGTTATTTTTGAACTTTTGTGGAAAATTGAGCAATCTGCGGTTTTTTTGCACCCAAGTGTAGTTGTGGAAGTTATTTGTTGTTGCGTTTTAGTTTTTGTAGATTTTGCGAAAATTATTAAGTGAATATTCATTAATATTCCAGAATTGGTGTATCACTAGACTGTATTGCTTTAAGTGTTTGAAAGTATTCCGAAAGCGATATAAATTACGAGAATTTGTGTTGAAACCGTCAAATTCTATAACGGTATTCACAATCCAGTGTTACGATCCGGATTTGACATCGCACATTCGTAACAATAAAACTTAGTATTGCCTGGTTTTTTCATATCGCTATACGAACACATTGAATTCCCCTCGTATCGATTAAAAAATTATATTAAACCAGGTATTCCGGTCTGAATTACTATATCTCCATTTCACCCGAGTCGGTAAAACCACAAACACATTAAAAATTATAAACGTAAAAAATCTCGTATCATATTATAATGGGAAATAAATTTAAAAAATATTTAATTAATTTTAATTTTTTTATTTTGTTAAATTACGCTATCCAAAAAAATGTGTAATTTTGGTCAAAAATGTAAAATTAACAAATTTATTTTAATTATTTTCTCTTAAATATTTATTTAATTTTACAAATTTTTTATGTTATTTACATTTTTAATTTTTTTGTTGTTGTTGTTTAATAATTTTATGAGGTACTAATAAAAAAAAATACCAACAACAATAATTCAACCGCATCATGAAGAGATATCTTTTCGATTCAACGTCTGCTTACATCGTTTTATTGGTAGGGGATACGAACATATCATAAAAACAAAATATTTTACATTTTTTCTATGTTACCGAAAATTTTTTTGGTATAGGATCGCATCCCTTATAATAATTATTATTATTATATTTATTTTGGGCGATAATTAAAATATAAAACATCACTAAAAACGAGAATTTATGATGTCTTACTTAATATTATATAAAAACATTAAATATTGTTAATAACAATATTGTTTTATATTTTATGGATTTAATTTTTAATTAAACACATTTTTGTTGTATTTTTATAGGGCTCACCGAAAATGCGCCGATGGAATGCGGTGCTAAAGTATTATGTCCACACCCATGCCGATGCGCTGATCGAATAGTTGATTGTCGTGAGAAGAGTTTATCGAATGTACCGACCGTGCTGCCTGATGATACCACAGAATTGTAAGTATTTGCTTTTATTTACCACTTTATGGGCGCTAACTATTATTTTGATTTCAGACGGCTCGAACAAAATTTTATTACGGAGCTACCGGCTAAAGCATTCGCGAATCATCGCCATTTGCGCCGCATCGATTTATCCAACAATAATATTTCTAAGGTGGCACACGATTCATTCAGCGGACTAAAATCACTCACTTCACTCGTACTGTACGGCAATAAAATTAAAGATCTCCCGGCGGGGGTGTTTAAGGGTTTAACATCACTTCAATTGTTATTGTTGAATGCGAATGAAATTTCATGTATACGCAAGGATACATTTCGAGATCTGCACAGCTTGAGCCTGTTATCGCTGTACGATAATAATATACAAGCACTAGCGAATGGTACATTTGATTCAATGAAGAGCATCCAAACGCTGTAAGTACACAAAATAATTATCTATTATCTCTAAATGTATAATTTACACAGAGGGGTATGTAGCAGAAAATCCAATTATTTGTATTATGCGGAATTAGTGGGAGATTAAAGCTCATACCGTTTGTGCTTTTTGACTCAAAAATATTTAATTTTTGGTTCAGGGTGAAATTCAGTGAAGAACAAAAAAATATTTTTGTTTAAACTTTTGTGAGTTTGACAAATGACGGTATAAAATTTACAGATTATGTGGGTGACTACGTTAGAAGAATGGTTTAATAAAAGTGCGACCAAACCGTTCGTTAAGTTTTTATATACATATCTAATTTGATCATTCGTTAAACAAATACAATCAAATTTTGTTTAAGTTTCATACTTTATTATCTGTAGCGTCAGTATCTCGTCTAATGCTCTTAAATACAGAGTGGCCCATCTAACGTTCGCAATTTAATTTTGCTCTAATTTGTTTTATTAGAAAGAGCCATCAAGTAAGGAGCACAATTTCATTCCAATGACATCCACGGCTTGTTTAACAGTACCCCATCCTGTTAACCCAATTTTTAAGAACATTTTCGATTGTATGGGCTCCTATCTCATCAATGGCAACTTCGATTTGATCTTTCAAGCCTTGCATAGTCTCCGAACGGTTAGCGTAACACTTATCCTTAACGGTTCCTCACAAAAAAACAGTTCAAATGACATATCCATTACGGCTGATAAGTTGCGCCGTTCTGTTGAAACCAAATTTCGTGTGTGTGTCTTTCTCTTGAATTCTGGGTAGCAAAAACTCGTTTATCATGGGTCGGTTACGCTCCCCATTGACTGTAAGGACGACACCTTGCACATTTTTGAAAAAAATGAACCAACGAGATCGCCGGTTCAAAATCCATGGATACATGTGAATTTTCCTGAGCCGCAAATGCGATATTTTGCTTGTTGACGTAGTCTCCGAGGTGAAAACGAGCTTAGTCGGAAAAGATAATTTTTCGGTAGAAATGCTCATTTCCTTCAAACATTCCACAGCCCATTTAGTGAACCTAAAACGTTGTAGATGGTCATTTTGTTTCAGCTTGTCTACTAACTGAACTTTGTACGGAGGTATTTATACCGAGGTATTTATACAAAATTCTCATCACAGAACTGCGTGAAATGTTCAATTCTTGAGCACGATGGCGAGTTTATGATGAAGGATGCTCAGATCCAATAACAATCCAGTTTCATGAACTCGCTTCACAAATTGATCCGTAACAAGTAAATTTCTTACAGTTTGGGTTTCTATTTTTCTGTCAAAATACGAATGACGTAGGTGTTGCCATACTCGAAATAACCGGTAGTTGAAATTGCAATCGCTAGATGGGCCACCTGTTATAAGCGCTACAATATTCAAAAAGGCGGAATCAAGCATTTAGGTGTTACACACCTCCTATAGATTTCTGAATCGATAACTACAACGCATACTGCTAGGCTTGCGTGGCTTTACGGAATTTGTTCCATTCTAAATAAAACGCTGGTCAAATTATTCTAACATTCAAATTTTTGAGTTGCACGTTTTGTAACACGCCTTGAAAAATATTTTCCAGTATTATTCTAAAGGCTTCATTAAAATTGCGTTTTTGAGACCGAGTTGAAATTTTGCAAACAGAAAAAAATTATGTAATTAGCGATTGCCCTTGATATTCCGGATTTCAAAATCCTGGATTCTGGTAAAATTTCAAACTTCAACATATCGATTTAAATAGAGACCAAATTCTGGTTTTCAAATTCTTGGTATAGGTCCATAAAAATCCAGTTTTTTACAGTAAAAAATCTTAAAAAATCATGCTGAAACTCATATATTTTGTAGAATGGCATTAGCATTCTTATAAAAAATTTTGAACGTGCTTTTGAAATCTGACTCCTTAGACTAATTAAACTCGACTATTTCTTACCCCACTATTGCCAAATCTGATAAGCTGGGATTTTGTCATGTTGTGTGAAGCTGAAAAATATATACATATAAAGATTTTGGTCTAATCTTATTGTAGAATGTTATTGGGATTCTGAAACTAATTTTTGAACTGAGGTATAGAATTTGGCAACGTTGAGTGAAATTTAGCCATATATGAACCAACAAAGGTCAAATCTATAGTATTTAAAATTTTCGGGTATTTCTTCAGAACTCGGACGATTTTTCAAATTTGACAATATTTAATATGGAGCCTATGTTTTAACCGACTTAACTCGATATGGACAGCGATTGCGATTGTAAATCGAATTTTGGACGAAACTATGGAATACAGCTATACTGAATGATTTTCTTAACCGGTCAAATTTGGAATGGATTCGAGAATACCAGCGAAAAATAACCATGAGTCATACCACCCCGACGAATTTTGTTCAACAAGTACGAGGCAAGGAGAATTTTTAAACCGAAGGACATTTTGATAAAACGCTTAAACGCTAAAACGTGAAATTAGTCTTTCATCAAAATGTTTCTTTGAATAAATTAATTGTATCCCGCGCTTTGTGGCGTGCGGCACAGTCCAGCAGGTCCATTCTGGTTTTCCTATAGGAAAAGGAATTAGGAAAAATATTTACATAGCGTTATTGTCACAAATATCATTTTCTGGTCTACTGAGGCATCATATTTGATCTAAATTAGGAAATATTTTTTCCATATCGAAATTGGATAGGAAAAATATTCCCAATTTAATTTTGTTTTTGAAAAAATTTACACCAACTGGTTACCATACTATGCCAGAAAAAAAAATTTGTGACAAAAATACTATGAAAATATTTTTCCTAATTCCTCTTTCCTATAGGAAAGCCAGAATCGACCTGCTGTTGGAACCACATATCAGCAAGATTTATGCCAGCCAATTGGGCAGCCAAAAACGATGATGGGCGGAATGTTACAGTCAACGGTGAACGGTATGTTCATTCCGCCCGTCGTCGTTTTTGAAGACATATGAACCATTGATTCCGCCGGCCCATAAAGCACACCAAACAGTGACTTTCTCTTTATGTAATGGTATTTTGGCAAAGGCTTGTGGATTATCTTCACTCCAAATCCGACAATTTTGTTTTTTAACGTACCTATCCAAACCAAAAGTGATCTTGATCGCTCAACAAAATTTTGTTTGGAAAATCAACATCAATATCAATTTGTGCTTCAGCCCAATTTCAATAATTTGTAAGCGTTGCTCTGGCGTGAGTCTATTTATTGTGAAATGGCAAATCAAATTAATGACAAAGCAAATGTCAGCTGTCAAATCGGTTGTCACAAACAGTGCCAACTTAAAGATGTGGACTTCTAAAAAGACGCCCTTTACGTGTGGGTAGGTAACGAATTTAAAGATATTCCGGGTAGCAGAAAGAATATGATGATAATTTGTAAGTGGTCGAAAAATTTTGGTACATTCATAAAAGCTCCAATCCTTAACCTTAAGAAGAAATAGAATCGGAGCAAGCAATGACTCTTTGTATCACATCTAACTATTCTACCAATTTTGGTCTCGATAACTACCAGTTCCAGGTTGTCCGACGGAGAGTGTTTAATGTTATAGGTTTTCTTGTTAACCCACGGTCATCTTTATCATTATCTTTACCCAATATCGATTCCTTGTAAATATTTGGGTAAATTCCACAAATGGAAGAAATTAAATAGGTCATTGTCCAGAATCATAACCAAATCTCTATTGGAATTCAATGTTCATCGTACAAATAGAGCTTCAACCCAAACGGATTATTGTAATTCCATTGTCAGAAACTAAATCAAAAACTTGGATGGAACCCAACTTTCATAATGCAAACCAAATTTGCATTGTGGTCATTCTCCATATCCTCATTCAGAATTCATATTAGAAGTCAATTTTGATTTTACCACCCTCGCTTCATACTAGAATCCCATGTTTTGTCATGCTCAAACCAGAATCCCATGTTTTGTCATTCAAACCGAGCCTCTATTTAACTGAACAAATCTCGTATTATTCCAATTATTTGAAAAATCCCTTATAGTTCTATTCAAATAACCCACTTTGTTGTGTTTTATTGAAATATCATTTTCACGATGCAAACAGAATTTTATCTCAATAGTTTAAGATCGTTGGAGAAACGGGTTGGTTTAATTGAAATTGGAAATTTTCCAAATGGCCTGAAAACGGCTTAATTTCAATTAAATTTGCCATTTTCTAGCACCACATCGGAAACTGATACTGGAATGTCATCCGTATTGTTCAATCTGAGTTTGCTGCCAATCGAACAAGAAATCGATTTATCTAATCTGAATCATCTTGAAATCCAGGAATTTGTGAGTATCCGAGATTTTAATTTACAAGTAATTTGAATGAATGAATTTTAAAGGTTTGGTATTATTGTTTCTTAACCCTTTCCTCGAAAGGATGATTTTAACTTTGCTGTTCTAACTCCTGCAACATAAGCTAATAGCTCGGGAACTTGTGTCACTATCTCATATTTATTCTCTGATTTTGCTTCTAAATTTCTGATTTTTCGAAACCATCTTGTCTGTCCAGTCGTATCCGGAAAAAAATGATCACGAATGGTCTTTTTTACCGATGTATTATTGGCAAAAAACCCGACAAAATACAGGGCTGCCTCGCGTTCCTCCTATTCTCGATACCCGGATGATCTTCCTCGAAACCAGTTAGCCAGTAACGCTTTGCAGTTGGCTGATTACGTTGGTCGTCCTTTCTGTACATCACCAGTCACAAATTAACGCAATAATCCTTCTGAGTACCTTTGGTTTACTTCGCCTCTAATAATTCTAGTCACCCATTGCTGTAAAATGATTCCTCCATACCGATAGAGCCAAATCTATTAACCTTTCTCGAAACCGGCTCTATTTACTCGTGTAACATATCAAGCCACTCGAGGGAGGATTAACACTTAACATTCAAGTCTCCTCTTGAACATACTAACGAAAATGATTCAAATCAAACTCTCCCTGGTTTTATTTTCTTTTTTTGAAATAATTATTACGAATCCTCCTTACGAATAATTAACTTCCCCTCCTGATCGTTTCATTTCTGTATTTCTCGTAATTAAGTACTTGCGCTCTTCTCAAAATCCAAGTTTTCCACTTCGCATTTGTCGAATATCGACGCTGCCTTCAATTCACTACTTTCCTCTGACCTTCCTTACCTTATTTTTCAGCAGTCTCTTGACATGCTACCCACCTCACCTTGTCATATATTCACAATACCTGAGCTTTTGTTTATCCCACCAATCATAAAATATATTACCCACCAAACTACAAGTTCAGCATCTGCCACTTCCGTTTCGGAATCTTGGTACCGACTATCCCTCTCGATGTACTTTAATTGTCTAACGAAAGGTTCTACCGTATCATTTTTAACCCCTAAAACTTTACAAAAAGTTTCTCCGACCTTCTGACACTGTTCATTTTTTCGACGTTGTTTCCGTACTTCCAAACGGTAATTCCCGGGGAATGTTTGTAATGTCTAATAGCTTGGCACACGAATTTTTGTTGCCCGCCGTGTCAAATTGTAATTTAAAATCCCGAACGATGGTTCTTGCATCGCATATTGGTGCCCTTAGTGTATACGTGTAAACCGCGTGGACCACTTAGCGCCGTTGTACATTTTGTTTCCAAATAAAAAATATTTCTCTGCGCAAACGGTCCTGACTGCAAATTCTGTTCCACCTACTGAACATTCGATTGTACCTCGTCAATTACTTTCTCAACCTTTAAGATTGGCTGCTTGTCTACCTCAGCACTTTGTGCTATTTCTTGTTTCTATTGTTTCATCTTTCTATGGTTTTGATTCTGCTGTTGAAACAATCACTACTTTTTACGCTATTTGCCGTAGGCACTTGGCGACAATGGTGGCACTTGGTCCAATTACACCAATATTAGTTTTGCTTTTTATAATAATAACACAATAAAGAAAATGATTTTTAACAATAAACCTAGAGTTGACCGTCTTTCCAAGTCTGGTGTCTATAGGATTAATTGCAATGATTGCAGTTTCTCCTATATTGGCCAGACTGGGCGCAATTTTGGAGTTAGAGCTAAGGAACATTTATCTGGTTGCAATCAATCAACTTTCCATAACCATTTAACTTTAGAAAATCATACAGCTGAACAATTTAGACATATTGAACAATTTAGACATATTACATATACAACTCAAAGGCAGACGTTTAGATACCTTAGAATCTTACGAAATTCGAAAATCAATATTTCTTAACCAAAATATCCTTAACGAACAGAAAGACATTCGTTTCTCACCAATTACAGACCCCGCCCTTTTCTATAATTGACTTCGGGTAATTAAATACTTCAATATACCTTGAATTTTGTTACTCAGCCGATGACTAATCGCCCACCTGCGTGATCAATAGATTAATTTTTATTGCCTATTTTTTGTTCCTCCTTTTGTTTATTTTTCGCTTTTTTCTGCTATATATAACTAATTTTTACTTTTACAAATTAGTAGATACTCCTGATGATGATCTAACAAGTCGAAATCGGTCGAGTGATTTTTTAAACTTTTTGAACAAACTTTTTAATTAAAATATTCAAAAAATCTAATTTTGCGAAATAAAAAACAAGTGTTTATAAAATGTTTTTACTAACCATTCTGTTCATTTTAAGGTCTGGCCAGACCTTTTCGAATTTTAAAGTTGTTCTTTTTATATAAATACTCTGTACACCTACATGAAATGTCATGAATTCCTCAATCAACACGTCTCCTGAGATTTGGTAACAAAATAAAAAAAATAAAAATATACTTTTATAAGTAAAAAACACATAAAACGATTTATATACGCCTTGTACACGATTAGGTATACCTCCCAGTAGTACAAATCAGCGCACAAAGAGCGCATAAACTTCAAATTGATGCACCTAACTCCATGCTATTCGTATTGTTGTCGACCGAAAATTCGGCTTTGTTTCCCCTAAAAATTAATTTATCTCTCTTTCATTTCGATTTGAGAATAATATGTAACTGTTAACCGTTGGTTTACCAGAAAAAATATTTTTTTAATGTATTTTGTTGTATCAAAACCAAACACAATCATATATTATTGATTGTGTTTGGTTTTGGTTGTATGTACCAAATGTGTATTGTCATTCAGATACAACTACACATTTTTTTAATTTTGTATACTTACTTTATATGTTATCCATGTATTTCCGTCTGAAAAACATTTACAAACGTCTATTATCTTCAGCTGAAATCTGGAGACTGATAGAAATGAAATAACAATTTTTGAAATGAAATTGATAAACAAGAGATTAGGTGGGGGTAAAAATGCAGTGCATAGAAGAAACCGAAGTAAATTTATTTGTTTTCTCGCTTTGACGTGTGCAAATGTGTCCATCTATTTCATTCTGCTATCAGCGTTTGTTTGCTGGGCTAGAACTTAATATTTCCCGTACACGAATTTATGTTTTTCGAAAAAACAAATGAGTTTATTTCGTACTCTACTTTCAATATTATTTTGTATTATGTTTTTGTCTTTCCTTTATTGAACTGAGAAAAAAATATTACAAGTGATTTTTTGTATAAATTTTGTAAAGTTTGGTGGAAGTACCAAGTTTTTGGTTTTGGAAGCTTGTGTTTTGATTGTATGCGAATGTGGTGTGACTATATAAGAAACAAATTTTATGAATAGTTAGTTTTGGTGAATAAAAATATATTTTGAAATGAGTGATGAAATAAATGCTTATAGATGGAGACGGTAAGAATAATTTAGGTTTCATATAGTTTTTTACTAACCAATTTTTCATAGTATGTCAAACGCACAACGAGAGCAATAATTAGAGCAATCGCTCAAGGATTTGATGAAAATGAAAGCGACCGAGGTGATATTAGTAGTGATGAACTAGAACTAGAAGACATTGTTCCAGAAGGGGATGCTTCTGATGCGGAATCGGAATTGATAATAGGAGGTGTGAGCGAAATTGAAGACAGTGACGATGATGAGATTTTGATGAATATTTTGTTGCGCGTGATGGAACAAAATGGAAAAAAGATTCACCAGCACCGGGGCGTATCAGAGCACACAATATTTTTCGAGAAGCCGGTGGATATGCTAGACGGAGAATGAGTCAAAATCCAATTGACATTTTCAAGTCAATAATGACGGAACAAATGATCGATGTCATAAAAAGGCAAACAAATCGAAAAGCTATAAGTGAAACAAAGATTACAATACCAAAAACCACCCAAAAAATGAAACCAAATGGGTTCCTATTACTGAGCAAGAAATATTAGCTTATTTCGGTATATTGCTAGCTGCATGTGTGAATCATGCTAACATGCAGCATACAAGAGAGTTGTGGAAAACCAACAATAATCCCATGTTTAGAGCGACGATGTCAATCAATCGATTTTACGCTATCAGTCGTTATATTAGATTTGACGATCAAAGAACTCGAGTTGAGCATCAACAAATAGACAAAAGAGCAGCCATTCGTGACATCTGGGTAATGTTAAACCACAATCTTGAAGCAGCATATACACCAGCGGATTCAATAACTGTTGACGAGCAGCTCTTCCCATATAGAGGAAATAAAAAATTCACCCAATACATTCCGTCCAAGCACGCAAGATATGGGATGGAAATATGGTGGGCCTGTGGGTCATGTAGCGGTTATCCTTGCAAGGGTATTTTATACACAGGTAAAGAATCGGGACAGCAAAGAGAAACCAACCAAGGAGAAAGAGTGCTCCTTGAACTTACCAAAAAATTTAATTCCAGTGGCCGCACGATTGTTGCTGACAATTTTTTTACCACCTTAGACGACGTTGAAAAACTTCAATCGACAGGATTGGCTTATAAAAAATACATTCCAAAAGAGATGCTAGAAGACCGCAGCCGTCTCGTGCATTCAACAGTTTTCGGTCTTACGAGCAACGTTGCTTTATTATCATACGTTCCTAAAAAAAACAAAGCAGTTCTTTTACTTTCATCGGTTCACTACGATACTGAAGTCATTGGAATAGCTAGAAAACCACAAGCTATTATGTTTTATAATATAAACAAAGGAGGGGTTTACAGAATGGACCAAATGCTAGAAGAATATAGCTGTAAGCGCCAAACGAAACGATGGCCATTAGCTTTATTCTACAATATCTTAGATGTAGCAGCATTAGCATCATTTATAATCTACAAAAAAGTAAATGATAGAACAAGGACTAAAAATACTGACGCACGTCGACAGTTATCCTACATACTCTGGTGAAGCAGTTGGTCACCCCTCAAATAGAGGAAAGAATGAATAATCCGGGGGTAATTAAAAAATGGAATCAAAAATGCAATCGAATCTTTTTTCGGGAGACCTATCGAGAACAAAGTGCCACAGCCCAGTACTAGCGGAATATCAAAGCAGAAGAAGTCATGCCAAATTTGCCGAATTAGTGACAAATTGCAACAAAAGACGCGCTTTACGTGTGCCTTATGCGCCGATCCTGTCTGCCTACAACACGGCAAACAATATTTAAAATGCCAAAAATGCTTGAATTAAATAAAAACAAAAAATTTGAAATAAAACAATGAATAAATAAATGAATTTATATACCTTAAAAACTATACAAAACGATATTTTATTAACTTTACCGTAAATTTTCATACGAAAGATATGAAGGTCCAGCGAGACCTTTTCGTGAACGGAACGGTGAAAAATGTGTCACGAACAGAAGGGTTAAGTTGCAACCAATAATTACTCTCTGTGGCAACCAATAATTGTGTGTATTACAAAATTTCCGATTTTTCCACCGATTCATGTTTATCCTTTCCATTTTATTCTATAATGTCCACGTTTCATTGCGTCTCAAATGCATCTCCGAACTCGTAATTATGTGGATAAGTATTGCTTCTCGACAGCTCGCGTATATTTACCGAAACAGAAATAACAGCTGAATAACCTATCAGTTTCCGGTAAAGTTTCTAATGGTTAACCCCACAGAGTGTGTTGTCTCTCTCTTGTGTGGGTGTGGTTATTGATAAGTTACCTCTTAGATTACAGCGACCAGGCCTCTCAACTTGGTGTTAATTTAGGCAAGAAACGGTTTCGAAAATACCACCTTGAAGATAAACTTAAGAAACGTACTGTCATTTTAAAAGGGCTTTTTAACATCGAAACTGTAAACTCTTATTTATAAATCGCTGGTTTTTTACCTTTGCTGCCCCAGCTTATTGTGACATTGTGGGTAATGAGTTTGTATAAGATATATATAAGATATAGGATATTGAAGGCAGGGAATTTTCTGTATTCTCGAATCTCTTCGATAGCTCTATAGTACGTTCACCTCTTGAAAACCGAAAGTTGGCAAGGAAGTTGTTTTTTTCTGTTCATTTTTGGGCGTGTGACATTTGCAAACCCAGATAATGATGTTTCCCCAAATAATCACATTTCTGTTAGGACTCAAGATTGGGATCTGGCTTGCAGCTTTATGATACAAATGTTGTCGTGATGCGCTGTAGAATTTTCATAACGTATCGATCTTATTAGAGTTCATATTTTTCACATGACAGGTCACAAATTACATTTAGCATTGTCCAACTACCCTCGTGCAGAAGTAAAAGGATTTCCGCTCTATTTGGTTAAGCTAAACTTTCTGAAAAGCACAGTAGAAAATTACTTATATACCTAGAGATACCTAATCCGCTCTCTCAGCAAGCTTACTTGCTCTTGAGAACTTGCTCTCTCTCACGTGAGCTCCCATTATTAATGAGTTTCTATATTACAAGCGCTTCTGATCTTAGACAATTTTATGTTATTAGTGAATCTGCTCTCTAGTGATCAAGTTGATATTTCTTCAAATCCTCGTTTTGCTATGGAAATTATTTTATAAATAAAAGCCCAAGTCTTTTATTCTAGTGGCTTCCTCGGTGCTGTAATTCCTAAATTTGTTGTCAGTCTTGTCGATTGATTTAACTCATGAATCTTTATGAAGCTTTTATTTTCTTTGCTAATTTTTTTAACCTGCAGCGTCCACACATTTGTCAAACACTGCAAAGGTTCTAAGTCGTCTGCGACGATCTTCTGTGACAACACTTTTGAGGCGGAAGTAGATTGATACTTCTACTTGCAGCAAGGCTAGATATGATTTAGTTTTAAATAAAGTCCAGTTATATCTCGAACATTACACTTACGCGTCATAGACGTTTAAAATGATATTTACGTACCAGTATAGATCAAGCAGCAGTAGCTTCGCATGCTACTTTCACGCATTCGAATAGGACCAAAGTGTTTAATATTCCATCCGAGTAGAATTAGAATTTTTTTAGAAAAAAAAATTTGAAAATTCAGACGAAAAGTTTGGAGGGTAAATTAGGCTGTCACTCAAAAATGAAATCAATCCCGTTTATTAAAGTTTGCACGGATGAGAAATAAAGTGATCCACGCCTAAATCGATAATAATTTTGGGACTAACAATTTTTTTTTTTTTTTTTTTTTGTTAGAAGCTAGGGCATCTACTAAGGCTTGGCCATCTAACTCTATTGGGTATACTATTGCGTTGATTTTCACGTCGAGTTGTTTCGCTTCTGTTAGCATCGTTCGTTTCCACGTTACCGCTGGTCATCCAGAGACGGCTTCTCCATTGTGGGATTATAGTGAAGTTTCTGATAAAATAAAAATGACAAAAAACTTTAAAACAGCCCAAACAGTGTAAATCTGCACTTCAAAAAATCTGTTATGCAAAACGAAATAAATTGTTAAAAAATAAGTTCACAATGGCAACATAAAAATTGTTTATGTTTTCTAGAACGCAACATATTTATGCAGTAGAGCAATCGTAGATTTTTTTAAATTTTAAATTTCTGCTATGGTAGAAAATGTAGTGGCGATTCGATCGTCAATGACAAGGCATCGTAAAGATGTCTAAGTAAATCGAAATATGCTCTCGTGTGGTACTGGCCCTACCGCATCTTTTGCAGAAGCTAACATAATTATGCATCGCGTCGAAGCATTTTCTATGTTAGAATAATAAAAACCGAAATAACGGCCGCATAATTATGTTGGCTTCTACAAAAGATGTAATAGGGGTCAGTTCTACACGATAGTATACTTCGATTTACTTAGACATTTCTACGATGCCTTGTCAATGGCTTTCGAATGGTTGAATTTTTCGATATAGTATAATTTAAATCATAATTATATATTTTTTTATTTTTGATTTTAATGACGTAAAATAAATTTAGAAAAATATATTTTTTATGTTTCATGTTTAAAAGGTGTACCATTCTTAATTTAAAGTGTAACATTATCACACTTGTTGACTGTTATAAGGTTTTACGTCAATTTGTCAGAAACTTCACACTGTCCATTGTGAGGCCATTGACCAATCCATCCCTACTTACGCTTTCTTAATTCGGTCCCAGACTGTTTGGTTCCTTTATCTATGGAGCTCATCATTTGTTATTTTGTTAGGCCACAAGCACCTCAGTATTCACAATTTTTTTACAAATAGCTGTAGCTTATTGTTGAAATTATGTGGATGCCTGCATGGTTTCGCAATTGTGGAAAAACACTAATTTCACACACAAATCTTAGTGTGGTGTTGCGGGATAGGTTCTTCTTGGTTCAAATGTATATGTGTTGATATTGGTGTGCTTAGTCTCATCGTTTTAGCTTAGTTATCGTTGGGACACGCCTTATCCTACTTATGACACTATCTACGCAAAAGTCTAATGTTCGAGCAATCATTCTTATTTATGTTTCCTAGAATAAACAAGCAAGTTTTGGCCGTTTGTCTATGTATTTTAGTATAGTAGATTTCCAGTGTTCAAAATGAGTTTGCAAATTAATAATTGTTATAAATAAGCACAATATTTAAGTTATCGCCCAAAGTGTATCTAGCGTCAGAAGAAATGACGATGAATTTTATAAATGCCAGAATAGAAAATGATTTACAAATGGAAAATTTTACAACAAGGATTCATGGGAGTATCATACGTACAAAATAAACATTCCAAACCTAAAAAAACCGGGTGTGTAACGAAATCCCGATTTTCAAAATCCCGTTTTTTTCTAAATCCCGGTTTTAAAAATCCCGGTTTTCAAAATCCCGCTTTTATATAAAAAAAAATATTTTAGGAAATCCCGGTTTGAATTTTTAAAATTTGGCATGTGAGAAACTGGGACTGTTGAATGATTTTTTTACAAAATTCAAAAATGGGTTTGCAACAAAGTTCTAGAAAGTGATGGCTAAGGGAAAGAATTTGGATGGAAGGCTAAGTGCCCGTGAGAGTTATCGAAGCCGTCAGCCTCTACAATTATTGCATTTCAAAACGTTGCATTAATATAATATTGCTTTTTTTTATTAATCTTGCAAAGCCATCAAAAACTAGGAATTCGACTAATACTAGAACGGGTGTCAATATATAGCACTGTTGTAGTTTGACAAAAAAAATGGGAGTTCAGTTTTTTCCGACTGCGACTCCGATAAAATAGCACCGACTTCCGCCTCTGATTTCGCAGCCTTGGTTTTTTCTAGTAAATGATGAAGGCTTTTTTATGTTAAAATATTTTTTTTTTTAAATCAAGACTTTAAAACTAGACGAAAAGAAAACCAGAGTTTCGAAAACCGATATTTTTAAAACTTGGATTCCGGGATTTTGAAACCGGGATTGATTTGATAGTACATACAACCAAAAAACCATTATAAATATTATTGTTATTTTATTGTCGAAAAGTCGTTGTTGATGCGGGTATAAGTGAACCACTGCAAAAGCTACGGAAAAAATTATCAAACATTATGGACCGATATAAAGTTAGCTGTAATAAATGTATTTTAATTTAATGTTTTCAATTTTTAATGTAATTTAATTATTTTATTTAAGAAAATAATTCAACCACCTACTAGTTCTGGTACAGAATATCCCAGCGAGATAGCCAACAACCAACACAATTGTGTGTATAGTACAGAGTTTTTTTCAGGCGAAAATAAGTTTTAAAAGAATGCACAAATGTGTAAGTTGGATGAACACAAATACAAAAATAAATTTTTGACATTTTTGCCCGATTAACATGATTGCCGGACTGTTCGGATTTAAGTTCGGATAAGTTTACCGGATTTACGCCGCAATGGCGACTCTCTTGAGTATGTGTTTACAGATCCTAGATGTAAAATCACGGAATAAATGATGTGTCTAAGATAAGCGGTTATTAATTTATTATAATATACAAGGTTTATTACAGCAATAATGAAAAATATAAAATTGATTACTTAATTTTACACATATAGACAATATAAGTAAAGTTTAGTAAGCCAATTGAACAAAATTTTGGCACCCAAATTTATTAAAGAAACAAACCATTGCATACATTTTAGGGTTAAATGCCCCTAAAATGTATGCAATGGTTTGTTCGATACTAAAATTTGTTTTCTCAGGTTGATTAGAATGTCATGTAATTTGGAGAATTTAAATAGTTCACACTCGTAGCCTAAAATGGAGTACATATGTTGCTGACATCATCTTAGTTGATAAAACTGTACCTTGTAATCCATTCATACAGTCGGTGCCGTATCATTTGTGAAAATTACAATTCTTTATCTTTGTTAAGATGCAACGCTCTCACCTTGTGGTAGTAGCAATCCACAAATGAGTACAGAATTATGAGCGATCTATGACATTTTGAAATTCACAATCAAAATATTTTGAGCTCGTTCAGTTGTGCACGAAAGTGGGGAGTTCAGTCAACATTACTCCAACCTCTCCCAAAAATTTAATATTTTGAATAAATTTATTCTAAAATTAGGTAATATTTATGAGCTGTCAATCTGAAACTTTGACTTTATTTATTTAAATTCCTTCCCAATGACCTCAAAAATTTTTGTTTGTAGATTTAGAGAAAAATTTTCATTTTTATAAGGTGGATGAGGGCGGGCCAGCTCAACAAGGGTTACTCAATTAGTTAAGCGTTAAAATACCGGAGAACCTCGCATCTACAGGGGTAATTTATTTTTCAATGAGTCAATCAATGAAGCATATCGTTATATCTGATAAGCGACCCATTTCATTTTATCTCTCTACGATACAATTAACTGTTTAAATCATACGAGCAATTCAATTTCTGTATTTTACTTGTTGTGTATACTAACGTCAAGGATTCAAATGCTGTGACCTTCTATTACATGTAAACAATTTTTCTTATCATTTTTTATCAAGACGCACTCATAAATTAAAAAACATAAAGGGCATCATATAAAAGAATTATTTTTACCATTGACACAGTTCCAACATAGAAATTTAGGTTGTTATGCTTGCTTCGAGATATGTATTTACTCAGTGATAAAGTGAAATCTTATAAAGAGGAACAACCTCCAGTGTTCTTATGTGTCACGGATGATTAGGTATATGAAAATATTTACCTGTAAACATACATAAGATGATTGTTTCTCATAGAATTTAAATAGTATATTAAGGGCGACATATAGTACTCGAAAATCATTAGATAAGTGACTGTTGAACGTTGTGAATATATTTTTAAAAAATGTTTAAATTGTTTGTTGCTATAACCCTGCTGGCGGTAGTAAGTTTACTTGCATTTTAAATTTAAAATTAGCACTAACCACTATTCCATTTAGGCCACATCCAGCGCTACAGTTGTCAGCCCTTATGAAGATTTGCTAGAGAATGGAAATAATTTGATCGCATCAGCCGCTGAACCCGAAATTGTGTGCCCAGCTGGAGCTGAAGGAAATATGTGTGCCGATGATTGCAAAACTTTACTGATTTGTGCAGCGAACGTTACAATTCCAAGCATATCATATAAATGTAACGATATATCGTTAAGTGCACCATATTGCGTTCCCGGTAATTTTAATTGTTCTGCAACAGCCAGTTCAAGCAATGCAAATTGTGTAAAAGCTGTAACTTCGATTTTTGTGTGCACAAAAGAGGGATACTTCCCGGATCCAACAAATTGTTCAAAATTCCACATATGTACCGAAGATTCAGAACACACATATGTATGTCCACCACACTATGTCTATGATGCGGCAAGTACACGTTGTAAACTTAAAAAACACAAATTAGATTGCGGAAAAATTAAATGCGCAGCATCACCGAATAAATATGTCGTGTACCCACCCAATACAGCGTATTACGCATTCTGCAGTCTAGCCTCGGGTGTCTCAAAAGCTATTATGTTCCGATGTGAAGATAAAGTTAATTTTCAATTTAATCCGACCACAGTTAATTGTGAATTTGTTTGCCCCGCCGAGGGTTTGTATTCTGATCGCACTGACTCTAGAAAATATTATGAATGCTACAAAAGTGGTTTGAAATTATTAAACCGCATTCAAACGTGTCCGACGTCGTATATTTTTAATGGAACTAAAAAATTGTGTGTTAAAGATGAATCTACTACACCGTTGCTGACTACTAGGGAGGAAGTCACAAACCTTCCTTAATTAGAGGAAAAAAATAAAATTTTAAAAACTTCAATTATTGTATTTTATTCGGACATTGAGATAATCACAAAACCCTAACCGATTTTCCGCTGTAACTTAAAACTTGAAAGTGTTCATCAATATGTGGTCATCGACGTTTGCCTTTCCTGGCATTTTAAAATTTATTCAGCTTTTTGAAACCACCTTTAAGCAGACCGACGATGTTCCACGAGGACATATGATTTGTGGACGGTGCTTGTCATCGTCAGAAACATTGGTTTCACAGATGCCCTAGCGTATGAATACTTCTCATTTTGATTCTTGATTGTTCTACTAGCCAAAAATATTTTGTACATTTGGAAAACTTTTAGCAAAGTGAAGGAAGCGTTAAAGATATCTTTGCACTACTCATTCATAACTATTGTCGGACGACTTGCTCAATTGAATTTACAACCTGGCACTTCGACATACAATTAAGGTTTGCAAAGCTGCCTGGTCATACTTTTGTTAACGCGTCCTATCGCTGATATATCGACCCACTCTCTTGAACATGTCGCCGTCCGTAGTGAGTTTTTGTATATCAATATATCGATTTTGTCCCAAAATGTGTGAAACGAAATGAGTGTAACCGGAAAGGTATAGTAGTAGTATTTGTGATTGTTAGTGACGCGCGTATGTTTGTTTTACTTTACTACACATGTAGGTGACGCATAATATTTTATTTTTAAAATTTATGAAATTTAAAATAAATTTACTTATAAAATTTTATTAATTAATTTATGATAAAAAATAAATACTAAATATAAAATATATTAGTATGTTAAATAATGACACTCCACAGCTCGAAGGCAGACGTAATGTGTTGAGAAAAGGAAATAAGCACCATAACAATTAGACCCATTCTACTTTGTTTTTTTTTATATTCTAATGGTTTTATTGTGATTGTTCCGATTCTACATTGGCCTATTTTCAGTATTCTCGAAAACCATTACAATAAAAAACACAAAGTAAATTATAAAAATACGTGAACACGAAAAGTTAGTTGCGAGAATGAAATATAGATGAAAAATGTGAAAGAATCGGATTTCGTAGGCTAAGTAATAATTCGCTAATACTACAACTACATGGTATTATTCTATATACTTATATAGACGATATCCCAATGTAAATAATACAACATCAGTCGTCGCGACCTGATGAGAAGGCTGATAGTTCAAATAAATAATCTCATCCGTTCGAAACTGATTGTTGTGATTCTACAAATTTGCCATCTATAAGTCAAAAATTCAATTTAACCGATTCGCCCGGATCGCGTTGGACTGTTCATCATATAAATGACACAAATACGAAACAAAAGAAAAATACAAATATACAAAGACATAAATGTGTATAGATATACAGAATATGAGCGACAGCGCATGTCTATAGATAAACATCCATGAGCTTGATGTAAATCGTTGCGATCAAAATATTTTCGGATTCGAGAGAATTGCGTTGCGGTTAATCTGGGAATAAAATCAGCTTATGCGATACACTTAGTGCCCACATACCTGATATCGAAGTCGTAGATACGTTTTCATTGTACACTGGGAGACTCTTATTAGCTCCGAGAATGTGTGGGTTTCTAATGTTCAGTCGTAGATGAAGCGATGCAACCTCTTAAACGCGTGTACTCTAGTTGTCTCGGCGACATTCTAGGAACATCTATCCTTATTAACTGAGGTAGCCAGGTTGCTGTCCGCAACTAATCTGGCAATCAATGTAGAGAAAAACAAATTTTTGCTAAGACAGACAAAGTACCTGGGTTATGTGATAGGTAGGGTGTGCCTTAGAGTGGGTCCTGACAAAGTGCCAGCTATAGCAGAATGTCCCGTTCTCTAGTGCCAGCTATAGCAGAATGTCCCGATTCATACTAAACTGTTCCTTCTTAACAGCACCCTTACCCGATCTACTCAAAAATAATGTAAATTTATATGGAATGAGGCAGCCCAAATTTCTTTCGAAAACATCAAAAATGCTTTAATTACTGCTCCATGGTTAGCTAATCCCGATTTCTGAAAGAGATTTTATATCCAGTGTGATTGCTAGCTCAACTGGAATAGACAGCATATTATTTCAAAAAGCAGAGGATGGGGAAGAGCAATAGAGCATCCGATCACTTTCATGTCTCATAAGCTCAACAAAGCCCAGAAAAACTATAGCATTACAGAGCTTGAATGCCTTGCTGCGGTTATGAGCGGGAAAAAATGTCGGCCATATATAGAGAGATATGCGTTTGTAATTATAACAAACCGTTCCAGCCTTCAATGGCTTATGAATCAAAAACATCTCGGTGGATTGATTCGATGGAGTCCTTAAGTTCCAATCTTTTGATATTATATTTGAATGCCGAAAGGGATCTTAAAATGTGGTTCCAGACAGCCTTTCTCGATGTCTTCTTGAGACCTTAGATTATGACAACTCACCATTACACATAAATTTAAACTCTCCCGAATTTAAAGCGGACGATTACTTAGCTATGATACAGGCATCTCTTTCTATGGTGTTCCGGAAATCATATTGTCAGATAGTGGCAGACAGTTTGAATCTATTTTGCTGTCCAACTTTGCGTCGCACTACGGGGTTACCCGCTGCACACCTAATGGTTACTATACCACTGAAAAGCCCACCTTTGTGAAAGCATATTTTCGCGTTATTCTGAACGAGTCTCAGCCATTTTATAAAATCCAACATTGATGCTGCCAACAATGGACGAAACGTATAAAAAATCACAAATTGTAAAAAAATATCGTTTACTAATCCATCATCCGGTGAGATAATCCCATTTTCATCTCGTACACAGCTTGCTTTGGTTTCCAAAGCTATTTCAGAGAAATATTATTGACAAATCTTAGGACCACCCCAGCTATGCAGCAATTTATTTTAATATTTTATGTTAGCTTTGGAGATAAATAATCAGCTCGCATCGCTCGGAGAATGAACGATGTGATTAATGTTTCTATCCCACAAGTGTAAATAATGCATTTACATAAATTAGTGGTACGACTGGTTGCTCCATGGGTTCGGATCTTCTTATTTCGGCTTCGTAAAGTAAAATGGGAAGCTGGAATCTCAAAACATAACTCAGTTCTCAAAAAATATAGCTCAAGTGTGCAACAAGCCTCAACCTTTCCCACGACGAATTTTTCTATTCATGGATTTTTCTTGCAAAATGCGCTCTTTATGTTTTTGTAGATATGTAGATTATTGATCGATTTATCTAAAGACACTTGCAGCTCGACTGTTGCAGTTCCGCCATCTCTTTCGAATCGTCAATGGTACTCCTCAACAAGTTTACTATCATAACTACTCGGTACCGAGCCTAACTCAATTTGTACATCATTGTCAAAAGACATAAGATTTTGGTAAAGTTCAGCCAAATCCTAGACAAACCCTATGATGTTGATGCTCTCATCGGATCGTTGTTTCATTATTGTTGGTAGTGTTGTTTGTAACCGCTTCAAAAGTCATTTTTTCGACAAGTGTTACTTCTCCTTTATTTAACCGAACTTTCCCGAGTATTTCATATTATTGTTTGTTTTATAGATTTTCATTTTATTATGAACATATCTGGGATTATTTATTTTGGTACTTACTTTCCGCCAGGGTGTTTCAATTGATTTACTGTCATTTCAGGAAACATTTTTCAATGTGTATTTCGTATAAGAACTCGGCCATGGCTGGGATTTTGTATGTTGGATGGAAATTTTCAGAAGAAGTTTTGGAATATGGCCATTTGGGTCGTAACGCGGCCATTTATTATCCGATTTTTATGGGATTGGGTATGTTGTATAAAAATGGGATTCTTAAATGGTTTTTAAAGAATTTCTATAACATGGCCCCACCTGAGACGGAACCCGGCCATTCCTTAACCGATTATGATTGAAATTGTATCAACGATTATAATCGCCATGGAACACACTTTGTGGAAGCAATAAAATAACATCAACAAGCCCAAGTTTGTAGTAGGAGTTACTCATCACTAATCGGTAGCGGCAATTCGTGCCATCAAACCTATTGGCCATCGTATTTGCGTACTTAAGTTCCATGGCCGTCATTTCCAACGTATCCAAGCCCCAAGTAAAAACAAACTCGATTGAACCAAGCATGCTATCTACAAACAACATCATGGAATCGTTTTGAGCAAAATTCTACAATCCGATATCAAAATATTAGTGGCTACTTCAAATATTCAGATCAGAGGTGTTCACATTGCGGCACCATCAATTTGAACTCCGTACGTTCTGTTTTAATCACCACAGAAACATGAACCATTGAGCTAATCAGGATCTAGAATTATAGATATCAGTACAAAATAGCGAGTCAAATAAATCGAAATATTCCTTCCATCTATATGTTACGGTTAAAGTCGGAAATCGGTAAATACCGGAAATTTGTATTTTTAAATTCCATTAAAGCCGTTAGCCAACACTATTCTATATTACTTTCCACTAAAATCATAAAAATAGCCCGTGGAGTGAAGGGTGAATCATTTCAGGAGTATAGTACTCCTATTCCAAAGATTTTGGAGCAATAAAACAGTTTTTTCCAAATTTTATTCGGACATTTGCCGATTTTGGACTTTAACCGTAACATATATACATAGTACATTAAACGTTTCATCAGACATGTAACGTTCCAACCGTCGAGGAGCAGTGGAATATTAGTTAAACGGAGTTAAAATATGCTTCGGTGTCTAATTTAGGACGGAATCCACTACAAACAAACAACAACTGGTAGGATTAAGAATCTTGGAAGCCTTTTTGGATAAATTTTGGCACGTCAGCGAAACCTATATCAAATAAGATCGCTTAGATCAAGCAAAAAACCAAATAAATGGTTACTGGAGGAAAAAAGGCAGAGATTTTTCGGTGGATGATAAATATCACGGATCGGGAGTGACTAAACAAATGCAGTATACGAAGACACGAGGAATGCAGCCCGGTTTAGAGTATTAAAGTCTCGCCAAATATCGTTAAAAACTAATTTGGAAATTTAGGCGCTGGCGCTGATATGACCAGTTATTAAAATTCGTTTAGAGTCTTGGACGCTCAAAGCCCATGACACACATTCCATCATATAATCGGTAGAGTAATGGCCGAGCTCCGTCGCAGATGGTCCTATTCCCAAACTCCTCCACAAAATATTTAGGAATCCCATTCATCCAATATACCCAAATTCATCAGAATCGAGAAAAAAATGTCCGAGTTCCGTTCCAGGTGGATTCCAGAAATGTTTCGAAGAATCATTTAAGAATCATTTAATCATCAAAATCGGATAAAAAATTGCTGAGTTCCATCCCAAATGACCATATTCCAGAACTTCTTCTGAAAATCATCATAGAATCCCAATATACCCAAATTCTTCAGAATCGAGAAAAAAATTACCCAGGTCGTTCCAGTGGTCCTATTCTAGTAATTCCCCGTGAATAGAGAACTGGGAAAAGAATTTTCATATAATTGCTATTTAATTTTTTTTTGGCATACTAAGGTAAAAAGTTAGTGGTAATTTTTTTGAAAACAAATTAAAATTGGGATAAATTTTCCCTGTCTATTTTGCAATGGAAATATTGTTCCCAATTTAAAAAAATGTACATCAAACTTTTCTTCAATAGGCTAGAAAAAAATAACCTAAACAGTAATTATACTTACCCGGGAATAGGACACTAGGGAAAAAATTTATATCTAATTTCTGTTTAAATATTTTTTTTTTTCGGTCTACTGAGGAGAAAAGTTTGATGTAAATATTTATAAATTGGGAATAGTTTTTCCATATCTAAAAATTATATCAAAAAATTTAACACTATAGCTTATTACGTCAGTATGCCGGAAAAAAAATTTTGAACAGAAATTACATATAAATTGTTTCCCTAGTTCTCTATTCCCGGGGAATTGCCAGAATAATGCCACTGGGGCCATATTCCAGAGCTTCTTGGGAAAATCATTTTAGAATCATCTCATTTTGATCCAACATACCCATTCGCATCAAAATCGAATCAAAAATGGCTGAGTTCCGTCCCAGATGGCCATATTCCTAAACTTCTCCTAAAATTTTTTAGGAGTCCCATTTTCATCCAATATACCCAAATTCATCAGAATCGTGAAAAAATGACCGAGTTCCGTTCCAGGTGGATTCCAAAAATGTTTCCAAAAATCATTTAAGAATCATATTTTATAAATAACCGAGTTCCGTTCCAGGTGGCCATATTCCAGAGCTTCTTCGAAAAATCATTTTAGAACCGTTCCATTTCCATCCAGCATACCAATTCCATCGTAATGAGTTAAGAAATGACTGAGTTCCTTCCCAGGTGGCCATATTCCGGAACTTTTCCGAAAATCATTTAAGAATTCTATTTTCATCCAACATACCCAATTCCAACTTAATTAATCGATTAGGCGGAATCGATCGACAGAAATTGCGGAACTCAATAAAACTGTATAAACCCAAAACAGTTTAATTTTTTGTTTACACATAATGTTGTTTTAAACGCACAATTTTACAAACTACGATAAACTGGCATACAATTATTATCCACACGTTAAATATTGCCCATGGTAAATTGTGTCAAATATAAACTGTTCTACGGTTAAATGTCCACGCTAAATTGAAACACTATAAATTGTTTATGATAAAGCGACCGTCACCCGTTTTAATGCGATATAGCATTTTTTTCAATTTTAGGCTGAATTTTGACGAAATGACTTATGTCATAAAATTGTCACGTGTTGATAATTTTTTCCCACCTCCTAATGATAGGCGCGGAATATTAAAATTGAATGGGAGTGCTTTGTGATGATTCTTATCATTTATCTGAAAATTTCGGTGAAAATTTGAATATTCTATAGCTTTATGGGTGGGCGAAACTAATTATTGGGTGGACAAAATACATTAATAGTGTACAATTCAAATATATAGCTTATTTATTTTTATAATTAAGAATGCTTTACAAACAATTTAAAAATTGGAAAAGTGGAAACTTATAATTGCGCATACAGATTTACGGTCAAAACTAAACGACTAGGTGGACAAATTTGATCAACATGTAAAAAGTTCTATAGGAAATTAGTTATAATTTATTTAAATTAATTTTTGAGAGTGCTTTCCGAATGTTCCTATATTTTAGCCCAAAATTGGGATAGACAACACTAATTATTGGGTGGGCAAAATTCTCTGACACAAATGATGGCACCCGGTATAAATGAGTCTTTTAAATTATTTTATGTTGGCAAGCGTTAGTTACAGTAAGATATATGAAATTTATTTTTTAAGCAACTTATAGGTGCGACGAATAATACGCAAATCATGTGCTGTGTGCCATCACTTTTCACGTAAATGTATAGTGAGTCACCAAAATACTTATATAAAGTCGTGGCTATATGGAAGAGGGAGGTTTTCGATTTATCTGGCGTTTTGGTCTCAAAATGTTCGTAGCAATTTGTACGTTAAATCGAAATAACGACACGCAATTTAATTCTTTAGCCATTTTATGAACCATTACCTAAATCTTGTAATAAACATATCGAACCTAATTCTGTATAATATTTAAAACGATAAACGATTTTAAAATATCATAACATAACATTACGAAAACCATTATCACAGTTCATAATCAAAATGTGTTTTCCGCATAGCCGTGCGCATAAAAATCGCACTGAGTGTTAACATAAACATAAACATTTCGATTTAACATAATATAATTTTTATGTACAGATTCTAATCTCAGTCAATTTATTTTTATTTTTTATTTTTTCCAAATAGACATCTTGCACGAAATCCATTCATATGTGATTGTAATCTACGTTGGTTAGCTGATTATTTACATAAGAATCCAATTGAAACGAGTGGAGCACGTTGTGATACACCAAAGCGTATGCATCGTCGTAAAATCGAAACGTTACGTGATGAAAAATTTAAATGTAAGAGCGATCAAATTCAATTATAACATTTAATGCGTATGTATATGTAATTTAAATTTCATTTCGTTATTTCACAGGTGTGGATGAATATCGTACACGATATGCTGGAGAATGTCGCATCGATACCGAATGTCCAGCTTCGTGTCATTGTGATCGTACCGCGGTTGATTGTTCGGCGCGCGGCCTTAAAGAAATTCCACGTGATATACCACTATACACAACCGAACTTTTGCTGAACGATAATGAATTGGGTCGAATCAAGTCTGATGGCCTTTTTGGACGGTTACCAAATTTGGTGAAGCTAGATTTACGTCGCAACCAAATCACCGGAATCGAGCAAAATACGTTCGAGGGGGCAACCAAAATCCAAGATTTACTACTATCAGAAAATAAAATAACCGAAATTCACAATAAAATGTTTCTAGGGTTGCACAATTTAAAATCACTTTCGTTATATGACAATTTAATATCGTGCGTGATGCCCGGATCATTTGACCATTTAAATACGTTGCACACATTAAATTTAGCCTCGAATCCGTTCAACTGTAATTGCCATCTGGCTTGGTTTTCAGATTGGTTGCGTAAACGTGGATTATCTGGTGCAACGCCACGGTGTGCAGCCCCTTATAAAATACGTGATATCGCAATTAAAGAATTGCCGCATCATGAATTTAAGTGCTATAGTGACGCGGATCAAGGATGCTTGGGCGAGGGATATTGTCCACCTGCGTGCACATGTACTGGCACAGTAGTACGATGTAGTCGTAATAAATTAAATGAAATACCACGTGGTATACCCGCCGAAACATCTGAATTATATTTAGAATCGAATGAGATCAAAATCATAAATCCGGAACGAATAAATCATCTTAAGTCCTTAACGCGATTGTAAGTAAATTTTATTTTACTATTTTAGGTTATATATATAGGATTTAAATAACGAACCATTTTTATTTATTATAGGGATTTGAGTAATAATTTAATCACCGTCCTGTCGAATTATACATTTTCCAATTTAACGAAATTATCCACACTGTAAGTGTTAAACACGAAAAATCCTTTTCGAGTGTCCTTTACACATAACACATAATAAAAATCTTTATTATTTTTTTTTTTGCAGAATTATAAGTTACAATAAATTGCAGTGTGTCGAGAGGCACACACTAACAGGATTGAAAAATTTGCGTGTCCTTTCGTTGCATGGCAATCAAATATCGATGATTCCCGACGGAACATTTGGTGATTTACAATCGATTACTCATATGTAAGTGGATTTTTGTGTATAGTACTCCCGGTAAATTTGAAGGATTTGAATTTTTTTTTATTTTTTGTATAAACCACTTGAATCCTTTTTGAATATAAATAAAAAAATGAATTCAAAATTTGCGCACAGAAAAAGACGAATCAAATATGATTTGTGTGGTGTGCATGGATAAAAGTACAGTGCAGGCATATTTCATATACTTATCCGATTATTTTATATTTAAGTACGTCACTGTATACGATTTTATCCAAACCACCCTTTAATTTATTATATTTGCACGCAAAATCGCGAAATGCTTAACCCTTTTTATTATACACACATAAACTGCCATCTTTAACAAAAAAAAAAAAATTCTCTCGTATTTATTTCAAGTGCCCTTGGAAGTAATCCGCTGTATTGTGATTGTTCATTAAAATGGTTGTCTGAGTGGGTAAAATTGGATTATGTCGAGCCAGGTATTGCACGGTGCGCTGAACCGGAACACATGCGTGACAAATTAATTTTATCAACACCGGCCAATAGTTTCGTGTGCAAGGGCAAAATTAGCGATGAGATATTATCGAAATGTGATGCCTGCTACACGTTCCCGTGTAAAAATGAGGGCGAATGCCGACCACTACCGGAGCGACAATATGAATGCCAGTGTCCCCCCGGATACCATGGACCTCAATGTGAATTTATGATTGATGCTTGCTACGGAAATCCATGTGGAAATAATGCATCGTGTATTGTGCTGGAAGAGGGCCGTTTTAGTTGTCAATGCTCATCTGGATACACCGGCGTACGATGCGAGGTAAACATCGATGATTGTTTGGAGCATAAATGTCAAAATAATGGTACATGCCTAGACGGTGTTGAATCGTATACATGTTCGTGCCCATCTGGATTCTCAGGGGAATTTTGTGAAGATAAAATTCCATTCTGCAGCGACGAATTTAATCCGTGCAAAAACGGTGCAAAATGTGTTGATCACTTTACTCACTACACATGCGAATGTACACCCGGCTATTCGGGAGAAAATTGCACCGTTGACATCGACGACTGTCTAAATCACATGTGCCAAAATGGCGGAACTTGCGTTGATGGCATAAACGACTACGTATGCAAATGTCCGGATGGATACACCGGTAAATTTTGTGAAGGCAATCCAATCGCCGTTATGATGTATCCACAAACATCACCTTGCCAGAATCATGAATGTAAGCATGGTGTCTGTCTTCAACCAAATCCATCAAGCTCCGATTACATCTGTAAATGTAATCCTGGTTACACCGGTAAACGGTGTGAATATTTAACCAGCTTAAGCTTCGTGCATAACAATTCGTTTGTCGAAATGGAACCATTGCGCACAAAACCCGAGGCTAACGTAACCATCGTGTTCAGCAGTACACAAAAATTCGGCGTACTATTATACGATGGGTTTAATGAACATCTTGCGGTCGAATTATTCGACGGGCGGATTCGAGTAAGCTACGATGTCGGAAATCATCCAGTCTCAACGATGTATAGTTTTGAAATGGTTTCTGATGGTAAATACCATTTAGTCGAATTGCTAGCGATTCGTAAAAATTTCACACTTCGTGTCGATGGCGGACAAGCCCGTTCGATTATAAACGAAGGACAAAAGGAATATTTAAAATTGACGACCCCGATGTATTTGGGTGGCATACCTTTGGAAGTTGGCCAGACAGTAGCGGAACGATGGCATTTACGAAACTTGGCTAGTTTTAGAGGGTGCATGCGAGAAGTCTGGATCAATCATAAACTAGTCGATTTCGAAAATGCAGCACGACAACAAAAGGTGACCCCGGGCTGTGCACTTTTAGAATCCGATAGCGATGACGATGAGGAATATATGAGAGAAACACCACACATTGTGCGGGAGGTAAGTGTTTTAATCGCGACCTCATTATAAAGATGACGGTTCTAACTAAACCTTATAATTAATTTCAGTACAATCCATGCGACAACAACAAATGTAAGCGGGGTGGTAAATGTGTGGTGAATACGAATGCAAAGGATGGGTATAATTGCCGTTGTAAGCCGGGAACAAAAGGACGATACTGTGACCAAGGTGAGGGCACGACCGAGACGCCCTTTATTGAAACTGGTACTTTGAACTACTTTACTAACATTTTCAATTCTATTTTCAAGTTTAGAATTTAAGTTACTTCTTCATGTTGTAATAATGCTTTTGCTAATTTTATTTGTGTATGCAGTGGGTAGGGGGGAGGGGATCTATATATTGTTTGTTAAGGTCGTTGTAATTATTAATCTCTTTTGTTTTTTCATTAGATGCTTGTCGTAAACAACAGGTACGAGAATATTATCAAGAAGGTGACTGTCGTTCAAGGCAACAATTAAAGTTTGCTAAATGTAATGGCGGTTGCGGTCAACAGTGTTGTACACCAACAGTGGTACGGAGAAGAAAAGTAAGTATCACAAGAGCTATCCTAAATTATAGAACAAGTAATGTTCAGTTATAGAAAATCATCAACTAACACTTCCCGAAAGTTGTGTTTTCCACTAGATTTTCTTATATAAACTTTAACCATGACATTTATGTAATTCAAGTTAAGTGTTCGACATTTTTTTTAAATTTTATCTATCATAAGAAACGCTTAACAAACGTAAATGTTATAAGTCCTGTCCTAGATATTGATTTAGAATTATTCAAGAAATTTTAAAAACTAAAAGTAACTTCTAAATCAAACTGCAAAATATCCTTGAAAAATTGTTTGGTTTCTAAAGTTGATCAAGATTCTCAAGAAAATTTAAAACACTTAGACTTTAATTGTCACTTGAATCATAATAATTTTACACTTGCCGACAAGTGATATTCTATCGAATGATGCGTGGAACTATGATTTTTGTTTGACGTACAAGTACATGGTCAAATTAATATGAACTATATATTTTTTAATTATATAATTTAGTCTACGGAGAATTGTCCGTTTGTAATATGTGTATTGTGCGGTGTTTCTTGTGTCCTGCAAGTGTCACACCTGCCACAGATATGGACACACAAACACAAAATGTGAAATGTGCCGGTATGGCCAAAATGTGCTAAAAACATTCCAAATGAACACGACAGCACTATTTGTGACCACAATCTGTAAAGAGGAACACACTGCTTTTGAGAAAAAAAGCCCGACATTTAAAATGGAGAAAGGCGATCATTAAAATCAAATCCGATGAACGGTTAACATATTTTAAGGCCAAAGATCTTTATTATCGCCAAAATGCCAATACCACCGAGTCTCATCCAAACGATTCGACAGCGAAATAGTAGCAGAACCAATTACCAAAAATATCTCAAAAGCAACCATAAACAACAGTAACAAAGAACACACCAATATTGAGAATAAAACAATACGAATTATGGTGAATACTAATAACCGGTGAATTCGGCGGAGTGGCGATATTGGCGCGAACCAATATCAGCCTAGTCCTGTGCGACACACCGACATTCAAGCGCATCGAGATCATCGCTGCCAAAACACAGGATCTGGACAGAAATTTGTGATTTGTGAGTGTATATGCAGCTCCAATTATATCAGTGAGTGATAGAGAAAAACCAGAGAGATTTTCAAACTTTGTTTCACTGGGTAGAAGGAAAAAGTGACCTGATTATAGGGGGTGATATGAATGCGCATTCGAGAGTCTGGAGGTGTGAAAGAAATGATGCTTGTGGAAACTTGTTGACTCGACTCATTTTGGATTCCGATCTCGTAATCCTGAACGATGGTGAGCCAACAAGGATACCGTCTGTGGCGTCGACTGCCAATGCATTAGACTTAGCATTAATGTCTAGTGGGCTGGCGGCCCAAGTCACTTGGAATGTAACAGATGAGAATTTGAGTAGCGATCATTATTTGATCAGGATGTGATTAGGTGGTGTAAATGTTGACATAGACCGTAAGGTCATTTTGAATAGTAAGAAACGGGTAAAACTGAGAATGAAATAGAGAGAGTTAATACAATAAATTATGAAAGGATGAATGCAAGATTGAAAAGGCTATCCGTAGAGCGAAGAAAAGAAGTTAGCGGGACTATGCGTCCAAAATGACACATATGACCACAACTAAGGATGTATGGGATAGTTTTAATAGAGTGAGAGGCTATAGAGCGAAAGGCAGAAATGCAGTGTTAGGTGACAGAGAGAAGGGAGTGGTCTTTGTACAAATGATGATGGATGTTAGAAATAATTTGGGTGATAGGAATGAATTTTTGTTACCTGATAATGAAAGTGAACTTGTGAATGGCATATATAAGAAGTTTGAACGAGATGAGTTCCCTGGGCTGCTAGAAACCTCCAAATCGCTACCCTCGGAACTAGCAGAGTGAGTTATAAAATGATTGGTAAATTGGAGTTCGAAGCCAAGGTCGCTTTGCTTCGAATTCTCAATCAAGTATGGATGAGTATTCAAATACCGAGAAATAGAAGGAAAGCAGGGTGGTACCCATTCCAAAAAAAGATCGAGGCCAAAATGCAGCAACAAATTACAGGGGAATATGTATGTTGAATATATTTGTCAAAATTGTGAATGGTATGATGAAATAAATTGGTGAATGAGGTTAATTTGTTGCCGGAAACCACCTTTGGGTTCCGTCGTACCACTCAGCAAATGAAAGTGTATAAAAGTTTGTATGGGAAGTAAGAAACGAAAAGAAGTATGTTGTGGCGGTATTTTTGGATATAGAAAGGGCATATGATTACGTGGTTCTGGGGAAGCTTTTTCACGTCCTTACGGACCTGGGGTTTCTTTGGAAAATTTGCAAATGGGTGTATGAGTTCATGAATGACAAAAAGTTAGTGTTGTGTGGTAGAGGGTATAGTTTGGAGAGAGCCGTGAATACAGGCCTCCACAAGGTAGTAAAATCTGACCGACCCTCTTCAACCTGTACACGAGCTCGGTACATAGGTTTAATTCCGAGGACAAAGTCATTTTGCAATTTGCAGATGACTTTGTCCTGATGGGCAAGAGGAGGAAGGCCGAGGAGGCCTTGAGTCGGGCTCAAGAATATGTGAATCATGTAACAGAATGTTTGACTGAATTGAATTTGTGTGTAAATTCGAGAAACTGTTTTAGTATGACTTTTCGAACAAATCGTATGGTAGATGTGCAAGTGTATAATGAGAGCATTGAGTTTGTAAATTTGAATAGGTGTTTGGGAATCTGGATTGATAAACGATTGAATTTTAGAGTGCATATGGGTAAATTAGCCGATAATTGCAAGACCAGATTGAATGCGATTAAAAGGGTGAGCTCATCCTTGTGCGACTGGTATGTTACGAAAGGCGCTAGTGTCATCCAAAATTGCGTATGGAATGGGTGTTTATGGTGATGGGTCCAAAGTCGGGTTTAAAAAGTTGATGACTGTGGAGAATCCTTGTGCCAGAGTGGTATTGAGGGCGATTAATTCAACCCCAATAAACACTCTGTGGTCTGAATTGGATGACTCACCTCTTAATTATAAGAGGTAGTCGATCACGCCAGAGACTTGCGAATGTTGACTAAGGGCAATAAATTATTGAATGAAAAAGAGAGATTAGATAGAGCCAAAAAACACAACGGTCACGGGTGATCTTGGAGAATATGAATGTGTTTTCCAAGATTAGGCCCGTAAGCCCAAAAGGCCTTCCGAACGATCTAATTGTGCGTTTGAATTTTGACGATACAACAAAAGCGATGATGAATGAGTTATCGGTTGAATGAGGAACCCGACTGAATTATTACGAATGGGGATTCACGTATATAAGAATTTGTACAATATGATTTTATAAGAATGAATCAGATAGAAGTATGAAAGGGGATTGATGCGTGAAAGAAGAATTAAAGATGAAATAAAAATTAAAATTAAAAATTTGAAAATGTTTGAATCAAAATTGAATATAAATAAATAAAAAAAAAAAAAACAGAATTTGCACCTTGACTAGAATCAAGGCACCATATTTTTGTGGTTGATTGGGACGTCCTTTTTAATTCGCCTTATGTTTTTATCGATTTTGACCAGGTTCGTGGACTCCTTGGCATCATTTGCAGCAATAATGAGATTAATAATGGTATAAAATTTTAATTCTCGTCAAAAAGTTAGATGATTTAAAAAATTAATGTTTACTGGAATGTATACGGATCGTGCTATTCGTCCGAAATAAATAAAGTATTAGAATGTTTAACTTCCCATTAATTTGTATTTTAACGAATAAAGTTAATCGCATATTTCGGAATACAGAATTCTGAAACTTGTCACTAGCGTATTGCAAAACTTTTTGGTGTTGCAGCAGATGAAGCGAAGTGGCAAATTTAATAAAAAAAATATTAATAAAATAAGTAAAAAACGGTAAATTTTCTAACTTTGTTTTGCGTGCAAAAATGGTTTTGTTGTTTATACCGATTTTATGTGAGACTGTGTTTTATATTCATTTGGAATATGATTATTTGTGCGGAGAATTATCGGTTAATAAATAATTAAGTCTACTTAGAAATGCTCGTTTGTAATTAATTATATTATGCGGTGTTTCTTGTAGTTTAAGAAACTACATCACTCCCTCCTCAGTGAAAATGTCACCCTTTTTGTGGGTTTTGTGACCACCAGCGGTTGTGGATGGACTTTTGGAATTGTACTATTATTATGATGTATGCTCATTAAATAGTAGCGATGATATAAATTGCTTACCAGCGAAAATTAATGATATGAAAAGAATCATACGATGTATGATCTTCAACTAAAAAAAAAGAATTGTTGTGTCTATCAGTGATTGTGGTTGGTAGAATGAAAAAAAAATATTTAAGCATAATATAATATTTTAATTAAAAATATATATTAGATATTCATTCCACCGTTTCACACTGTGCTTCTTTGAAGCAGCTTCGTCTTCGGCTCCTATATGAAACCGGATTTAATACCGACTCTTTTTCAAAAAAAAAAAATCGGTGAAGGAGCTCCAACACAAACAAAAAAAAAATAAAATAATTCGAGGCCATTTTTGGCATGTACATTTTAGTTTAAATTTTATTTTCGAGAGAGTAGAATAATGGCCCTATTCCATGAAAAAAGTCTGCTATCAGTAAAATCTACAGCGAGAAAAAAATATATATTTTACTGGTTGTGTACAAAACAAAAAATGTTGTCAGTAAAATTTTACTGAGAGAACAGTTGTGTTGGTGTTGACAACCCGAAAATTATGCGCAACACAATTTAACACAACCACAAAAGTGCGACAAACAATTGTTAGAAATGAATTAAGAGAAGGATAATTGTAATACAAACAATTTTACAAGGAAACAGTTCTACGCTGACCAATTCATGGAAAAGACTCGTAATAGTGATACAAACAATTTTACACGGAAATAATTCTACACTGAACAATTCATCGAAAAGACTCGTAATGCAATTAAAAAATATTGATCAATTTTCTCTTAATTGTTCAATTGTGTGGTACGGAAAGCACAGTAGGACATGTTCATTAATGACACTTGATTAATTGTATAAATTCTGGAAAATCGGGGGTTTGGGGGAAGGTATACAACTAAGGTATACAACGAAATAAAATTACATTAAAATAGTTTATATTTACAAAAGTTGATTTTTTTAACGTTTGTGGCACTATGAGTAGAAGCGATAAGATCGAAAAAAACTCTTTGATCTGTGTCTGCAAGGTTGACGAAGCAATTATTATTAATAAAAATGGCAAAAGATGGCAAAAAAAATAGCTGAAAAATAAATTATGCACCTCATTACAATAATCCAGTGCATTACAGATAAAAATTTTGTTTCGGTGAATTGTTGTTTGCACAATTGTTTTTACGCACACTCATATTTGTATGTAAAGATAAGAAATTTTTCTCACACTCATTCAAAATAAATCGTTCGTCATTTTTATAGTCAAATGTTGATTTGTTTTTTTTTCGAGTTGAAATTTGTTAACGTTAGTGGTTTCTTGTGGTACATATATAAAAATTAAAATATTAAAATATAGATAAAAACAAAATCGAAATGTATGAAAATGTATAAATTAAAACTTCTATGAAATTATTAGGTTATGCCAAAATGTAAAACCATATAATTTTACTATAAAAACGGAATAATTTTTTTTTTCTATTTTTTGCCATTCTTATGGAATTTTAAATTTTTTTTGTTTTGCGTTTTATCAGTAAAAATAATTACTGTCAGTAAATTGTTTCCATGGAATTAAGGCATAATGTTTTAATTCCATGGAAAAAATTGCTGACAGCATTTTTTTACTGAAAAAACGAAAACAAAGAAAATTTTAAAAATCTATAAGAGTGACTAAGAAAACAAACATTTTTTATTTCATTTCTATACTACAATTTTATAGTTTGATTTCGACAATTACATTTTGACATAACCTATATTTTTCATAAATTTTTCGATTTCGATTTTTTTTTATTTTAATATATATTTTAATATTTTAATTTTTATATATGTACACCAAAAAAAAAACACTAACGTTAACAAAATTAAACTCGAAAAAAACAAATGGACATTTGACTATAAAAATGGCGAACGATTTATTTTGTATGAGTGTGAGAACAATTTTACATACATTTTTTGTAGATGTGTGAACAAAGCCATAAAAAATACTTGAGTTTACATTTTTTTATAGCACATTATATCAGCATATTAACAGCATCACAACTATTCTCTCAGTAAAATTGAACTGACAACATTTTTTGTTTCATACTCAACCAGTAAAGTCTATATTTTTTCTCGCTTTTATTTTTGCTGACAGTAGGTTTTTCCCATTGAAGAAGCGCTTAGAACAATACAAAAAAAATTTGCGTTTAAATATAAAATAAGGTTTAAAGTAGCATTAAAATATCTATGAAGACTTATTTTGAAGGGTGAAGCAGTGCTTCAAAGAAGCACAGGTTGGAACGGGCCATTCTATTCGATTTTGTTTTTAAAAACGTAAATGAATGTACGCATTTGTTTGAGTCTTGCCCAAATTAGACGTGAAACCAACAATATATTTTTTTTATTGAGGTTTCTAATGTAACCGTGTATCATGCCGTGTTGGATGTCTGATCATCACTTGTTCGCACCAACCGGTGTGCAATAAGTGATTTTTGAGGTTGCTTTTTTTGTTTTTTTAACCGCCCCTCGTGGGACTAGAATCTTCTCAATTTTGTTGATTCATTTTTCCAAATGTGACAAAGACGTTTTGCATCTATCCGTTTGAGTAGCCACTGAAGTATATTTCCTTTTCAGATTGTGCCAACCTTGGAATATATTTGTTTCTGGTTTGACAGGTTTTAGCGTAGTTTCATGTGGCGCCGCATAGCTATGGCCTATGGGCATCTCAATGTCACGGAAAAATCAACGGAAAATAAAGTATATTTAGTAAATGTTCTGTTGTTTTTAATTTGTGTTTGGGATGTGTATTATCCGAGAATGCGGACAGTTTTTTATATTCCCGATACTTGATTGGCTGAATAAAGTATCCTGTAGACTGGTTTGAGTCTATCAAAACAGAAAGATTGTTGCTTTTCTCGTATTTATAGTACAAAGTGCTTACGAGGTCGTCGCATCACTTTGTATGGGCCTTCATAAGGTAGTGTGAGAGACCTGTGCGTACATTGTCTATTCGTACGAAAAGTCGCAGTGACAAGTTTGCAGTGACTTCAAGACGAATATGTCGTTTTGATTGGTTTTGCGCATGTTCGTTGGGATGAGTTTGTTCATCGTCCCAATCATGTTTGCTTGTGGGTGATAGGTAGTTGTTAGCATTTGATGTGAACCTAAGAGTTGCATCAGCTCAGCAAGTAGTTTGGTTACGAACTGTTTGCCTTAATCGGTAGTAATGTTGACCGGAATTCCGAATCTATAAAAGTAGTTTTCGGCGAGCGTTTTTGCGATTGTGATTGCGAAAATATCTTTGATGCAGTAGACTTCTGGCGACCGCGTGAAACGATCTACGCTAAAATGTATGTAAATTTATTTGGAGGTGGAAGTGATCCAGCAATATCTAAATAGATGGACTAAAATCTAATTTCTCAAAAGTTTATGAAATACAAAAATTTGATATTTTTTATAAACAGAATATTTTTTGTATATACATTTTTTTAAAATGTACACATGTGCATATATCTGTCTAAAATCGAAATTATGTCTAAACAAATTAGTTTTGGACACTCGCGTAAATTTCTGTTCAAATTATAAAAGTGTCCAAAAATTCAAAAATTTAAAATTGTCCAAAAACCTCACACCGGTTCAATCAATATCGTCGCTGAAGAGCTTGAATATCCTTGAAATCGCTGTTGTCGATATACTGACCCTCCCGTAGGCGATTTAAATTTTCCAATGCCGATCCCGCCAGTTAAGGACCAACTTTTCTGATGCCAAACATCCTCATACATTTAAATAATTTTTGTCGGATGGTTGCATGACTAAAAGGCAAAAATATAAATACGGTATCTCATACATTTATTTGACCAGTTTGATAAACGCTATCGATCATTTCAATTTTGAAATCGAATTCCTCATATTAACGTGGGAGCTATGCTACTTCAGTTTTCTTTCAATGTAGCTAATACAATCGATTTGGATTTGAAAGCTCTTCCGGTATAGCTTCACTCATATTTAACCTTTGGCGAATTTCCGCCGTATAATCCACCATACTCGTTTTATTCACGGTTTCCAAAATTTTCTCGTATAATTCTTTTTTGACGACTATCTAAAAAAAGTGATTCACTGCATAATTTGTAGGTTATGAATATGATACATACATACATCGATCCTTGTAACACAAAAAATTCTAACAGCGGAAAAAAAAATGCCAATCCAGATATTGGGAAGTTTCATCCGTTAAATGGAATTTTTATACCACTTTAGTTTAATTCTTTACACGCTTAATAGTTTAGAAGATCTTTAGTTAGTTTAGATATGGTTTAGATTTGACGAATTACAGCAATACGCTTGGTACAGTGCAGCCAAAATCAAAGTGACATTAAATTGAGAGAGCCAATTGAGAGGAAATTTTAGATATACACTGCGAAGATTTTATAATCGATATTATTTTAATTATATGAAAACTACTAGCGCTATCTATTATCTACCATTTTCAACACTCCTATTATCAACACTCCTATTTTGATTTAAATGGCAAAAATATTCCAGTCGAAAGAAATTCATATAAAAATCGAGTTATGTCGCTTTTGTATATATTCTGTGACTGAACTTTTTGAGTCCTACTACGATCGCTAATGCTTCGAGTTCGATAGCCTAGTACCGGCTTTCTTCTCTAGAGGTATTTCGACTATAATAAAAGTAAGCTTTAGGAATCCATTTTTTTGACGCTGGTACAAGCGGCTACGCCAAGGCGCTTGCATCAGTATGCACTTCCGTCTCGCTATCAGGTTCGAATATTGTTAACACCGATTTCTCGGTTAACACTCGTTTAATTGCGTTGAATACAGCATCTTGTTCACTTCCTCAAACAAACTGTACATCATTGCATACTAACTCCAACTCCAATTAACTCGATAGTCCATAATATCTTCTAACCGCACGAATATCTTTCCGTGTCGGAAGACTTTGCACTGCTTTTACTTTTCAAGTACTCAGTTCAATTGAATTGAACGAAATCTCAAACCCTCTAGGTACTCGATTTTTTTCTAAAGAAAAATCTACACTTGGTCATGTTCAATGTCAACCCTGATCGCTCAATTATATTCAGAATTATCGCTAAATTTGTAGAACCTTCGGCTACTGATTTAGACGGTATGATTATGTCATCCAGCTATGTCGTACCGAAAAAGCCCCAGATTTTGGTTAATAATTCACTAATGCTAAAACCAAACGTTATTCGCTTAAATTGATAATGCTAATCAGGTGTAAATTTGACAGTTAAAGGTCTAATTCCCTCGCAACAGGGATTTGACAGTTCCGCTATGCAAATCGAACCTTGTAAAATAACGATGATCACGATCATCGATCCAGCTTATTATCTATGAGTTGGAGAAGAAAATGATCTTTCTTTGTTAGAATCACTTCGCCACTTTTTCTGCAGGCAGACTTCCTCAAATTTCAACTGGCAGTTTACTTCGAACTGAGCAACAACATTTTTTGAGATAACTGTTGCATTCTTCGCTCACACGGTGCCCTTTATCATTTATGTTACGATGTCGTTGTCTATTTTCGAAATTATAAGGCCACTAATATCACTTCTCTCGGTGAACTGGCGTCCGACCAACAAGTCGATTGATTGCACTTTATTCGGTACGATGTAAATAACTACATTCTCTAGACGAACGTTAATTATTTCCAGTGAACACTTGGTAATTCACATGACACTTACAAATACTTTTCGTGTGTATTGGTGTCACGCTTATTATTGATGTGTATACAGCACTAGGTTTGAACTTTGTTGCAAAATAATTTGATTTGTGTCCAGGTTGTGTCCATTATGGTCCATTTTTTCGGTTAGCATGCTTGCTCCAGCGACCGGAGGTCCCGGGTTCGATTCCCGGTGGTGACAAGGAAAAAATTTCACGGCTGGTTTAGGATCAATGAATTAATCACTCATTATCCGAAATGAAAATATGATTATGAAACCTCATTTGAGGCGGCCAAATCCCTTGATGGGATATAATGCCAGAGAGAGAGAGAGAGAAAATTTATGTCCATTTGGGCACTTTAATGTGTAGTGCCCTATTGTTTTACATTTAAAACACTTAATAATCGCCGTCTTATTGCCATTTGTATTGGCGACATCACATTTCCGTATAGGTTTCTTGTCCAGAAAACTACTTGCGGCTACTAAATCTTGTTATAATTATGGTGAAATAATCTATTTCACTGCGCACATTTGGGAAATTTTCCACTAATAACATTTTCCATCGTTCTCAGTCTCGCTGTTCCTTAGCCACACTACATCTTAAGATATGCTTAGGCAGCATATTTTTGTGTCTCATAAGTCTTTCTGCCTTTCTTTGATTATTTACGGGGGTCTGGGCAACAAGACAAGAATACAATGAAGGGTCCACAAGCGGCCAATGATATATGTTAAACTGAGGCTCTCTCACTTTGAAAATTCAACATCTACCATATTTGATCGGTCGTTTTAGACTCGAGAGCAACATTCGTAATTTAGTAAACTAAACTCTTGAATAGAACCCACATTTAAGTTTTTCTAAAACTAACCTAACTTTTTTTTAAATTATTTTTCCAGGTACGAATGGTGTGCGACAATGGTAAAAAATACGTAAAACATGTACCCTTAATAAGGAAATGCGGATGTTCAAAGAAATGTTACTGACTGCAAGATGCGGCTACCCAAAATCCATCATTTATATATTTAGAAAATACAAATAATAATAATAATAATAATTTTATTAATAAAAATAATGATAATAATAATGATAATATATTATTTAGTGAAAGTAGTGAAAATAATAATAATAATAATGATAATGATGATGTTGATGATGATAACGATGATGATCATAATCTAAATATAAATTTTAATCCATTTGATATGAAAATGAAAATAGATCAAAATAAAACCAAAAATATTAATAGTGATAGTAATAGTAATAATAATAATAATAATGATAATAGTAATAATAATAATCAATCGATTCATCATGTAGACGCTGATGATGATGATGAATATGACGATGATGATGAAGATGGCGATGACGAGAGTCATGAACAGAAGCAGCATGAAAAAAATAAACTTAATCTGTTGTATTCGTTAAATCGGAGGCAACAATTAAATCGGTATCGTAAAACTGATGGTATCAAAACGATATCAACGCCACACGGTAAAGTTAGAATATTATACGAAACATCATCATCGTCGCAGACAGGGTCTTCACTAGCTGCATCGTCGAGTAATTCGATGATGACACCAACGAATAATAACAATAATAATCATAATAATTATATAAAAACAGGCGAGGTTCAAAAGGACATTACGTCGCTATCGGCGGCCGCCGATCTAAAACAAAAAATATCGCCCGTTCTAATAAACGGTACGGTCGCGCTACTATATCGTGGCGAATCGTCTAACACTAATATAAATAATAGTAAATATATGCCAATTACATCAATAACAAATTTTATGTATAATAACAAAGACAATAATGATAATAGTGATAGTAATAGTAATAATAATAATAATAAAGATAATAATAGTAATTTAAACGAAGATACAACAACAAACGAACCAAATAAAAATCCTAAAACTATTCACGAAGAAACCACTATTATAGTATTGCCATCGGCCGCCGTGCCGAATAACGCGGACAACACGATCAATAATGGTAATGATAATTCAGTGCTGCCATCTATTGATCGGCCGCTATCCGAAGTGCTGGGCATTAAAAAAAATCAATTTACACTGTTCCGGATCGCGGACACAACGACAACAACAAAAAAGACAACTATTGTTACACGACCACCGAAGGCGGACGCCGATGGAAATCCAATTTCTAATTACGATTACGAGGATGGTTTAGGCGGAAATGACGACGACGACGAAGATGACGAGGACGATGATGATGACGACGAGGAGGATGACGATGAGGAGGATGCAAGCGATAATGAAACGATCGCAAATTATGATATACCAAAAACAACACATTCACATTCGGAGACCACGCATCAAATTAAAACCGAATTAGTCAATCTAGCCATAATACCGTCGTTCGATCGAGAGCTCGAAGATCGTACACGCAAGTATTACGAATCAAATCACATAAATAGTAATCAAATTAGTAGTAGTAATGCTGCAAATAGTAATAAAAATGGGCGGTATCACAATATAAACGATCTGTCAACGATCCATTGTGCGATGCAAGCAATGGTTGCGATTGCAGCAATGGCCACCATATTTGGTGTTTTAGGTGCATATTTTAAATCTCGTATTTTAGATCAGATCATGATTATGCATTGGTAGGATTTGTTTGGTATTCGGTTTAGGATTTTAATATTACGATTATTTTGTAAATAACACTTACACACCTATACAAAAATAATATAAATAAATAAATAAAATCCAATCAAATAAACAAATAAATCGAATACCAATAAAAAAAACAACAAAACAATTATATAAAATATAAATAAATAAATTATATATATTCCCACCAAATACATAAACAAATCTCTCTTTCTCTCTGTTTTTAATTATTTTTATTATTATTATTATTATAATTCTTATATTATTAATAATAATATAATCTGACTGAAAAATCAAAAATTTATAAAACAAATAATTAAATATTTGAAAAATATTTAAACACTATCATTATTATTATTATTATTATTTATTTTCACTACTAAATATAATAAATTTGTTCATATAAGGATCACGCAAACATTAATAAATATAAATAACAAAAACGAACAACACAATTTTCTAATATAAAATATACATACTCGTATAATATAACAAAAATGGGGTAGCCGCATGTAATTATTTATTTATAATAAAATATAATAAATTACAGTTAAAAATTAATGAAATGAATACTAATTAAACAAAACAAAAAAACATGAATCTGTAAATAAAAGAGCTTTATTAATTACAAGAAAAAAAAAATAAAATATTTTTTTTTAAATATTATTTCATTTATATATAAATAAAATATATATATTATTATTAATTTAAATTATTTAAAAAAAATTGTTTTTAATTATATATTATATAATATATTATTAATTAATTAAATATATTTTTTTTATATCAATGATGGTCACGCTAAAAACAATATACACACATAATTTAAAATGAACATCGCGCGATTCATTTAAACAAAATGGCGGATTTTTATTTTTCGTATAATGTTTCTCAATTTATTATATAATATTATTTTTCATTTGTTTTTAACAAAACTATAAAATGTTAACGCCATTTTGTTTTTATTTTCGGATTCGGTTACCTACATAATATTATTGTTTGTTTATTATTTTAAAAACAAAACAAATAAAAATCATATTTATGTATAATCAGCACTATTTTTGGAAAAAAAGCGTAAAAAAATGAAAATAAATATAAAAAAAATTTGTGTAATTTTATTTAATAAAAGAGAAAACAAAACAAAAAAAAAATACAATTATAATTATTATTAAATAATAAATTTAAAAAATGATGAAAAATAAAACTTTTTGTTTTTGAAAATTATATAAATATATACATATATATATATTTAAAATAAATTTTGATAAAAAAAAATTATTTAAATTAAAATGTATATCTCCCATTGTTTTTTTTTTGTTATTTTGCGCATAATAAATCAAATTGTCAAAACAGCGCACTTTGGTTGCGTTCAGAATTGAAACATGATTTTGTAAGCAACGGTGATCAGATTCCCTTTAATTCAGTTGTGAAAGGTTATGAAGTTGTGGTTGAATCAGAGTTTAAATTAGATCAAAATATTTCGCTATAATCAAGGATCAAACTTTTGAGCATTTGCAACTTCAAATCGACATCCGCGCGTTCTATATACAATTTGCTCATAATTCCTGCGACAACATGATATTCTAAGCAACAATAATCAGGGGATAAATTTTGTTTAAAATTCGACATTTGACGAAAAATAACCGCAGCAAGTATATACACTCAGAAAAAAAAAATATGATAAAAATCATTTTTATGATGGTTTTTTTGCAAAATATTGACTAATTTTTTTGTTGAAATTCCTACTCAAAATGATTATAGGTGATGTATTTAGCACGTTGAGCACGAGACCACCGATGGCATGCATAAAGAAAGTTGTGGTTACTGGAAGTTTCGAATTTTGAGATTTGGCCACATTGTGTTTCAAAACTGGTTTGCAGGCGAACGAGGCGATATATTGAAGCAAACTAAACGTAGATCTACTCATAATTTCATTAATAATCCAAAATAAACGAAACATTCGGAATCCGTGACTATAAATTTTATCCGTTCAAAAACGGCAAGGCTAACCATCACGTTTTTTTGCAAAATATTGATAACTTTTTTTTGTTGAAATTCCGGCTCAAAATGATTATAGGTGATGTATTTAACACGTTGAGCACGAGACCACCGGTGGCATGCATAAAGAAAGTTGTGGTTACTGGAAGTTTCGAATTTTGAGATTTGGCCACATTGTGTTTCAAAACTGGTTTGCAGGCGAACGAGGCGATATATTGAAGCAAACTAAACGTAGATCTACTCATAATTTCATTAATAATCCAAAATAAACGAAACATTCGGAATCCGTGACTATAAATTTTATCCGTTCAAAAACGGCAAGGCTAACCATCACGTTTTTTTGCAAAATATTGATAACTTTTTTTTGTTGAAATTCCGGCTCAAAATGATTATAGGTGATGTATTTAACACGTTGAGCACGAGACCACCGGTGGCATGCATAAAGAAAGCGGTGGTTACTGGAAGTTTCGTATTTTGAGATTTGGCCACATTGTGTTTCAAAACTGGTTTGCAGGCGAACGAGGCGATATATTGAAGCAAACTAAACGTAGATCTACTCATAATTACATTAATAATCCAAAATAAATGAAACATTCGGGATCCGTGCTTTTTTTTGTTGAAATTCCGGCTCAAAATGATTATAGGTGATGTATTTCTCACGTTGAGCACGAGACCACACCGGTGGCATGCATAAAGAAAGCGGTGGTTACTGGAAGTTTCGTATTTTGAGATTTGGCCACATTGTGTTTCAAAACTGGTTTGCAGGCGAACGAGGCGATATATTGAAGCAAACTAAACGTAGATCTACTCATAATTACATTAATAATCCAAAATAAACGAAACATTCGGAATCCGTGACTATAAAATTTATCCGTTCAAAAACGGCAAGGCTAACCATCACGTTTTTTTGCAAAATATTGATAACTTTTTTTTGTTGAAATTCCGGCTCAAAATGATTATAGGTGATGTATTTAGCACGTTGAGCACGAGACCACCGGTGGCATGCATAAAGAAAGCTGTGGTTACTGGAAGTTTCGTATTTTGAGGTTTGGCCACATTGTATTTCAAAACTGGTTTGCAGGCGAACGAGGCGATATATTGAAGCAAACTAAACGTAGATCTACTCATAATTACATTAATAATCCAAAATAAATGAAACATTCGGAATCCGTGACTATAAATTTTATCCGTTCAAAAACGGCAACGCTAACCATCACGTTTTTTTTGCAAAATATTGATAACTTTTTTTTGTTGAAATTCCGGCTCAAAATGATTATAGGTGATGTATTCAGCACGTTGAGCACGAGACCACCGGTGGCATGCATAAAGAAAGCTGTGGTTACTGGAAGTTTCGTATTTTGAGATTTGGCCACATTGTGTTTCAAAACTGGTTTGCAGGCGAACGAGGCGATATATTGAAGCAAACTAAACGTAGATCTACTCATAATTACATTAATAATCCAAAATAAATGAAACATTCGGAATCCGTGACTATAAATTTTATCCGTTCAAAAACGGCAAGGCTCATCACGTTTTTTTGCAAAATATTGATAACTTTTTTTTGTTGAAATTCCGGCTCAAAATGATTAAAGGTGATGTATTTAGCACGTTGAGCACAAGACCACCGGTGGCATGCATAAAGAAAGCTGTGGTTACTGGAAGTTTCGTATTTTGAGGTTTGGCCACATTGTGTTTCAAAACTGGTTTGCAGGCGAACGAGGCGATATATTGAAGCAAACTAAACGTAGATCTACTCATAATTACATTAATAATCCAAAATAAACGAAACATTCGGAATCCGTGACTATAAAATTTATCCTTTCAAAAACGGCAAGGCTAACCATCACGTTTTTTTGCAAAATATTGATAACTTTTTTTTGTTGAAATTCCGGCTCAAAATGATTATAGGTGATGTATTTAGCACGTTGAGCACGAGACCACCGGTGGCATGCATAAAGAAAGCTGTGGTTACTGGAAGTTTCGTATTTTGAGATTTGGCCACATTGTATTTCAAAACTGGTTTGCAGGCGAACGAGGCGATATATTGAAGCAAACTAAACGTAGATCTACTCATAATTACATTAATAAACCAAAATAAACGAAACATTCGGAATCCGTGACTATAAATTTTATCCGTTCAAAAACGGCAAGGCTAACAATCACGTTTTTTTGCAAAATATTGATAACTTTTTTTGTTGAAATTCCGGCTCAAAATGATTAAAGGTGATGTATTTAGCACGTTGAGCACGAGACCACCGGTGGCATGCATAAAGAAAGCTGTGGTTACTGGAAGTTTCGTATTTTGAGATTTGGCTACATTGTGTTTCAAAACTGGTTTGCAGGCGAACGAGGCGATATATTGAAGCAAACTAAACGTAGATCTACTCATAATTACATTAATAATCCAAAATAAACGAAACATTCGGAATCCGTGACTATAAATTTTATCCGTTCAAAAACGGCAAGGCTTTTTTTGCAAGACGTTTTTTTGCAAAATATTGATAACTTTTTTTTGTTGAAATTCCGGCTCAAAATGATTAAAGGTGATGTATTTAGCAAGTCGAGCACGAGACCACCGGTGGCATGCATAAAGAAAGCTGTGGTTACTGGAAGTTTCGTATTTTGAGATTTGGCCACATTGTGTTTCAAAACTGGTTTGCAGGCGAACGAGGCGATATATTGAAGCAAACTAAACGTAGATCTACTCATAATTACATTAATAATCCAAAATAAATGAAACATTCGGGATCCGTGCTTTTTTTTGTTGAAATTCCGGCTCAAAATGATTATAGGTGATGTATTTCTCACGTTGAGCACGAGACCACACCGGTGGCATGCATAAAGAAAGCGGTGGTTACTGGAAGTTTCGTATTTTGAGATTTGGCCACATTGTGTTTCAAAACTGGTTTGCAGGCGAACGAGGCGATATATTGAAGCAAACTAAACGTAGATCTACTCATAATTACATTAATAATCCAAAATAAACGAAACATTCGGAATCCGTGACTATAAATTTTATCCGTTCAAAAACGGCAAGGCTAACCATCACGTTTTTTTGCAAAATATTGGTAACTTTTTTTTGTTGAAATTCCGGCTCAAAATGATTAAAGGTGATGTATTTAGCACGTTGAGCACGAGACCACCGGTAGCATGCATAAAGAAAGCTGTGGTTACTGGAAGTTTCGTATTTTGAGATTTGGCTACATTGTGTTTCAAAACTGGTTTGCAGGCGAACGAGGCGATATATTGAAGCAAACTAAACGTAGATCTACTCATAATTACATTAATAATCCAAAATAAACGAAACATTCGGAATCCGTGACTATAAATTTTATCCGTTCAAAAACGGCAAGGCTTTTTTTGCAAGACGTTTTTTTGCAAAATATTGATAACTTTTTTTTGTTGAAATTCCGGCTCAAAATGATTAAAGGTGATGTATTTAGCAAGTCGAGCACGAGACCACCGGTGGCATGCATAAAGAAAGCTGTGGTTACTGGAAGTTTCGTATTTTGAGATTTGGCCACATTGTGTTTCAAAACTGGTTTGCAGGCGAACGAGGCGATGTATTGAAGCAAACTAAACGTAGATCTACTCATAATTACATTAATAATCCAAAATAAACGAAACATTCGGAATCCGTGACTATAAATTTTATCCGTTCAAAAACGGCAAGGCTAACCATCACGTTTTTTTGCAAAATATTGATAACTTTTTTTTGTTGAAATTCCGGCTCAAAATGATTAAAGGTGATGTATTTAGCAAGTCGAGCACGAGACCACTGGTGACATGCATAAAGAAAGCTGTGGTTACTGGAAGTTTCGTATTTTGAGATTTGGCCACATTGTGTTTCAAAACTGGTTTGCAGGCGAACGAGGCGATATATTGAAGCAAACTAAACGTAGATCTACTCATAATTACATTAATAATCCAAAATAAACAAAACATTCGGAATCCGTGACTATAAATTTTATCCGTTCAAAAACGGCAAGGCTAACAACCATCACGTTTTTTTGCAAAATATTGATAACTTTTTTTTGTTGAAATTCCGGCTCAAAATGATTATAGGTGATGTATTTAACACGTTGAGCACGAGACCACCGGTGGCATGCATAAAGAAAGCGGTTCTGTTGAAACGCCACTCTGTAGCTAGATCACAACAGTGAAATTATTGATAAGCAAACGCCTAGATTAAATCCCGTTGATATTGTTTTAGTAGCACTTCTGAAATATTTTTAGATTGGTCTGAAAATTTTTCATCAGTCGAAACATTTATCATAGAGTTATAACACCATAACCAGTTACCACGATATTTTGTATTCTTTTACCTTACTCAATTTGATGAACATTTACAGTTCGCTGTACCGGACAAGTGGTGCAGTGGTTAAAGCTTCTTCACTTGGACCGTGAGGTACTGGGTTCGAATCCCGTCAGCGGCCAAATCGAATTTTCATCATCGATTACAACCTGTGATGTTAATAAACACAACTAAGACCCTCTGATGGAGTTCAGAATTCAGCGCCGACCCGTCCACGTCAATACAGGTTGACATGAACCTTGCAATGTGCAGGTACTGTAGTTGTTTGAGGTGAATAGATGAATGGGTTAATAGATGTTAACTAACGTGAATGCGTAATATCACTATGGGCCAAAATTGGCACAAGTGTCAACCACTGAAACCTAACCTACAGTTCGCTACACTATACCAGATGTAACCTCGATGACCTTCGAATTATTGTAAAGGTCATGTTAGTCCGCAAACATAAACAAGATAGCCTTTGATTTCAAACATAGCCACAATATGCTTCTATATAAGCTATCTTACGCTGTTACACTTTACAAGCTTACCGCGTAATGGCAAACGACCTAAAATCCGCTCAATGTAGGTTTATATTTTGCAAAGTTCGTATCAGCAGTAAACGGACATGTTTGTTTCTCAAGCCGAGAAATCTATGTTGCCCCTAGTATTAGGAAATATTGATGAACAAAACAGGTTAAACAAGCTATGTTTTGGCCGCAAGGAAATTACTGCCTCTTTTAAAATGGTCTGCTCTGTAATCAGTAATGGAGTAACAACAAAGTAAGTTTTTTATCGTATTACATATAACGATTATCAATATTAGTCCCTTTATTTAAAACATATAAAAACAACTTAAAATTTAATCACGGAATCAAATGGTTTCGCACGAATCGCGTTGTATTCACTGCAAAACTTAATCAGTTGGCACCAATATTTATCATTAACAAACACTTTTGGATTACCAATGATAATCAATAACGCTTGAGCTCTTGTCAGCGCAACATTTAATAGTCGTTCACTATTGAAGACCACTTGTGTTTCGATATTTGATCTTACCGTAGAAACAATAATTATACTTTTCTCTTTACCTTGAAATGCCTCAACTAAGGCCACCTCAATATCAAGTAATTTACAGTAATTGCATTGAGCTCGTATTTTTTGGTTTTGTTTTCGGTACGGTGTTATTACCCCAATATCAGATTGTTGGACCAGCTTACCGTTGATATTTGAATTCACCAATACCTTTAGGTACGACATAACTACTTTGATTTCATGTGTGCTGTATAAACTGTATGGAAGAGTTAATAATTTATAGAATTCACCATGTTTTATAAATGCGAACAAAATTTGATTTACCTGGGTGATTGATCTTCAGTTGAAGCTTCACCAAAAACTGACTCAAATATAATTGGAAAATTTGGATTTGGTAAATATTTCCATTGAAGAATCCAATCGGTGACATCTGAAATTCGGAATAATAGACAAAACTAAAAATAATATAAAAAATAGAATTCATTTACCAGCTGAGCCACACGCCTTCAATTCATTTTGATAAAACAGTTGGTTCGAAACATGAAGGATAGCGCTATGCGAACGGTAATTATTTCGCAGTTTGGTAATAAATTTATTATTGTAATCACCAATATTGTCGTCCTTCTTGTACAACGGGAATTCCATTAATCGTTCAATCATCGAAACACCGTAACCCAAATTTTCCGCATATTTCGAATAAATCACGGGTCGCAACTGCAGTGGATCACCGGCCAACACAATATTAGCTTTAATTGTATTTTGTGTTGAAACCAAACCAGCGATTGGTATTAACGACGATCCTTCCGTGCTACTGCCACACTCATCGATAAATAAGTGTGAAAAGAAACCAGTACTAAAATCATCTTGAATGAGAAGGCCGGATGCGTTTGGCGTCGCTATAACAATCCGATACGAATACAATTCGGACAGATTTGGGATATAATGTACCTTCGTTTTCAAATTCGATACCTCTAATACTTCCGGTTCAATTTTATCGACAAACTCCTCTTGCGACTTCGAAAATAAACGAAAAATTTGGGACTCTGGCAAAAAATCGAGTAATCGTTCTGATATTACGTTACACGAGTAGTTCGATGTAGAAACTACTAAAATATGCGCATCCTGTTTATTTGCCCAAATCTGCAGAATGCATTCGACTAGAGTCGCCGTCTTACCGGTCCCAGGCGGACCAAACAATATATACGGATAAGGATATGATGTACCGTTATACATATTCTCGATTGCAATCCGCTGCTCGGCATTATTCGCAACTGATTGATTAAACCAAGTAAACGACTGCTCAGCGCGTTCAGTAACATTCGACCAGTCAATTTTGGTTCTCTTTGGGAACATGAATCGAACTAAATTTTTTAGTCGCATTAATTCGATCGCTAATTTTTCCTTACGGAACGTAGTCCGATTACTTAAAAAGTTTACGTCGTAATATAGATCCGTATCAATCTTATCCTCAAATTCGACAGTAATGCATTCCTCTTGAATATCTATAATTTTTCCAAATACTTTTTCATTTTTTGGTTGCATCTCCGGAACAATCATGATCCGGCCATACACAGAAATTGGTGGCCGGCTCTCATTTATATGTGGAATAAAAATTCGATACTTTTTCGGAGTTCGGCGGGCTACTTCGCACTGTTCGATCTGTTGAGATTCACGATTGTACGCTTTAATCGCAACTTCACAATACAGATCCTCAACGTCGGCAAAAAGTTTTAGCGCGTCCAAATAGTTTTGCTCGGTTAATTGGTATGGTTGGTTTTCTAACTCGTGGGTTAGTTTAACTAGATAATAAGAGGAAATCAGGATCGGTTTTGTATGTTTAAAATTAGCATTAAAAAATTTTCGAACTTCATAACTCGGCTTATAAGGTTTCAAGTTGTATTGAGATTTTCTAAAAGTTGGAATTATTTAATACGATACATATATAATTTGTAGATACACGGGTAATAAAGTTAGTTACTTACCGATTGTCATAACCTTCGTTACTCGGAGTTACATAATTGCAATTTCTAGGCGAAATCGTAAGTTTATATATCGGCGATTGTTTGTGGGTGATTTTCGCATCTCTGCTAGTTAACATTCGATTTGAAGCTTCATATTGACGTACGATGTACGGTTTGAATTCGTTATAAGCGTCATTACTCGATCGATTTCTTGCTTTCTTCGTTCCACATAATAAATTACCCATTTTTTCGGTTTCTTCACACTACCTACATGCAACGGGAATTCACTACTTTTGGGGAACCCCCATATATCACGGTATATTTTGTATTACCAGTCCTTACGCGAACCCTTCTTAAATTTATATCAATTGTTTATTTTACTATTCTTTATTAAATCACATATTACTTATAGAAATCGAAAACCAAACAGAATTAAATCGCTACTTTGGCTTGTGGATGTGTATCGTGAAATGCGACATGGCATAATAATAAAAAATGAAAACGATACTTAAATAAAAAAATAACTGTTTAAATTACTTGTTTCTATGCAGAGTTGAAAGTGGCTTGAGTTGAAGTAGCCTTCATGAAAATAGAGTAGCGTCGAGTTTTCGTTAAGTTGTTTTGAACTCGACGAAACGAATGGGATTGAGGTGGAGTTGAAATTTAAAATGGCGACTATGAAAAATTTTCATTCTTAATATGAAAGAAATATAATAATTATCAACTTTAAACTACAAATAAGCATATTTAAAATAAAAAAGTATTTAAAAATAATTATATACCCTGTTAACTATTTTAAATACTTATATGCATAAGGGAATATTACGCACGAATAAAATTAAATTACTAACTCTACTCCAGGGACACGATCAACGCCATTTAAGTGTAAAAAGCGAGGGATTGGTTTGGTGTATAATACTTTATTTTGGGTCCCATTTGAAACGCGATATTTCAAAACGCGAATTATCAAAACGTGATATTTCAAAACGCGATATTTCAAAACGCCATACAGTACAAAACGCGATATGGTACAAAACGCGATATGGTACAAAACGCGATATTTCAAAACGGGATATTTCAAAACGCGATATGGTACAAAACGCGATATGGTACAAAAGGTGATATTTCAAAACGCGATATGGTACAAAACGGGATATGGTACAAAACGGGAGTTTAGGACCGGGTTATATCAGGCGGGTGAAGGGGAAATTTAATTTCAGTTTATAGGAATTTAAAAATCGATAGGAACGATAGTATATAGGATCGGTATCAGGTGGGTCGCTGCGCTCCCGCCGCTTCGCAACGCATATTCTGTACCATATCTCGTTTTGAAATATCGCGTTTTGTACCGTATCGCGTTTTGTAACATATCGCGTTTTGAAATATCGCGTTTCGAAATATCGCGTTTTGTACCATATCGCGTTTTGTACCATATCGCGTTTTGAAATATCGCATTTTGAAATATTGCATTTTGTACCATATCTCGTTTTGTCATATCTTGTTTTGAAATATCGCATTTTGAAATATCGCGTTTCAAGCGGATCCGCTTTATTTTACATGTATTTTTATTTATACATACAAATGAGAATGCGACGCTCAACGAAGAAACCAAACGTGAAGAAAGAATGTGAAATGTAAATGTATTTTTGTCATATAAAAAATATGTGTGTAACTCTACTCCAGGGACACGATCAACACCAAGGATGAAACACACCAAGAGCAGCGCAACATATTCCAAACAATCCACACTAACGGCTGCGTATGTGTGTGCACATCAAGCAGCGAAGCAGATTGTTTTGTTTTAGTAGTAAAATGCACTTGTCTCAATTTTATTGAGGTTATGAGTAGCATCAAAGAGCAGTCAATTGAAGCTGCTGGGTGTGGAACCTATTGATGCCGCGACAGATGCAACTTCATTCAATATAATCTTTTTAAATTTAAATTTTTCTATTAAAATTACAAAATATTTGATTTCTTTTATTGGAAATACGTATATTTCCACACGAGCTATGATCTTGTTACATTAAATAAGCGAATAAGGCAATATTTAAATTGGCTGCTCGCTGCTGCTGCTTGGTGTGTTTCATCCCGCATACGTATCGTCGTAAAGTATTGTTTTTTGAGAATCGTTTTTTTTTTGTTTAGAGGGTAAATAAAATTAAAAGAAAAACAATCGATAGTTTTAAAAATATCGATTGATTATCGATAGCAACTGACTATCGATACTATCGATAAACTATCGATGTTTAATGTACACAAAAAAACTGATTTCAAATTCAACTCAAAAAAACCCACCCTAGTTCGTGGCGTGTCGAATCAAGTACATTGGTGTCGATTCCTTGTACATCTTTGTTGGGTATGTGTAGTGGGAACAATACACGGTTCATAGGGAGAATTAGTTTTGTTCAACCCTAACAATTTTTGATGAAATACATTCATTCATTTTTCTACTGTTAAACCAAGAACGCGTGTGTTTTACTTTCGATTATAATTTATTTCAACTCAGTTAAATACATTACAAACTTCTATTTTCTTTTCTTCTATTTTTCTATCATAATAAACGCCACTCGATATTTATTTCAAAATTTTTATTTAAATTTATATCTTGCTTGCTTAAATGCATCGAGTTTTCCTAGTAAAAATAGCAGCATAGAAGAAAAGAACAATAGAAGGTTCACATTGAATCGACACAATTATTACCACAAACAATGTTCGATGGCAGACGAGGTTTCACAAAAACCATTACTTTCTTCGTTTCTTTCCTCGTTTATCTATTATAATACCGGTTTTAATTCCAAATTAAACAAATTTTCGGTGAAACCACACTAGCAGAAACATAAATGAAATGAAAAATATTTCAAGGCTATTTTTGACTTATTCGGCGATTTCCAACAAAGTAGCTGACATCTGGCGAACAAAATGTAAATCATAGTTTGCTATGAAGCAAGGGGGACTAAAACTGTCATAACAATGAATTTGACAATTCTCGTCCCCCTTGCAGACGTAAAAACCAACGCTATCTACATTCGATGAAAATCGCCAATACATTTTGGTTTAAATTTTATTTTCGAGAGAGCAGAACAAAACAAAATAAAACACACATACATATACATTATCTATTACGGCTAGTAGGCCTTGAAAAAGTAACCAAGAAAACAGAAACCTCATGTGTCATCGCTCAATGAATGAAATAAAATTTTTCATTTGAACTAAAAAATTAAAACATTTATTTCTGATAATTCCAATGTCATCGTTGTATCTGTGATTTTTCGTTAAACTGCGTATTCGTATATGCAAAAAACCAAAATAATTTTGACTGTATGCGGCTATTTACAGAAAATGAACATGCAGTTCAGCTATGCTACACACAATTTTGGTTTCTGGTTTCAAACTACTGCGCAATAGATTTTAATTTTTAATTTAAACCCTTATTTTAAATTAAATCATTAAATTTTCTTGTCTTGTTTTATTCTGTTCTCTCGAAAATAAAATTTAAACAAAAATCTACATCTCAAAAATTTCCGTAAATTTTTAAGCATTTTTGTTAAAAAAAATGCTATATGGTTTCGGTTTGCCGTCTGTCCGTCTGTCCGTCTGTCCGTCTGTGTGCACGATAACTTGAGAACGGATGAAGATATCAACTTAATTTCTTCACTAAAAGTTCAAGCAATTCATGGGAATGTGCCCTATTGATTTGGACATTTCTGCGTTTAGGGTGTTCGGAGATATGTAGGGTTTTGTTAACCCCCATCCTCAAAATTGATAGTTTTTTTTAAATTTTTTTCTATTCTATTTTGATTTCATCGAGCATGTGAATGTGGAATAAAAATTTAACTCGTCTGGATGTGGGTTTGTGTGGGTGGTGTAAATATGGGGGTGGTAGGAGTGGTGTTATGGGAGGTGGAGGGGGTGGGATGAGGCGTTTTGGGTTTGGTGTGGGAATTTGGGATTTGGTGGACGAGAGTTTGTGTGGGTGGTGTGTGTGTGCGTGGAAGGAGGTGATAAAGGGTGATAATATGGGTGGTGCGGTATAGGGTGGTGCGGGTGAGATGGGTTTTGTGGTTTTAATTGGATAGTGGGTGGGGATGGTAATAATGTTTAGATGTGGTGGTATGTGGTTGATTGGAGTCAGTTGAGATATGGTGGATTGGGGTCGGTTGGGCTGGGTGTAGATGGGGTTAGGTCGGTATGGGAGTGGGTGGTCGTAATATTTAAAATACGCATTTCACACGGCATAGAAGTTCTTTATAGGCTACAAAAATGCTTAAAGAGTTCGGCTCCGAACCTTTCCCGTCTTTTTTTATTTTCATTTCAAATTTTTTCATTTCGGATTCATGGTCAAAATTTTTACGTCGCAGCTGCGTAATAAAATGTTTGTCCGTGAATCCGAAATGAAAAAAATTGAAATGTAAATAAAAAAAATTAAGGACATTTTTGAGATGTAATTTTTTGTTTAAATTTTATTTGCGAGAGAAAAGAATAAAACAAGACAAGAAAATTTAATGATTTAATTTAAAATAAGGGTTTAAATTAAAAATTAAAATCTATTGCGCAGTAGTTTGAATCCAGAAACCAAAATTGTGTGTAGCATAGCTGGTTTAAATTTTTACGTTTATATCAGCCAAGCTACACACGATTTCAGCTTCTGGTTTCAAACTAATGATATGTGCCTGACGCCGATTTTTTTGCCTAAATTTCCGACTAACTAAATTGATCGTTAGTCACCCAGGTATTGTTAGATGTCTCTAATATTAATAAACCAACCTCTACTCGATATTTAGTTCTAAGCTGCAAACTTAGTTTCAATTTATCAATTACTGATTAGTAATGTTTTGTAGAATGTTAAATTTAAGTTTATATAGCAGATTTTAATTAAACGTCAGATGTGGTTTGTTTTGTGCCATCTTTGAACGATTGGTGTGAACTGACCATCAATTTAGTTAGTTGGAAATTTAGACAAAAAAATCGGCGTGAGGCACACAGCATAAGTCGTAATAGATTTGTATTATTAATTTAAACCCTTGTTTTATATTAAAACAGCAATTGTTTTGTATTATTTTATTCTGTTCTCTCGAAAATAAAATTTAAACAAAAATATAAATCTCAAAAATGGCCTTAAATTTTTTTATTTTCATTTCTAATTTTTCATTTCGGATTCACCGAAAAATTTAATGTCTCAGTTAGGTAAGGTAAGTAAGGTGAAGCCGGTCTAATGAAACCGTGTGTAGCATGGCTACATACGATGAAATATCTCTTTTACCTAGGGTCTACACTATGCAAATTCTCTGATATTTTCTATCAGAGTATCAATGTATGTGTGAGTATTTTCTATAAATTTTGACACTATCAGCAAATTATCAGGAGGCTATTTCACGATAAATTATCATGAAATTATTACGAAATGTCGTCCTTTTGAGGTTGTTATGTTTCATTATTATAAATCTAGTTCTCAGAGTCAATTGGTGTTAAATTTGTGTGCCAGTTCGTCACAAAAACAAATAATGGACAGACGTAGGCAAATTTTAAAAAATTTACTTATATTAAAGAAAATTGAAGAAATAGAGCGAAAAGAAAAAACTGAAAAGAAAAGACGAGAGTTTTGGGTAAATCCGTTCATGGCGAAAAGAGCTACGATCTCATTAGAAGAGGATTTATTACAAAGTCTTCTATGGGGAAATAATAAATCATTTAAAAATTTTACAAGACTTTCTATCGAACAATTCTACGAAATATTGGCAACAGTAAGTATTTCCTGTTTTTCACCTAACAAATCAGAAATACTATGTAAATTAAATTTAAGGTTCAACGTGATATCATTTAGCCATAACGTTGAGGTATATTGCAACGGGAGATTCGTTTCACTCGATGGAGTTTTTATATAAGGTTTCACGAAAAACCATTTCACGGTTTATTCCAGATGTTCTTACAGCTTTGTATGTACATCTACAACCTAAATATTTGAAAGTAAGTATGCAGCTCGATAAACACATGTAGGAAATTGTTTCATTTTCATTTTATAAAAAAATTGTAATACGTAGCAACTGCTTCTTTATTTTTCGGTTTTCTACTTATAAATAATTTAAAGTGTAGCCCAGTAAAATTAATGTAGATGAATTTTATTTTAGATGAATATCACGGAGGATGGATGGCAAGAAATCATACAAGATTTCCAGAATATATGGAATTTTCCCTACACTCTTGGTGCCATTGATGGGAAGCACATTAGAATTTTCCAACCACCCAATTCTGCATCCAACTATTATAATTATAAAGGCTTTCACAGCATTATATTACTGGCCATTGTAGATGCGCATTCCAGATTTTTATTTATAGATGTAGGGGCGAATGGAACAGCATCTGACAATACGATATTTGAAAATACGAATTTATTTAAAAATCTCAGTGAAATAAATATCCCAGCTCAAAATTATTTAGAGGGTGAAACTATGCCGGTGCATAATTATTTTATAGCTGATGACGCATTTAAACTTGACAAACACATGATGAAGCCATACACGAGATGCCAAACATTAACAACAAAACAAAAAATATTTAACTATCGGCTATCGAGGGCTATATTGATAGTAGAATGTGCGTTTGGTCGCCTTGCATCTCGGTTTCGGATATTTCATCGACCGATAGATGTAAAAATTGATACTGTTGATTTAATAGTAAAAACTTGTTGTGTACTGCACAACTATGTCAAAAAATTCAAATTTTCATTTTTTTACGTTGCAAAAATGACAGATAGGGTTGATTTAAATCAAATTTATATTTTTTGAAAGAATTTTTTCGATTTGATCTATACACTATCGCCACCAAATATTATTGTCAACTATGGACAAGTAACCAGACTCGAAAGTGCGCCACTTTTATAATTTGTTATTTATGTTTTTTTTTGCTGTGTTCAAATGTATTTTGTGTAAACTAATATATTAAACAAATTAATAACCATCTTTTGTATTATTTATTATATATAAACTTGTTTACGCCATAATTTTTTTTCAACAAAAACCTTGTCAATTACCAACACAAAATGTGACAAAGGACAGAAATATTTTTTATTTCTTTTTTATAGTAAAATTTTATGGTTTGTACTTTCTGACATAACCTAAAAATTTCATAAAAGTTTTAATTTGTACATTTTCATACAATTCGATTTTTTTTTTTATATATTTAAATATTAAAATTTTTATATATGTACTATGCACTACAAAAAACCGCTAACGTTAACAAATAGCAACACGGCAAAAAAACAAATCGACATTTACATGCATTTTACATGCATTTACATGCATTTTTTGTAAATATGTGAATAATGCTGCCAAAAAAAATACTTCAGTTTAAATTTTTTATAGCATCATTATGGCAGTACACTAATACCATGACAACTATTCTCTCTCTAATATTTTACTGACAACATTTTTGTTTCGTACGTTTCGTATGCAACCAGTAAAATCTATATTTTTTCCTCGCTTTTATTTTTACTGGCAGCAGACTTTTCCCATGGAATAGGGCCTTTATCAAAACTTGATCTATGCATAAAAAATCAATTAACAAAATATGGTTGTTTACGTCATATACTCATCCCATAATAGTGTAATTTTAAAACTAATTTAACCATAGAGTCAGTAACGTTATAAAGAGTAACGAAACAGATGAAAAATGTACACCAAAAAATGCGTGGGTTATGCAATTTAAATAGGTTTAACTTATTTACACAACAATTTTTTATTTCATTTATATCGATTATTGTCATACTCGTGACTATTTATAGAAAACGATAACTTATGGTAAATAAAGTGGTGTAAGTGTAATGTTTGACTCATTTAATTTGCATAATCCACGCAATTTTTGATGAAACTTTTTCCTTTGTTTCGTTATTCGCTATAACATTAGATACTCTTTGGTTAGATAACTCAACAACAGACTCAATCTGGGCATATTTGATCAAAAATATTAGATACCCATGCCAAAGAATATAGTCTGTTATGTGCCCGTGCTAAATTTTAAGCCTTAACCGAATCATTTTCATTAATAATAATGCTCATTGTTTGACAAATGATCGCGAAAAATTTGACAAAGTCGAAGAGAGAATTTATTTTTACACTACTAAAAATTGTTAATGTTTACAAAAATGTTTTTTTTTTTTTTAATTTAGAGTCATCTATTGGAACGTGGAAACTAATTTAGGAGTATTGTCAAAAAAAATGGTTTATAACTGTCATTTCTGATATATTCTGGGTCTCAACCTACCCCCGATTCTAACGTACAGTCACAGACTTATTCTGCACTTAGTCTTATATGTCAGTAGTCTTAAAAAATTGTCTTCGTTAATATCAGTAAAATATAGGTGGTCTTAGGAGTCATAATTTTGACATTTAAACAAAAACAATAATTTATATGTATTTTGACTATTAAAAACAGAAAAATTATTCAAAACAAAAGTCTTTGGAGAGTTTCTAATATATTATTTAACACTACTAACTTCAGAATTTCAATGAAGGCTTTAGTCTTAAAAAAAAGTTTTCACAAGAAAGTTTTAGCTAAGATGGTCTTAGTAGTCTTATCTTCAGAATCGGGGGGCTAAAATATTTTCTGGGTCGAGCCTAGAAACTACAAATTGACTCGACTCCGTTTATAATGAGTCTATTTTTTAATTCAACCAGAGTAAGTAGGCTTGCCATGTGTATTGTACACGGAGCAAAGGTTGCGCAGTGTCAAAATGATCCGGTCTGCACAGAACAATAATTTATTTTTTTACTTTGCATAGTGCATACTCTTCGTACACTGGTTCTATTTTTTAATTCAACCAGAGCAAGCTGGCTTGTCCTGGGTATTGTACACAGAGCACAGGTTGTGCAGTGCGAAATGATCCAGTGTGCTTAGACTAATAATTTATTTTTTACTTTGCATTCTCTTCGTATACTGGCTTGCTGTTCAGAGTAAAATTTGATGAACCGAGTATGCGCGCTGTTCACACAGTTCACAAATAAATACACAGAGTAAGTGCAGAGTAAAATTACGCAGGTAGAAAAAAAACCCAGAGTATTTTTTGACAGCGCATTGCTGGCTCGGTTTGAATTAAAAAATAGATTCATTCAGCCATTACACACTTTGATTCTTTCGTCGTGATTCTTTCTTCGTTTCCTTCCCCTTCACCTAAAACTGTTAGTTTTGTTGGTGAAGGAGAAATAAACGAGGAAAGAATCACGATGAAAGAAGCAAAAATTCGGAATGGCGGAATAACGGTACTTTGTTGAGAATTAAAATAATAGAGCTCAGTTTTTGAATTAGAAGGGTTTGTATCTGAATTTAACATAGCAAAACCAAATTTTTTATCATAGGCTTCTTTATCAGTAGTAATATTGATACAGTTCGATTTATACAGATGCATCTTCTATTTGTTTGATTTATAAAGGGTGTTTAATTTCTAGGTATAGAAATTTGAATTTAAATAAAACGCAGAAAAATAATTTTAATGGGTGCGAATGTGATTTTACTTGAAAGATCATTTTATGTCATTATTGTGTGATTCAACTTTCGATTATTCTTATCAACGTAGACAAGTGACTTCACATACCATTAATAAATAACACCATTAATAAATTAATTGTATGACACGCTGTATGGCAGTTGGAACCACTAGTATCATTTTACAACACACATGGTCCGATGATTCCTCCTGCTTATAGAGCACACCAAACGGTAACTTTTGTGGATGTAACGGTTTTTGAATAATGGCTCGTGGATTATCTTCACTCCAAATGCGACAATTCTGCTGTAGTTGATACATAGCCATTCAACCAAAACTGGTTTCATCACTAAAGATAATTTTGTATGGAAAGTTTGCATTGATGTCAATATTCGCTTTAGCCCATTAACCGAATTGGCAGCGCGAACCATGGTCGCATGGTTTTAATTCGTGCTCAAGTTGCATCTTGTAAGCATATAAACCAAGTTTCTTACTCAAAAAACTTCATAAAGATGTTAGATAGAGTCCCAATTGTCGTGTATGATGATGAATCGATTCATTTGGATTATCTTCAATACTACGCCTTTCGAAGGATTTCTCGGTTGATGCTGTCATAATGTATGTTGAAACTCTACATAGAGCTGGTGATAATATACCATTGTACCCCCAATTTAATCCAGGATGATCCTGATCATCCGTCAAGGCCCGGTGTTTTTCCATTTTTTAACCTACTAATAGCTGCATCTACTTCCTCTACTGTGAGGCAATAGGCGTTTACCTCCTTGCTCGGTAGAGCAATCAGTCGAGCAGGCAGTCTCTCAGTCAGGCTCGAAGTGAATTGGAACATTGCGTGACCTCCGAACACATAAACATATTCACTTAGCGGTGAGACACTGCCACCAAATAAAGTTTTCCTCATGGAGGGAATAACCAATAACATTTGTTAACGATGCTAAACCGTCATATTCACGGCTATTAACATTGCCCCCAACGCAGCTACACCTACAACAATTTGTTTGCAAACTATCCAACTAAACATCTTCAGACAATTCCTCGCCTTTAGAAATAAAATATTCAACTTGTGCAAGTAATATAATAACTGTCAAACACGGTTCACTCTGCGTTAGTTTTAGAAGATGCAATTTTTAAAAATATGAACCAAGAATTTTAAAGATAATTTATGGTAGACTTTGCTATTTTAGAATAATTCAATTTTACACAAAATGAAAGGTGAATGTTACTTCTTTTTCGAATAAACTAGACCATTTTATTATTTCATTGATTAATATTTTAAAATAAACAGTACATGAACGAATAATATATACTTAACAATCAAAATCAAACGATTCTCCACAAATCGCATTATTATCATAGCAAAATTTCATCAGTTGGTACCAACAACTGTCCTTCATTAATACTTTTGGATCACCAATGATGATCAGACATGCTTGCGCTCTAGTAAGCGCGACATTCAATCGACGTTCATTATTCAAGAAGCCCATTGTGTCGACATTTGATCGTACTGTTGAAAAAATGATGATACTTTTTTCACTACCTTGGAATGCTTCAATCGAGGCCACTTCAATATCAGACCATTTACGATTATCGCATAGAGCCCTTATTTTTTGATTTTGCCTACGATATGGTGATATTATTCCAATATCCGATTGTCGGACCAGTTTACCGTGGATATTTGAATTCATCAATAACTTTAGGTACGACATAACTGTCTTGATTTCTTGTTTGTTGTATAAACTGTCCGGCGCAAAATAAATGTTTGTGTTAGGAATGTTTAATTTTTAAATTTGATACAATAGAATTAAATATTTACCTGGGAGAATCATTTTCACTTAAAGATTCGCCAAAAACTGCTTCAAACATAATTGGAAATTTTGGATTTGGTAAATAACTCCACTGAAGAACCCAATCGGTTATATCTGGAAAGTACGAATAATAATTTAATACTAATAATAAAATAAAGCAGAATCTATTTACCTGCTGAGCCACAAGCCTTCAATTCATTTTCATAAAACAATTGGTTCGAAACATGAAGAATATGTCTGTGCGAACGGTAATTTATTCGCAATTTGGTAATATATTTATTATTGTAATCTCCAATAAGGTCGTCCTTCTTGTATAACGGGAACTCCATTAAACGTTCAATCATCGAAACACCGTAACCCAAATTTTCTGCATATTTCGAATAAATCACGGGTCGCAGTTGCAGTGGATCACCGGACAACACAATATTAGCTTTTATTTTATTTTGTGTTGAAATCAAACCAGCGATTGGAATTAACGACGATCCTTCCGTACAACTGCCGCATTCGTCGATAAATAAGTGTGTAAAGTAGTCAGTATTAAAATCGGCTTGAATTAAACGGCCGGATGCGGTTGGCGTTGCTACAACAACTCGATACGAATACAGTTCGGACAGGGTAGGAATATAATGTTGCTTTGATCTCAAATTCGATACCTTTAAGACTGTCGAGTCTATTTTATCAATAAACTCCTCTTGTGTTTTCGAAAATATACGAAAAATGTTGGAATCGGGCAAAAATTCGAGTAAACGTTTTGATATTACGTTACAAGCGGAATTCGACGTCGAAACGACTAAAATATTACAATTCGCATTATTTTGCCAAATTTGTAGAATGCATTCGACCAGGGTCGTAGTTTTACCGGTTCCCGGCGGGCCAAACAATATATACGGATATGGATATGATGTACCGTTATACATATTTTCGATTGCAATCCGTTGCTCAGCATTACTTGCAACCGATTTGTTAAACCAAGAAGATTGCTGTTTCACCAATTGTTTTGCTACCTTCGAACCGAACATTTTTTGTTTATTTGGAAACATGAAGTGAACTAAATTTTTTTGTCGCATCAATTCGACCGCTAATTTTTCCATGCGAAATGTTGTTCGATTGCTTAAGAAATTTACATCATACCGAAGTGTGATATCAATCTCATCATCAAATGCGACCGTAATATACTGTGCTTGAATATCTGTAATTGTTCCAATGAATTTCTTGTTCCGAACTTTTGCCTCTGGAATAATAGTGACTCGACTGCTCACTGAAATTTTTGGTCGACTGTCTTTTAAATTCGAAATGTTTATAATAAACTTGCGAGGTTTGTTCGAATCTTTAAGTTGTTGTGATTTAATATTGTACACTTGTATAGCCTCTTCGCAATGAAGATCCTCCAGATCGGCAAAAAGGTGTAGGGCATCTAAATAATTTTGCTCAGTTAATTGATTTGGTTTGGATTTTAATTCGTTGATTAGTCGAAGTAGACGATAACCGTGGGTATTGGATGGCTCAAAATTTTTAAATTTATTATTAAAAAAAATTCGTATTTCATGCCTTGGCATGTACGGTTTCAAATTGTATTTAGTTTTACTGAAAGTTGAAAACAATTATAAGATTTGATGAGATATCCCTTTTTCAGCCAGGACGACACACAAATGTGTATATAAATAACTATAAAGGTCTTTTTTTGGTACAAGCAATTCCCACCCTCAATATTGTGCTCAAAGAAACAACGAAATATATTTTTTAATTTATTTTTATTAGTTGGTAACAACTACATTTGGAATTTGAAAACAACATAAAAATGCAACTACCTAAATATATTCAATTAAATAGTAATATGCTACAATATTACTGAATATTATTACAAATCGTAACAAATTTCTCGTCTTGTTTAGACAAATGCGATGTCAAAATGACAAAAATCACTTTTATATTTCTATTGCCAACAGTTAAAAATAAAAGTATATACGAAAACTGCCCTGGTGGTGAACATTAAAATTTCACAGGTAGAATAGAATTATTCTATACCAGCAGAAAAATTGGTGAATAGTTTTATCCAATTTGAAATTATATATATGGGATTGTTGTTGTATAGTTCTCAAAGAAAGACCACGATTTTTACATACACAGTTGAGATCGCGGGCCGGATTAGGGATACACCTATATGCTGTATATACTTACTGATTTTGGTTGTTTTTAATACTCGTATTCGCAGGTTTATAGGTATGTGATTTCGAATTTCCATCGCATTTATTTTGAACCCGTGCTATTGGAGCCGATGCCGATGCTATACATGAAGGATCGGAAAAATTATTAAATTTAAAAACGAAATCTCCAACAAATTCAGTTAGTTCGTTCAGTATAGGTGTAAAGTAAAGGGGATTCCCAACCGAAACTAAAACTAATATTTTATTTTTTTTTAAAATCTTGTTGTCTTGTTTTGAATTAAGAAATGTTTATTAATTTTGACATTAAAATGTTGACAAATATGTGGGACACCTTTTTAAAAAACCAAATGGGCAAACAGAAATGTCTAAAAATGAACTCTAAAGATGAGCTCGTGAAATTTTACAAATTATTAAACAAAATTAGAGTAATTTAGCCGTTAGGGTTAATTAAAAATGACCCAGTTAAGGAGAGACTTGTTTCAATTAATCACGTCCTAAAAATACTGTGACAGTATGATTAAAAAATTCAAATCCAACAAATGCTCCCGGGGAGGAGTTAAGGGTTTATACTTTTATAAATGATTTAACAACTAATAGTTACTTGCAGGCGCATTACTGTTACCGGAAATATGTACTGTTACATATTTCACAAGAAAACTTATCTATTTTTTGTTCTGAATTTTTTATATTTTTTGAAATATATAACGGTTAAAATGCGTAATATGTGTGAAAATAAAGTTTTTTAAAATGGATTACAAGATTAGCACTCGGCTTTACAAGGAGGCTCCACTATCAACATGTTTGATGGTCCCTTCCAAACACCCATAGTTTATTCACCTTGTGAGGATTAAGCGGGAGGAAGGAGGCATAGCGGCTTCCCATGTGCTTGCTTGTGATAGTTGTAACGGCCGTTAGCCAATACTTACAATCCCTATAGAATTCGTAATAACACCAAACAGAACAGTTCGTCCATTGAAGGGACCATGACGAGAATAAAGAAGGCTTATTTCAACAATTTCGGATCGGTGAAACAGTTTTTCCAAATATTATTTCCACATTTACCGATACCGCACTTTGACCGTAACTTACCGTTCGGTATACCAAACGCGAATTGCGAACGCGAATAACTTTATTCTCAAAAATAAAAAGTATCGGGAAGGTAAACACATGAATAATATGTGTATTTAGAGCGAATAACTTCCGTATAACTTCCATAAAAAAAAAATTAAAAATCGCCCACCTAGATATATAAAAAATTGCATTTATAAACGAATGAATTTATTTAAACGATAAATATTTATTCGACCTGTTCTCGTCAAAAGAACTCCGGATAGAGTACAATTTTGGAAAACAAAACGAAAAATTACCCCTTGCTTCAATTACCCCGATTTTGCGGCGATGGTTGTTCTGGCATATGATGCTTAATGTTGTCTTATTGTCTACGAATCAATAGACAGGCATACAATTTATGAGGATGCAACATTGTGCGAGGAAATGTGCATCGTTATCGATAATTAGGACAATCAAATTGGAAATCAAATAACAAATAATGACTGACTGTTATTTATCTGTAATATAATATTTTATGTATTTCAATACGTATATAAACATTCAATAATAAATACATATATGTATATACAAATCAAATACTGTATTTAATAATATAAACAAATCTTTGGAGACGTTTGCTAATTTTCGTTTCAAGCCGGTTTCAAATTATTGTTAAGTAATTATGATAACAAGTACAGAGCTGTTAATATTTATTTAGGAAATTTTTTTTCACACTTCGCAAAAACTTGTTTATGGGTAACCGAGTAAAGTGAACATTATTTGTGAACCTAACTTGAGGTTAACAAAGTGATTTTTATATCTGCAGAAAACCTGCTAAAAATTTTGATTGCTATTCTTGTGTGACGAGTCCCAGTTTCTTAAGTGTATGTCTCTGAATGAAGGCCAATTGACTGCTTTGTTCATTTTTGCTTATAGTTTTTCGTAAAATCCCACAAAACTATGTTTTACAAAATTTGGGATTTTGTACCAAATTTTTAAAGTTAAGATTTTTTAAACCGAATTAAAAAAAAAAGCAAACAGGATTTCGATATGCCACAAAGAGTTCTGTTTCTTAATAATATAAGCCTTAAGAGACCTTAACCGTTACATACTTTTGGAAGCGATACCAAATCGTAAGAGTTAACACCTAATGTAAATAATTGTAATACGCACCTGCTGTAGTTGACAACCTATATTGCCGTTCACTGTACGGTCTGTGGTCCTTATAATAATTTTGGCCTGATCGCGTAGAAGTTAATATTTTCTTTTTTGATTTCTTTGTTCCACATATTAGATTACCCATTTTTAACTTTTATCTATTAAAAAAAATTATACCCGTAAATAAAAGTTCTATTTTCGGGAATTCCCTAAATGTAACAATAAATTAAGTTGCTATGGCATACACCAAACAATTTACGAAACAAAAATCGTTGATTACAAACAAGCCCAATAATTTATATTAAAAATTCTTTGTAAGAAGATGAAATAAATTAAAACAATTTATTTATCAAAATTAAGATTTTATAACTCTTGAAACAAATTTAATGTAAAATATAATAATGGAAACGACACTCTTATGCACTACATATGATAAATTCGATACACTTGATTCGACTGATTTTGATTTGAAACATAAATCAAAAAGAGAAAGATATGTCATGTAGAAGAAATCTCTTCATTGACACCAGCACTCGTGTCTATTTTTTGAACCCAAACAAAGATCGTGTGTTTGTTGTTGTATTTTTGTTGTTGTTCACGTAAAATTGAAGATCGGCGCATTTGTTTTTATTTTATTCCTAAACTTAAACACATGTGTCGACGCGACGGTGTGACGAAACATGAAACGAAATGGAGAAATATTATTTTGTTTAGTAAAAATATAGAAAGGAGAATTGAAGGACGAACAAATATGTATTTTTGCTTTTTAGAGAATGTTATGCAAATCATTGTTCATTTTTCCTATGAATGTATGTGATATATATAATAAACGTGTATTTAGTACGTCACACATATTCAAATATTTTTGCTTTCGAAATTGCTGTAAAAGTAGAAGACATAAATACATACATAATAATACATGTATGCATGTAATGTATATACATAGTTTCTACAAAATTATTTTTGCTCGCCCTTTAAATATTATGAACACAAAAACGAAATTTTAAATTACTATTTTATTTTACATTGATCGTGTACTTCAACTGCAAAATATTCTAATGTTATTATATAGATGATTATTAATATAATATACAAATTATAATATGTTATATAACATACATTAATAATATTAAATTTTCAGGTAGCCCGTTTTAACGATTTAAATATGAACTGGAATACGGTCAAATTAAATATAAATCAGAAATGTTTAATATTTTTTAGCGGTTGAACAGATGTATGTAACGAAAGTTTGATATCTGGAAATTTCATCCTTAAATTATTGCTGATTACGAGTATTTTTGTCGAATGAATAATTTCAACTTGGTTGGTTTAGATGGGATTATTTCATTTATTCAAGTGATGTTCTGAAATATGGAAACTGTTTACTAATTTTTATTCGAATTGAAAAATCTAATTAGATTAGCAGGAAATAGAATTTTTGCTTTTTTCTTAAGTTGTGGAATAAATTCAAAACAAATGGAAGTGGTCATTTCATAGTCAAATTTAGTAAATGATTATATACATAAATGTATTTGGATTATTTAACGATTTTTAAGCATTTTTGTTAAAAAAATGCAAAATGGTTTCGGTTTGCCGTCCGTCCGTCTGTGTCCACGATAACATGAGAACGGATGGAGATATCACCTTAATTTCTTCACTTTCATGGGAAAGAGCCCTATTAATTTGGACATTTTTGTGTTTTTGGTGTTTCGAGATATGTAGGGTTTTCTTAACCCCGCTCCTGAAAATTGATAGATTTTTTTTTTATTTTCTGGGATTTGGTGGATGAGGGTTTGTGTGGGGAGTGTGTGTGTGGGAGTGGTATGGAGGTGTTAAATGATGATGATATGGGTGGTGCGGTATAGGGTGGTGCGGGCGAGATTCGGCGGTTTTGGGGGTTCGAATTGGATAGTTGTAATAATATATAGGTATGGTGATTTGCGTTTGTTTGGGGTCGGTTGAGTTATGGTGGACTGGAGTCGGTTGGGCTGGGTGTAGATGGGGTTAGGTGGGTGTGGATGTGGGTGGGTGTGATATTTGAAATACGCAAATCACACTGCATAGAAGTTCTTTATAGACAACAAAAATGCTTATAGATTTCGGCTCCGAATCTTCCTCATCTTTTTGTTTAACTTTCTAGAATATCGTCAAACAATTAAATGTATAAGTTAATTAAACGAATTTTTAAAAATTGATCAATTAAAAGAATCTTGGGATGAGAATGAGATTTTATTATTTTCCAGTAAAATTCCATAATACGGATTACCTAGTCTCATGATCCCAACCTTTATACTATGTAGGTATGTAAAGCAAACTTTTGTTGAAATTTTCTGTAAACATTGCTCATGAACCCCTGCATCTTCGTTGCTAATTTATTGATACAAAATAGATTGATATCAGAAAAACTGTTGTGGCCAACACCAGACTTTATATTACCACGAATGTAAACATAGATCTCGGATACACCCCGCTTGATTTCTAAAACGGAGAAACTTATCGGACTTTTGGTAAAACTATCTTGATAATAAAAGATCATTATTCCTGCTTAAATTTCAGACAACGAACAAGGTCAACCCTTGTTCAAAATTTTACCTTTAAATTTATTTGAATCTTTTAATTCCTTGTTGTTTTGTGTAAATGTAAAATTTTTTAATATCGTTGCAAAAATTGAAAAAGCTTCCAATGAAGCTGCCATTTCCGGTACACAGGTTTCCAACAAAATTCGCAAGAATCTCCTCCTAATTAACGGAAATAATTTAAGTACGATGTTTCATTCCGAATATTCAATCCGACTAGACTGTAGATGCTGAATTTTGGTGAAATGAAGTTTTTTTTATCAAAACTCGTTATTTGCGGTAATATTTAAAATATGAACTGAACTATTTGTGTTTGAAATTAAATTTACACATATTTTAAAAGTTGTTTCGGAAAAGTTATATGTATATGTACTTTTCAAAATACTTGCAAAAAAGGGAAAGCTCCGATGGAAGGTGTCACTTCCGGTGAACCGGTTTTGGCCAAACATCAGTGGGGCCTCCCAAATTATAGTAAAAGCTTAAGCATGAAGTTTCATTCCAACTAATCCGTTATCCTGTATAGGGACCGATTTTTTGTTGAAAACAGTTTTTTTGTCCAAAACAGTCGTTTTTGTAAATGCTAAATTTTTCAGCATCAGAGAAAAAAATAATTAAAAAGCTCACGTGGAAATTACAAGTTTTGATACACAGACTTGCACTAAATTTCGCAAGAAACTCTCAATTAACTGAAAAATGTTATTATGCTCGTTCAAATGTCCGCCGCGGCTTTGCTTGTTGACACATTTTCAGGAGGTTCAATTTTCGATGAATTTGTCGCATAAATCAGGCTGAATTTGAGGGATGGTGTTTGTTATGTTGACTTTGAGGGCATCAATTGTTTGGACCTGCGATTAAAGATAGCCCCAAAGGATAAAGCTTAAAGGCATTAAATCATGCGACACCTATGTCCAGTTCACGTCGCCGCTGCGCAAGATTACCATATGCTCTCATATGGGGTACCGAATTAAAAAAGTCTGAATTAAAAAAGTTCTTTAAAAATGAATTAAAAAAGTTGATTTTTGTATGAACATCTGCTACTTATTTTAATTCATATTTTTAACTTAAAATTATGAATTAAAAAAAGCAATTTAGAAAAATCAGAAAACTCAAAAATGAATTAACAAAGGCTTACACTATTTCATTTTTAAAACACCTACCTTAATTCATTTTCAAAATGAATTAAAAAAGGCACATTTTTTTTCATTTTATAAATTAAAAAATATAAATTCGACTTTTAACAAATATTCAGAAATGTGCATTATTTTGGGCTAAAGTTTACTTTACGTATACATCGGGAAAATCAGGTAAGGAGTATACATTTTTAAAATTTTTAAATGCAGGATTGTTTATCAACAGTTTTTAGGAGGGGGAAGCTAAATTTTTCCGGAAAATTGTCCCATTTTCCGGGAAAATTTTCACTTAAAAAAATTGCGTATTATTCTATTCAAAATACGTAGAAATGTGTAATCTTTATAAAAATTTGGGTCTTATGTATCTTAACAGTTTTTCAACAGTACAAATAATTTTTCCGGGAAAATTTTTCAATTTTTCCAGGAGAATTTTGAAATGTTTTCAATTTTTTTTTATTTAGTTTGACACTTAAAGAATTGTGCAAATAAATTGTGGAAAAGCAGGGGTTTGGGGGCCAGCCCCCATCCTCTAAGGTATAAACGAATTAAAATTACATTAAAACAAATTTCTATATACGAAAGTTGATTCTTTTAACATTTGTGGCACTATCAGAAGAAGTGATAAGAGCGAGAGAAACTCTTTGATCTGTGTCTGCAAGGTTGTCGAAGCAATTATTATTAATAAAAATATAAAATAATATTGAAAAAATAAAAAAAATAAAAATTTTTCCGGAAAATCAAAAAATTAGTAAAAAATCCTGCATTTAAAAATTTCCAAAATTTATATTCCTTACCTGATTTTTCCGATGTATACGTAAAGTAAAATTACGCCTTATTTTGTATTGCCAAATTTTTACGTGCCAAATTCAAATTCAAATTCCAAAAAATTTTCATTAATGAAAATAACATTTTTTTCATTTTATAAAGAGGCTTATATTATTTCATTTTATAAACACTTATATTAATTCATTTTAAAACTGAATTAAGAAATGTCTTTTTAAATTCATTTTATCGAACTTTTTTATTTCATTTTCAACTCTGATTTTAATCCATTTTTAAAATGAATTAAAAACACTTATTTTAATTCAGAAAAAAAAACTTTGTTAATTCAAACTTTTTTAATTCATGTAGCCCTCTCATATCGCTCGTGCAGACTGATAATCGTGGCACGCGCTGTGTGACATGTAGCGTCGCAATGTTGAAATCACATGTCATTGGTATCAATTTCTTCCAGTTTAGGCTACAAAAACTTGGGTCATCGATCTGTATGCCGTTGCCGCTTATGACAATGCCAGTTTTGGAAGAAGCACAAACCGGTGATTCAGCCAAATCAAAATCCACACCAAACAGTGGCTTTCTCGGGGTTTATTTGGTGGTGATATAACTCATGTGGCACTGTCCAAATTCGTCAATTTTGCTTGTTTATATATCCATTCATCCTAAAGTGGGCCTCGTCGATAAAGATGAGTTTGCAAAAAATGAAAACACTTCTATGGAAGCTGTCACTTTTGATGGAGCGATTTCGGCCAAACACCACTATCCAAATTTATGGTAGAAACTTAAGTATGAAATTTTATTCCAATTAATCCGTTAGGCTGTACAGAGAACGGATTTTGTCAAAATGTGTCATTCCGCTTAAATTTTGCAAAACTTGGAGGCTATTATGAAATTTTTTGATATCGAAAAAATCCAATTCGACGCGGATTTACCCTATTTTGAAACTTTTCGGTTTCGAAGTTTCGAATTTTTTAGTTTTGACAGTGATTAAAATTATTTAAAAATAGTAATTAAAGTAAAAAAATATTTTCATTCCAACAATTCATTAAAGATTGAATATGGACAGTATCGGTTTTTGCCCATTCAATTGATGGTGATTCTTGATGAAGATGACGTTACGCCTATGTACATATAAAGAAAACGTTTACACACCAATTCAAACGCTTTTGATATGAGTAATAAAAGGTAACTCGAAGTTTTTATTGTTACCATTCTTTATTAACAATTAATTTCTTTAAGATTTATGAAATTATTTCGGCTATCGAAAAAAATCGAAATCGAAAAATTTTATAATAGGCGCTGGTATGGACCGATATCATATAATATAAAGTATACGCTACTAAGTGGACCGAAACAAAATTTGCGGGGGACTGATTTCAGCCAAAAATCATATGATTCTGTCAAATTATAACAAAAGCTTATGTGTGAAGTTTCATCCCGATCAGTCAATCCGTCTGGCCACTCTGTCCTGTAAAGAAGCTAGTCTGTTACTCTGCATATGCACATATACACAGAGATTTTTTTAACAACCACATTTTTTTGACTGCGGCAATATAGCGAATGTTAAATCTGCGAAACTCGCAAGGTCAAGATTTTTCATAATTACTATACTTTATTTTACTACGTAAAATAAATTAAAATGTACCAAAGAATTTCTATAATAAGAAGTGAATACACGTACCAAAAAGTCGAGACATCCACTTTTTTTTATAACTCCACGAATTTCCGAAAAACCACATGCCGGACGTTTTTATAATCAAAAATACCCCGAGAAACGAACCAATCGTGATTTCTATGATAAATTTTTTTTTGATTTTTTTGGTTCATTTGTTTCGGTATATTGTATGTAAAACGAAAACTGTGGCACACAAAAAACGAAAAACAACAATAACAAATATTAATATTCGTTCTCGTGTACTAATGTAAAAATTACACAAATATAATTTTTCCATTTTTTCGAAAATTTTGTTTTGTTTTTGCTCGAATATAATTTTGTATATAAAACAAAAACATATATGTATGTAAAAATATACTATGTACATGTGCATTTCGGAATATGTATTGCAAGTTGGAACTATTATATAAAATGCGGTGGAGGTAAAGTTAGCAAAGGAATATTTTAATTCTGTAGTTTTTAGTTTTGAAATGGTATGGTGGTGCTAGTGAATGATCCGTTAGGATAGCAACTTATTATATATGGAGAACGACGAGAATAAAAAGACGATGACAAACGAGTTTTGCGTTGTCTCGTCGCATGTTTTTTAAATTTTAAATGGACAACTATCTATGTATATAGATGTAATAAAAATATGGAAAATTATTTATATTGTTATATTTAATTGAATTCTATTACGGATTGTGTAATATTATATTATATATTATGTTATATATATATATATATATATATATATATATATATATATATATATATATATATATATATATATATATATATATATATATATATATATATATATTATATATATATTATATATATATATATATATATATATATATATATATATATATATATATATATATATATATATATATATATATATATATATATATATATATATATATATATATATATATATATATATATATATATATATATATATATATATATATATATATATATATATATATATATATATATATATATATATATATATATATATATATATATATATATATATATATATATATATATATATATATATATATATATATATATATATATATATATATATATATATATATATATATATATATATATATATATATATATATATATATATATATATATATATATATATATATATATATATATATATATATATATATATATATATATATATATATATATATATATATATATATATATATATATATATATATATATATATATATATATATATATATATATATATATATATATATATATATATATATATATATATATATATATATATATATATATATATATATATATATATATAAATAAGGCCATTTTTGTCGTACAATTAAAGTCCAAACCACACAAAAGTGTGAGTAATAAATCATAGTATATAATTACGTTTTTGATAAAAAATTTCACTTGTATTGAAGTACAACCAACACAATTGTGTGTATAGTTATAGTGTTTTTTTTCGAACGAAAATAAGTTTGAAAGGAATACACAAATGTGTAACTTGGGTCAAAACACATAGAAAACTATCTTTTTGACATGGTACTTTTGCCGTACCCACACAATTGTGTTACCAAAACACAAAGGGATATAATTACATACTTCGTACCAGAATTTAATTAAATATAACAACATAAATAATTTTCCATATTGTTATTACATCTATATACGTAGATAGTTGTCCATTTAAAATTTAAAAAACATTCGATGAGACAACGCAAAACTCGTTTGTCATCGTCTTTTTATTCTCGTCGTTCTCCATATATAATAAGTTGCTATCCTAACGGATCATTCACTAGCACCACCATACCATTTCAAAACTAAAAACTACAGAATTAAAATATTCCTTTGCTAACTTTACCTCCACCGCATTTTATATAATAGTTCCAACTTGCAATACATATTCCGAAATGCACATGTACATAGTATATTTTTACATACATATATGTTTTTGTTTTATATATAAATGTATATTCGAGCAAAAACAAAACAAAATTTTCGAAAAAATGGAAAAATTATATTTGTGTAATTTTTACATTAGTACACGAGAACGAATATCAATATTTGTTATTGTTGTTTTTCGTTTTTTGTGTGCCACAGTTTTCGTTTTACATACAATATACCGAAACAAATGAACCAAAAAAATCAAAAAAAAAATCGAGGTCACGTGATCTCGAACAAAAATAGTTTCTACATTTAAAATAGATAGCGTATTTATTTTATCATAGAAATCACGATTGGTTCGTTTCTCGGGGTATTTTTGATTATAAAAACGTCCGGCATGTGGTTTTTCGGAAATTCGTGGAGTTATAAAAAAAAGTGGATGTCTCGACTTTTTGGTACGTGTATTCACTTCTTATTATAGAAATTCTTTGAATGTACTGATGTAATTTAATTTTCATTCTTTTGGTTTTCAATGGATTTTTTTCGTAGATGTTATATAATTTTCAAAATATTGCTGCAACTTCTCGTGCACCGATTTCGACCAAAAATCACTGAGATCTCTTAATTTATGGTAAAATCTTAAAAATGATCATCCCGATAAATCAATCTATTTGGGGTAAACAAAGGTTGAATTTTTGTTGAAAACAGTTTTTTGTCAAAAATCGTAATTTCTGCTTAAATTTCGGAAAGCTGAGCTGTCAACAATACCGGTGTTGCAAAATTAATTAAGAATCTTTTAGGTGATGGTCGTTTTTCTAGTAAATGATATACTTCTCAAAATATTTGCACAAGCTCCTATGGAAGCTGCTATTTCACTAATTTAAGGAAAAGCTTAAGTATGAAGTTTCGTCCCGATCAATCAATGAAAAACAGTTTTTTGTCAACCTTTGTGCCAACAAAACACAATTTGCGGAAAGCGTTTTGTTTTTGCTTTAATTGGAAGAAAATTGCAGCTGATGAACATCGATTGCTGTTTGAAGCATATGGGGAACATTCTCCATCAATAAAAACATGTGTGTACTGATTCCGCCATATGAGTACTGGTTCCGACAAAACCGGAAGGGGTTTTTACATCAAATCGTGACGGGGGACGGAAAGTGGATAACGACGACAACCTAAAGCGCAGACAATCGTAGAGTAAGCCCGTTCATGCATCAACTTCAACCGTCAAACCGAATATTCATGGCAAGAAGTCAATGCTGTGCATCTGGTGTGCACAATTCGGAGTGATCTACTATGAACTACTCCAGCCTAATGAAACCATAACTGGAGAAGGTTATCAACAACAATTGATGCAATTAAGCCGAGTATTAAAGCCCAAACACGAAACACCCACAGTACGCCAAAAGATATGACTACGTGGTCTTTCAGCATGACAACGCTCGGCCACATGTTGCAAGAGTCGCCCAGGAATCTTTTACGCGCTTCAATCGGATGTTCCACCGCACCCGCCGTATGCACCAGACATTACCCCTTCCGACTACCACTTGTTTCTGTCGATGACTCATGGCAAAGCAACAATTCACTGCTTACGAAGAAGCTATAAATTCGCCTCAAAACATGAGGAATTTTTTCGACGCAAAATTCGTATGCTGCCTGAAAGATGGGAAAAAGTTGATGGACAATACTTTGAATAAAATTGTACTAATTTCTCTGAATAAAGATTCAAATTTATAAAAAAAACTCAAAACTTATTTGTACCCCCAATACTAAAACTAATGTTCTTAGATCATAATATTACCACGGTCATGGTTTACGGGTTTCTCAGTATATTGTGTGCCGTCATGTCGTGTTGTTAGTCTTTGGGACGTTTATTTATATTTGTTGGAATTGTCTAATGCCCGGTTACACAGAAAAATTACCAACAGCCTGTTAACTGTGAGCCATTTAAACTTTTTTTATATGAAACCTGTTTCCACAATCAGAAAAAAATCAACGCAAACGTGATTAAATATATATTAGCCGTGTTTTTTGACGCTCATTGATCCGGATTAGTTCAAATTTTATATGCAAAACATGATCCAAATTTTGTTTCAGATCACAAGTTTTGATTTTAAATCTAGCAAGCGCCTTTGTGTTGTTTCATGAAACATGAACTGAACTGGATCAGATCAAGCGTCAAAAACACAGCGTTTATTTCATGGAAATATTTCATTAGTTAAATGTTTTTTAGTTAAAAAGTTATTCAATTAAAATTGGCCATTTAAATATTGATACGCAAGCTAAATATTTCCACAGAATAAAATATATTTAATCAAGTTTGCGTTAGCCGTTAGTCATTTTCCTTCTAAAAAAAATTATCTCACTTATGGCCGGTTTCACAGAAAAATGACTGATTTTGCCATGGGTCTCACAAATTTTCATGTGTTTTTTTTTGGAGCACGGATAAATTAACAAATCAGAATAAATCCATCAACAAAAATGAATTTGATCTGATTTATAATCGAATTTGATAAAAATTGGTTTATAAATGCCTAGTTCCAATGCTACAATTTCAAAAGATTTAATTTTAGAATCAAATTTCCGCCGGTCAACAAATTTCATTTAATCTCGCTAAGAAATAGTCGTTTCTTTTTAATTTGGAGTCGTATTTAGGAGCTGCGCTTAAGAATAGTTAAATAATTTAATCACAAACAAAAAATATAAACAGAAATTGAATTTAATTTGCCCACATTTCAGTTCATACTTAAATTGAATCGAATGTTATATTAATAATAATCATCTTTGCAGTCAAAAGTACACGATCAATGTAAATAAAAAAACAAAATAGGGATTTAAAATTTCGTTTTCCTGTTCATAATATTTAAAGGGCGAAGACAAATAAGTTCGTAGAAACAATACATTTTATGTATTCTACTTTTCCTTTTTTAAAAAAAAAAATATTTGGATGTGTGTGCTAAATAAAAGTATATTACATCACATACATTCATAGGAAAAAATAAAAAATTAGTTTTATAACATTCGATCTCTAAAAAGCAAAAAAAATATAATGATGTAATGAAAAAAATGTCTGTTTTACTGTTGTAGTGTTGTTAAAAATAAACTAAAACAAAATAAAATATTGTTCACTCTTTTCTGTTTCATAACTTTTTCCTTCAAGCTTGCATAAAAATGCATGAGTAAAATAAACACAACGGTACCATGTTACATTATCTATACACATGTATACATATATAAATTAAAGAGAATGAGAGTTTGTTTACTTTATGCTATTTTGCAGTTGTTGTATTTGGCAATCGTAATGTTAGTTCCAAAAAGTAATCTACTGGGTGCGTCGCTAGCCTCGCTTTGGATTTTCATAAATAATTCTTATTGGATTATCTTGTTTTCTTTATTTATGTTTATGTTTATGTTTATGGTTTACTACATTATTATTTTTATTTAATTTAAGTGACATCTGCTGGATTTTCATGTAATTAATAGCTGTTAGCCAGGATGTGCTTAGCTCATTAACTTTTCATTAGATGGCACGCAGAATAGTTATGAGATTTTTTTTCTTAAATGTTGATTTCATATAATTTTGTGTTACATTTTAATAAAACGACAAAATATTTAATACATCCATAGATAAATTAATCGAAATTTTAAGTTTTCATTAGATTGTGAATTGAAAAGATGTGTTTATTAATTGGGGATTCACCAATCAAACAAACTGATCATCGATGATTCAAATCATTTTTTTTATAGATGTCTCCGTTAATAACAATAATGAAATTTAAACCTTTTTCGTAAAATTAAAAAAAATTTGATTTGTTGTTGTTTTAAATATGTACACATTTTTTGTTGTTGAATTTATTAGTGCCTATATATGTGTATACATACACGCAGTGAATTTATCTTCTTTGTTTTAAACCCATATACCGGGTGGGTATACATATATTATTTTATTACCATAAAATATAATGTTTAAGATTTAAGGATCGAGTAATAAACTCGGGTAAAATAATATTCCTACGTAAATAGAAAATATTTAACCATATGTTCCGAGAAATAATACTTTTATCTTTAAAAATATATATACACTACCTACTACACTTGTGTGCAAGAAAAGTACACATTACTCAATTTTCCACAAAAGTTCAAAAATATAAAAAAAAATCCACTATTTGTTTAATTTTTTTTAATGCAGATTCAAAGTCTATTTCAATACCTATCCAGTGGTACCTTTTTGTACTTGTACCATGCCAACAAAGTGATTTTTGTCAAATGTATATAGCAGGCTTTCGAATTAAATTCTAAAAATAATTCAACTAGATCAATACAATAGCATGCCATGAAATATCTTGCACGGAATTGTGAATATTCGCATATCGACGCTTAGCCTGAACGATCTTCTATTGATTACGTCTTCAGCCGGAGCAAAGAAATGGATACCACGCCAGAGGTAGCCGCACAAGTGATTGCACTAAGTTATGCGGGGCAGCACCAAAGTGAAGGGGCTCTACAATTAAAATTGAGCCGATTCTCCGTTCGTCGAGTGTGGCAGAGATATCAGGAAACTGGTGGCTTCAGCACAGCATGATGACTGCTTTCTTGTAACAACTTCGTTGCGAAATCGCCGTATGAATGCGGTTCAACTGGAACGGTGGCTCCAAGAAGTTCGTGAAGTCGTAGTCAGTCGGTGGACAGTTAGAAGACGACTTCGAGAAGTTAATCTGACTGTACACAGACCGAAATTGACCGCAGCCCACCGACGAGCTCGTCGTGAGTTCGCTCGAGAGCATTTGAATTGGACAGAAGAAGAATGGAGAACATTCCTGTTCTCTGACGAGTGCAGGTTGTATTTATATGGCACCGATGGACGCGGAAGAGTATATAGAAGATAAGGAGAGCGATATGCACAATGTTGCATGGAAGAACGTGTCTCGTAATGCGGTGGATCGTGCATGTTCTGGGGAGGCATATCATTAGAGGCGAAGACAGATTTTGTATTCATCACACGAGCTAATACTGACTACCGATCAAGAGGAATGAATTCTCAACAAAAGAGGTACCACTGGACAGGTATTGAAATAGACTTTGAATCTGCATTAAAAAAATTAAACAAATATTGGATTTTTTTTTTTTGATATTTTTGAACTTTTGTGGAAAATTGAGCAAAGTGTGATTGTTTTGCACCCAAGTGTGTACCAAGTGTTACGTGTAGCCATCTTGTTATTAAGGACATGGGCCTTGTACGAAACTATTTTGTCGCGTGTTTTATGATTAGATCGGAGTGAGCAAACAGATAAATAAAATTTTTTTAATATAGAAACATGACCTGTAGGAACTAATACATTTAAAAAGCGTCATTATACTTAGAAAATTCGAAAAATATTTAAGTTTTGTTGCTGGTTCGTAACATTTTGCAATGGGATACGATCTGTTATGGGTGGATACTATAGGATAGTATTCCTCTTGCACTTACATTTGAAAATGTGACGCATATGATCGATTTCGCACGTTTATTTTTTTTTAATTCGTTTTGAGATTTTACAGCAATTTTTAAAGACTGTACGGAATCATTACTTTATCAACCGTTTGCATCTTCCGAAAGGTGTCCAAAAGAAAGTTAAGTTGCCATACTCTTCTCTGTAATTCTCACTTGCCAAAAGCCTTTCTATGCATCGCAAGACTTCTTCTAAACACGTACGGAAATACGATTCCTTTATGTAGGGTTCATAGCTTAGTTGTTTTATTAGAAAAGGTTGTTAGACTGTCGCTCGACTGGCTTGTTTCGTGTGCTAGACTTGTACTAGTATAGAATCTTAAGGCTACCTTGCTCACGAAGCGAGCCGCTTGATGCAAATGAGTCGCCCGCTTCAACCGGCATAACCGGGAGAACAGACGCTGATTTCGTATTAGTTTTACGGCGCCAATAACCTGGCGTGGCAAGTAGTTTCAAGGACTATCGTATTTAAGACGTTTTGTTGATTACAAATGTCCTTGATATTTTTAACATATGAATATTTATTACCTGATGATCGTTAAGTTATAGAAGCATATCTAGATGCGATGAAAAGCATATCTGTGGCTTTTAGTATGAAGCCATGTAAATAATACGGACGATCAAATGTAGTCAACAGAATTTATGAATTCTAATTATTTTGAATTGTAGAACGAGACTAGTGATAAAAGTTTGAGAGACCAGATGAATCGGAAATTTGAAAAATTGGAAATTCTGAAAAATTGGAAACAATTAAAAATAAAATATGTTTAAATAATGAGGGGTTATTCCGTATCTTCAAGCGTTAAAGTTAATCTTGTTGTTTATAATAAATGTTTAAAACACTCGGTGGACTCGGAGTGCTGTGGAGTTTGTAGCTTCCTAGTTTTTGGTGCTCATGGGCGGAATCATCTATGTGGTAATTGTACTTGTTGAGGAATAGTGATAGTTGTATCTGATAGCTATAATACGGTGCTTTGCGTGAGTTTTAAACCTTAGGGTCCATCCACCTTAAAACATGACTTATATTTTTTAATTCGTCATCACATCTGCTCTATGACGCCTATCCGGGCTGTTTTTTATCTAGTATCGGTTTGATCTTAAATGTGGGTGAAAAAATTGATTGAGATTTCGGTCCTACAGAGCTATATTTTTAGTGAAAATATGTCTATAAACCCGCGCGCTGAGAGCACTAGAGTAATTATGAGGCTCCGCACAGACACGTTTCTTCAATTTTGTCCAGTTGTAACTGTCATTCAGTTTGAAGTGATTCTAGCTCAATTTTTGTTCGCTTTTAAACTGGACTTTTATGGCGTTTTCTTTTTATAAAAAACTGGCAAAACATTTTGATGTATATCAAAAAATGGAAATGTAGTTTTTTATTTCCATTTTAACTACCACATACAAATATTTATATACATATAATACGTCAATCGTAAATATTGTCAAATGCGTCATCTGAAATTTTTTCAAAATGGTTTGTTATTGGTTTCGGCAACGCCTTTCGGGTTTAGGCACACTACGATAAAAACACATCCATTTTTTTTGTGTTCTTTTTAACTATCGGAAATTTGATTTACATCAAAAACGTAAAAGAATTCGCTATTAATAAACTTGAAATTAAGCGATTCAAAACTATAAAGCAGCTTATTTCACATTGCTACTACACCAACTGGATTTCCATCACAACAAGTGTAAGTATTCTATACACATTTGCTACTTTATTATATGTTAGTTATCTTTACTGATAATTTTGAAGACATTCAAGCGATTTAAGAGATGGGCTCTAAATATATAGGACGTAAGGTTGTCTAAAATCAGAAAAGTATAGGGAGTAATTTTCATCTGATCGATGTAAAAGCTTTGGAAGTTTTCGTACAGGTCACCTGATAAATGAAATTTAGAAATAACTGTATCGGAATCTTGTGAGTATTCTGATATTATAGAATCTGTAATGAAATCTTCGATCAAAGAATTTACAGAGTCAGGTTGATAATTCACCATGCTATTGTAAAATTATGTATCTACCTATAAGTAAGACATAATAAGAAATAAACCACTTAACCTATCCGAATTAATGTAGAACTGCTAAAGTAATCATACAAGAAACCAACCAACCCCCTCAAAAGGTGAATTAAAAACAATGTGAATTGAACGTCTCGAACAGCGTTTAGTGCTTCGGTATTCTAAATCTACATCTCCACTAGTAAATTTTCGCACAGTTGATTATTTCATATAATAATACAGAATATATAAATTGAATTGAAAAGTAAAATTTATTAATTTCAAATTAATTATTTATTTTTAAATTATTTTTTTGTATATTTAGTTTTACAGTCAAACAAACAATTATTCGCACACTTTATTGAATTTATGCCTATGACAAGTATATTTATATTAAATTCCAGTAAATTTCTCGAGAAACAAACAACTAATAAAATATTCATATTTTTGTTTTCGGGGTGTGGAGGGATGATTTTATTTCACTTACAGTTAATATTTAAATTTTCAACACATTATTTAACAAAACTGATAAATACATTTATTATAAAAAAAATCTAACAAAAACCTAAAACATTTTATAAACTAAAAATTTCAACAAACAATTATTCGTACACCGATTTTAAATTATTTATATAATTTAGGTATGATACGGTTTTAGCGTCCATCATTATATGAATTCAGTCTTACTGCCAGTATTCTATTATATATTCGCGTATTTCTAGGTGACTTTTTTGCACACCTTATAGAATGTATGTCGTCGAATTACCGTTCATAAAATACATTAGCCGTCAATAATTTTGACAATCGCATTACCACCGCCATTCGTTAAATTCCCGCTAATTTGGAAAATATTTAATTCTATCGCATGTGTACGAATAATTGTTTTTATGACTGTAAGTACATAGTAAAATATGTTATACATATTATGTTAATATTAATATACAATAAAATGATGGATTTACAAAAAAATCAATGTATAAATAGTTGTACCAATAAATAAGTAGAAAATGTATATCCTAGTGATGATAATGATGATGATAAACGCCACAATTGTAGTTGCTTACTATAAATAAAATACAAAATTATAAATTAAGTTAGTGTTCGAAATAATTTCAAACGTATTTAATAAATAATTTGATAAATTAGTAACCCTTGAGTAGTATTTTGTCTGAAATATTTGCAAGTAATTTAGATAGCACAAGGCTGTTCGGAAACGTTATCACCAGTGGCACTATTCTGGTAATTCCCTGAGAATAGGGAATTGGGGAAAGATTTTATATGTAATTTCAGTTCAAATATTTTTTTTCCGGCCTACTAAGAAGAAAAGTTTGATGCAAATATTTATAAATTGGGAATAATATTTCCATATCTAAATTGGCAGGGAAAATGTATCCCAATTTTATTTTGTTTTCAAAAAAATTTTCACTAGATTTTTACGTCAGTATGCCAGAAAAAAAAATTTAAAATACAAATTACATATAAAATCTTTCCCCAATTCACTATTGCCAGGGAATTACCAGAATAGTGCCACAGAGGGAAGGGGCCTATTCTAATTATGGTATACTAATCCAGCCTGGATATGTATAATAATAGGGTGTCGGTTGCGTTATCGTAAACAATTTGTAGTACGTGAATATTTAACCGTATAACAGTTTCTCTTAGACACGATTTATTGTGGACACCATTTCTAGTGTGGACAATTTATCGTATGGCAAATTATGCAGTTTGTAAATTTAACCGTATAACAGACTTATGTGTAATTAAAAAATTAAAGTGTCAAGGGGTTATAAAATTTTATGGAACGCGGCCACTTCTTAACCATTATGATGAGATTGGGTATGTGGGATGGAAATGGGATATGTAAATGATTTTTGGGAGAAGTTTTGAAATATGGCCACCTGGGACTAAACTTGGCCATTTCTTAGCCGCATATCGTTTGGACGGAATTCGATAATAATGTTGTACTGCAAGGTGGACGAGAAAACCGAATTCAAATTTTCATTTTTTCTGATGACCGCTTTAGTACAGTGTAACTGCTATATTTAGGCCTTGTATATTTTTCGAGGTTCAGTCTTACCTAAACACGTTTATACGATATTGCTATAAAACATTGTCCTTTTTAATAAAGGCTGCCGGCCAATAGTCGGGTAAAAGTAAATTTTTGAGTAGTATCATTTATGAAACGAACCTCCCTACTGATTATGATTTTGTTTGTACTGGAATCTAATAAACGAAATCCTTTAGTATTTGCATCATATCCAACGAATCGTAACTTTATAGCCTTATCATCAAACTTTTTACGTTTCTCCTTCGGAACATGTGCATATATATGCAAATGCACCAAAAATTTGAAGATGATCTAAATCTGGTTTTTCACCAAACCAAAGTGTATGTGGTGTTTCTTTAATAGATATTGACGGTAATCTATTTTGTATATAGTTGGCGGTATATATTGCCTCACCCCAATATTTCTTATCCAAATTGGCATCTATAAACATGCATCGAGCACTTTCCACCAAATATCGATTTTTACGCTCCGCAACTCCATTTTGTTGTGGTGAGTACGGTGCCGTATACTCAAATTTAATGCCTTCACATAATAGAAATTGTTGCAATTTTGTATTCACATATTCGCCTCCTCGATCTGACCGAATAGTAACAGGTTTCTTGCCAAATTTTGTCTTGACCGATTCCACAAAACGAATAAATTTTTCAGCAACCTCGGATTTCTCATGCATTAAATAAATCGTGCAATATCGAGAAAAGTCATCTATAAACGTTACAAAATAACGATTTTTGCTCGGTGTTACACTTTCCATTGGACCGCATACATCACTATGAATTAAATCTAATGTTTGATTTGTACTTGAACTTGAGACCTTTGGAAACTTTAATCGTGACATTTTCCCTTTAATACATACTTCACAAACATTATTATGCGCACATTCTTTAATGTCATCAATACCTAATGCCATTTTTTCTTTACACATTAATTTTATAGCATCATTATCACGATGACCCAATTTTCGATGCCATATATTTAAACAATTAGTAGTGCACATATTGACATTTGCCATTAACACTTGATTTCTATTTCGAAGAATATATAAATTCGAGATAGCGTCCGCCAATGCAATTGTCACATTTTGAAATTTTATTTCACAATAGTTCTCTTTAAACAACACCCCAAACTCACTTTCCGTTAGTTTTTTAACTGACAATAAATTCGCCATCATTTCAGGCACATATAATATACGTCTTTTATTTTCACAATTTTTTCATCACCATTGTGATTTAGGAACTTTATGATCGTATTATCGCGACTTTGACACTGAACCTGAATACCATTGGCCACTGTAACGTATTGTCTAAAATTAATATCGAATTCAGTAAACATGCTTTTATTATTTGTAATGTGACTAGTTGCCCCTGAATCTATAAACCACGCGTCACTGAAATTATTTTTATTCTTTGCGAAAAAAAGACAGAGTTCATCACAAATTATATTCTCTTTAACCACACTAGCTCTCTCTTTCTCATTTTTATTGTCTTTCCATTTTTTTATACTTTATACAGTTATTTTTGAAATGTCATTTATTTTTACAAAAATAACACACTTTATGGTCTTTATTATTTTCACTATTATTGGCTTTATTCACACTAAATGCTTTATCTTTATGCTCACTGGTAATTTCTTTACGTTCATATAATTCAATTAATTTAGCCTTGACAAAATCCGAAGTCAATTCAGCTTCTTTTCTAGCTTCAAGAGCTGTTATTAAATTGTCATAATCTTCCGGTAAACTGCTCAACATTAGAGAAACTAAAATGCCATCTGTAAAAATTTTTTTACCCAGAGCACTCAACTGTTGTGTTAAATCAATCATTTCATCCAAATGTGTTTGCATATCGCCATCCTTAGTCAACTGCATGCGAAATAATTTACGCATTAGAATTATTTTGTTGGTTAGGTTTGATTTAACATGATGTTTCTGAAGATTTTTCCACATCTCTTTAGCACATGCTGCAGACCGAATTAAAATTAATTGGCTGTCTTCCACCAATAATCCTATAACAGCAGTCGCTAAAGTATCCTTTTATATCCAATTATCAGTAACTGGATCTGGCTTTGGTTGCGAAACTACATCTCAACATTCGTGCTTTTTAAAAATTAGTTGGATCTTAAAACTCTAATTATGATAATTGCCATTGCGCCATACATAGAATGAAGCCATACATAGTTTTCCCCCGCCAACTTCAATTCAACAAATTCAACGATTCATAGGAATGGTTAATTACTACCATAGGTTAATTCCAGGGCTAGCCAAATTGCTATCTCCAATTTACACTCATTTAGTAATATTAAATAAAACGCCAAAGAACGCGAAACATTATTCTTGGCCCGACAAATGCAACGAAGCATTCTTAAACGAGCACTTGCTAATGCCACACTGTTAGCCCACCCCGATAGCGATACACGCTATAGCATCTCTTGTGATGCATCCGGAAGTGCTGTAGGAGCAGTTCTTCAGCAATGGAATCAAAATAGTTGGCAACCTTTGGGATTTTTCTCACGCAAACTCTCGCAAACAGAAGTAAAATATTCTGCCTTTGACAGCTACTTGCTATTTACTTAGCCATAAAACATTTTCGCTATTTCCTGGAAGGTAGGCAGTTTACTGTCTATACAGATCATAAACCTCTAACTATAGCATTGGTCTCTCTGAGCGAGAAGAGTCCGCGGCAGACTTGACATTTCGACTATATCGCTCAGTTCACGACGGACATCCAACATGGGCAAGGCAAGAAAAACGTGGTCGCTGACACATTGTCACGGACTAACGATCACGTCTCAGCAATAGACAATGCCAATTTAGATCTGAAACAACTAGCTCAGAAACAACAGTCTGACGATGAATTACAGCAATTATTGCAAACTTCATCACGTCCCGCGAATTCCAAATTTAAGTTGAATCGACAGGCATGAATCGACCATTCGTCCCTGCATCTTATAGACGTATAGTGTTCGATGCCCTTCACGGCTTATCTCATCCCAGTATGCGAGCATCGAAAAATAATTTGCAGTAGATATTTTTGGCCGAATATGAACAGCGACATTACACACTGGGTTAAATCTTGTATTGGTTGCCAGAAGAGCAAAGTTTAACAACACACGAAGTCTCAACTAGGACATTTTAAATTGCCTTCTACTAGATTTGAGCATATACATATGGATATCGTAGGGCCATTACCGCCATCCGACGGTTATGTTTATATTCTCACAATTACCGATCGCTTTACTCGTTGGCCTGAGGCGTACCCCATTCAAGACAGTACCCAAGCAATATGTTTCCAGATTTGGGATACCACTGGAAATCACAACAGATCGAGGCAGTCCGTTTGAGTCTAAACTCTTTGCTGAACTTACGCGTTTACTTGGTGCGCATAGAATTCGTACAACAGCCTACCATCCGCAGGCAAATGGTATGGTCGAAAGACTCCATCGTCAACTTAAAGCCTCACTCAAAGCTCGAGGAAACACAATTAAGTGAGGCACAGAGCTATCCATTGTATTGCTGGGAATTCGAGCAACAATAAAGGATGAATTAAAATGCTCCCCAGCCGAACTGGTCTACGGACAAGCCTTTAGACTACCAGGTGAATTTTTCGAGAGTAGCTCTAAGGATAGTTCCGATCCACATAACTATGATGACCTAACAAGTCGAAATCGATCGAGTGATTTTTTAAACTTTTTGAAAAATATTCAAAATGTTCTACGAAACAAAAAACAAGTGATTAATAAAAATGTGTTTATTAAGTATAAGTGTGTTTCGCCAAGTGCCTACGGCAAATAGCGTAAAAAGTGTTTTGTTGTAAATTGTAATTCATACTACTCAAGTGTTACGCATGTAAAATTTATATGATAATGTTATCTTACATCATTTTGTTTTTCAATTGATGATGAGCTACATTTAGTGTTAATATCATTATCCTTCTAACAGATGAGAGAATAACAATATAGTTAGTTAATAATGAATGCATATGAAAAAAATTAGTGTCATGCACTAAAAGCGTTTAATGTAAAATGTATACTTACCACAAATCTATTAACTTTAATTCGATCACGTTTTTCTTTCATATCCGGTGAATCACGCATCGTTTCAAATTTGGCGCGAATACTTTTGGCACTTTCAACCTGCGATTCATCATTATTTTGTTCGTACAAATTTACGCCACTATTCTTTTCACGTTTCAATTCGTTCGATTCCCATTTTTCAAATTTGGCTCGTAATTGCTTTGCCCGTTCGGCTGATTGGGCTTGCTTTAAAAATTCATCTTCGAATTTATCCGTTGATTTTACATAGCTAGGATTTTGTTCATTCTCTGATTCCTCCTCCGACGATTCTTCCTCATCGTCGTCTTCAGATTCGGATTCCGAATATTCTGATTCACTATCATTCTTATACATACGACGACCCTCGTCTGGTGGCGGAGTAAATCTTTTCAATGGTTTTAGTCCTTCATACTGTGGTTTCTGTGTTTCCTTTTCTTCCAATTGCCGGAATATAGATAACATTTTTTTGGCCGTTTGACTTTTTTCCGCAATTACAGGATCGTCAAGACTCGGGTCATCGCCTCGAATCACATCGGGATCACGATAAATTTCTCTATCGGGCGACGTGTCCTTAACAACACCGTCACGAGGCGGTGTAATACGAAATTCTTTCTTTTTCTTATCGTCGGGCCGATAAGTTTCGAAAAATTTAAATTTCGACGAAACTTCAGACGTCTCAATTTTTACATCATCAACCTTATCTTCACACTTAACAACGTCATCATTTGACACGTTAAATGATTGTTGAATGCTACGATATTTGGCATCTGGAGTGCGAGGTGTCGGTGTCAATGGACTAGGGGTAATAGGACCTGATTTGGCTGCGGTTGCATCCATTTCTAAAAATATAGACCGTGATTTTTTGCTGATACCCTGTTCGAATACCGCTTGTTCGTCTCCGTTTATGCGAGACGATGGGCGTTGCTCATCTTCACCCTCTTCGTTCTTCTTAACAAACGCCTCTCCCTTTTCGAATCGCTCTTTAATCGATTTTGCTTTATCACCAATTTCGATATCTGGTTTACGATTAGTTGACACAATCCCTTGTTCACTGTCGGCTACTGCTTGTTGATACATTTCTTTGATTCTGGCTTGTTTTCCCATAAATAAGCGTGACCGAATATTTGAGATTTCCTGTTTTCGCTCTTCACGGCGTTCTTCCTTTGTCATAGAATGGCCATGTTCAAATTTCGTTTTCATTTCATTCATACTGGCAAAACTCATCGGTTTCTCGCGTTTAATTTTTTTTGACCGCACCAAATCGACATCACCGTTAGCCTCATCCTCCTCTTCGGATTCATCTTCATTCTCGCCCTCTTCGTCGTCTGATTGTTCTACTGGTACACCATTTAAAGATTCATCACCAATATTCATCCCTTTCGACTGAAATTTAGCCAATTTCGATAAAATGGATGTACTTCGCTTCACACTACGATCACTGGCCGGCGCACCAGGTTCACCAGTTTGATTGGTATTTGGATTTTCAAACATTTGGAAACGTTCTTTCACGTTGAGCGCTTGTATCTCATCTAGGCCAAGATCTGGTTTATCAGATGATCGAACTACATCTGGAGGCAATTCGACTGGTTGATTTTCACGAATTATCAATTCGTGTTTACGTGGTTTTACTGGAATGAAAATAGGCGAAAAGTAATTAGATTTTGTAAAGCGGCACAGAGAATTTAGAGATATAATTATGTTATACCATCAAATTCCAATTCTTCGGCTTCATCATTTGAAGCCGCTGCTTTAGGAATAATAAAATTGTTAGTTTAATTTATAACTATAAATGTTGGGAATCTTTAGAGTTAACTCCTATTGCAATAAATATTGGGAGCCTAATTTAGGAAATTTTCGTTGTTCGTTGTCAAAATTTTAAACGGGCAGATTGTGTAATTATATATTTCAGGAGAAATAAAATTTGAATCTGGCGTTTGAAGTGAGTAAATTTTGCAAATATTTTAAACACATAACGTGCAGGGATATGGCTCGGTCCATCGGATTTACACTTGGGTATTTTAAATAGGGATTCAATTTCCTTATCCCTTCAACTCGGGTTCGGAATATCGATAAAGGTTTACGTAGGAAGGTAGAATTTGTGAAGTGAAACACGTTAGAACCGAGCAACCTTTGACACTACTTTGACATCAGCAAATTGTATGTGGATTCCACAGAGAAACAATTTTTTTCAGTAAAAAATACTGAGAACCCGAAAAGAGGAGAGTATACATATTAAAATTACGTTAAAGTGACAAAGACAACAAATGTTGCCATAAAAAGTATTGAGTTTCATACTTTTTATGGCAACATTTTCCCCCGTAAATTTTACTGATTTTTTTTTTTGTTTCGTTTTGGTACGTGACGAATTTATATTTTTATCTCGCTCTTTTTTTACCGAAAAAATATGTTTCATTGTGGAAAAAAAGCTTTAAGCGTGAATTCCACAGTGGAACAATTTTTTCCAGTAAAATTAACACGAGATATAAATATAAATCCTTTACTTGTTAAGGAGAAACAAAAAAAAATTTCAGTGAAGTTTACTGGCAGTAACCGGGGAAAATGTTGCCATAAAAAGTATGAAACTCAATACTTTTTATGGCAACATTTGTTTGTCTTTATCACTCTAACGTAATTTTAATATGTGTACTCTCCTCTTTTCGGTTTCCCAGTATTTTTACTGAAAAAAATTGTTTCACTGTGGAATCCACGCGTAAACATCGAAACATTAAATCAGTATTTTATTAAAGTTCAGTAGGGAGAGTAAGGTCGCTTAACTAGCACCTATTGCATCACGCAAAATTTCTAATTTTGAACTCGTTTGCCCTTAGAATTCCGGGCAATTAGATTACGTATATGAAGACGAAGACAAGGTATGTCTATTAAGCCAAGGTATTTATGGTTGGAAAAAGCCAGCAAGTATCTCTTCTGAGAAATTGCTTGGCATCGTCGTTAGTGCAAAAATGACGTAGAGCAAAGCAGAAACTTGTTTAAACACACCAAACACTACGTGGCTGGAATATCGATAATCTCGATACAGCAAAACAGTTTAAAATGGAAAACACAAAACATAAACATTTCTGTATACTGATACTTCGCCTAGACCATCGTACCGACCATTGAACCTGAACTCCTGCTCCTTCCAAACAAATTTATAGTTCTGTCAGGTGATGAAGCTTCCATGATGGTCTTTTATCACCACTCTCGCTATCCAATTTTGATCTTCTATGATTGGTTGGTAATCCTTGTTTGAAGTCGTCGGTCCAGCGATACCGTATCGACTAATTGTAATTAGTATGTTCAGTGGTTGATCGGTTGGATCGTGGATAATAATTTCAGTGAGAGAGACGAGTCTGGCGACTACAATAATAACAAAAATTTAAAAATGTATACTAGTTAGCTTTATTGAACTGTGCTTTCTATAGGCAGTGTTCACCAAAGTTTCATAAATCTATACTTTCTTGTTTGAAAAGTTCTACGGAATTCCGTCGAAACCATTTCGCAGCATAATGGTCTGGGGCTGCATTACTAATTCTGGAGTTCGCGAAATGTTCGTGTGTGAGAGCCACATGCGCACTCTTCAAAATACATAAACATCCTAGAATCTGGGTTGCTGCCCTCATTTTTAACACTTTTTGATGATACAAACATGGATAGCGTTAAATTCCAGCAGGATAACACGCCATGTCATAAATCTGCCCGCACAATGGCATGGTTTCCAGAAAATGGCATTGAGGTTCTGAAGTGGCATGCCCAGTCCCCGGACCTGGACCGCATCGAACATTTATGGAGTTTATTAAAACGCAGAGTCAGGCGCTACACAATAAATAACAAAGAAGAAATAAAACGCTGTCTGCACCAAGAATGGAGCGCCATACGTCCTGCAGAATGTAAAAAACTTGTAAGCTCTCTACCCAAAAGAATTTTTGCCGTAATTAAGGCAAAGGGTGGACCCACAAAATATTAATTTTATATAAATAAATAGTAATGTGAACCTATAAACATCGTTTCAATTTATTTCAAATTGATACCCCCAAAAAAATTGTAAGACATCATGGGTGCTCAGTACTTTTGGCCAAGACTGTATATACTTGTTCTAGGTCTTAAAGAATACCATAAATTTACCTGAAGCACTTTAGCTTCCGTAGCACTAGTAGCAGTTGCATTATTCTCATTTCGATATAATCATGTAGCGTTTGAAAGGCCTTGGAAAAAGTAACAGTTTACAGCATTTTGTTCAGAAGTCCACTGTTTTGGCGCTGGTAGTTCTTTATCCATTATTATAGAATATAATCGGGTTGCATATCAATAGAAAGGTTTTGAAGAATGTCTCAATTTAGTTGAAGCACCTTTCTACTACTCACACCGTTGCGGCGTTGGAAGCAGTTACAGTTTTGTAAGCTCTTCGACCAAGTAACAATTTTGTAACCATTACTTCGCAGTTCACAAATTAACCGTTTTAGCACTGATAACACATTTTTCGTTTAGTTACAATATATAGGTGCCATTCCATTGTAAATGCATTAAAAATTTCCGCAAAACTTTATCAAACTTCCACCACCCTATATATAAAAGATACGTTCATTACATAACGTAATGACAAAACCTAATTTAAACTGGTCTGATTTTCTTCCTTTTATACCAACTCGGTAAAACCTCGAGCAAATATGGATATTGTGGATGTTGGTGGTGGACCATGAAAAAGCTTAAAACTCTAAAAGCTTCTCACTGGAAAGGACATAAGCAACAAAAAACTGAGCTAGTTTGTACCGATTCATAATTTTTGATTCTTACATTCGCAGAAAACAAACAAAACCACAGAAAAATTACACACACTAATAAAAAATTGTGTACTATACTCCTTATACGTATACGAAAAAGTCATGTTTCGTCTATCGCATTTTGAACAAAATCGACCCCCCTGTAATGCAGATAGTTGTCTCTCTGCGATATTTTAGTAGAATTATTTTTCAACTGTAATGCGACTTATTGATTAATTAGAGTTCAGTTTGAAAATTAAAGTTCATGTTTGTGATGATATTTTAATATTTAAAACAAACAATAAAATATGGAATTCCAATTTTAATGGCCCTAATGTATGCACAAGCCAACTGTGAAAAAATTCTAGTGGGAGTACTGGAGTGTAATTTGGCAAGATTTCGATAGTTTCAAATTCTTAAATTTTTTTTTGATTGATAGGTTCTAGGTTAACCTTAACCCACATTAATGCTTCTATGACGCTTAGATAGGCCTTAATGCCTGTTAACTGCAGCCCAATTGTGTAGTAATTCTGATGTGGATACCGTGGTGTAATTTGAAAAGTTTTCGATGGTTCAATTTCTTATAAAAAACCATTGAATGGTCTGGCTCTCTAGGTTAAAATATTTCCGCATTGATGTCAATATGGCTAACTCTAACTTAATAGTGAAGCAATCCTGATAGGGTTAGGGGTGTAGTTTGAATAGATTTCGATGATGCAATTTCATGCAAATTGGGTGCGCTAGGTTAACCTAATTCCGCATTGATGCCTCATGGTCATTTGACAAGCCATAATGCCTGTCAACTGTAGCCAGTTGTGAAGAAATTTTGATGGGGATACTGGGTGTAATTAGGCTATATTTCGATATTCTTTGAGTAGCAAATAAAAATTTCAATAAATAGCAGGGTTCAAAAATACTCTTCACTTTGTTTCTATTCCATTTATATTCTTTCAATTGATGGCTTTTTAATTTTTTCCTCACTTTTTCGATCGTGAATAGTAAAATATAAGATTAGAAGATTAAAAATGATATTCCGTTTTCAAGGAACAGTGAGCGAATAATGAAAAAACAAACAGATCAGAATTTGATCACAAATTATATTTTTCTACTGTCTGCTCCTTGCTAAACGAACAGTTGGCGAATACTTTATACATTTGTATTTCAGAGTAAATTTTTTTCCAGGTGGCAATTGATTGTACTACTCAATTTTTTTTTGTTTGCGAAAACTAAAACAAAATTTTATTCTTTTCTTTTGTTTTACTTTTCATATTTGTTTGAATAGATAATAGAATATCCCATTACAGTGGGAATAGAACACAGAATACAGGATCCCCCCTAAGAACACGGTATTCGAAGAACTCGGGTACCCATTTCCTCAAATTATACGGTTTCAAACAACACAATTTTCTTTATTCTCTTTTATTTTGTTTTTTGTATATCGCAACAAAAAATAAAACGTAACGATTTTACATTTCTTTTTTGTATAGTTTCGAACAACACAGTATTAAAGAACACGGAACGAATTAATCGTGTTCTTGGAGTTGACTGAGAGACAGATGGAAGATCGGCACTTGCGAAATTTTGCTTTCACGACATGAAAGAAAGAGCTTTCTGTATCGAATTGTTACGGGAGATGAGAGGTGGATAATTTTTAAGAATACCAAATGCAACAAGTCGTGAATTTCATCTGGCGAAGCATCAACATCGACGGCGCGGCCGAATTGCTTCGGAAACAAGACAGTGCTCTGCGTTTGGTGGGATCGGAAAGAAATCGTGTACTATGAGCTGCGGAAATAGAGTGAAACTGACAATGTGCAACGCTACTGACAACAACTCATCAATCTGAACCATGCATTGCTCGAAAAACGGCCAGAACAGGATACCAGACGCGAACGAGAGATATTGCAGTACGACAACACTCCATGCCATAGCACTCCCATCGCCCAGGACACCATCAAAACGCTCAGGTGGGATCTGCTACCGTCTCCGCCTTATTCGCCAGATCTGCTCTTCTCGGATTATATCGGCAAGTTTCGAAGAAGTGCAGAATTAGTTGGATGAATGGTTCCGGTCCAAAAACGCGCCGTTTTAAAGTCGTGGTATTCATGTATTACCAGAGAGATTGCAAAAATGTATAGATAGCGGATAGGACAATACTTTGAATAAACCATTTTTTATATATCTATTGAAATTTCACATTTTTAATTTTTCAAAAAAACCCGGAAATTTAGTTGCGCACCTAGGCTGCGGGCCAATAGTCGGGTAAATTATTTACTATGGTAAAAATATGATTTAGAACAGATTTTTCTATCAGTTTGCTATAGAGTTTTTGAAAAATAAATGAGTACACCGACCGCAGCCCTAATACACTTCTTTAAAATTGGGCTTGAGCTAACAGGCCCGATTGCTGTCTTTTCCTCTACTGTCGGAAATGAACCAAAGATTCTTTCACTTGACAAAGCGACTGCTCTAATAGAAGTAACGTCATTTGTCGATACATTTTGAAATAACGATTTCCATCCTGAGAGAATTTAACATCAGCCACATTTGTTTCTAAATTCTAGGTGTTCGTCTCTACATACTGTAGCGTTAAACTGGTAAGGTCCGACAAACGTTGCCGATTCAAAACTTCAACCAATTTAGCATTAAATTAGACATTCAATGATTTGAATATCGCGACTCTTACTAAACATAGAATATATATTTTTGATACATTTGTCTTGTTTTGGGATGCTAGTTGATAGCCTCCATGTGGCGCATCTTGGGCAATGTACTGCAGATCGAACGGTTGTGGTTACCAATCCCTACGTAGTAGAGAAACAGTATAGCAGATAGTCAACCAAAAGATGAGATGTCGGGTATAAACAATAACATACGCCAGATGGGTCAGAACTTAGATTTTAAATCCCACCCCGATTTATCTTCTGGAGGGAGCAACGCGACATTGCAAAGGAAATTGTCGGTAGGCAACCATACTGATCCTTTTCCTAGTACTACTGGAAGCATGGAAGCGATAAATGAGTGGCCCTTTGGTAGAAGAAGTACTGCACTTCGAAGAACACCATCAATCACTTCAACGCCATAGATCACCACACTAGGTGAACTTAACAATGAGAAGGAAAATACCTCTTCTATGAAGCATAAGCCAATAGCTATCAAACCAACTTCTGAAGCCACGCCCAGTGCACAAACAGTTGTAATAAACAACGCGGAGTTAATAAATAAATTTCAAAAAATGGAGAGATTAATTGCGCAGCGGAACAATGAAGTTGCCGTGCTAAACAAAAAAAACCGTATGCTAAAGGAAACAGTAAATAAAAATAACAACGCAGGAAACTTAGCATTAACCAACCAACCAATAGCATTAAGCAACAACCAATTTTAAGTAATTACAGATCAAGTCGAATATCACACTGATGAAGGTGAGCTTGAAAGGCAAACCAATTGGATACTTAAGAAATCCAAGAGAGCAAACAAGAAACCAAGAAAAGAAACCAACATGAGCAGGAGGAAAGCGGAATCATCACCAGATGTTGAGCTAATTCAAACTCACACTAAAACTGCCAATGTAACTAATGCATTAAAAGTGCATGAGCCAGAAAAGAAGAAACAGGCTCCACCTCCGATCAATATTCTAGGAATTACAAATCACGGTAATATTCAGAAACTGATGAAAGAAGTAGTACGAAATGATTGCAAGATAATATCGCTCAGTAGTAATATTTGGAAAATAAACACAACAGAGCCTGAAGATTATAAAGCTCTAACCTGAAGATTATAAAGCTAACAAATTAAATTCTGATGGTCACCAGTGGTATACTTACGAGGATAAAAATGATCGACCAATTAAAGTAATGACAAGAGGTCTTCATCCAACTTGTTCAAAAGATGAAATTATTGAGGACCTGCAAAACAAAGGCCTCAAAATAATCGATGCAGTCAACATCATCAGAAAAGAGAGACGAGAAAACAGGGAGGGAAATGTTGAAATCATGAGAAGAGGTCTCCTACTATTCATGCTAACCTTCGACAACCAAGAAAAAATCGAAAATATTTATAATATTATGGCACTATCCTCAACCTCAGAGTTAAAATAGAAACACCGAGAAAGGTCACTCGACTAATACCTCAATGTAAAAACTGTCAAGATTATAATCATACACAAAAGTACTACCATCGTGAAGCAAGATGTGTTAAATGTGCAGGAAAACACGCAGCAAACGACTTCACAGTTCCCCGAATTACAACACCGAAGTGTATCAACTGTAATGGCCAGCATCCAGCTAACTACAGAGGATGTGAAGTAGCAGTAGAACTACAAAAATGAGAGATAAATCACGCAAACCAGATACAACATGAAATGTACAATCTATAAAAAAAACCACGGAGCTTAAATCGTCAACTGCTAATTTTAACATACAAAGAGAGCGAGTAAATGAAAACGTTACTTATGCACAAATAGTTCGGCAATCAGAGCATAAACAGTTAAAAGTGGATCTCGTTTTACAGGACATACTGAGAAATCTACAGAACCTCAACAAAAGACTTATTTCGCAGGAAATGAGTCTACAGGACACACTAGAAGAAATGAAATCACAAACTAGTTTCAATAAAAGAGTAGAAGAAAACCTTGATCGAGTGTATCAAAATATAAATTATATAAAATCGAATTATAAACCAAAGAAATGAATAAATCATTACGAATTGTAACCTGGAATGCAAATGGGCTATTGCACCACATTCAAGAATTAGATATATGTCTTATATCAGAAACCCATTTCACCAAAACTTCATTCTGTAAAATAAAAGGATATAATTGCTACCATGCATTACATCCAGAGAACAAACCTAGAGGTGGATCAGCTATCATCATAAAAGATTATATAAAACATAACGAAGAACTTAAAGTCGAGAAGCTTTCCATGCAAGTCACAACAATCAAAATACAATTGAACAATAGTAAAACTTGTAGTATCTCAGCAATATACTGTCCTCCAAGATACAATCTCAAACAAGTAGATTATACTAATCTTCTTAAAACACTAGGAAGTGTCTTTTTAATTGGAGGGGCTATAATGCAAAAAATACCTATTGGGGATCACGATTAACGCTAAAGGAAAAGAACTGTTCGCAGAAGCAAACAACTAAAATGCGAGATTCACTCAGGTGGTACACCAACCTATTGGAATAAGGATATAAGTAAGACTCCAGATCTTATAGACTTCTTTATTACAAGAGGTGTTCTAAGATAATTATATCCATATAGAGAACAGTGAAAGTCTATCATCAGATCATTCACCAGTTGTTATGATACTTAGCCAAACAATTATTATGAAAGAGAGCAACCCAAAATTAACGAGCTTCAAAACCAATTGGGATCTCTTCCAAACACAGTTAACAGAAATAATTAGTCTGCAGAACCCAATACAGGGACCAGCCCAAATAAAAGACGAACTAGATAAACCCATCCATAATATCCAGAGTGCTGCGTGGGAAAGCACTCCTAATAATAGTAAGGAAATAAAGCGCAATACTAGCTATCCAGAGGAAGTGAGAGAACTTCTTAAAAATAAAAGAAAAGCACGGAAGAGTTGGCAAAAACATCGAAACCAGGAAAATAAGAGAGTATTTAACCATTTGTGCAACAAATTAAAAAACCTAATAAAAGAGATTAAAAATCAGTCAGTTAATAAATACCTCAGCACTCTAACTGGGCAAAAAGATACTGATTATTCATGATGGAAAGCAACTAAGAATCTTAAAAGACCCACACTTCAGGTTCCTCCAATTAAAAATAATAAAAATTTGGTCCGAAATGCTAAACAAAAAGCAGATTTGTTTGCAAATCACCTTGAAGAAACATTTCAACCTTGGAATCTTATCCCCTCACATCAGTTTGGATTTAGGGAAAAACATTCTACGAACAAGTACATCGAATTACTGATGTAATCGAGAAATCACTAGAAAGCAAACAAATATGCTCAGCTATATTCCTTGATGTAGCGCAAGCATTCGACAAAGTATGGCACCAGGGGTTAGAATTCAAACTTCATCGAGATCTTCCGGAGCAATTTTTTCAAATTTTAAAATCATACATATCAGAGAGGCACTTCCGAGTAAAGTATGAGAATGAATACTCCCAACTAAAAAGAATAACAGCAGGAGTGCCACAAGGAAGTGTTCTTGGGCCAATCCTCTATCTCCTATATACGAGTGATATACCAACTACAGAAGCAACAATGGTGACTTTTGCCGATGACCCCGCAATACTTGCAATAGCAAAGAACATCAATGACTCCACTAGTAAATTACAGAAGGCTACTAACCAGATACGTAATTGGACAAAGAAATGGCGAATTAAATTAAATGAAGCAAAATCAATCCAAGTCAACTTCACAAATCTAAAAGTTAATCATATAAAAATAATGATAAACAAGATAGTAGTACCGCATGTTAACACTGCTAAATATCTCGGCATGACTAAACATAATATTTAAAAAATGCATTGGCTCTTAGGGAGACAATCTGAACTAGTGATCCATAAAAAACTGCTGCTACACAAACAAATCCTGAAACCTGTATGGACATATGGTAGCCAACTCTGGCGTTGTGCCAAGAAGACAAATATCAAAATCATATAACTGTTCAAAATAAAATCCTGCGATGTATTGTTAATGCACCGTGGTACATTCGAAACGACAACCTCCATCGAGATCTAAAGATCGAGCTTGTCGCGGATGAAATTAAGCATCATGCAACAAAACACCTACAACGTCTGCACCAGCACGAAAATCTGGACATACGCTGTATGCTGACTACCACACCAACAAGAAGACTGCAAAGAACCAAACCACTGGACTTATAGCGACCAGGAGGTCAGTAGAATTACTGTGGCGAAAAATCTGAGGAGGAGTTACACGAAACTGGGGATAATCACAGACTAATCAAAATACTTTATTATGCAATGTAAATTTCTAAATGGGTGCAAGACTCAGTCGCAATATAAATAAATAAATAAAAATTTTACTAAAAAAAAAAATTGTCTTGTTGTATGTAGGTGAAAGCGCGTTAACGATTTTTTACTTGGTCCAGACTTTTATCATGCAAATCAGCTTAGTGATTAGCCGAAACAGAGTGGTTCATTGTAGAAAAATGAAACTTGGGAAGTTGTTAAGCCTGAACGTGGTGAAAAATTATAAGGCTGTGTACCAAACTTAAGGTAAATCGTTTAGTACGATAAAAACCGGCTTTAGAACAGATTTTTCGACCAGTTTGCCATAGAGTTTTTGAAAAATATTTGAATTTACCGAAAAATTTACTTAAATTTGACTTTTACCTTAAGTTTGGCACACGGCCTATATAAATCTATTGATATCTGTGGCTGTTAAATTCAAATTCAAAATGTTTCATCTAGATGCTGTCTCGCCGAATATTTGTTTATGAAAGTCAGTGTCAAGTTATATTAAAATTCTCGATGGTAATGCTCTGAAATTGAAGAAATTCTTGTACGGGCTGAAACAATCACCTAAGTGATGGAATGCAACCGTTTCCATTCATTCATCACTAAAGTGAAATTTGAACGATCAACGTCTGTACACTCGAACAAGTAACAGGTCTACGATCTATCTAATTATATATGACATGATAATTACTGGCGATGATGAAGAGCAGATCGCTGATTTTAAAGCAAATCTGTTCGATATGAAGGTTCTGGGTATTGTTAAGCAGTTCATGAGACTGAATAATGAAGTTGACACTGACCTTCCAATCAACAAATCTGCCAAACCGTGAACTATTGGGCAGTCTAAAGTACTTAATGTTTGAGGTATGATCCAACCGATGAACATTACCATCACTTGAAAGGTGCTGCTACGATATCTAAAATACAACTCCGATTCTAAGTTAAAATTTTCATGAAATGATGAAGATGTTTTGATTGGGTATGCCGACGCTGACTGGGCGAATGATAGTGCCGATAGAAAATCAACTAGTGAATATGTACTCAAAGTTTTGGGAGAACCAAGAGCAAATTGAAAATATATTTCAAACACATGAATATCAAACTGAAGAAATGTTTCAATCAAATCGCATAAAGTTGCAGGTTTCAATTTAATAACCGGAGAAATCCTAAAGATACTTCCAAGAAAGCCTCTACTAAAAATAGCTAACATCATAAATGCGATATTCAGGTTGAAATACGTACCAAAAATATAGAAAATGGCTAAGGTAAGATTCCTAAACCAGGGAAACCTCCTCATTTATTAACACCATATATTCTAACTATTTGAAAAAATAGTTTTTGAAAAGAGCAATACTCGGCCGAAATAATTTTGTTCTGAATCACTAGTTTGGCTTCTGAAATGAAAACACTCAACTAGTGATCACGTACATAGAATAAAAGGTCTGTTCCGTATCTTTTATATACCCGTGATCTTCTAATAATTGAAACCAGTACTATACTATATAGCTACCTTCGCCAGATAACCAGCAACTACTACAGCATGTGAACGTCGAGGCTATTCAACTCATAAAATTTAAAGTCTGAAAAGAGTAAATATTTTGAGCTACTGTAGTATATGTAATCGAAAAATATAAATAACACAGTTTGACACGATCAATTGGATCAATGGGACATAATATAGATTTTAATTAGATTGCGAGTGAAGCCAACGGCAGTAAAAAAATAGCTATAGTTTGAGCTAAAACTGAAGGGCTTTATCCTCTTAAAAATGTATGGTATATTTGTAACCATCAAAAATAAAGTTTATGTGGTTCTTACTCAAACCGTAGTTGGAAGAGGCATGAATAAATGTAAAAAAAGCCTTGAGTATCGGCATCACTTAATAACTGTTTGAAATAACTCTGATTACGCTGATCCTCAAGGAGAGGGAGGGTTAGTACTAATATCATAGGCTATCAACTTACCAGGTTCATTATCTTCAACTGCTTTTGGTGAAAATAGTGCTTTAAAATGCGGCTTACAAAACAATATCCCATCATGGCTCTGATACGTATCAACACTAAAATTAAGCAAATAATTATAATTAAGTTTTATATATACTCGAGATAATGAATTGTTTATTTACTTTAACTGTTTACTACATTCTGCCACACTACACCGGAAACAATTCTTATGCCATATTGACTTTTCCGCCTTGATTTGTTCCATTTGGAATACAACTTTGCCACATGATTTACAATCATTATCCAACTCTGTTGTACCCTGTATTTATGAATGAAATGCACAAAATAATTTGAAACTATATTAGAACTATTACACAAATTTTCGCTCCGTATCGGACTTACATTAAATTTTTCTTGTGCTTTAGCGGGATCGGTTGAACGAACATGCAAAATATTTTTTTTTTGTAATGCATCAAATTTATTAAAACTAGATCTCTGGAATCCAAAATAAATAAAATAATAATAGGTGAAATAATAAAAAAAAATAAAATAATAATAATAATAATAAATGGTAAACTAAGTACAGTGCACAAAACTATTACAATAAACAAAAACTAGCTTATCAATTTACTTACCATATCAAGCTTTTTGATACCAAATTCGACTCGATCGGATTTATTTTTTTTACTTAAACCAAAATTACAATTATTATTAATATTTAATTGTGTATCAATCAAACCAACGAGATTGCAGTAACTATCACGCTACAAAAAAATTAATTCATACAAAATCAAACAAAAATCACATATACGTTAAATAAATATACTAATTAATGACTAAAGACTAAATTACGAGTGTGCAACTATAATACTACACTACATCGTATGACAATGCACTAAAACTAATAATGCACTTACCAAAGCTTTTACCGATACTCCCGTATGGATAGGTTCTAACTTTCTTAAATCAGCAATTGACTTAGCACGCTTAATTTTGTATATATATATAATTAAGAATTATAAATTAATTAAACAACAACAATAGTTAAGTACGATAAGAAAACTTACATTTAAATAAAAATTAGTACGTGTTACGGCTTTGGGCGGGCATTCAGCCTCACACAATGTTGTTAGATCACCAAAGCTACGGCACTTCATTAGTACATAAAGTAATATTATTATAGCAATAGTTGTTAGATAAATATTATTTATAGGTATAAGAGTGGGCCCGTTTAAGATATAAAAAAAAAAATTAAGATAAGCTTGAGGGCATTCCCTTCACAAACATTTATAGGAATAAATACTGTTTTGAACACAAATTACTTACCAAATGTTTAACGCTGACATCTTTGTTAATAATTATTAAATTTTCCTTGCGGATTTTCTTATCTAAAGTTTGCGAATCAATTAAATAATTTTTCTTCTATAAAACATAAACAAAAACAAACAGTTATAAAACAACAGTTAAGCTACAACCAGAAGAGTCATTGATCTTATTAAATTAAATTGGTTATACAAAATTTTATTTAAAGCAGTTTTTATTATCGTGGGTAACCTCTTCAAAACACAATTAACTTCTAAGGTAAAAAGAATACACCAGTTTGTCTGTCTTATAATTTTCAAAGGGAATGTCGAGTGAAATTTTACAGCTTGAGTTAAAATTAAGTTTTCGTTAATTTCAAAATGGCGTTGATCGTTTCGAGGAGTCGAGTTAGGTAAGTTGAAATTTTAATATCAAGTTTAATTATTAGAGCCTAATAATCCTATAAGTATACTTATAAGCCCTGAAAATTATTTTAAAATATTTCTTTGTTTTAAATATACATATTTGGGAATGACAATTTTTCTTTGCCGCCATTTTGATTTTCAACTCTACTCAATCCCACTAATTTCGTCGAGTTCAAAATAATTTAACGAAAACTCAATTCTACTCTGTTTCCATGAACGCTAACTCCAAGGCAAGCCACTTTCAACTCTGCATCTCTGCATGGAAACAAGATAGTTGACTAATTCTGATGCTAGTTCGTTCTGATTGATATAAATGTTGATTAAATTTACCAATCAGACCTAGACGTTAAAAGATGAACTATTTCTTAATTAATAATATGTGGCGACAGTGTATTTTATTAGGTTATAGGATGTGACGTTGAACTGTAATTATTTAGAGTTAAACGAGCGCATACATTTTCTATTGTCAAATTTATACTTTTTCGTTATTCTTATTCTTAGCGTGATAGTTTTTGAAATAACCTTGCGTAAAAGTAGTTTAATGCAAAAATTGGAAAAAATAACGTTTATTTATTTTTATTTTTAAATCTTTCATACCAAATACCCACAATTGGTGGCTTAAGACGAGTTTAGGAATAGTACAACTTAATTTAACGAGATGTAATAGTAAAAGAGTGTGAAACATCATTCGAGATAGCACATTTTTCCCGACGAATAAAATCTAATTTTGGTTAAGCACAATTTTTTGCAAGCACATAGCGTCAATTGCAATCAACATGGCGGAAGAATATAAATTATTCACAAAGTATCCGTGAAATTGCCACCATTTTGGAAAAACGAGGTTGAATTTGTAATTATTATTTATTTTCAGTTTATGATTTCGCCCGCTAATTATTTTTTAATTTTAAAGGTTATTCTTTTTTTATTCGAATTTACAATGAATAATAATTATCGAAAATCCCCGCCATTTTAGATCGTGAGGCGAGGCATCATCCTCCTAAAGATGAAGTTGATAGCCTTACAACTCAATTTGCTAATGGCCGTGGACTCGTGACTAACAAAAATAGCGCACACTAGCTTCTCAAATCACGCAGGTCTGATATATTAGTGCTAACGGAAACAAAAGTATCTCATAACATCTACGAAACTACTTCAAGTGCTACCAGTTCGAACATTCAAGTTGCTTAAAATATCCCTACCTATAAATAGTAAACTCATAGATTCCCAATCAAATGGATTCAGAAATCATGAATTTCTTCGATGGTTTGTCAGACATATGTAATGATATTCCTAACCAACATCTCTACTGCGAATTAATTTTAGTTGGTGACTTTAATGTCCACCACAAAGAATGATGATTTACCAGGTATTGTGCTAGGCGCCAAGCGCAATTGTATGCCGCATCGCATGACCTCACACAGTCACTAACCACTCCACATTTGAATTTTAAAATTCTACAAGAGTCCATATTCTGGATCTTTGTCTCACAACAATGGAAGCACGAGTAAAAAAAATTAAATTGGAAATTCTGGCCATTAACGTGATAAGGATAACCACAAAAATATCTGTGGAAACACCATAGAAATTCAGTCCAGCCAAGGTGTCTTTAGCATTTTAACAAGGTTGACTATGATGGTTTACGATCATTTTTTCAACATTTACCTTGGGAAATGACAATAACAATCAATAGCTGATGCCGTTTCCAAAATTTCACTGAGACCGTACGTGAAACCAAAGTTTTATAAATTTTTCAAAAGATGTTATAAAAGTTGTCAGGCAAAATAAAATTGAGCACAATAAATATAAACGCAACAAATATTTTTTGGAGAATATAAGGCCATATACGAAACATTTGTAAACAAATTTGTGTTAAGGAAGCAAAAATAGTCGATAACAAGAAAGGCGGCAAGGCTTTCGATTCGAAAATCTTCGATCACAACTTTTACGAGATGGTTGAATCGGTTGCCAATATTTTTAAAATATCCATTTCAGCATTGAACTGTGCAGACAATGCTTTGGTCTCTTGACATATGTCGCAAACAAATCAATCTGGATGTATTCTTTTGGTTTGACATGAGAATTTTATTTGTAAACTTGTGGTTGGATTCGACAACGATCAAGTACATAAAATCTTTCTCAAAAAAAGACCGAACGATCAATGTTTGGCTAAAGGGGAGATCATCAGCGACACATTCCTCAATTGCTGGAGTCCCTTCACCACAGTTACTGGATGGAGAACTCGGAGTCCCTCCCCCACAGTTGTTGGATAGTCCCTCCTCCACAGTTACTGAATAGCGTGTTGTCCAGGTTATTGCATAGTACATGTTCTGCAGAACTAAAAAAGAAAATAACACCATTCGTTACGCCAGCAAGGGTAACCAGACAAACCACCAATGCACATAGGTTTGCGGTGAAGTCGCCGAAACCTCGAACTGAGGAAGCCGAAACGGGTTAAAATTTCCGTTGTACTATAAAATACTCAAATTTAAGGAGCTATCAACTTTTACTTGAAGGATCACAATGAGCTAAATACTGCGGCAAATAGGCCACCTAATGCGGATAAATACTTTAATTTAAAAAGAGCTTTGGTATGCAGTTTCCGAGCATTCAATATTCAAAACTTTGCCCCTAAGATATTCAGCTTGTCCATAAAAAGCCTTCGAATTGCTGGGGCTCTGAGGCCCAAGAACTCGGCCTAGCGGATTTTGAATTCATGAAACTCTATGTTATAATGAATTAAACCATATCTAACTACCTAGTTATAATGAAATTTCGTTTGCAAAATTTAATTGGACGTCTAACATGTATTTAAGATATAACACATATCTGGAATCTGGTTGCTGAACGGAGGCCATTTTTTAATCAATAATGGTGGAGCATTGGATGCTAATATGTAATTTGAAGGAATTTTAGAATTCAGCTATACTGGATACAGATCAGCTATTTTTTTAACCAATTTTGATGAAATTTATACCCGTATGATGGTTCTCACATTTTGGTCACTCAGTGACTTTAGGTCGCCAAATTCAAATTTTAGTATTATGATTCTCGCAGTGAGAGCGCGGTGAGTGAGAGTAATGTCAAAATCCCTCACATAAAATTTTCAAGTGACTTCATAGCAAATTTTTTTTATTAATTAATTTTGTTATTAAAGAATTACGCACAAAAATTTTTTATTTATTTTTTTTTATCAATTTATATTTTATATTGTATATAATAATTAGAAATTGTTTATTACAAAACTATTATGAAATAATTATTATTATTTCATCAGAAACAACAAAACATTGGTGAAAATTATGGAGACAAATCCAGATTTAGTCCGAGCACTCCCAAAAATATCTAATTATTGTCCAGATATTAGTTTATCCGAACAACAATTAGATATTTTTAATCAAACTTTAAAACTGCTTTACGACCGTTCAAACTGAAAACAAAATTTCAGTAATATGTCAAAAATGTAAAAATAATGGTATTGCCAACATGAAAATTAATGGAAATTGTCATAATTAGGGCTACCAAAAATTTGCTCTTAAAAATAGGTTTTAAGAAAAATTTAGTGTTGCGTTCGTTCGTTCCTTCCTTCCTTCTGATTTTATTTTTTAAATCAATCCAAATTGTGAAAAATATTCAAAACAAAAAAAAAGATCATTTTTTAATCAATGAAATTGGTTTAAAAAAATTTCAGAACGAAGGAAGGAACGAAAGAACACAACACTGAATCCGCCTTTAGGAGTATATCCTCTATCTGGTCGCAAATTATTTAATTGCGAGGCGAAATATGGGAACTAGATTTATTTTGCCATGCCAATTGAAACATGTTTTAAATTTAAATTTGTTTTGCTATTGTAAAGTAGAAATACATGAAAAGACTGCGAGCTCAGAAAATGCGTAACAGTATTTTCGTGTAGTTCTGCTTTACATCGCAAAGCAAATTAAAATTTAAAAAAAATGTGTCAATTGGCATGGCAAAATAAATCTAGTACCCACATTTCGCCTCGCAATTAAAGAATTTTCGGCCGGATAGAGTATATACCTCTAAAACCTATTTTTAAGAGCATAGTTTTGGTTGCCCTTGTCATAATACATAAAACTAGAGTGCACAACTCTCACCAAAATAAAAGTGAGAAACATAATACCAAATTAGTACTCGCACGACTTTTAAATGCTACGGCGAGTCGTCAGTGAGGTGAGAACCATAATAGGGGTATTAATTAGTGTTTAAGACGACACCGAACGTCTCCACGACAGTCGGAGGTGACATCTATCGGTGGGTACTCTGTAGCCAAACGTCGTGCAACCCTAAATAAAACACCAACATCGGACAACATCTTTAAACCGTTGTCGAAATCGACAAATCCATGTGAACAATATACATTCTTCTTACTCCGACTCCACATTCAACCTAGCAAGAACACGGCACGAATATTTATTCGTACCGAATAAAACAAATAATTAAATAAATTATAAACTAAATCATATTTCGTTTCATTATTTTTTTGCAATTTCATTCCAACATTTTTAGTCCAGCCAGATCTTCGTGTGTGCCTTAACAAAGCAACCTCGCGTTGTTAAGGAAATGTAATATTTCGGTATTCAGTGCGCGTGATTCGTGAAAATAGTACTAGCCAGAGTTCACATAATTACAACTCGCGTGAAGCAAGCGCATCAGCTCCTTGAAAGAGTAGTTTGAAAAATAAAGGAGCTCACAATTAACACACATGGATTAAATGTCGAAATACAGTTAACGCACTCAAGCGGAAGATTATTACCTCATCGTATATTCTCGAACTTCAAAACCGTCAAGAGACAATTAGCTGCCGCACTATCGAAAGCCCGCAAGGTGACATCAAACTACGAATACACTAATTGGACCGAATTGGAGAATTTATTCGTGGACGTTGTCTACAACCACAAACAGCTGACCAACTTGTATAAGTTACACAACCTTCTCTAGATGACCGGCTTCAGAGGTAGTCTAGAGGCAAATGGTGGAACTGCTCCGTGGAGGTGGCTTTGAACTGCAGAAGTGGCCTTCGAACAGCCAACAGATTGAGCACCAGAGACAACTTGAGCTGAATTGTGACAATTCAGTTAAAACACTTGGACTGCATTGCTATCCAGCAATTATCGTCAAAATAATATTTCAAGAATTGTGGGCACTCAGTGTAACGTGGGAAGAAGCGGTCACAAAATCAATAGCTCAAATATGGCTCACTTAGCGAGACAGTTTGGGACCCTTGGAGGCTCTGAGAATCGATAACGCATTCAACAAATCGAGTATGCCGTACAATTTTGGCAGAAACCTCAATACTGTGGCACTATTCTGGTAATTCCCCGGGAACAGGGAATTGGAGAAAGAGTTTATATGTAATTTTTATTTAAACATTTTTTTCTGGCATACTGAGATAAAAAGTTAGTATTAATTTTTTTGAAAACTAAATTAAATGGGGAATAATTTTTCCTGCCAATTTAGGTATAGAAACATTATTCCCAATTTATAAATATTTACATCAAGCTTTTCACCTCAGTAGGCCGGAAAAAAAATATTTGAACAGAAATTACATATAAAATCTTTCTAAATTCTAAATAATAATCTAAATTATTTTCCATAAATTGTGAAAATAAAAATTATTAAAAAATCATAAAAATTATTTTCCATAAATTATTTCATAAATTGTGCTCAATGCGATTGAAATGAATCGGTTTGCGATAATTGCGATGAAAATAAACCAGAAAATGAAGGGGTTGACAATTGTGTAGCGAATCATTAAAATTCACTAAGGCATTGTGTTTATACTTTGAATGTAAGTTCAAAATATTTTCAATATTTTTGTAGATTGTTCACTGCAGTCTGATGAGAAGACCGAATTTTTTAATCTAGAGAATTCAATTTTTCAATAGTTCGAAAGCAAACTTCCAACGTCTTGGTAACCTTACCTTGATGTAAAAAACACTCTTATGGTCAATTTTCCATATCATCGTGTATTTGGTCTGGAACATTCCTTAGCATAGGCATAGATGGTTGTGGTATATCAACAAAGGGTTACATTTGCATTTTCGTCATCTGCTTATATACGAAAGCATTACATTTCGAGCTTGTGTCAGACTCAGATCTCCTCACAAATGTATTCATTCGTCACATTTTTTACATTAAGCGATGTAATGAACGTTAAAAATGTGAAATTTGAAATACATTGGGAGCTGAAATTTTCATAGACGATAAATAGACCTCTCGGTATAACAAACAAACTGAGTTACAAACCATTAATAAATAATCGAAATTATGAAAAAATTAGTTCATTGTAGATTTACATTAATTACATTATTTACAATTTGTAATCATATTTTGTTATTATTAACGTAAACAATTACCATTTATGCCATTTCGCAGTGTTTATAGCTGGAATGATTTAGAAATTTATGGAGCAAGATAACTTTCCCTAAATTTAACATGTACGCCAAATTTACGATCTATAATCCCAATCAAATCCTATATACCAAATTTCTTAATAATTGGTAAAGAAGTGGCCGAATTTAGTGCAAAACACATGTTAGAATCTCAATTACATGTTACGGAGTAAATGCCAGAAATGTTATGGCTTGGTTAGTATGCACAGCTTCCAAAACTTTGTGGATTCCTTCGTGTCGTGAACTTGCTTGGTTGAATGTTAGAAAGAAGAAATTTTTTCATATGGATGTGTCAATACATATGCGTTGTCCGCTCTTGGTGTTTTATTTAGGGTTCTCCGACGGTAGGTGTCATCCCAACTGTCGTGGAGATGTTTGGTGTCGTCCCTAACATTGCCGACCGCCCTAAAGTATTTAAACAGTGTTTGTAGGCGTTTAAATGTGAATTCCATATAAATTCCAGGTTGTACGGAAAAATTTATGAATTAGAGATTAGATCAGACCGAGGTTACCCGTAATATGCACATGCTAGTTAAATTAAGCTATATACATTAGTTAGTATTGCAAAGGCACGCAAAATTATAAAGCTAATTAGTATGTTTAATTAGGTTTGGCACAAAAACATAAAATAAAATAAATACTTTTGTTAAATAATCTGAAAAAAAATAAATATAACTTTTTTCTAAACTCAATGACTCTTAAGGTACAAAAATCTAAATTGAAGAAAATCATAAACATACCAAACTCTTAACATCAATATTTAATAAACTACCTTCATAGTATGATGATGAGGGACCACTATGGGATGATTCTGTTATACAGTCCGTTTTAGAATTACAATCGCTAAGTGATTCTACGATGGGTTTCTACATACATACAAACATATATAAACGTATAAACGACGAGCACATCAAAAGCAAATCAAAACACGAAAATAAAAAAATTGTTTTATAAAAAAAAAATTTGAAACAGGAAACATAAACACAATAAAAACAATTTGAGCCACTTACAACTGAGATGTTTTCTTTTTCCGGGTCAGATGATTTTTTTGATTTTTTCGATTTTTTACGTTTTTCTTTGACCGCTGTACCACCCGGTTCCGTATTTGAGTCATCCGTTACTTTTGATTTTTTTTTCTTTTTCGATTTTTTTTGTTGTACCTCATCCTCAATATTATCGGTGGTCGTGGACTCATCATAAATTTGATTATTTACATCTTCGGCCGTTGACTGTTGTTGTTGTTGTTGGTGGTGGTGGTGCTGCTGCTGCTGCTGCTTATTTGATTGAATCAATACGTCTGTATTATTTCCAATTTCTGTTTTATTTGATTTAATTGCTTTTTTAACACCACTTATGGCACCAACATCATTCCTTATTTGGTACGTCTCGATGGCAACGCCATTTGTACCGCTCGATTTTATTTCATGTGACTCTTTCGTTATCACAGACGCAGTTGAAATTTTTTTGGTCGTAATTTTTTTCGTTGTTGTTAGACTTTTTTGTTCCGTTGCGGTTGTTGAGGTTTGTTCCACATGGTGCTGCTGTTCCGAAATAGCTGACTGATTTGATAATAGATTACTTCCAAATTCGGCTTCATATAAAAGCTTTTATAATATTTATGTGTATATATATAAAAGGATATATTAAAGAAAATAAAGCATTAAATAATAAAAAAGCGCATATATGTATAGAATAATATTAAATTGTAAGTGTATAAGTATATCGGAAATATAATATAAATATAGGTTTTCCAAAAAGCACAAGGGGACAATTTTATAACATCTAACATATTATGTAAATAAAATAAAATTTGAAACACACTTACATGCAGCTTATCGTAAATGTTAGTTTTTATTTGCGTATTAGTATATTCATTGTTATCATCGATCGTTAATGCTGTTTCATTCTCGTCGTTAGGCTCCATTTGTTCGACGTCATCGGTGCTTGTGCCATCCGAATCGTCATCCGTATCCGTATCATTTTTTATGCACACTTTTTCATTGATATCGATTAGGCAACCATTTTTATGTAACGATTCATTATCGTTCGAAATGCTTTTGTATATCTCGATGTCGGTTAATTCAATTTCATTCTCGCCAATCTCATTATAGTTTATATTATTGCTAGCAAAACTATCATTTTGCTCGTCCTTCGCCTCGTTACTCACATGGCTCAGTGTGTCCTCATCGAAATACGATTTAATTTGTTTTGGCGTAATTGGTTCAACGTAGCACGGTTCATTCAAATCGTCCGCATCATCGTAACAGTCGACTATGATGCTGGGCCGCGATTTAATACCGCCATTTTTACTAGGTAACATATCATCCTCTGGTTCAACTTTTGGTGCCGTCGCCGTATCATCGGCAATATTCAATAAAAGTATACTACTGTTATCATCCTCATTGTAGTGATCGATATTCTCTGTTATCGACGTGGTCGTCGACGGTTGATTGCTATTTGTTATCGAATTGTATAAATTCGGTATATTTCCAGTCTTGTCATGATTACTACAACTAATATCAAAGCCAACGCCTGCCTCGGAATTTAAATTGTCGAATGCAAAAGTTTCATATTCATCGGTCGGCGTGACACCGGTCGACGATGTTATCGTTTGTGAAAATATTTGATTTATAATTGTGTCATCGGATTCGAGGAATTTTTTACGATTTTTCAACACAATTTGGTCATCACCGCCGCCATCATCGATGCTACTATTTAAATCTAGTGTCAGCTTAAAATTTATGCCTTTGGGCCCGCCAATAAAATGATTTGGCTCACTATTCTGTGTTGTCGTATCTACTGTATCTTCACCATTATCCATTACCACGTCACATTTAGGCGATAATGATTGGTCGCGTGCCACGCCATATTCATCAATCGATTTAAACATATCATCATAAAAATTCATATCGGTTTCTGTTAATACTTTAATTTCATCACACTGTTCAGTTAGTATCGGCTCACTTATTTTATTGTTATCAAGATTATCATCATCGTTACAACTATCATCACTATTTTTGTTACTACTTACTTTAATTATTTTCTTTTTTGTAGTTGCGGCGGTCGACGCAGCTGTAGTGACATGGCTCGACGATGACATCCTCGTTTACACCCCAAATTTGACCTATTCCCTATATATAAAATAGAAGTTAAGAAAAAACAACTTTAGTACGGAATTCAAAGAATTTTCACGCGAGATATAAATATTTTGGGTAAATTGCATTATCATTCTCAACACACAAGCGATCGGGCAGAAACAGCGCGTATATGTATATTCTGTAAATCGGTGCAGTCTTTTTCACAAACAGCACACGATTTTATCGTTTTATATGTGAACTCGAGAAAATCAAACAAATTTTATAGGTAGGTATAAACGAGTATATAATGTGTACCGCGAACTAAAAATAACTAAAAAATGTGGATCATATTTTCATTTCAACGAACGAGAGGAGATTTTTCTAAAAATAAAATTGGAAAATATTTGATTATTTTTTTTTTATGGTGTAAGAGTAATGTATTTGCTTTTTTTTTTGCTTTAACTCTGACTCACCCATTAAAGTTTTTGGCACTGCCATTTATTAGATTGATTCATGAAACCCCATAATATATATAAATTAATGCGCAAGAAAAGGGCACCTAAACTGTTCTTATTTAATTTTACAACACGCAAAATTGGTGAGATTGTGAAATATTTTCTATGTGTAATGAAACCCCGGAAGAACTTTATTTTACATACGTATTTCCTTTATATGCTGTGTAGACGCAGAAAGAGGAAGTAAAATTTTAACAACTGATTTCCGATTAAGCGTGCAACATTGTTTCATTGCAAACTCATGATTGTGCCACATGTCCGATGTTTTTTTTTAGATCTAAACATAAAACATATAAACCGGATATGATTGTAATTTTGCTCGCGGTTAGATTTTTACAAATTATTTCTTATTTTGTAGTTTATTTGGGACATTCGCTAGAAATAATCGGGATCGTTTTTCAAAAGAATGTTTTAGTTGCCATGTGAAAAATGATCTATTACAAAACTAGTGCTGCAATTATAGCACGATTTCGATTTAAATTTTACACAATAGTCAAATTTAACACAATATACGTTTTCAACACGCCTTGAATGTTTTGGATTGCGCGGCAAGCTGACCTATTTGTGTGCTCAAAATAAAAATTGGTACACATAGTCAGTTCTACTAGGAAATGGTAGTAAATGACATATTCAACAATTACCACAAAATATAGTTAAATACTTTGAAAATATTTAAATTTTGTAAATCTATTATATTATTACGAATTTCGGGACTTTATTGTCTAAAACCTTTAATTTCTACAGCAATTCACTAATATCGTGAACTCGTTCATTAATTCGCTTATACTGTTTTCACTTTAATTGTTCACTTTTACTGTTCACTACTTTTCGCACTGTTTCCTTTCCACTTTTTGACTTGCACTGTTCACGGCTAAATTACAACTGTGTCAGCGTCCTAAATTGCTTCCGCTTATGTAGTACTCTGGCGATGTATATATGTATTACAATTGTAAATTACTTTCATGTAGTGGTGTTCGCGAACATTTCACGTCATCAATCCTCATATTTTGACGAATAACACCGTTCTTAATTCCAGTACTTTTCATGATGATTATCGCCGCTGTTCACAGTTCACTCTGACTAAGTTCGAACTTTTGTGTTGACACTTTGACAGTATTTGGTTGTATATAACTTAACCACTCGACCACCGGGTGATATACGTGTTACGAGTAGAGTTCGTAACAATATGATTAATTTCAAAACAGCTACTGTCAAGAAACCTCTTAATAGTCAACAGTCAATCATTACACTTTACGAAAAGTAATTGAATTTTATTAATTGAAACGTTGTTTGCACCGCAGCCAAAAACATGTACTAACCCTATTATATTTGGAAAGCGAGTACAAAGAAATGATGAGGCAGTAAATCATTTTGAAGTGGAAGTGATATCGTTAGCAGAAGATTATGAATTACGTACACAATTTAATACTGGGATAGTGATTGAATGATCTACAAATTTTAAACTTGTTTTTGGAGATTTTAGTTAATGCATTACCATAAAACATACAGTACAGCCTAAGGTGAGCACAATAAAATAATTTCTTGGTCAACTTTCGGAGGTAGTCAACTTAAGAAAAATGATGGAAAAGAACACATGTATAAAATTAACATCAACAACAATGTCTTGGATGTGTAGATATAACAAGCTTGCTAATATGATCAGTTTTTCTCTGCAAATTTCTGCATCCTAACTCGCATGTTCATTGGATTCTAAGGGTTTTATATCAATGTAAACCATGAACAATCAACAACCCCATATTTTAAAAGTAGCATTTAATGTTATCCAACATTTGTTGCACTCCACAAAGCGTTGGAATTTTAATTGTTGAGTACCAATGGTGTTATTATTGAGTTATTGAAATAGGTCCAAGAAAAACATTGAAACCGCCCCAATCGTAGCACTCGATTTTACTTGGGGACTTACCTTCTTGTTTAACGAAAGCCTTTGCCGTGGTTTTTTCCGAATCCCTGGAAAATCACATGTGTTCATCCAATTTTCAAGGCGGGTAATAGAAGTGAGGTAAGTAATTATCGTGGGATCGCCATCCTCTCTGTCTTACCCAAACCGTTTGAGTCCATGGTTCACAGAGTATTGCACTTCGATACCAAGAGATTTGATTCTCCTTTTCAGCATGGATTTTATCCCGGTAGGTCTACAGTGTGTAATTTGTCCTCTTTTTTGTAGTCATTTATTTGACAGTAAAAGCTCCAAGCAGCTTGACTTTCGAATGTCATTTCATTCCCATTGACTGTTTGCGTTCTGTCCTCGCAGATCGCTGGCAATCCATTACGATTCTAGATTGTTTCTCCCTATTATTTCGGACGCCATCCGGCGTGCCTCAGGGTAGTCATATCGACCCACTGTTATTTTCATTATCTATTAACGACGTTGTAAAATGTTTTAAGTTTACCAATTGCCTTCTTCGCGGATGACATGAAAATTTTCGCCCGAGTCCCTAGCGTGTTAGGCTGCAAAATGTTACAAAATGATTTAAACCGCTTCTGCAGTTGGTCAATTAACAACATACTCCCTATAAACGTGAGTAAATGCGAAACTCTTTCTTTCTTCCGTATCCGCACGTCCGTTTTTTATCAATATCAATTGTACAACGAAACCATTGATCGGGACGAGTTCATTTCGGCGTGATCTTTTCATCTTGGTGTGATCTTTGAATCTGCTACCACTGTCATTCTGAGAGGATTGAGAGTATCCGATGTAACCTTTTGAAACTGCAACGTCTAGATAATCGCCAAGATGTAGCTCCCGCGCTGTTGATGCGTGGTATCATTAATTCCCGTCTCAACCGAGCGGTAAGGAACTACGGTCTTTCTGATCCAATTGCGAGGGTATCGCGGGTGTCTACGAAGGTCTACGAAGTTTTGATTATCACTTTACATAATCTTTTGCGGTCGAGCTTATGTGCCGTAACTTTTTACCAATTGTTTTGTTGTGCCGATTATAGTCAATGTATTCACCATTTATAAATAAATAAATAAATTATTGGATCTCATTGAAAACTGATATAGTCTCAATGTGTACCGTTAGTTATATCCGAGAACTACCGTTGGTTATATCCGAGTGGTTTAGTTTAAAGTGCTTCATTTAATGACAAATCATAAATCGACTGTTGCATTAACCCTCAAATCCCCGCTTTTAAAACTGTTGAACAACAGTTTCTAGCTCTCTGCATTCACAATTAATTAAATATAAATGATTTAGGGTCGGTTATCCTCTTTGTCTGAAAATTATTACTCGATTATCGCAATTATCGTAAATTGTTTGTGGTTTTGAATTTTCCGAAAAGTTTAATTTTGACGCTAAATCTATGAAGAACTGCATTTAAAATAACAATGCAAGAATATTAAAACTTTTTGTTTGTTTAGTGATTTGGATTACAGAATAAAAGTAGTGTTGCTTTCACTAATCCGATTAGCTTAGCTAAGAAATGTGAAAGCAACAACTTTTGGCTTTAATTTTTAATGCGTTTTAATTTTTTGTGTTGGTTCATTTTATTAATATTTATTTTAGTTTTTTTTATTTTATCAAATAGAACAAACTAAATTCGGTATTTTGCTATCAAATAAGAAATACCAAATTTTATTACAAGTTAATTTTTCGAAAAAAATAGAAAAAATAACGCCTTGCGGTAAACACCATAACCATAAAAAGATTTATTTCCCCTAATCCTAAAAATTTTTTTCTTAACATTCTAAAACAATCGGCTTAATACAATGCAATTGTTGTTGTAAAATTTTGAAAGCAACGCAGCTAAAGTAAACATTTTGTGATCTTTCGATGTAATCCTACTGTGTTAGGAACCAAATTAAGTAACCTCTTAAACATAAAACTTTGCCTAGAGCAGATCTAATATAATGCTTCTTTATTCCGATAGCAAAAATTTTAATTGAAAATTACTAAATTTAATGATCGTTTATCATCAGTGATATTGAGATTTTACGCCATTTTGTAAACATTACATTCTTTATGAATTAGGTACTTTATGGCAACTTCTAAACTACACTCAGAAAAAAAATTTGATAAATACATGATTGCATTTACCATATTATGATAATACTAAGTTATTGTGATATTCCCTATCATACAATGATTAGTAATATAATTGTGTGTTAAATACAATAATTTAAATGATTGATTGATTGATTGTATCAATATCATATTATTCTTGATCATTCTTCTTCATCATAACAATGATGATCACAAGCGATTTGTTTTCCACAAGTGATCATCATTGTTATGATGAAGAAGAATGTTCAAGAATATCATATTAGGATACAATCAATCATTCAAATAAATGTATTTAACACTCTCTCTCTCTCTCTCTCTCTGGCTTTCACATCCCATGAAGGGATTTCGCCGCCTGCACAATGGCCCTCCATCCATCCCGATCCATTGCTCTCGTCCTCCAGTTTCGACATCCTAATGCTTGCAGATCTGTATTTAACACATTTCAACGTGTTATACCACAAGCGGTACACACCCGTTTACCATTTAACACACAATGATGATATTATTATATTTCGAATGATTGTATGAATCATGCATTTATCATATTTTTGTTCTGAGTGTAGAGACCACTTAAGTGCACTTCCCTACTTGCTCTTCTTTACTCCCAACATTATTTTATCATTACAAGTATTAAATTTATCAATTTCTCAATCAATTTTTATTTTTTTTTTAAATTTTCGATAGAACGTACGAAGTTTAAAGTTTCAAGTGTGAAATTTATTAAGTTAATAGTGAAAAATAGTTTTATAAAGTTGGAAATCGATATGGGAGCATCTGTTTCTTTACGTAACATGTTCCATCATAATAAATAATTTTCACATTTGATGAGATTGAGTTGGTAGGCCAGATTATAGTTCAAGTAAAGTAAAAGGACAGGCAAAGTAGTTTTAATTTAGATTTGATAATAATAAATACTATGTGATGGGATCAGATTAACGTAATTCATTTCAAGTAGATAACATATCGTTCATTTGCTGCAACAGTGACACAATTCAAAATTCACTCATTTCTAAGATATTCGAATCAAACGATTCTTAATAATTCATATTTCTATTATTTTGTATCAAAACATACACTCTTATGTAGTTATTTCTAGCAAATTAGGTAAAATTTCATTTAAAAAATTACTCAATTCGTGAAATAAATTATCATTTTAAAATATTGGAAGCTACCCTAAGAAAATTTGCAAAATGTTAAAGAATTTTAAAAATTAAGATCCGATTGAGGATGTAGGAACAGAAAAAAATGTGTTTTACTAATCAGAATGTATTTGTATTTACTTTTGAAAAACGCGTTTTTACAATAATGAAATAAGGATCTGATTGACTGCTCTAGGTGACTAGGCATTTATGTTCACAGCATTATCCACCTCCAGTGATCGAAGATGTGAATAATTTAGGAAATAACAAATATTTTGCAACATTAGAGTTTGACATATACTCAATTAAGTTAAAATGCTATTTACAATAAACACACACTACGTTTTATTTAAATAGAAAAGGTTACCATTTGGTCAGAAGCCTGCAGCTTCCAAGTTTCAATCAGTAATCGGTCAATTATTGAAAGACATTCCAGGTACCTTTTCGTATATATATAGATGCTATTTTGATAGGTGCGATGACTGAGATATTGAATGAATTATATGAAAGACTGGGATTAGTTTTGACGCAACACAGATTTATAACGTTATAGTGAATTGGAACAAGTGCAGTTTTGTTGTAGCAGGATTTCAATATTTATAGGTCAAGAAATTTCCGCTAGTGGTATAGGTCCTCGTATACAAAAGTTAAATGAAATTGTTACTTTACTCGTACTCCACTATTACTCAAAATTTCTTCCGCGATTGAATGAAAATTGTAATGTGCTGTATCAGTTGTTCCGCAAAGAAGGTAAATAGGATTTGAATGGAAAGTGTCAAAAAATGTTTGAGGCGCGTAAAAAAGCGTTGCTATATAGTAAAATGTTAGAGTATTTTTATGCCAAAAATTCAATATCATTGGAATTCTATGACACATTGTTAACGATCGATATAAAAAATCAGTGTTGTCATATCTAGAACGTTATCATAAACAGAAAAAATATCCAATTCTTCATCGAGAAGCGTTAGCGGTAGTTTTTTCATTGGAAAAGTTTTATAAGTACCTTTTCGGTCGTCATGTAATAATATAAACCGACCACAAACCTTTAGAAGGTATTTTGACAAAACAGAAATGTGAGTCGGCAAGTGTCGTAACGAGACTTCAGAGATATATCAATCGATTATCAATTTCGAGATTACTCGTTGAAGGTAAAAGGTCTGAAGAAGTTATTAGAGAGGAAAATTTGCTTGAATTAAACCACATTAAGTGGAGCGAAATATTAACTGATAGATTGTTGTTTAGGTCCTATGCAGTTCCAATTTGAGTTCTGTGTTTTTCTATAAATACCCAAGGTAATTGAAAATAATCCATTTCTAGAAATTGATCAATTTTAATGTAGCCAACCATTACGCAACTGATCAAATTTGACTTATAAAAGGCATGTGTTCAGGGCAATTGCTAATTTGAATAGAGCTAAACAAGTCTTAACCAATTGGAACGGTTCTGGTTTTGTAAATCTTGGTTGTGCAGTAAAAAAATCCTAGTTTTTTGAAAATTAATTTTAAAACTATTGTTTACAACAACTGGATGTGCTTGTAGAGCCTATCGAATTTTTGTAGATTGAGTATTTCTAAAATTCTATGGCTATACTGAATAGATCTTGGTCATTTTATAGCCAATTTTGGGCAAATTAAAATCGTAGGATGGGATCGCGATTTCTCGTCTGGAAAATGCATGCGTGGAACTTGGTAAATTTTTAGACCAGGGGCGGTATGTTGTACCATCACTTCGAATCGTAATTCGAAAAAAGTCGATATCAGCTAAAATGAAAGTTAAGCATCAACCAGCGAAGACTCAAGAGCTTAAGTTGCACGCTGTTTGTATTTCGGTTAGTGCTATACAATCTCCAAAGTTTCATTGGCTTCTCGTCAGAAATAAACAACTTACCTTTAATATTTTGGTGGTTGTACTACTCCCCTAAATGGTCTAAACGGAGCTCAACTTATGCTCTTAAGTTTCCGCTGGTTGAGGCTTTAGTGTCGCAATCACAACCTACAGTCCAAATTATTACCATAATCAATTAATTTCAAAATTATATAGCATGGCTATATTTCTTAACTTCATCCAAAATGTTTTATTCCCAATCCGGTCTTATATACACAAAATTTGGCCGTAGTCGGTTGAGACATAGACGAGTTCTTCGAATGTAGTCAAATTCTAAAAACTAGTTCCGTATTAAATTTTTATATTAAATTCGTAAGTAAAATTTAGAATTAAGAAAAGTCGCTTTATAAAATCTAAATTATACCAAAATCCCAACGAACTGCCACGTCTAGGAAGCTAAATTCTAGAAGTGCATTCAAAATTCATTCGTCCTAAATACTAGATTTGACCATAATTGGTTAAGAAATACTCGGTTTCTACTCAGCATTTTGAAAAACTTCGTTCAAAATTCATGTTAGAACCCTCATTGAATAGTACGAATGTGTGGTTAAGAGTCAAATTTAATCAGCAAGACCAAATTTAACAATGGAGTGAAAATATATGGGCCAAACCCCGATTTTCTTCAGTATAATCAAAAATTATAATTACAGGTTAAATTTCAGAAAACGAACAAGGTCAACCCTTATAGAAATTATTCTTTAAATTTAATTGAAATTTTTATTTCTTTGCCGTTTTTCTGTAAATGCTAAATTTTTCAACAACATTGGAAAAATCTAAAAAGCTCCTATGAATGTGCAACTTCCGGTGGACCGGTTCCGGCCAAAAATCCCACATACACAGATTTTTTTAATAAACCACTATTTTGACGGAATAGCGAATGGTAAATCTTGAAAGAGATTAGAATCCATACTGTCCATAAAATTCATGAATTTTTGAAATCAGCATCCGTGAGGATGCCTAATCTTGAAAACTATTCGAATTTTATATTCTGATATTCAATTCAAAATTAGATTAGATTCTACAATCAGAGTTGGTAATAGAATAATTAAATCTTTTACGAGGTTACTCTTAAATTGAACAACTTAATGCAGATCATACGAAGATGCATCAAAAAGCAACATACAACCAAGGTTTATTATCCTAATAGCCATTGATGCACTAAACGAAAGCTCAAAAACGACTTTGTTTATTTAATAAATTGCGTATTAAGAGTTTGTAACTCAAAATGGTCGTGTAATTTTAATAAAAATTAAGTTATCCTGTAAATGAATAAATAAGAACTACAAAATATGTAAATAAATAAATAAGAACTACAAAATGAAAGGAACAAATCCAGTTCCTAAAAAAAATTTAATTTAGCCCACTGACTGACCTATATATATGTACATTACCTTTAGCCGTTTTATTAAATTCCTCGACAAAAATTTGGCATGCGATATTAAAATGCCATCAATTGCAACAAAAATTAAATTTATGCAAATAAATTAAATTAAATAATATTTTGCTGAGTGACGTGCTAAAAATTTCCGTGTTCATATATTAATATTTTTGGTGGGGGTGTTGCTATTTTTAGTTTAATACACATTCGGCTAATGGATTTATTTACTTTGCTATATTTCGTTTTCATTTAGGTACTTAGTGGTCTTTATTTCTTTATTTTTATTTGAATCAATTGATGGCAGAAAACAAATATGTATGAAATTTAACAAAAATATCAATTAGAAAATCTTTCCAATTATTGGATGAGCAAGATGTCTTTCAGAAAGTAAAATACTCGTAGTGTATGATAATCATAAAAGTTATCGATTTTCGAAAAACCGGTTTTTATAAAATACTCTTTGTGTATGTGGGTGTGTGCAGGCTAAATATCTATGGTCTCTCTATACAGCTCAGGCGGCCTAATTGATTATGATTTTTGATACTCAAAACTGTGTTTTGTCCAAATTCAGAATGGTCGGTGATCCGCGATTTACAAAAATTCCTCATAAAGGAATATTGGTTTTAATCCACAACATATACACCTCTCCATTTATTGCAAGGCTTAGGCTACGCAGACCGCACTTCGAATCTCAAAGTAAAAAAGGTACTTTTAAAAAAATTCAATAACTTGCAACTGCAATTTAGAATTAATAAATCGGACGTATACGAAGTTATCCCAGCATTCTATCTCTGAAAATATTTTTTTTAATCAGGCAACACTAACAAAAACAATACACAATTTTTCTTTTGTAAAGTTATCTCAGTGTAGATTTCGATTCATTTCATTCAAATATATTATATTTGTGAATTAGTCAGCCCAACTCAGAAATTTACCAAATTTATTTAATTCGATTTATTTCCAATCATAAAATTTAAAAAAATTAAAAACCAAACCAAATAAAACTAATCGTAATCTAAATAAAACTGATCGAATAATAAATAAAGTATCAAAAAACTGTATAATTCTGAGATGTATATAGTAATGGAAAATTATAGGCCATGTTAGAAAAAGCCGCCATTTCATATGTCATTTTGACATGACTGCACTAAAACTCAGGAGTTCAATACTACAATACTACTCGAATACAATTCGAGTTTCATGTTATCATCTGATTTCCTGGGTTTATTTAAAAAAGTTCGAAATGACAGATTTACAATTAATATGATCATACAAGAAAATACACCTATAGTCTGTTTTGAAATACCATTATCATTCAACCCGAAAAATATAAAAATTGGTTAACAAAAAATAAGGTTCTACCCAACATCGCCAGATTGGCATCAAACAATTCTTACTAACCAGATTTGATTCGGATAAATGGTAATTTGGTTTATTTTCGAAAGGCCAATATTATAAAATTTCAAAATATTTGTAAAACTCAAAAAAGTTAAAAATCACTTAATGGGAAAAACATGCCACAAAAACAAAAGTGCATGACTAGGTTTTTATTGAAAAATATTATTTGCCAAAAAAAATGTCATTTCCACTTAAATTTTGGAAAATAATCTGGAACGGTTTTGTTGCAAATTTAATGAAAAATCTTTTAGTTCATAGTCATTTTCCCCGTAAATCAAGTAATATTTGCAAAAAACGAAGAAGCATCTATGGAGACTGCCAGGTACGGTGGTCCTATTGCAGTCATAAATCTATAGGGTCTCCTAGTTTATGAGAAAAGCTTAAGTATTAAGTTTTAACCCGATCAGTCAATCCGGCTGGGATGTAGAGAACCAACAGACATTTAGTGAGCCCGGCACCACATACATACACACACACACATATATTTTTTAAAAACTAATCTTTGTTAGCTTCTGCGATATGGTGAACGGTAAATATACAAAAATCTCGAGCTGAAAAATGTTCATGATTACTTACTTTATTGTATTATTGTATCACCGTTGTGTTATCTAGTATAATATCAGATAAAACAATTGTGAAGTTTAAGTTAGTTTAAAAAAAAGTAAAACGAGGAATGTCTCGAGTAATGGCATTTCGTACAATTAATCGCTTCCTGAAAACAACTACTATTAACTACCGACCTCAACGTCCCAGAATGGAACATAAACGTACCAAGTAGACCAGAAAATATTACGGTCATTAAGGAAAGAGAATTAGCCGAAATTATGCTCGACCTGCTAGGAAAATAATGAAAGAACTGCAAATAAACCTTGAATTTATTCGAAAAATATTCAGAGATATTCTAAAGTTAAAGCGTTCCACGAAACGCAAAAGTCATGAAATTTCTGAACGTTAAAAAATGAAGCGCCTTGAAAGATCCAAACATATTTTAGCAAGGCACGTTGGGAATAAAATTTTATTGACTAATGACAAGTTGTTTTGAAGCAATGACACAGCTCCTAGAGGCGGAGTTATTCCCAAACACACATTATAAATTTTCAATACTTGTGTCTACTTTAAGAATTTAATAAAAACTTAATTAAGATTTTATTAAAAATTTAATATTTTAGCGAATTCAATTGTCTCAAAATATAATTTTCGCGGTGCACATAACTTAGTATTGAAATCCCTATAAGAAACCAATATATATGCTCAAAAGTAAAAATTGGGGTTTTTATGTTATGATCCTGCCTATTTTGTGATAGTAAACAGATGAGAGGCACTACCCAAAACGTTCGAGAGAAAAAACTCACTCTTTCTAAGAAAAGATCTTACGACGATAAGACTGTGTACCAGTTCCGGTTTCAATACCCATCTTTATAAATGCCTTTGTCTAATAACCCGACTGATTTGTTATTCAGCCCTCTAAGCTACAGGATAGTTAGTCTTAAAGTCTCGTAAACCGAGGAGCCTTCGAGTACTCTTCATTTTATATCAGAAGAATCACCAAGAGTTTCTTTGTACTTCCCTCAATTCAGTTTTGTACGTCTTTATATTTTTCTTATAGAAATCTGATGTTCATTATAAACACTGAGTTTGGTTTCAATCGGATAAGAAACTGATCTATCTTAAATGAAACTCTTGAAATTCGGAATAAAATTTCCGGAATTTTAATATACGGGATTTTTAATTTCCGGGATTTTGATTATCAGAAAATTGACTTCCGTGATTTTGATATCCGATGATAGTTAAAATTCTCATTATTAGAACTAGAAGTCGGTCAGCACAGACATCCGATTTTATCTGAGCTATCCATGAGAAGTAAGACCTCGTAAACTTTAGAATTCGGATATATAAAATATTCAGAACGCTATTTCGTATCTGGAAGTCGTTCTCCTTCAAACTTGGCACTTTTATCATATCATATAGTTCATACCCCGTGAACGGGACATAGTATTTCAAACACCGATTAAAACAATCCACTTTTCAACTTCAATAATTTACCTGTACGAAAGTAGTCTAGAATTGACTAAAAGAGATCTAAATCTGAATAGTTGCGATCGTATGCGACAGCGCAGGGCAAGTGAAAACACAGTTAATCAAGCCGCACTTATCGAGCAACATTTTTCATGCTTCTCTTGCGCGTAATTTGGGCTCTTGGGCGTAATTTTACTTTACGTATACATCGAGAAAATCAGGTAAGGAGTATAAATTTTGAAAATTTTTAAATGCAGGGTTGTTTGTTAACAGGTTTTAGGAGGGGGAAGCTAAATTTTTCCGGAAATTTTTTTGATTTTCCGGAAAAATTTTCACTTTTTTTTTCAATATTTTTTTTTCAATATTAATAATAATTGCTTCGTCAACCTTGCAGACACAGATCAAAGAGTTCGACCAAACCCCCACTTTTCCACAATTTATACAATTCTTCAAGTGCCAAACTTAGTAAAAAAAAATTGAAAAATTTTCAAAATTTTCCTGGAAAAACTGCAAAATGTTTCCGGAAAAATACTTGTACTGTCGAAAAACTGTTAAGATACGATCCTAATATCAAAATTTTTATAAAAATTACACATTTGTACGTATTTCAAATAAAATACGCAATTTTTTTATTTTTTAAGTGAAAAATTTTCCGGAACAAACAATCCTGCATTTAAAAATTTTCAAAATTTATACTCCTTACCTGATTTTCTCGATGTATACGTAAAGTAAACTTTAGCCAAAAAATGTAGAGATCTCACAAAAGTTTACCCCTCTCCGGCTTCTACAAGAAGATTTATTAGTATTTAAAAACGGAAAAGGTACAATTGTACCTATTCCGCCTGACGAGGGTTTTCTCAGCCAATTTTTTTGGAAAAGAATTCCCATGGGAAGGATTCCCATATATAGGACCTTGGATATTTCAATATTAATAATGATCTGTTTTATAAAATTTTGTTCGCTAGCATTGATGACTTTGTACCTAAAAAAAGTTTTAAATCGTTACCGAATTATCCACCTCATTTTAGTAACGAGTTGATTAAATTACGCAACTATCAAAATAGGTGTCGTGTGAATCTTAAGAGTAATCCTTTCTTATATAATAAAACTAGAAAATTGGAATCACATAAACAGTCCATTAACAAAAACAGAGAGGCTAATAATGAGTATTTACGGGTTATTGAATCTAAATTATATTATGATCCTAAATGTTTTTTGAAATGTGTTAATTCCAAACGTAAAGCAACTGAGCTGCCTACAATTATGTGTTTTGGTCTGAAAAGTAGTTCTGATTTAAACGTAATTATAGTAGATTATTTTAGGAACTTTTTTCAAAATGTATACAAATTTGTTGACTGTTTCTATCTTTAATTATAACTTAAATTTTAAATGTCCCGTTCAATTTAATGTTCCATATGTTGCGGAATCTGAATTTGAAATTGTTTAAATATCAACTTTGCTATCCCTTGAAATTATTATTTGAAAAATCTTTAAATACTTCAGTTTTCCCACAAGCAGGTGATCGTTCTAATGTTGCCAATTACAGAGGTATCTCTATTTTAACATCAATCCCTAAGCTCTTTGAGACCATATTGACGAGATACATTTTTTTAACATAAACAATTGCATTTCAACATCTCAGCACGGGTTTTTCAAAGGTAGATAAAAACAACAACCAATCTTATTCAGTTTCAACCTGAAATTGTTCATACATTTGAGTCGCAGAGTCAACTTTTCTGTCGGTTTTGTTGATCTCACAAAAGCGTTTGACTCTGTTCATCGCCAAATCATCATACATAAACTCAAGTTGCTTGGACTATCTGAAAAATTCGTTAAGTGGGTGGGGTCATACCTATCTGACTGTATTCAATATGTTAAGTTAAATCGTGCCAAATCAGATAAAATAAACTTTTTTTCCGGTGTTCCGTATGGCTCACACCGTATGGTCCTCTATTATTTATAATAGTTGTACATGATTTGATGAATGTATTGCGTTACTCTAAGGCACTTATGTATGCAGATGATCTCAAACTTCTCTGTCGCATTTTTGCCTCTCGAATGCCACTAAATTACAATCTGGCCTGGAATCAGTATACTTGTGGTGTATCAGGAATCATTTAAAGTTAAATACTAAGAAGTGTGCTGTTATGTCTTTCTCAAAGAAAAAAAATCTGATAAATTTTGATTATAATATTAATAGCGAAACAGAATTGGAAGTAACGTTTGACCCCACTCTGAGTTTTAGTACGCATATTGATAAAATAATATCAAAATCGTCATCTTTGTTGGGTTTTATACAGCGTCTCTCTAAAGAATTTAAAGAAAAGAGGACTCTTAAAATCACATATTCATCAATGGTTCGGTCAAATTTAGAATATGCTATAGTCGTATGGGCTCCTTTTTATAATGTACATATTGAACGAAAAGAAAAAATTCAAAGAAAATTTACCCGACAAACCTTTTTTAAATTTAATCTCTTTAACATGGACATAATCTTCTTAATATACCTAGTTACAATACGAGATGTTTCGTTTTTTTGCTGCAGCTTTATTTGTGGCTGATATTTTCGAAGCAAGAATTGATTGTCAATTTATACTTTCGCGTTTGAATATTTATGCTCCCATAAGACAATTAAGAATTAGGTCTTTATTGATACAGGATTTTCATCGAATTCACGAATAAATTAACTTTATTATTGCGAACTTTAACGATTTCTGTGATATTTTTGATTTCGGAATTACTAAAGCTTTTTTCAAATAAACTGAAAGATAACTTTAAAATTTCTATGTTTGAACTGACTTAATCTTCGTCGTGTTTTAATGAGATTTCCGTAATTTTATGCATACAGATATAAAACTGTAAATTTTGAGATTTTATGCAATCGTCTTGTGATTAATTTATTTTTATTGTACAATTTTCAGCTCTTGGAATTATATTGTAATAATCATTAGGGATTTTTTATCCTGTGGATTATAATTATTGTAAATAAATAAATAAATAAATTAGGACCATAATGTTTTATTGAATTAAAGAAGATTAATAAAGTGGTCACAATACCAGACTAGTTTAAAAACCCGGGATTTTTCAACATATTGAACAAAACCTTGCGTCTGTAGAGAAAAATAACGATCTCTTTGGCTGAAAGTCTCTCAATAAATACGAGCTACCAAAATAACATTAATTTTTTTAGCAAATCACAGCGATCATGAGTCATAGTATATAGAACTTTATTGATCTCCACAATTGAACCAGAATTGTTTTACGAGGTAGGCCAAATGATGTGTAAAGCAAGGATTGGATTCGATACCGGTAACCCTGCAAAAAAGACCCGTAAGTGTACTCATAACAGAAAAAATTGATTTAACACACATAAAATGGCTCCCACACATAAAAGTCAGCATGTTGTGGGATAGATCCCACTAGTTGCCAAATGATCTTCTTTACTACCAAAATATGAGCTTGTTTTCAAAATGAAACTTAAAACACAAATTTTTATCTAAGGTAACATCAGGCGATAGAAGTACTATAAAACCAAAATTTTAAACCAAAAGTTGTCGTTGTTGTTTTATATTTGATAAGATCACAAACCAAATACTTACCACCTTTTAAATAAATTATATAGCCTTCGTCAGCCACTAGAAAGTCACAAGAGGCCAAAATTTCGACTTTGTAGTTCGACATGTAATCTAATGTGTTTATTCAAAGTATTGGCGAAATTTCTAAAACCTAACAATTTTAAAAGAGGCGTTAAAACAAATATAAATTTAAAATGCTTAGAAAACTTGATTGGAGGATTTACAAATTTTTAAGAGTACCAAAACTATATAATTACTTAGATTTGAACTCCGGCACTGGTAAAATCTCAATTATATTAATGATAGTATTGGATTTACAATTATCGCAATTAAGATGAAATTGATTTAATTATTTTCATAACATTTTCAGTATTGCCTCATCAAGTAGTCGTCGAGCAGCTTTGTCTGCACAATAAAAATTTATTTATTACTCTGCGATAATAAAAGCATTTTATGCCATATTTTTATGTAGAATTAATCTTTTAATTTATTTGATCTCTTTCTGTGACATTTTAAGCAAATTCATTATTTGGATTAAGTAATTCCCAATCATTTGTCAGATTCTACTATTACCCCTAGTTTCATTATATAATACTTTCATTATACTAATAGTAAAACGGATTAAGGAAGATACATTTTCGTAATATGGCCACCAAAATAATTTCGATATGGTCAAAGCATATTGCAAAATTATGACGGGTTTCATGTTTATGTTATATTATATTAGATTATACTAAAGAATAGAATATATTAGTATTTTAATCAATTCATCACAATCAAATCTTGAAACGGGTTACGAAATAAATTATTATTTATTGGAGAAAGTTCTATGACCGCAAAAAATGATATATGCAAAATTTTAGTTCATTGTTCTTATTCTTATAAAAGCTTGAAATACTTTCCAAAAAACGTAATTTAATTTGTAAAGAATGGCAAAATTAATGAGCTACTGGTAAATATACCTAAGCCGATTTTTTATAATTACAAGGTCAATGTTGTTTTTAAACTGTAATAAGCTTTTAATATCCCACTTTTACTTTTCATATATTTGTAACATATAAAAGAGCCAAAAAAAATTACAAACAGATTGTTTCATTAATTTCGATTTTAAGAACGCCTTAAATAATTACTTGGTATATTTTATTCTTAGTTTTAACTTTCAAATGAACACCCTGTAAAACATTTAACGATACAGTTATATCTGTCATTTATTGATTGTAATTTACGTCTGACACTTATAGGTATTCTAATGTTAAACCCTTATAAATTTATTTATGACATCATCATAATTGAATGAGCAATTTTCGATTAACATACTTGCAATTTAATTTTGCGATAAACGGTTTATCGAGGAAAAGTTTGAGTTTGTGTTTGACATTATTATTGTTACTGTGCATAATATCAAATAGTTGTGATTTGTTTTTATTTTAAAAAATTTACCCAAAATAAGATTCGTTTTAAGACTTATCTTAAACGTACATATGTAGCTATTTAGCATGACTTGATCATGTGAATGGGCTATGCGTAGCACAGAGGGAAACTACGAAAACAACATAATCACCGCGTCAAGCACCCATTGCTACAGTTAATACATATTTGGATGGCCGTATTTAAACAGACAAACAAGAATACGCAAAAGCGAAATGAAGCGGAAACATCAATCGCAGCAATCAGAATTTCACATCTGCGAGTTGGTTACAATTCAATGAAGTAATCAATTCTTTAATCTGGATATAAAAACTTATTATGTAACCTTAGAAATAAAGCAACCGAACCACTCTATGGGATTTAGCACCAGTAAAATAAAAAATGTGAATATAACGACTCATTTAGATAAATCTGCGCGGATCTTATTTATTGATGAATATATGTATACATATTTGATTGCAGGCCTTATTTTCAGAAACGTAATCTCATTTTAACCACTCTAACATGTATCATTTAGTAAGTTTAAAGACTGACATTGATTATTCGTCTGAATGATAGATGATGGTCATACTGAATATTTTTCTATGAAGAACGAACGTAGTGAATTGTCCTGTTTTCATAAGTTTATTGGGAAGCCTAAAAACTCACTTGCTATACTTCTTACACCATAAAAGTGCTCACACTAGTGAAAAACAGCTCAATTTTTAGCACTGTTAGAGATCAATTAGATTCAATTACCTTTTCCTACGGATGTAGCACCAAGTGAATCCTGGTTGTTCCCAAAATTAAATAAAAATTGAAGGGCAGAATTGAAGGGCTTTAAAAGTAGAGCAAATTAATTGATTGTCAGTTGAAAAGTTTTATTGTTGTTTTTCCAAAGTTTTCAAAAGGTCTTATAGTAAGTCTTTGAACCGGTTTAACATTATAGGCGGATAACAATCTCGCAAGGCAGTAGAATGATACACTCGTATTTTACGGGTGATTTTTAAGATCTGACTCTACAAAGTGATTATAATATTTCCAACTTTATCAGCATGTGAAATATCCAAATAATAGAAAAAAATAGGGGAGGGGTTTATATGTTGTGGCCAAGACCCGAGTTTCTTTTACCATGCTCGAATATACCACACTTGATTTAAAAGCGAAAAATTAAACTTACCGGACTTTTGATAATCAAAATTTTTTATTTCTGCATAGAAAACCAACCAGAACAACCCTTTTCTTGTTGAAAATTCAATCTTTAAATTTATTTGCATCTTTTAATTCTGTGTCATTTTTCATAAATGCGAAAGTTTTCAACATCATGGAAAAATTGAAAAGGTTCTCATGGAAGCTGCCACTTCCGGTACACAAATTTTAAACAAATTTCATATCTCGCACCTGCGCGCACAGTGCCGTAGAGATACCGAATTTTTGTGAAATAAATTATTTTGAACTAATTCTGTTTGAAATTTAACAAACGTAAATTTTCGTAAATCCTATATATGTACTTTCCAAAATATTTACAACAAACGAGAAAGCTCTTATGGAAGCTGTCACATCCGGATAGCCAATTTCGGCCAAAAAATCACTGAGATCCCACAATTTATGGTAAAAGCTTAATTATGATGTTTCATTGCGATTAATCAATCCGTTGTCTAGTGTAGATTTTTTATTCAACTCAGTTTTGGCCAAAAGTCGTCATTTCCTCTTAAATTTTGAAAAACTGACCTGGACCGGTATTGCTGCACAATTAATTTCAAATATTTTAGTCGTGTTGCGCATAAATGATATGCTTTTCAAAATATATGCAAAAAATTAAAAGATTTCTATGGAAGCTGCCTGTAAACCGATTTCGACCAAATTCGCTTTGATCTCAAAAAATATGAAAAAATCTTAAGTATGAAATTTTACTCCGATCAGTCAATCAGGCCATTTTAAAAACTATTTTCTTACTGCGGCGATATAGCGAATTGTAAATCAGCCAAAATCTCAAACCCAAATATTTGACTACGAAATTTTTATGTCGCTGGTTTATGCATTGACGGACTTTTGGATGTCCTATTATTTCAATATTTTGGGTTCCCACTCTGAATTTAGTTCGCGATTTGAAAATTATACCCTTCACATGCGAAGTCTCGCATATTTTTACTAGAGGAACGACTTTGAAGTTGACGAGATAGTTACGCCGCGAAGCACTATATATTTTTTAAACCGTTTGGGAGTAGTTTTTTGTCAGTTAACGATGAAAAGTGTCGTTTGTTGTTAAAAAGGATGATTTTAAAAAAAGAGTTGCCAAAGTTGGCAATAATATGCGCCTCGTTTCCGGAGGCCATATTTCTGAATAGTATATGAAAACGAGGGTACTAGTTTAAAATAAGAACCGTACTAGGGCCCAGAAATAGGGCCCAAGGAGCTGTTAGCCAAGGGCTGCGAGAGGCTTTCAGAAAACCTTTGACACATAAATCTTTGATCATGTTGGTGTAAATTTATGGTACATTAGATCAATGAACGTCGTACTTCAACGTAGATTCCTCCATCACTATCTTGATATTAACAAACGGTCAGAATTGCATATAATTGGCTTCTAATTTAGTTTTAAAAAAATTTGCCACAATCAAGCAATCTACGACAACACCAAGAAGCACGTGACTCAATCGGGTGGTTTTCAAAGCCTAATTCTAATACCAAGCATCGAAATAACATGGCACTGCTAAAAGAAACCCTTTACCAGGAAAATCCGATTGTATTTTTATGCTTGCTAAAATCATTTTAAAATGCTGTTTCCGTTTGCCATACCAAATTCCACCATAACCGGTTAAGAAATGATCTATCGCTCCTTCCAAAACTGTTTTAAACCAGGAACTTACATAATAATCTTTTACGAATCTAGGACTTAATTCGTAAAAGATTATGATGTATGTAAGTTCCTATGGCGTATAAGTAATCCCAGTCATATTACAAAACTTGCGATGTCTTTCAAATGTCATTAAATTTCCGTTAACAGTGGCACTATTCCGGTAATTCCCCGAGAATAGGGAACTGTGGAAAGATTTATATGTAATTTTTGTTCAAGTATTTGTTTCCGACATACTGAGGTAAAAAGATGGTGTTAAATTTTTGGCAAGTTCTCGAAAACTAACTTTATGACATGGAGCGTTATCCTGTTAATTAAGTGAATTTTGATTTAGTTCAAAATATAAAATTCTAATAAAACTAATTAAAATAAAAAGTAAGTTTTATTTAGAAATCCTTAACAAATAAATTTTCCATTAAATATGCCTCGTAGAGAGGGAAGTCCTAGATGCATACCTCCTCACAATGCTCCCTGGGTAACCCTAAATGAAGGACCCGGTGTAAAGGAGACGAGCGGAGGGACTACTGTTTATAGTCTTGGACACTACATGTCACGGCGAGTTATTGGCGCCCTAAACCAATACTAAATAAGCATCTGAACTCCAAGTTAAGGCTAGCTATATAAATGTGTTGAAGGTAGGACTGGTTGCTAACAACCTTTTCTCACAAAAACGATTATGTTATAAATCCTTAACAAAGGCGATTACCATATCGAATTCATAACAAACACGATCTTGGAAACTGTACACGGACAACGCTTTCAAAATGGAAACATGGAACGTGCTTAGGTCTTTTAGGATCTGGAGATCTCAGAACGGAGAAGAATATGGAGTTGACTTTCTAATCAGACTCCACAATAAAAAATTTAGCAACTTGATCTCTAATGTACATGGACCGATCGACAAAGATCTATATTTTGTTGAGTTGGAAGAATTCATCAATAACATCCAGCACCGTGATATTAAAATCGGTAGGAGTGCATAAAATACATCACACATCGATCATGCCAGCTTGCTCCTCTTCAGTAACAATAATGGACAACACGTCGCAGTAATGTACAATTTAGTTGTCTCATCAGAAAATCGACAAAGTAATGTGGAGATCGAATGATGGAGGAACGAAAACCAAATTGATCACGTCTTGATCTCTAAGAGGTATTCTATCAGCATATACGACGTTAGATCATACACACGTGCCGATATTGACAGCGATCACATGCTTGTCGTTTTCTAATACATAAGTGCAAATTGTCATCTACCTTCAAAATACAAGCACAAAAGACCGTCCGTTGGAATATCGAACCTTTAAAAGATCAAGTATTGAGTAGTAAAAAAGGTTTTATTACAACTGTCATAATATTAGCTTGTGTGTTTCATAATTTACATCAATGGTGAAATTTTCGATACAATTGTATCGTGTAAAATTCATTCAATTAATTTCGAAAAGTACAAAAGTGCATTCAACTTAAATTTTGTATTTATTATATAAATCTGAATTTTTTTGGATCATTTAAAAATTCTAGATAAAATTTTAAGACATCAAAATTTTTATTTTATTAATAATGGTCCACGCAATGGACAAGTTTCGGCTTGTTGCAAGTTGCGACAGTTATTCTGATGTTGGAAAAGAATTTGGCGGATTATCCTCTGATTAGAACTTGAAAAATATAATTCAAATGGTTCTCTAGGAAGTCTACCCCGAATGGTCAGATTTTGTGATTTAGACAAACTAACTCCATTTTTCCGATTTTACTAATCCTGTAAAATTTATCAAAATCGTTCTGTATACATTCTTTCTTGATTATTCCAAGGGTGTAGTTCTGATATTTTCTTGAATATTCCAGTGATGGTAAATGTTCAGTAAATTTTAGGCAGCGAAAATATTCAGAGATTATTTCCTGTATTATCGCGAACATTCCGGAAGCCGTGTAAATTACTAGAATTGGTGTTGTAACCGACATATTCTACAACATTATTTACAATCCAGTGATACGAAAAGGTTTTAAAAACTCAAATTTTGAACTATATAGTTTTTCTCATTGGGCGCGATCAGGTCCCCTGATTAGTGAAAACATCGCAAATTTGATTTGAAAATTTCATAGAGCTAAACATTTCATAACGTCAGCCGCAATCTTACTCAACTTGTTGTCAACTGTTGGGTGTTCTAAAAACCTCCATTGATTATTAATGATTCCAGATGTTTAAATCTTCTCCGAAATCAATTCTTCCTGTATTTGATTCGGTCTTAGGCTCTTTTCCAATTACCGACTTATTTTAGGCTTATTGACTTATTTGACGCCATCTTGAATAAGTCAGTCAATTTGTTTCAATTCATTGTACCGACTTATTTGTGACGTTATAACAAAAAAACAAAACGCAAAATTTTCTTGACATATTGGTCGTTGATACTAGATTTGAAAAAAAACTGCATATATGTATTAAATTTAGTCAAGACACATATTTGGAGACATTTCTGTGTAGACAGACTTATTCAAATAAGTCTCCTCGCGCGCGAGGCAACTTATTTGAATAAGTCGGTGTCCACAAATAAGTCGGTAATTGGAAAATGGCCTTAGTTCTTGATTAATATGTAAGGTCGTTGTTTCTCTTGGAAAAAAATTCATTTTCAAGAAAATACTTTGTTTTAACATAACAACTGTAACACATACATTACAACTTTCATGGAATGCCTACACATATGACAATCTATCGCCGAGCACAGTTTTAGCTAAGCCAAAACATTCACCAACACCTTACAGTATGTGATTAACAAATATTTATGGAGTCAATTTGAGTAATTTAACCGCCCATCTTTTTAGTGCTGAGGATAGACTTCAGCTCTCTTCCACACGTGTACAATTTTTATAACATACATATTATGAAATGATCTGAAACATGAGGTGCAAGAAAAAACCCTCGCTGTTTTTGACCATTTTACAGTAAATGTAATCTTACACCCCTATTCCCTTAGTCACCTTACTTCGATGTGACTACTCATCTTCTTGAAAAATGGATTAATTAATTGAAACTTAAAAAATAATTCTTTACAAACCTCGTTCTGGGTGTAATGAAATCCCGGTTTGTCAAAAACCCTGTTTTTTTGTAAATACCGGTTTCAAAATCCCAGTTTTCAAAATCCCAGTTTTCAAAATCCTGGTTTTCAAAATCCCGGTTTCCAAAATCCCGGTTTTGTATTAAAAAAAATCCCGATTTTTATGAAATCCCGGTTTGAATTTTTAAAATTTGTTATGTGGGAAAATGGGACTCTTAAATAATTTTTTGACAATATTCAAAAATGAGTTTGCGATAAAGTTCTAGAAAATGGCTATTAGGGATGGAATTTGGCCATTTCTTAACAGATTTTGTTGAAATCCGATACGTGCGATGGAAAAGAGATTCTAAAATGGTTTTTCGATAAAGCGGTCAATAGAGATGGATTTCTAAACCGATTTTGTTGAAATTCTACACGTACGATGGAAATACATTTCTAAAATGGTTTTTTTTGAAGTTCTGAAATGTGGCCATCGCTATGGAACTAGGCCATTTTTTAACTGATTTAGTTGAAATTCGACATGTGGGTCCTAAATGGGATTAAAAAATGCATTTTTGATAAAGTTCTGGAATAAGGCGGATAATGATTAAACCTGCCCATTTCTTAACCGATTATATGGAAAATTGAGATGTGGGATCTTAATGGGATTTTAAAATAATGTTTGATAAAGTTCTGGAAAATTGTCATTAGGGATGGAACTAGGCCATTTCTTAATCGATTATATTGTAATTCGTCACGTGTGATTGAAATGGGGTGGAAAATATTGCAAGTACAAAATCTTGCAATTACAAAATCTTGCATAACAAAATGGTGAATATATTTTTCTTTCTAGTAGGTGTCATTAATAGATTGTATATAATCCGATCCTACGTGCACGCAGTGCGACATGTTTGCCGCCTCTGATTTCGTAGCCTTGGTTTTTTCTAGTAAGTTTTTGGGCAAGATATCTTCTTTTTATGTTAAATTATTATTAGTTCGGCCAGACCGAAATAATAAAAAATATTTTTCCCAAAATCAAGAATTTAGAACCTAGAAGAAAGAAAACTGGGATATTGAAAACCGGGATTTTGAAGCGTGGCATTTCGAAAACCGAGATTTTGAAACCGGGATGTTGAAAACCGGGATTTCGTAGTACACCCGATTTTTAAATCATAGTAATATTTATAAATATTTCCTTAAGCCAGCCAACTAAGATTTAAATATCAGATGATCATCTTATGTTGTTGAAAAGCGTATGTTATACTATGCTACTCTCAAAATGTCAATGTCTGTCTCGCATAAGAAATAAATGTCGATTCTCGAATTCTTATGGGACGGGCAGCAATAAATCAAAATATTTTAATACTTACAAAATTAGTCTACTGACATGAATTGAGGATTATGATTGTTAATGAGATAATCGATTTCAAACTAGTTTGTTCTTAGACCGTGAATGTAACGGTAAGTTTAGCTTAAGACTGTTCTAAGAGTGAATGGTAGTCGCATTCCATGCTCCAAAATTTATAAATTTTTCCTTAATTCGGGGTTAATTTCGTCCAATTCTGTACCTATTTTTCAGAACGACTCTAAAAATTAATTTTCCATTAGTGATGTACGTCATATCTAAAATTATTGATATGAATTTTATGATTTTTATGAAATGATAGTCAAAATCTTTATCTATACGCATTTGTTTGAAAATGAGGAGCCATTACAGTTTTCGTCACAACTCGTAACATCGAGATAGTAGTTATGGTATCGAAATTTATATATGTTATCAATTTGAATTCAATAAATAATTTAAAAAAATTTCTATATCCCGTGCAAAAAGTAATAATTTACGAATCACTAGAAAGTGACTTTCCCATTTAGAATAATATGGATTCGAACTTTTGTTTAAAATCAAGAGATGCATATTGCGTAATTACGAATATACCGGCACATACCTCATGGTAAACTAATCAATAAGGATGCAATCGGAACCGGTTATTTCCTCTAAAATGATGAAAGTGTGAGAAAAGAGATGTAAAAGAGAATTGGCATAAAACGCCGGTTAAACGGCGGTACTAATTCCGATTTCTAAACGATGAAGTATTATTGTTGACAAACATGTTGACATGTCTGTTAAGGAAAAGGGCGTATTACGATACATTCTAACCTAAAAAATAAAAATCGTAAGTACATACGTAAATATTTTATAATGTTGGTAATGTATATAAATACATTGAAATTAATTAAATATAAATAACCTGGTACAATATTCAGAGACCGTATATCTTGGACACGAACCAAGGTACTGGTGTATAACAATAATTTTACACGCACATAAATCATATTAATGTTATTAATTCGTATCCGGCCGTTCGTTGGGTGCATGTTGTGTTCTTTTTATAGACGCAATATTTTTTTCACTGGGCCATAATATGCTACACATAAATACATAAAACATTATATTTCTGTAAATGAACATAGATTTCACTGGAATTTACACGAAAATAAAAATATTTGTATACGTACATTATGAACGGTTAATATATAAAAAAAAAAAATATTTGCATAATTAATGTTCAGAAGCTTTCATTTGGCATCATTCAGAGCAGAACCATTTTATTCAAATATTTTACCATTGTACGTGTACATACGTGTATAATATAATATGTTGAACACAAATACATAAATATAATTTTTGTTATTATCAATGAAATGAAAAGTGAATATGGGGTCCATTACTTATACAACACCGTTTCAGGTAAGACGTATATTAAAATAAAAACAAAAAAAGAAACACACGAAAAAACACATAGAATTAACAGTAAACAAAATATACGAAATGAAATACCGTAAAGAAATAATTATTTAGCGATAAAGAAAAGAACATCAACAGAAACAAAAATAAAACAATAAAATATCGCGAGATTTTAAGATCAGGGATGTATTGTGTGTGTTGGGAATTTTAATACACCGTTTAAAAATAGATTTCTTTATTTCTTTTATTTTTAATGTGTAAGTATGTGCGGATACATTTTCCGAATTACGCTCAACTAAGTATGCGGCGACCTAATCCACAAAACTACCTAGAATTTTTCTTTTATGTTTTTTTTTTATAATAACAACAAACTTTGAGAAAAACCAAATTTTTCTTTCGAAAATGTCACATTATGTAATTCAAAGATTTTCACGTTTTTCACGTACACATAAAATATAGTGCCGCCTGTCTGGGCTGGACGGACGGAAAATTTAACCGCGAAGCAACTAGTAAGATATCGGTCAATATATTATATTTATGAGATAAACAATAAATAAAAAAGAAAAACTTACAATTTCTTGTTATTATATTTGATGTATTTTCCCTTTAGTTTCCTGCTTTTCCGTATACTGGTTTATTATTTTTTTTTTTCCTATACAATTTTCTTTTATAAATTTAGAAATCCCAAAAAAAAAAAAATAAAATCGTGAAAAACACACCAACAAAAATAAACTACACTCCACACAGTTTTTTTTTACGTATGTCGAATTTTCCTTTCGTTTTAATTTATAAAATACATTTCCATTATAATATTATATATTTTTTTTTTGTTTAATATTAACAAATTATTTATTTTACACAAAAATATTTAATAGAATTTTCACAAAAGAAAATTAAATTTTCTATATAAAGATACCAAAAAGTTTGCTGCTATGCGATTGAAAATAAATTTGGTTGGTACCAAAGATGCGATGCACACACAATAAATGAAACACAATCGATGAAAGTCTTCTTTACTGTGCGTTCAGCTCATATCACACACATAATAATACCATACGAGAGATGAGCGAGATTCTATTTTTTCATTTGGTTTGGTGTACAATATTTAATGTGAAATAGAGAATGCCTGATTTTCTGAATGCGCGAACTCTACGGGAAAATAATGTCTGCACATTATTCATTTTATATAAAAATTATAGAGAGACAGAGAGCCGAACAATTTTTTTTATATAAATACGACATTCACTGACTCAATTCCAATGTACATACGTAATATACATGTACAGTATTTAAGAAAGTAGAGAATAAGATGTTTATAAGTGTTATAGTCTGTTGATGAAAAGTAAATATTTATTAGTTATACGGATTGATATTTTTTTTTTTCGGTTAGGTCATTTTTGCGATATTTTTGGCACCAAAGTTCAACTAGTCCGAAAACACGCAATTATAAAATCTTAAATTTATTTACATCTAATTGTTTGTTTTTAATGTTTGCAATCTGGTTTTGGGGTCGAAGCACCTCCAAGTTGCGTGGTTATTTTTTCTTATCCTAATGTATGGCTCCATTACAACCTGTAGAGTTGACATGATAAGTTACCAGATTAGGAGAGCGTTTACATCTTGTACAGAACACCGAAGTAAACTGTTGTGTAAAGTCGTGCAAATTTAATGTCACGAACGTTACCAAATCAAGTCAGAGCGGAAGCCAGATGGCTGTGCGAAGTATTTTAAGTAATGTATATATCTAGTTATCAATAATCATACTGGTGTGAAGTTCTAATCATTTATCAAAAGTGTAGCTACACAACCAAAAAATTATCAAAAATGTATTTACACAATTTAATCAAAAGTGTAGTAGGGTTGAATTATCTTTATTTAATTGAAAAGGCCATTTATATGTACTTATTTTAAATTTAAAAATCAAGACGAGCAAAATATAAAACTCATCTTATATTTTTATACTAGCTGAGTTACCTGGCGTTGCACGGGAGGTATATAATTCAAATACCTTGATTGTTATGCAAGAATTCTTTCTTTACATCGCTGTAGTTGCAATCACATATGAAAAGAAAATTATAAGTAGCTGTATTCAGTAACGGGTGCCCATATTATTGGACATCCTGTTTGTGAGGATAGTTAATTAATTTTGGTTTGGTATTTGTTACCAATAGCCAAAAAGTTATACTCCATTTTTACAAACCTTCAACCAGATCAAAGTGAATAATAAATATAAAGATATTTTAGTTAATAATTTTTATTATAAAGCCTTTTGATAAACAATATTTTTGGTTTTTCCATTTGGTATGTAAATAAATAAATTTTTTGGCGTTCCCACTCTGGAGCAAGCAACATACAGTTCGCCATGTGAAAAGCATGAATTTTCCAAAATAACACCAGCTATTTTCAATGATTGCGCCTGGGCTTTGTTGATTGTCATTGCAAAAGCAAGGCGTAATGGGAATTGTAGTCGCTTGAATTCAAACGGCAAATCGGGGTGAATCATCATAGGAATGCGCGGAATTAGCACATCTTCTCCTTTACTTTTACCGGTAATAATCGTTGCTTCAATCACATTCGGCATCAATTTCTTCACACAAAGCCGTGTTCCGTTGCACAATTTCGGTGGATCTAAATTTCGGAGCAGTATTATTGGTGAACCCTCTTTTAAAAATAGTATGTGTGGTGGAATACCAGGTGGCTCCAAAGAATTAAGGAACTCTATTGGATAATTGACGGATTGATCCACATCAGTAACCGTGTCAATAGATTTGTATTTCATTAGTGGCCCGGGTAGTTGCGATTGAATTTCATTATTTAATTTATTAACACCGTCATTTTTGGGAGCTAGGAGTGCACGTTCGCACAGCCAATCATGATTTTTGAAGTTATTTGGCAGATTTGGGAATACTTTCATTACCACGTCCTGTATTGATGGCAGCATTTGACAAAAATTAGGCGGGAACGATATCTCACATGTTACAGGGTCATTTGGCAATTTCCCGTTATCCATGTCCAAAAGCTGCCTGGCAAATGCTTTAGCTCTACCATCGTGATGTAAATTCACACGCATATTTGTAGATAGTATGTGATTTTCATAACGTGTTTCCAAAGATTAAGTTCATCAGCGGTTGATCGTGGAATGACTGGCAAAGTTTGACGAAAATCACCTGCTAGTAGTGTTAGAGCTCCTCCCATTGGTCGGTTAATTTGTCGCAAATCGCGCAAAGTACGATCAACCGCTTCAAATGCTTTTTTGTGTGTCATGGTACATTCATCAAAAATAATGATTTTACTTGTTTTTAATAACGTGGCAATTCCCGAATTTCGTGTTATATTGCAAGAAAAATTATCCGCTTGATTCAAATTCAATGGTAGTTTAAACGTTGAATGTGCTGTGCGTCCTCCATCGAGTAAAGTGGATGCAATTCCAGATGATGCAACAGCGGGGCCGATTGTATTCTGCTGTCTAACTTCAGCAAGTGTCAAATTAAGAAGAAATGTTTTTCCAGTGCCTCCGGTTGCATCAAGAAAAATAATTCCTCCGTTACCGTTTGCTATGTATTGCATCACTTTAGTGTATGCCTGTCTTTGATCATCCAGTAAGAGACTTTTTTGAGTCTCAGCGAAAACTCGTAACTGACCAACGTCGTAATTGTGTTCTCGTAATAGATCTCTATCACGAACAATGTTTCCATGGCGTGTCGGTGCTGGCAACCCAAGTTGGGAAATGACTTTGTTATTAATGTATAAGCATGCATCCTCGAGTTATATACGTGCTTCATTAAATATGTCTGCTGAAAACTGTATTTCCATATCGGGAATTGTTCTACGTGCTTGCCAAAGTATATCTTCACAAAGGCTTTCTTTGTGCTTTTCCCAAAGACCTTTAGGATCGGAAGATGTGCATGTTGTTAATATGATTGCAAATAGCTTGCGTATTTGTGCTAGACGACACATAAGACATGCTTCGGTCAGTGTTCTATCCCAGTGTTCATTATTTTCAAGTAAGCCCAGTTTAAGACATGCCTCTCTGTAAGTTTGACATACTTAGCCATTTACAGTTCTCAGTGCTTGAAAAGACGTTGGTCCTCTTACTTCATGAAACAGCATTCTCAGAAAATAACACTCCGTATTGTTAGGATGAACATTATAAACTCGACCCAAGGCATCAGAACCACGTATTCCAGGGTACTCCCGAATAATTGTGCCCTGCTTTCTTCTGAAAAACTGCTTCTTCGACGTGTTCCATGTATAATATTTTGGAACTTCATGATACAACAACGTTTTAACGAATGAATCTGTTCCGCACAATTGAAAAAAGGCTGTTAATGGCGTATTCGTTGGTTGCGCAGCTCTCTGTAACAGATTTTCTTCCGTAAAGTAAACTCGTTGTCCATTTTCTAGGTGTACACTGAGATGTACAACTGTTGGATAACGCTCGTGAATATTAAAACTCAGAATTCACCAGACAGCTTCATTACGTGACTTCATCGAATTGTGAATTTGTATTCGAAAGTCCAAAAATTGCCATATCACTACCTTTTTTGACGTATTTACATATATATTTAATTGATTTAACCGAGTTGCAGTACTGAATGTTAATATGGGCTTTAAATATTTTCGACAGTAACGGAGTGTAAGGAACAATCCAGCTATTATCTACCTCATGATGCACATTGTTTACTTTGATAGTGGTTGTGTGTCCTCCGTCATCGGGTTTTCGTCTCCGGTATTGTGGATATCCGTCGTCACCAGTTTGTGTTTCCTGGTACATCTTTCGGGGATATTTTCTCGAACACTTTTCGTCTTTCATGCAAGGTGAATTGGGATTCACGGCTCCACATGGCCCATGTATCATGTTTTTGCTAACGATTTCAAAAAGTATCGGATCTTCTTGGGGATTGGGCAATTCAGCTGATATAACACTATCAATTTGAGTCGGAGTAATCTTGTCCTTTAACCAAATCAAAATGTGAGCATGTGGTAGGCCTCTTTTCTGCCATTCTATAGAATACATCCAGCAGCGAGTTTCTCCATAAATATGATTTTTAGTTATGAGGTTCATGAGATTTATGTGTTTCTGTTTGAAAACTCTAGCTGTCAGATTATGCCGATGGGTCGATGATTGCCCAATTAGAAGTAAATCTATAATCTCAGTCCATGCTGGATTACACGTAAACGTTATAAATAGATCAGGACGTCCAAAACTTTGAACATACTTCATGGCATCCTGAGCGTATTCGTGCATACCTTGGACTTCCCGTATACGTAGCTGGTAATATGACCAATTTCCCAATGTCAGCAACGTTTCCATCATTTGCAATTGCATCGCGCAAGTGAATAAATTCCTCGGAACGAAGTTTTTTCTGATTTAAGCGAATGAAAAGAAGTCGTTCACTTTCAATTTTGGCATACATATCAATAATGAATTGGTGAAAAAGTTGACGACACTTCAGGATGTGGTTTGATTATTGTGCTCTAATCATAATACGATACGCATAAACATTCATGCAGCAAACCCTTTTCGTCATCGCAGCACTTGTTGTTGGGTTAGTTTGCATCACGTTGAAATGATACCAATCTTCTCCTTGCCAAAACAGTATTGGATACTGAAGAGCATCATACGATCTGTGTGTTTCAGTAACACGCTGTAGGCTTTCATTTTGTCGATGGATAATAATATGATGTCGGTTGAAATCCGTTCCGACCATAACAATAGCAACTTCGTTGAATGTTGGAGCATTGAATTGTCTTTCATGTTGACCAGGCGGTGTTTTGTCTGCTCGAATAACTACTCTGTGGTCATCTGATGGTATTTGCCCCAATGCAGTTTTGAATAAATTTACCAGATGATTGCGTTCATGGAATAAAATCTGAAAACTTGATATTATTTCACGTTTTGTTCCGGGACTAATAGCACAACGTTGATAAGTCACCGCCTCCTCGTTGCCCATAAAGTAAATTTGTAAAAACTTGGAGTCGTTGTTAGAGAGAGGAAGAAGTGATCCAATTTTATGATAAATTTGTCCTTGTACTTTAAACGTAGGCATAAAACCTCCATCCTTAACAATTTGGGTTGCTCCAAAAGATGTCATTTGAAAGCATGAGTTGTATTTTCAAATATTTTGTAGAAAATGTCTGGATAACTCAGTAGTTCCGGAGACGTAAGCTAGAAAAGGTTCAGGTGGATCATCCAGAGGAGGCAAATTCACTTTTCAATTTGAACAACACATTCCAGGTGATTCATTGTGAAACTTTAAAGCATGACAATACAAACAAATGTTTTCCATTTGCACAATTGAAACATTGTAATCATAGTCTTTCTTGTAATTGAATGCTGCTAACTTTAAATCATTTCTAAAAGTTTCTATTAATCGTCCATATCGTAACCGATCGACTTCCAACCGGGCCTCACGATGTTCAATGGTTTCAGTAGCTCTTGAAGAAGACATCCTGCTTCGAACGTTTGCAATCGTGTTTCACGCTGTTTAGTTGTTTCATTAGCTCTAGAAGAAGATGTACTGCTTCGATCATTTTCAAGTCGTGCTTCACGCTGTTCGCTTGATTCAGCCACCCTTGCGGCTCTAATCTTCTTCGACTTTGCAGTTATTTGCCCAATTGATCTTTTTTTCGGTGGCATTTTTAAGCAAAAATGAAACGTGTAGCTAACTAATCAGGAATGACGGACATTCAAAACAGAAATTAGTATTAATTTATCAAAACGATTTTAATGTTCCTTCGATACGTTTCACCGCGAACTATGTTTGAAAATGTCTTTACGGAATTTTTTTTAAGCAAAATCAAATGTTATCTACAATCAAAAAGTAATCATAGATTAACACGTTTTTAAACATCTAATAAGAATGTATATTCACTTGAAATTATATTTAATGCCTGGAAAATAATCACCAACAATTATTTTATTGCAATATAGCTAACTAATCGAGAACAACGGCATCCGAAACACAAATTAATATTAATTTATTCAAAACGATTAAAGCTACGTCCACTTCGATACGTTTTACCGCGAACTGTGGTTGAAAATGACATTTCGAAAAACAAAAGAAGTTTTCTCAAACTAAGGCAGTTTTACACGTACGTGTAAAAATAATTTGAATCCAAGGATGTTTCTTGTAGAAGATGTTATTTTCAAATATAAAACGCTAGTACTTTTCACAGTAAATCAGTTTATACGTACAATATTTTTAGTACCTTTCCTAGAATTGATTTTATGAAACAATCATTGATTATTTAAGTAATAAACTAAATAAAGTAATCAACTATTTGCGTTTAGTCTGAAACTACTATTTTCATTAAAAGCCGCCGGTTGCAATAGTGGATTAAAATAGAATGTTAATTATTATTGAAGTTATGTGAAAATTAGAACTCGCTGACTATGGTACATTTCAAAACAGGGTATGATAAATAGGATATCACTAAACAGGAAGTACATGTCAAACCAGTAAAAATGGATATGGATAATATAAGTGTTCAGAGATTTGTCGTCAGTTAAAGTGATGAAAGATTGTCTTAAATTTAAATTAATAATATTAATTTGAATAATTAAATCAATTATAGTAGAGGTATGATTTGTGTATAACAATCGTACGCTATTCGCGCTATTTCGGAACAATCGCGCTATTTCGGAACATTTAAATAATTGTATCTATACATGTAAAAATGAATTGTTGATATAGAGCAGACTTCCGGATTGGAGCATGTCACTAATTTCATATAACCCTTTTCCTAAAGTCATTTCCGTCAAAAAATCTTAAAAAAATTGAAATTTGAGAAAAAATTTGTACCACAGTCCCTAGACTCCGGCGTCCAGCCCCTCCAAAAGTATCGTGGGCTTGGTCCTGAACATGCAACATATACATGGTAAAAATTTCATGGCGATCGGTAAAGCGGTTAAGGCGTCATTTCAGAACAATCAAATAATTGTATCTTTACATGTAAAAATGAATTTTTCATCCAGGGGCGGACCCTCCAAATTCCAACATGTCTCTTATTTCATATAACCTCTTTCCAAAATTCATTCTCGTAAAAAAATTTAAATTTTTGAAAAAATTTGTACCATGGCCCCTAGACCCCGGGGTCCAGCCCCTTTCACAATATCGTAAGATTGGTCCTGAACATGCAACATTTGCATGGTAAACATTTCATGGCGATCGGTTGAGCGACTGAGAAATCATTTGGGAATAATCAAATATTTGTATCTATACATGTAAAAATTAATTTTTGATCCACGGCTGGGCCCCTCGGATTGGAACATGTCAGTAATTTTATATAATCAGCCCCATAAACTCATTTTCGTGGAAAAATTTAAAGAAAATTAAAATTTTCGAAAAAATTTGTACCGCAGCCCATACACCCCGGGGTCCAGCCCCTTCCAAAATATCGTAAGGTTGGTTCTGGATATGCAACTTGTACTTGGTAAAAATTTCATGGCGATCGGTTGAGCGGATGAGACGCCCATTCGGAACAGACAAACAAACTGGAATTCATTTTTATATATATAGAAGATAGATAGATAACTAGCTGACCCAGCAGACCCTGTCCCGCACAAACGGACTTTTTGTTAATAAATTCTATAAATTTTGGGTAAATTTAATTTTTTATTCAAACGAATTAAAACAAAATAAATGTAAATTTTAATAAATATTTTTATTGAAAGAATAAGTGGAAGCTGTGGTACAATATAAAACAAGAGTGTTTTAAACCCGGCAAAAAATCAAAAACCTATATGGTAATTAAATACTCTTGAATGTATTAGTGTTGTATTTTAATATAATAAAAAATATTAATAAAAAACTGTTTTTTCAACTTTTATTGTTATACTTTTTACGCTATTTGCCGTAGGCACTTGGCGAAACACAGTTATACTTAATAAACACATTTTATTAGACACTTTTTTTTATTTCGCAGAATTAGATTTTTGAATAATTTAATTAAAAAATTCGTTCAAAAAGTTTAAAAAATCACTCGATCGATTTCGACTTGTTAGGTCATCATCAGGAGTATCTACTGATTTGTAAAAGTAAAAATTAGTTATATATATCAGAAAAAAGCAAAAATTAAATACAAGAAAGAGGGGCAAAAATAAGCAATAAAAAGCAATAAAAATTAATCTATTGATTGCGCAGGTGTCATCGACTGAGTAACAAAATTCAAGGTATATTGAAGTACATTTAATTACTCGAGGTATTAGTCAAATTATAGAAAAGGGCGGGGTCTGTAATTGGTGAGAAACGAATTTCTCTCTGTTCGTTAAGGATATTTTGGTTAAGAAATATTGATTTTCGAATTTCGTAAGACTCTAAGGTATCTAAATGTCTGCCTTTAGGTTGTATATGTAATATGTCTAAATTGTTCAGGCTAGCTGTATGATTTTCTAAAGTTAAGTGGTTATAGAAAGTAGATTGATTGCAACCAGATAAATGTTCTTTAGCTCTAACTCCAAAATTGCGCCCCATTTTATTGTTATTGTATTATCAACTTTTTTGTTGCCATAAACTGATTTGAAGAACACACAATTTGCGACAATTTTGGCAAAGTAGAGTCATAACATTATTCATTAAATATAGCTGGCAAGGGGTGCCGTGTTGTTGGTTGTGAAAATGCTCACAAGGAAAAGTTCTGCTACTTAAAGTCCGGTGGCGTCTGACATAATAAATGGAAAAAAAATATTTAAATTTTTTTTATATATATATAATTTCGTTAGACTATATCGAAGTAAATTACTTTTTCCTCAGTTTCCCACAATGTTCAAGGAGTAACGTTAGACCCAATATCTGGTAGCGGTCTGGTGTAATCAACTATTTAATTTGCTTAAATTGACGTTTTTGTTATAAATAATCGTTTGGGTTGAAATTTACCCTTAGACAAGTTATAGAGGTAGTCTTGAATTAACTTGTTCCATGCCCACCAACTAGGCAACTAAGCAAAGAGGCAACTAGGCACATGTTAAGAGGAAACGAGCATGGTCGAAGGTCGGCGGAGCGGCTTAAACGGTGGCCAAAAAAAGAATAAACTAATTCCCTGGGGAAAGAATTTTTATTTATGCCTCTATTATGGTTCTCACATCACCTCACCTCACCGAGCGAGTCACCTCACCAATCCACACGGCTTGGATTGGTGAGGTGACTCGCTCGGTGAGGTGAGGTGATGTGAGAACCATAATAGGGGCATAAATAAAAATTCTTTCCCCAGTTAGTTAGATTTTTGTATTATGGTGCTCGTTTTTATCTTGGTGACATGTGTTTGTTTATTATGACAATTTTCATTAGCTGTTAAGTTGGAAATATTGTAATTTTGTGCGTTTTGGACATCCATTTTTCACAATATTTACGTTTCGTGTGTTTTTCATTAGAAATTCTTATTTTATGCCTAGAAATATTTTTTTATTATAATTTTATAAAATGAAATCCTATATAAAAATTATTATGAAAAAAATCTTACGTTTTTTGCTATCCCTCGTGATTATTTACGTTTTCGTTTTTTGATATCCATATTGAAAAATTACTATGAACTTACCAGTATATTGTTGGTGAGTATATTTGACACTAGAGTCACCTCAACGCAACAAGTATAATATCAAATATTTCAAAATGGTGAGTTCAAGTCACCATTATGACGTATTTCTCGGTGAGTTGAGGTGAGGTGAGTACCATAATAGGGGCATTAATTTCTATTCAAGTTTTTTTTCCGGCCTACTGTGGAAAAAAGTTTGATGTAAATATTTACAAATTGGGAATAACTTTGCCATACCTAAATTAGCAGGAAAAATTATTCCCCATTTAATTTTGTTTTCAAAAAAGTTACCACTAACTTTTTCCCTTAGTATGTCAGAAATAAAATGTTTATCTACAAATTTCATATTTATAAATGCTTTGCCCAATTCCCTATTCCCTATATATGTATTTGCTATATATGAGAATCCACTACTATGAGCTGCTTCGCAATCACCAAATGGTCAATTCAGACCTCTACTGCAGCGAACGCCAAACGATCGGAGAACTGAATACGCTTGAAATCGAACGGAGTGGAATGTCAGCTGGAATCAGAGGAATTTTCGGAATTAGAACACCATCTCCTTTGAATTTGTCCTTGACGATCATCGTTTGAATCCCGCGTTGTTCATCAGTTTCTTCACACAGAAGAGACCTTGAGCATCAAGTTATGCGGTGTGATTCCCAGCAAATCAAGTGCATTCAAAAACTCGGTCGGATAGTTGGTCGCCTCGTCTTGATTGGCCACGCATTTGTAACAATGCATTTCCCCAGCGATTTGGTTTTGAATCAAGTAATTCGGACTGTTTATATCCTTGTTCTTCCCAGCCAAAATTGCTCGTTCGCTGAGCCAACGTGATTCATATAATTTCATCAACATTAACATTAACTTGACCATTGCCAGGCGCCAACAGTTGTTTGGAAAAAACAGCAGTTGATAAGTCGTTCTGTAACGCGACTCTCATGTTCGTGGTCAACTGCAACTTCTTCACATGGCCCCACAATCTCGACGATTTCAGACATGCGTTGAGTTCATCTGCAGCTTAAACATGATAGGTAACATTTGGCGAAAGTATTCTAGGTGCACTGCATCTGCGGTAAAGTGTGAATGTGAAAAATACTATCTATTTAAAAAATTTCTAAGATTATGGTAGCCCCTTAAGCTTATACTACTTCTGATACATGTGTAATTATGATAAATACTGCCATCTATCTAACATATTCGTAATTTATTTAGATTTATTATACCTTATCTTTTCTTTGTTTATACTAAACCGCGGCAACGACCACACCATGTTAAGAATACCATTTTTTAAGTGTAGAATTCGATTATTGCGGTGATGGTTAGTGTATCAGCAAAATAGGTATAATTATAGTTAGTGTTTTTAGTGAAACCAGCAGGCACAAACAATAGTGTATGTGCTGGGTACACAAATTTTAAGTGAATTTTTGAAAAGAAGGAAAAAACGTGGTATGAAAGAAACATTTCTGTGAGCAATCTCGAATGATATAACGGTGGTGCATATAAACAGTATTGTATTACATACCAAAAAGGAATAGAACGAGAAGCATTTTAAATTAATTGATCTAACTAATGACAACTTTAAAAAACTCGGTAAGAAACACGAGGTTAGTAAAAAAAAATGTTCTCTCTCTCTCTCAATTAAATTTAATATACAACGGGACAAATATAAACAAGATAGTGAAGTGTAAGTGAATACAAAAAAAAATGCGGACAACGTGGCAGACGTAAGTGAAAGAGTAGTGCTATAAAATGCACATGAAAAGAGCGCACCAACTATAAAAAGGGCGCACAGCTCAGATACAAAGGACGAAAAATCATCAAAATTGATACTAATAAATAATATAAAGATGCCGGGCCGCAGCGGAGAACAACCAGCAGCAACAATGGGGGATAAATCCAAATCGAGCGAAACATTGCAAGTGACAACGTACTTGATCAACCAAGAAAAGGACGTTCGCTAACAAATAGTGTAGCGGAAAAGGAAAAAATAAAACTACTCGCTGAAAACCAAGGTCTTAAAACCAAGTTAAGTAATGTTGAGTCAGAAATGGAGCAACTCAAACAAAAAATGGCGTCGATGATGGAACAATTCGAGGAATACAATGACACAAACTAATAAAACAAATACAATCGCTGACGCAGAGACTACAAACAAAACAAAAATACTAAACCACCACCAATACACATACACAATCAAGAAATTGGTGACACAATAAAACTAATCAAAGGTTCGCTAATCGAAAACGTTAACAAACAGAAACAAACATGGGACTAATATACAACATAAAAACAATTAACTATCAAACAGTAACATGGGATCAATTGAAAAAAAGGCGCTATTATGCAATGCCACCAATGCCAAAGATTTGGACACGTAGCAGCCAGCTGGAACCTAAAGTATAGATGCGTCAAGTATGCGGAATCAAAGAATAAGTAACAAAAGAATAAGTTTACTGCACCAATTGCGCGACGAAAGGACATCCAGCCTCATACAAGGGATGCCCAGTCTTTCAGAAAACGTTAGCAAGGCTCAAATAAAAAATTAACGAGAAAAGGACACAAACAAAAACACCAACACAAATTCCAATTGTTGTCCTTGTAATTGGAATTACGTAAGCGACAAAAATGGCACTTTTGCAAGTATGTTGAGCGGAGGAAGTCAGCACCGGTCGAGATCAGCAGCAACTGAATCAAATGGTGCAACAATTCCACCAATTATAAAACAATTAACAGCGAAAATCGACAAGATGGCAGAAACGGTGGCAAACCAAGGTGAACAAATTTCCGCTCTACTAGCACTGATACAACAGCTCGTCAAATGAACATCAACAACAACAACAAGCTCAAGATAATAGCGATTAATGTAAATTCGATAATAAGCGCACAAAGAAGGCTGAATTTACTTAACTTTTTAAACACAAAGAGACCGGACATTATGTTACTTAGCGAAAAAATTAAATACAAAACACACAATAACACTAAAAGATTATAACATAATAAGAAAAGACAGGACACACGGAAAAAGAGCAGGAGGAAGAAAGTGACCGAATCCTACTTCCAAACAGCATGGAGCGAAATTTTTACCAAGCATGATCTAGCAAACCCTAACCACTATTACATAATAACAGGAGATTTTAATGCTACCCATACAAAATGGGGAAACATAATGAACAACATTAGAGGAGTAAAGCTAGCAGACTGGATGGAAAACAATGACATGGACTATAAAGCCAAAATGTATATAACGGGCAGCCCAACGTTCAGACGGACAAATAACATACTTGATTTTGCAATAGCTAATACGCGGCTAAACATCGAAACGGACGAAAGGGGCAAAATCATGGCTCACACATATGATAGCAATCACAAAACCATCGAAATTTCCTGCAATAACTACAATAGCAACACACATACAATACACTTAACGTAGATACAGTTAGATTTAATTTCAGTCCATATGCCAAAAAAAACTAGAATTAAAATATAAGAAAGGTTTAAAGGATAATAATAAAGCAAATATAATACCATTCAATAAAAACATAACAAACACAGAAATAGAAGAACACATGAACACCATAACATAATTAATAAACTCAAACATAAAAGAATCTATCCCAAAAATCACACGATACAATAATATGGAATGTTACACCAACAATACAATAAAAAAATTATACTGTGGAGAGCAATTTCAACACATTTCTCCGTTGTATGCACGCTGGAATTTCGATAACCTATTTGGCCGGATCGAGCTAATAATGTAGCCTTCTTCCTGTCTTTTCAAAATTTTTAGCAGGGCCTAAGGTAGTTGAGACTTCAATGAGATTCTTTTTCCTTTTTTAGATATAACTTTTGTATTTAATCCGTTTTCATTTGTTGGACTTCCACTGGTATAGTACCATCGGTTTCTGCCGACAATACGGCCAACAATAAAAAAATTATAAAATTAAAAAAAATTAAAACTTAAATATATTACCATAGTAAAATAAGTTTACCATAGATTTCTCATTTTGATAAATCGAAAGATAAAAACGAATTGAGTAAAAAAGTTCTGACAACTCCAATGTCATGATTGTATTTGTGACTTTACATTACGCGCAATGTAAAGTCACAAATACGCAATCGTGACATTGGAATTATCGAACTTTTTTACTCAACTCATTTTTGTTTCTCGATTTATAAAAATGAGAAATCTATGGCAAACTTATTTTTCTATGATAGTACTTCACGCAGTCTAGATGTCCCAAAGGACTCCTGCCTTCAGGCATTTGTTTTAGCAATACTTTATTTGTATATGTACGTTTTGAGGTTTTCCTTGTAGCAGTCCCAGTCCTTAGCAGCATTAGTTTTCTTTAAAGAGCCTCCTGCATTTTGTGCGGGTGTTTCGAAGTCCTTTCGACCACCACTGAGATCGGGGTTTACCCAGAGGTCTATTAGGAGGACGTAAACTTAATATGGACTCATTAAAGGCGTCGGATAGCTGGTCCAATAGGGCATCAAACTCTTGTGTAGAATCAGAAAGGTTTCGAATCTGTACCGGTAGTGAATTACTTAGAATAATTCTAAAAATATCCCAGACCATTTTCCTACTGTTTCTATATAACTAGATTTTTTGATGCGGGTTTCTTCAACTCAAATTGGACAATGATCAGAAAATGTGTGATCCTTCGACTCTTTCCAATTCACTAAACTATCCATAATGGTGTCATTTGGTCATCCAGATGGATGCCGATAAGCAACATTTGCATTCTATTCTGTTTTCAAATAAAACAAAATGCCACTCGCTATGGAATTGATTATTTCGATTTTGAGTGAATAATCTGTGAGTCATTCAACACTAAAAAAATGGTTTTCAAGATTTCGTGATGGCAATTTTGGTCAGAAGGGCGATCCAAGTCCAAGTGCTGTAAAACAATTTGAATACAAAGAACTAAAAGTTTTACTGGATCAAAATCCGTGTCAAACTCGAAAAAGCTCGCTGAACAATTAGGATTTACTCACCGAGCAGTATCACTTCGATGGGAAAAATAGACAAGGAAGGAAAATGTGTTCCTTATAAACTGTTCGAAGAACGCAAAAACTGAAGAGTTGACATCTGCATCAATTTGCTTTCTCTGTAGAAAAGATAGAATTTTTTGCACAAAATCTACCGGTGATGAAAAGTGGATTTTGTACGATAATCCTTAACGCAGAAAAACATAAGTCGATACAGCCCAGCCATCAACATTATAGTTGCAAAAATAAATGTTCATGCCAAGAAAGTGTTACTGTGTGTCTGATGGAAGTGGAAACAACGCTCGCCCACTCGGTCCACTTATTTGGATCGATGTCATCATATTTGAAAGACCAGCGGTTCACGAAAGATGAAGATCTGCCAAAAGTGCTCGATGACTATTTCCCTTCGAAAACACCAAATTTCTATCGCTACGAAGGCATTCATCATGTACCTGATAAATGGCAAAATACCATAGATAGTAATCGCGAATATTTCGATAACTAATCTTTGTAACAATTATATTTTCAATAAAGTTGAATTTGACCAAAAAAGCATAGTTTCAGATTGCACAACTAATTTTGGTTTTGTGTTGATGGCGAAATTACTTACATTTACATTTTTCTGTTTCTTGCAAAAGCACTAAGCCAGATTTGGAAACTGTTTTAACATTTATAAAACAATAATGCAAGTGTACACTTCGGTTGTGTTATTGTGTCAAATGTGGTTTGTTTCGTCCAAACTCCGATAAATCTTTAGTTGAGTTGCTTACTATGGTGGTCATACAGTTACTAGAGTTGTCATCTAGTGTAGTAAACCCTATGAAAACTTCAAAATTTCATAGGAAACACAAACTGGTAATTCTGTTTCCGTTGCCTAGTTAATTTACAAAGGAACAGCTGCTTCAAATCAGCTAAGAAAAGAAAACCAGGACAGCGGGCTAGAGATGCTGCTTGCTTGTCGAGATTATAAAAAGCTTAGTTTTTAGACTTATCTTAGTGTTAGACAACATTGTTTCGTTATTGGGCAATTTTGATCAGAAATATAGTACCGGTAGAAAGAAATTAAATATCGAAATCCTTGTAATCGGTTTGGCACTCATTATTAAAAAAAATTACGTGTGATCGTTTACACGACATCAGTTGAACGAACATCGTAAAATGTTTACAAGACGATGGAAATTTTCTTAGTTTAACACTTTGGATGGTAAAAGCATTTACCTTGATCATTGGAAGTCATAATCAGAAGTTGTCAGTGGATTTGATGTGGAGTTTGCTGTACCTTCAGAATGATTCACACAATCACTAATTAGACATTATACATAATAAAACTAATCAACTCGAGAACTGTTTCTAGATGTAAAAAATTGAATTTTTTTAGTTACAATATGCGCTTGAATTTATTATATTTCAGTTCGACTACTTAAATGCCACACATAAAAAATCGCCACACATCAATAATGAACGGATTTTACGTCTCCACCTAATTCTTGTTCAGAGTAGGATAATTTGTGAGGCAAATAGAACGCAGCAGGTATCGTCATTCTCTATATTGGTTTTGAACTGTGGTTAGCCAAAAGTAATATATATTTTTGTGAAGATGGCGCCTGCATCTTCGAAAAGTTAATTATTTTTGACATTTGTCATAAGTTCACAATTTTGTTATGATTTTTCAGAAAAAAGATTTTCTTCAATTAGTATTTCAATGAAAACTTCAATTAAATTGATTTAATATAATATCCAAGTGTGAAGTACTTGAAAAATTTAATACTGTGTAAAGAATTATGTCACAAGGTGATATAACACCAGTACAACCGATGATTTATCATATTAATTACAACACGGATAAGTATCCGTTCTGCATAGTTTGGACACCAATTCCTGTACTTACATGGTTTTTCCCGTTTATTGGCCATATGGGGATAGCTCTATCAAACGGTGTAATTCGTGATTTTGCGGGGCCATATTTTGTGTCTGAGGATAATATGGCATTTGGCCGGCCTACGAGGTACTTAGTTTTGGATCAGTATAAAGTGCCTGGTGGCGCAATCGAATGGGATGAGGCGGTATCGAAAGCATCTGTAGTGTACGGGACTCGGATGCATAACTTATTTTGTGATAATTGTCATTCGCACGTCGGTATGGCACTGAGTTTGATGCAATACAACAACCGAACTAAATGGAATATGGTGATACTTGCATTCTGGATGTTCTTTATGGGCGAGTATGTTGGTTTCGTCGGATTTATTAAAACCTGGCTGCCGTTCACGATCGTTGTAATTGTCTGTGCATTGGTTGGCTTCTACTTATAATTCAGGAATGTCTCATTTATATGTAATATATTTATTTGTTGTTGAGGAGCGCTTAGTGTATGTTAAGTGGAAGTGTATGTTAATAATAAATTATGGAACTTAAAATAGTTAGTTTTATTACATATGTTACGCAGCCCAAGAATACAAATATATTAAGTAGTTCACTTTACCATTTATTTAAAAAACAATGAAACACAAAAAATATAAGGATTAGTTAAGAGTACAGTACAATAATCCAAAAGAAAATTATGTAAGTTGATTTATTCCAACTGTTTGTTGATTTCATCCATGACCGAGCACAGCTTCTTCCACTGAGTCACCGACAAACATATACCCTTTTTACCTGGTCTTACTACACCATCGGCCTCGTAGTGCTCACGAATATCAACCATTTGGCGTCCACGGAACTCGGATATTTTAACCATACGCATTTTTTCTAAAACCCAAGTTTTATCATCACCGGAATCGTCAGATTTCGCTGAAGCGGATGATTTCGATTTAGACTCCGAAGACTTGGCTGGTGGTTCGTCTTCTGTTTTAGATTTCTTAGCAACGTTGCGCTGTAATGCATTCTTATGTGTAAGATATCCAAATTTAAAATATTAATACTTACATCATCTGGGCCAGAATCACTATCATCAGAGGATGATGATTTTACTTTCTTGTTCTTTGGCATTTTTATGGATTTATTGAACTACGGAGTTAAATAAAATGAGGTTATGTATTAAAAAATTGTAAAACACGATATTTTCAATAATTTAATTCAACTTATTACTCAGTTACAAAGTATAATACTAACAATTTACTGTTAAATAAATAAAATAATTTAGTTTGATGTAATTTCAAGTAATTCACTTAGCGGCAAAACGAAATTGAGTAAAATATACAAATGGTTGATTATTTGACCAATGACTTTAAACATAAAAATTTAGTATGGAAGAGAAAAACAATGAAAATAATGTATGGATGTACAGGGAGCATTCCCTTTGTACATGAGCTGGTCTTAGCTATCATTTAGGCGCATTATTCAAATTGAGCTAAATCGTAAAAATATTGAAAGGTTCGATTGAACTGAATTATTATTATCTACACATTTATAATTTTCTTTTATTTTTTGAGTACTAAATTTAAAATTTTTATAATTTTGTCACACCTTCACTGGCATTCTAAACAAAACAAAAAGAAAATAAAAGAATTATTTTTTAAAAACATAAACAAGTAAATGAACTACACGATAGCACTCATTCAAATAATTCAGTTGCTCAAAATTGTATATGGAACGAAGTGTACAATCAAGTAAGTTTTTCGATGACTTATTAAATGAAAAGCTTTTAACTGCTTGAGTGCTTGCTGCAACTTCGTTAACACGACTTGTATTAACATTGTTAAGAGTAGCTAAGCATTGTTCAACCTACGTCTGGCACACTACATTACTAATATGTCCACCAAGAGATTAAGAAAAAATTATGATGTCTACGTGAATCCATACCCTATACGAGCTCAAAACCTTGGCTATCTCAATTATCAATGCCGAGATGGCATCTCTGATATTCTTAATCTGGTCATCGTGGAAAATCAAGATCGACTCGAAAACTTATTATCCAGCGTTGACATTTTGACAATCCGATGGTTCGTTTAAACTCCGTCAAAATCTTGAAAGCTCACCTACTTCTTCATTAATCACTAAAGTCGAATTTTGGCGGACGCTGATCTGTTACTATAAAATCATCTGCTCTAGATAAACTGGATTGGCAAGTTCACAGTCACGATGTAATTGGAAATAAAAAGTCATCTGGAAACCTAACCTTGATTACGATTTCGCTGAACTTTGGAAAACATAGTATCACACTTGGGATTCCGCGTGGTGTTTTAATTAAATACCGCATACTTACACCATTGAATCGGGAATATTTGAGAAATATGGACCTGTTCTACTATCCAAACGTCGTAATATTTAACGGGCTCGTATACATCGTATATTTCTTTCATGGGAGTCTGATCTGCTGAGATTGTTATGATAAATTTTTATTTGATAATTTATTACACTGAGAAAACTCATGTTCAGAAACGACACAGTTTATACATGTTTCGAATATAAAATATATTTGAAAAGACGACAACAACAATTTATATCCCAATTTGAAATGTTTTATTTAGTCTGTTTTAAGTCCATTTATCAAATAATTAATAATTACGATGAAAATATTAAATATCAAAACTAACATTAAAAATTTTGTATGTAGCTATAAAATAAAGCTGCTACTAAATAAAATGTTTCGGAATTAATAAAATTTTATGCGTAGGGCGGATAGTTAATTTGTAAAATTTCCAAATATTTTATGCCTAACTTGTTTGTAAATAAAATATTTATAATTTAAATGGTTAGAATAACTGATTTGACTATAATAATTTCTAAATATGGAGACTTTTATGTCAGATTGACCCATGTGCCTGTATGACCATGTTTCATTTTGACTTATTTTTAAAAGCACTTCCTTCCAAAAAAATAAGAGAACTTGCTTCTTCTGGATGATAGCCAGTTACCAAGTGTTTGGTAGCTTCGTTCAAATGAACAAGACTAGAAATCTCATAAATTAAAAAATTCAATTATCTCGTCACACTGCTCATTGCAGTGGTCACCACGTCCACAAGCTACAATCTAAAGATGAAAACTTCAGGTACCTATATGAAGCAAATACAAGTTGACTTAGCGAATTATATTATACTATTTACTAATAAGCGTTGAACATTTTATTATTTCGAGTTAGTGTAATGTACTTAATTTAGTATAGAAATATACTATGCTATAAAACGATAAACAATAATTATGATTTGGTTATAAAAATATCTGTTAAAACTATTTCTATGTAGCAAACATTATATTTCTAAATTTCATATAATGTAAAATAGGAAATAAAATAAATTAATAGGAATAAACATACTCACGTAATGAAAATTGCTACTGGTCAATTCGGATATATTTTTGTCTGAGTCATGTATGCTTTATATAATATGCAGGTATAATTTGATTGACATGGTTTATGCCCGATTTTCATATGTGGATTTTTTTCAGTGTAGGTGTATGGCTTAATTTTTACGGATTTTGCTTTGAGCTTAAAATTATATTTAAAATAGAAATACTTTCACGGTATTTTGTGGTTTTTACAGAATCAAACGCATCGTTTCAGAACCTCTCAGAATAGCAGAATTTACGATGGAAACTGATAAACAGCACATTCGGCACTGCATTCTATACAAATTCCAACAAGCAAAAAATGCTTCTAAAGTACAGGAAACAATTTAGTAGTGTTTTTGTTGCCGATGTTGGATCTCATGAAACGTGTAATTATTGGTACAGACGTTCTAGAAGTGGTGATTTTGATCTTAGTGACCAGCCGTGCCCTGCACAGTCTCAAAAGTTTGAAGACGCGGAATTGCCGGCTCTACTGGATGAAAGACTCAACACGAACGCAACTAGAGCTTGCAGCTCAGCTAGAAGTCACCCAAACAGCAATTTCTAAGCGTTTGCACCAAATGGGAAAAATTCAAAAACGTTGGTCCTACACGTGTTAACCGAAAACTATCTGCTTGCCCGGCAACAAAAAAAAGAACTTCTTTTGGAAAATTGTAACAAGTGATGAAAAGTATATTTTTTACGAGAATCACAAACGTAAAAGTCGTGAATAGATGCCGGGTAGTCCAGTACATCGACGCCAAAACAGAACATCCACTTAAAGAAGGTTCTACTGTGTATCTAGCGGGATATGGAGTGTGCTTTATTACGAACTCCTGGAAACTGGTCAAACGGTGACTGCAGAATGCTACAGCCGACAATGGAACAAACTGAGCGAAGAACTTGATCGGAAAAGTCCATTTACTGGGTTAGGAAGCAGGCAAGTCATACTGCTGTATGACAACGCTCGACCTTACGTTGGTCGCATGACTCAGAAGGCCCTTTTGAACTTGGGATGGAGAGTTCTTCCACATGCGGCATGTTCACCAGACTTGGCCCCATCCGACCACCATTGCAGCACGTCTTCCAAGTTTCTTTCGTGACGGCATTCGTATGTTACATGTACGCATCGCATATACTGCTGTTGCTTCAGTGCCACAGTGTACGTCATGGTGTTGCGCCTGGAATGTCTGCTACGTACAGTTTTACCGATAAATTGTGGTTGCGCCTACGATGTTGGCATGTTTTTGGTTGTAGTGTACTCTGGGCGGTTTGTTGTTTGGGTCTTGTCGTATTGGTAGGCCGAAAAAACGGAAAATCGTACGATAATTTTTTGTTTTGTAATTGATTGGCGGATTTTATCTGTGTTTGTTTGCATGTAAATAATAGATAGTAGATTCTTTTATTGCTTTTTTTGAACTCAAAAATAATTTTGTATTTTTTTGGGCATTCTATCGTATACCTTGGTTGTAAAAGCTAGCAAGTGGGTGTTAAGCGTTAGAGATAACTCTATAGCTAATTGCGATTCGATATACAACATGAATAAAAAAAAATATATTACGATTTTTTTTTTGGGTAAACGATACCTAAGTTAAAACTTATGTGCATAAACGTAGTAATACTTAGACTATTAAAACACTTTTAGTGAAAAGAAAATGGTTGTATGAATTCGAATAAGACGTGCGCAGTGGTGTACTTAACTTTTAAAACTTAAATAGTTCAATATATTGTGGTCGTGGTGTATTAGCTTTTTATTCGACCTACATTTTATAAAGTGCTAACCAAAATAAGATTATTAAATCTAGTGTGTGTAGAGGACATTGCGTGAAAACTGAAGGACATGCGTGAAGCATTCGGCATCTCTACCTACAGTATCGTGTATCGTTGGTGATTGTGTTGGAATACAAAAAAATTATGTACGATGATGCGGGACTAACGGGTGTCAAGCACGGATAAGCTTGAAAATCAGTATTGGTTGTAAGGAGTGTGTATAGCGGGGTTGCGGCATCGACTGAGGAATTGGCAATCTTGGTTGCGGTGGTTCAACGGAATTTGGCGCGAGAGTGCCGGTGTAAACCGGTTGTTCAAGGACACCGTTGATACTAATATACGGTAGGGTGAAGGCGTAGCAGCCGCCTGGAACAATGGCAGAGGATTACGGCAGTTAACAACTGGCTTATTTTTGGATAAGTCATAGAACTTTGCTATATTTTTATATTTTTTTTTATTCAATTTTGCATTTCATTTTCCCTTTATTTTGTTTTAATTTTTTCTGTTCAGTTTCTTTGTAGACGTGCTTAATTTTTTTATATGAATATTCTTATTATAATATATGGTCGGATTCTTAAAAATTGAACAACTTTCAGTTAACTAAACATTTTTGCTTTCTTTCATAGAAATATTTTCGATAGGTAACTGGGGCAGAATCAAGGCCGTTGGAGCGCTTCACCGTCTGAGGATACTCCGTCAAGGTAACCCATTATATATATAAATCTTAATTATTATTGGGTTGTCTCATTAACCAATTGTTACAATCTAGTTAATGCTAATCAACTTAAAGTTTAATTATTTTTCTTAGTTTTTACATAAATATTAAGTTTAGTCATTTAAATTTGTTTGAATTCTTAAAATCTCGCTAAATAAAAAAATATATTTAATGTAAAACTTAATTTTTAAATATTTATTAACCACAATGAGTAACTAAAGAGTGGACCAAATGGAGTGATACGAAAGGGTGAGTTGGATTCGAGTGAGCTTCATTTAAATTATAGGTGTTATGCCATAGTTGTGTTGGATTGACCAGTGCACAACCCCACGACCGATTTAACCTCTACCTTGAGCTAGTGGCGGAAGGCATGGCGTGCACTGGTTTTTTCTATTTCAAAATTCGTTATTATTATTTTTTTTTTGCTAACGGCAGTCAATCCCAAAGCCTGTCGTTACAATGTTACCCGAGAGATGGCGCAAAGTCATAAAAAACGATGGACACAATTTCCAAGATTAAATTCCAATTTAATTTTTTTTTAAATTAAGTCATACACCTAATACATTCGTTGCATACTTGTGCTATGCCATTTTGTAATTGGCTCTCTTGTTTGACTCCACTTTTGTCTGTGAGTTATGTACTTGACGTTGGATAATCTGTTTAAGTGGCCATTCTACTATTCTTAGATTCTTAGAGCAGAAACCCTGTCTATCGCATTGGGGTTTGTTGCCAATCGATTGAAAAAGTTATGAATTGAGTTATTTCGAATTCTCGAATTCCTCTCCAAGGCACTACTTATAAATTGTCTCTCAATCACTTTTGACTTTCTGTATAAAGTATAAAGTAGCTATTTTAAAAGTTCCGTTATTTGGGTTTTTTTTTACAAATTAATAGTAAAAGGTTGACCATTTTGTAAAATGAATTCCATTTCGCTTGGTGGATCTGTAAAAACAACATTTCTTAGAATTTGCGTTAGTTTTGGTTAAATAAACCGCACAAAAAATTGACTCCACTGGTTGGTTCAGTAGCAATCATACACAGAAAACCCACGTTTATAGATTTCACGATATTCTCAATAATTAAGCTTGTCCAGAGCAACCATTTCATCTTCTTGTGTTAATTTATGGTGCGCTCTATGGACGGAGATATCATTTTGAAAATGAAGCTTGGATGTTGTTATTGAAAGTGGTGTCCACTATACAGAGACAACAGATCGGCGCTACACGCCACACAGCCGATGAAACAATTGGTTTATTGATTGCATATTGGATGGCCAATTAATTTCGCTAAGGGGGGATGTTAGTTGGTTACCAAGAATATGTAGCTATGTGAAAGATAAGGTGTGGTGAGAACAACCCACATTCAATCAAAGGTCTCAAAACCAATATCGAATGCGTCATTCGTGAGATAGTACCCCGATTTTGTTGAAATATACAGACTTGCTGGTGCGTGATCGACATTTGCCAGATATTATTTTCATCCATAACAATAGTGTCTACTCACTTTAATTTCAATAATGACTGACATATATTTTTAACAAAACGTGAATTTAATTTCAAATGTTCTTATTTGAACACCCTGCAGCGGTTTTGATCCAGTTTCCAATTCTCTATTATTCGCAGCCCTCCGTATCTGACATTTAAATACACTAAGCCTTATATCGGCTATTTTTCAAACATTACTCTATATCTATGAAACTATTAAGTGATCCTTATATGAATACCCCTTTAGGAAGCTCAGGTTCTCTTTTTTCATTAGGGTCACAGCAAACTCTGCCAATTTATGTAGACAATTCCATAGTTGTGGCTAGTGTGTGATGTACTCCTGTATGAACTACTAATAAGGTTATTTTTTAATACCAATAATGAGACATACAGTCACAAAAATAATAATCAATTGAAAGCAAGGCTGATTTTAATCGATGACTACCTTGAGAAAGCAAAAAATCACCAATATGCTTTTCCATCCACCGAATTCTCCTGATCTTGTTTCTAGCAACTCGATGAGAGCCATAGCCAAAACGAAAGCTTATATTGAGGCCAAACATAATTCGTTTTACAAAAAAAGGAATCGAAATAAAGTTGGATTATACGAAACAAATGTTTTTTTAGTAAACTGCCGGACTTATTGAGTGACGGGTATAGGAAGAAATTACACCAATTAACGAAAGCGAAAACTATTCGAATTTACTCTGGCTGATATATAAACCAAAATAGTTGAAAACTCTATATTTAACGGCTTCAAACTTGCATGATGTGGAACTGAAAATAGGAAACAAATTGAACTACCGGGTACCACCGGGTACCATAGCCCAAGAACAGAACAATCCTTGATATCTATCTGGTTTGTTCATGCATTTACCATCCATTTACCTACTTACAGATTTATGGCATACCAACTGCCTGTTGTAAGCTCCATGTCAACATGTTTGCTGACGAGGAATATGACTCGGTGCTGAATTCTGCACTACAACAGAGGGTTATAGTTGTGTTTATTAACATCACCGATCGTAATTGATAAGAAAACCCGCTTTTGCAACTTCTCTATGGAGAGGGTTGAACGCAGTTTTGTCTCGGTTCAACTACCACAGCTTTAACCATTGCACACTTGCCCGATGAATTTTTCTATCCATTGGAACATGGTTTGAATTTTTAAAATACGCTTTTAGAAAGAGTTTTAATGTGATTCTTAAAAATTGGTAATTTGAACGGGACCATACAATTTCTGCAAATCCGCAAATAAAACTTCCGAATGAAAGTGATCCATTTACTAAAGTTTTTAGTTTATTAAACAAGCTTGCCCGTAATATTTAAACAAACCACCATTCTGGTGGGCCCTCACATCAAAGGTAACTTTGATGTAATGTTGCAATCCAATATTGTTTGAAATTTTGGTACAATTTATTGATTCTGCAGAAAGAATAGAAGGAATAGAATAGTGGTCACGTGGCCTTTTAATATTCTGCGGGAAATGTAATAAAATAACACAAAAGAAAATACCTATATGGAATACTTTTTTGACGGTATACCTTAGATTTTTTGACTTTTGGCAGATATGTTAAACAATAAACGTGTCGTTGCGCTTTTTATGAAAAGATAACCATCAAAACACGAAAATGAGTTTGAGGTTTGAAACAATGAAGAATGATGATGTTTCAATATTCTATTTATTCTACCTTTTGGTATTGACGATTGGAAATGGAGAGAAAACACTACCTATCGGAATAAAATAAAACTGTACGACAAAAAAAAACAATGACTGCCAGCGCTTATACAATATGACTTAAAAGTGGTATACCGGAGAAATTTTAAAGCTTAGGAGCAAACAAAAAGTGGGCTAAAATCACGGCTCCAATCGACGATTGGTAATGTAGTGAATACAGCACCTACTGGAATAAAATTCCATGTAAAATATGACCTGGTGGTCACGAAACGACTAAAAATTGGTATAGCGGCAAATTTTAATAGTTGTGATTCCATGTAAAAAAAAAGTGTTTAAAATCACGGCCGCAATCGTCAATAGTACAAACGGAATGCGTTCGGAATGTTCTATGAAAATAAAAGAAAAGAGAACAGAAGCAATATATAATATAAAGAACGAATAAAAAGAAAGATTTATGTCAATTTCGGAGTCTTCGGAACCTTCAGTTCGGATTAGAATTCCAATTTCATGGGGCATGGGGATCAGAATCCCATCATACTGTTAAAGTTAGCCGAAAGTTTCCAGCAGAAAGATAATGCAGATAGTGTCTTGAATACAGCAAAAATCAGTCATGAACTCGAATTTAGGAGAATTTAGGATCGGGTTACATCATTCGGGTGAAGGGGAAATTATTTCAGTTTATAGGAATATAAAAATCGATAGGAGCGAGAGTATAAAGAGAGTTTTAAAATAGTCAAGACACTATCTGCATTATCTTTCGGCTGGCAACTTTCGGCTAACTTTAACAAGGTAATCCCATCCTCATTATAATATATAGTGGCTTAAATTAGCTAATCTCCACACATTTCCAAAACAACTTCAAGAAATCATATTGAATTCCTTCTTTATAATACTAGCCAAGAACATTTCTTCATACAAATCGAGATCCATCCCAATGGGTTGATAAATTTCAATTTCATTCAAATTGATAATTTTCGAGGCGTCCCACATATTGGAATCCATTTTCGAATGAACCGAGTTTCTTGTAAATCAGTTCCATTCTTATTAGTAATCAATACAACTAGTACCAGATCTCAATTGGAAGACCATTTACGTTATATATAAATACAAATCAATTTTCATCCTAATTGTATCGCATCCTATTAAATGAAGCCAAATCAGTACATGTCAACTTTACAAATTAAAATGTAAACTATATTCCAGTGGTTCTCAACTCGAACCAAATTCCACATGCAAATACAGTTAAATACCTTGGCATGACCCTCGATGCTAAGCTAAGATGGAAAGAACACACCAAGTAGAAAAAAGAAGAGTTAAACATTAAATATAGGAAAATGTACTGGCTCATGGGTAGAAATTTTGAGCTCTCAATACACAACAAATTGCTTCTATACAGGCAAATGCTAAAACCAGTATGGACCTATGGTATATCCATCTTTGGGGTTGTGCCAAGAAGGCAAATGTAAAAATTATACAATGCTTCCAAAATAAAGCACTGTGAGGGATTGTTAATGTTCCATGATACATTAGGAATGATGACTTTCATAGAGATTTGAATGAATGATTTGATGAAATAAAGAACCATGCAAAAAAACACGTACAGCGCTTATCTCTACACGAAAAAGCAGATATCCGTCGTTTTAACATAAACCGCTGGAGCTGGGTAGTTCTAATTAGAATAAGAAAGTACAGTAAAATGAGTAACCAATAAGTTACTCATCTTAATCCGAGAAACTAATTTAAGATAGATCAATTACTAGATGATCTCTGAATCAGTTGTAATATTGTATAAATAAATTTGTTAAGATAAAAAAACAAAAAAATTATTTTTTAAATCGACGTTTTAAAAAAATCGATTACACTGTGGTTTCTGGACTGGTCTTGATGTGTACTTTATACTGTCCCGTTTGTTCTCAGCTCATCATTCCCGCGTTTGACGGCTGTACTTCTTGGGTGCAACTCGTTAGTGGGATTCCTGGTGTTAGCAAAACAGAACGAAAGCAGTTCGAGCGCTATGAGCGTTTCTTGTAGGCTTCTTTAAAAAATTCGAGGGTATCCATTGCGTTTATATAATGGACTGTTCTATAAAATTTGAGGATGGGTTGTTATATTTATAGCAAGTGTATAACCTAGACATAAAAATATGGTTTTTAAAGAGTGTCACTTCTTAGGGTTTGTTTTTGGAGAGTAAGTTATTCCTATATATATTAAAATTATTTTGTAATACTTCTAGTACCGCCCCGGGTCAATACAATAATTTTAGATGATGGATAAACCATTCCAATATATTGTAATTAATTGGTAAACAATTCTAATACCAGTTCCAGTACGTTACAATAAATTTTAACAGAAATACAAAAAGTGTAATGTAGCTTTGCCCAATGCTAGCCCACACACAAATTGCAGCTTAATGGGGCCTGTACAAAACTTTCTAACTGTATAAAGAATTCTAGTACCATTTTCATTGGATTATTCTACAAGTGCTGGTGCAGCATTATGATCATTTCGAGGATGGCTAGTGCGATTTGAATTTTTCGTTTTAAATCTAATATCTAATCAAATTTTAAACCAATAATATAAATTTGCTGCTATATAATATCGCTTGACAAAGCAACAATTATGTTGTGAACGTCCCTTAAGCTAGCAGAACCCATACGACAGAATATTGCAAGATAGTATGGATAATTATAGGCTAATTAAATGCTCTATTGAAAAATTTTGGGCTCCATCCCTTCCAACTAAAACGCAGGTTCTGCTACCTTTAGAAAAAGTTAGCAGAACCCATATCAAAAAACGATTAAAAACCAATTGGAAAATTAAAGGTTAATTTTAGGCTAAATAAATGTAAGGATACATGTAAGGCTTTATCACTTAAAAGCTAACAGAGCCCAAATCGAAAACCGGACCAAATCCGAAATTAGGAGCGGTATGTTGTACCATCACTTCGAATCGAAAAAAGTCGAATTCGGAAAAGGTCGAATCGAAAAAGTGAAAGTTGTATCATTTTTGCTTTTCGAAAAGGATACAACATACCACCATTCGACTTTTTTCGAATTTCGATTCGAAGTGATGGTACAACATACCGCCCTAGAACGGAAAACAAGAACAATGGACAAACAAATAATTTTAGGGTCATTATGGCCTAATCAAAAGTCACATTAAAAACTTTTGGGCTCCACTCATTTTTGACTAAATTTCAACCTGAAGTTTGGTCAAGAAAAAGTGGAGCCCAATTTTTTTTAATGTAGCTTTTTAATAGGTTAATTGAGCTTACAATTATTTGTATGTCAATTTTTCTTGTTTTTCGTTCTAATTTCGATTTTGGTCCGATTTTCGATTTGGGTTCTGCTAGCTTTAGATTAAATGATCTGAGATTTAGGCGGAAACGAGTGGAGCCCAAAATTGTTTAATGTGGCTTTTAGTTTGGCTATAATGCGCCTTAAATTATTTGTATGTCAATTGTTCTTGTTTTGCGTTCTAATTTCGGTTTTGGTCCGATTTTCGATTTGGGTTCTGCTAGCTTTAGATTAAATAGTCTGAAATTTGTTTAAAAACGAGTGGAGCCCAAAATTTTTTAGTTTGATATTTTATTAGGTCATAATGAGCCTAAAATTATTTCTATGTCAATTGTTCTTGCTTTGTGGAGCCCAAAATTTGATATTTGATTAGGTCATAATGAGCCTAAAATTATTTGAATGACAATTGTTCTTGCTTTGTGTTCTAATTTCGGTTTCGGTCCGATTTTCGGTCCGATTAAATGATCTGAGATTTAGGCGGAAACGAGTGGAGCCCAAAATTGTTTAATGTGGCTTTTAGTTTGGCTATAATGCGCCTTAAATTATTTGTATGTCAATTTTTCTTGTTTTCCGTTCTAATTTCGATTTTGGTTCGATTTTCGATTTGGGTTCTGCTAGCTTTAGATTAAATGGCCTGCAATTTGGTCAAAAACGAGTGGAGCCTAACATTTTTTAATTTGATATTTGGTTAGGTCATGATGAGCCTAAAATTATTTGTATTTCAATTGTTCTTGCTTTCCGTTCTAATTTCGGTTTTGGTCAGATTTTCGATTTGGGTTCTGCTAACTTTAGATTAAATGGTCTGATATTTGGTCAAAAACGAGTGGAGCCTAATTTTTTTAATTCGGCTTTTGATTAGGCCATAATGAGCCTAAAATTATTTGTATGTCAATTGTTCTTGCTTTGCGTTCTAATTTCGGTTTTGACCGATTTTCGATTTGGTTTCTGCTAGCTTTAGATTAAATGGTCTGAAATTTGGTCAAAAACGAGTGGAGCCCAAATTTTTTTAATTCGGCTTTTGATTAGGCCATAGTAAGCCTAAAATTATTTGTATGTCAATTGTTCTTGTTTTGAATTCTAATTTCGGTTTTGATCCGATTTTCAATTTGGGTTCTGCTAGCGTTAGATGAAATGATCTGAAGTTTGGACATGGTCGAGTGGAGCCCAAATTTTTTTAATTTGGCATATGATTAGGTCATAATGAGCCTAAAATTGTTTGAATGTCAATTGATCTTGTCAATTGCGTTCGAATTTGATTTTTGGTTCTGTTTTCGATTTGGGTTCTGTTAGCTTTTAAGTGATAAAGCCTTACTTTTTCTCTAGAGCGAGTGCATTAAAAAAAATTAATAGGGTATTTAATTAGTATAAAATTAACCTTTAATTTTCCAATTGTTTTAAATCATTTTTTGATATGGGTTCTGCTAGCTTTTTCTAAAGCTAGCAGAACCCGCGTTTTAGTTGGAAAGGATGGAGCCCAAAATTTTTTAATAGAGCATTTAATTAGTCTATAATTATCCATACTATCTTGTAATGTTCTGCCGTATGGGTGCTGCTAGCTTAAGGGACGTTGTTGTGAGCATATTAATTCTAAAATCCACCTAACATAAACTGTTCAAATTTTTACACTTAGACAAAGCCGGTAAATTCCATGCCACCAAGTTGTTAAGAAATAATATGTTATCGATTTCGTAATAATCGTCGTTTGCATAACAATTCAGAGGTGGCACACTCTTTTATTGAGTTTGTTAGAATTAAGGCGCTTTCACGGTTGCATTCGTTTCGACAATTTGTCGTCAACTATATGAAATCGTAAAAACAAAATTGATTAAGCGCAAATAATGAATGCAACCGTGAAAGCGCCTTTATATTCCGCATCGAATTTTTAGTATAATTTATCTAACCCAATTTTAAATAAATTGTTAACAAAAATTAATAATTACCGTGTATATGTTTTGAAAAATCGTTATATGAACAAAAAACTACTTGCTGTATATTTATTATACATGCACATGATTTTCCACGTTTTTCAATTTTTCGTTGCTCGCATACTGTCGTACCATATCTACACAAGGAGAGGGCGACATAGAGAGCGGAGAGAAATCAATAAATTTTTGTGTATATATTATTAAGCCGTTAGCGGATACTCGAAGTATTCGTTTCTCGTCTCATGTTGATTGTGGTAGGCTCACCGCTGCATATATGTATGTATGGGTATTATGATATCGTGTGTATACACATTACTAAAAATCACCCAATATTACAATTTTATGTGCGTGTAAGTGTATATGTGTACATTTTTCCCGGAAAATTTGAATTACCAACATATGATATTTATTACACCTGCGCCTTGTTGATTGAATTTTTTTTTTGCATATACATTTTGTTTCATTTTTCCAATGCCGTGGTTTTTCTTTACTATTTTCCATGTTCTTACTATTATGTTTATTTTCCGTTACGCGTTTCTCTTTTCTACTCTATATTGTCGATTTTTTTTTTGTTTTGTTGTTTTTCTTGGTTGAAATTTTCATTTTGACAGAACAGCTCGACACAGAGTCGTCGTCGTCGTTGTCGTTGTCGTTTGTCTCGTGTGTCTGTGCTTTTAATTTTCCAAGCAAATATATATTAAAATTTAATAAAAAAAATAATTATTATTTGTTAGAAATAAATTAGAAATGCTTTTATAATTTTGGTTAGATTTTCCGATACATTTGCAAAGTGATTTCTGGCGTGATATTAATCTAAAGTGTTTTTTTTGTTAATCTGTAAAAATGGTAATTTGAAAGCTCAAAGTGTTTTTTTCGTGAGAAATAAATTTTTATGATTTTATTCATTGCTGTGTTGCCTGGAAAAGTGGATTGTGATTTTTGTGGTTTCCACCAACAAATAAATATTATATATAGTTTTGGGTGGTGTGCAGAGTGATGTTATAGTTTCTAAAAAGCAAATATATATGTAACAAAAAAGAAAATCTGTGATTGTTATATAATAAAATAAAGTAAGTCAAAAAGTGGTTCGAGGGTAAATTCGGGGGTTGTAGAAAAAAATAAACTTCAAGGAATGAAAAATTATTTATTTTTACTCTTTTTACGACAAAATTAAAGTGGTTTAGAAGATTTTCCAGCAATTTAAAAATTTTAAAGTTTCGCTTGATTGTCAGTTTTAAAACAAGTAAGTAAAGAAAACTTTTTCTCTCTATCCTTGTGTATAACGTTTTCAAGGATATTTTTATATTGTGTGTGCTTGCAAAGTACGATATATAAATAAATTCCCCTTTTTATGTGCTACAACAATCAAACGGAAAAATTATAAAAGAAAAAATTTTGTGTGGCGGCATAAATTTTTTTTATCGTTCGTTCGTTTCTAATAATAATTAAATTTAAATTGTTTCCCCCCGAATATAGCAGGTACCTGACCTATGACACGTTATAATATAATGTATATGTATAATTCGATATGATGTTGCGCTATACAGATACGGAAAAATGCCGCAAATAAGAAAATGTAAAGAGGTTTAAAAAAAAAACGGTTAAGTTAGAAAAGGAAATGTGTTGTAAAATCGGGTGTGAGGGGTGGCGTAATGTAAATCGAATGTTTTTTGGATGATTGTAAGAAATTCTTGTTATAGTAGGATATTAATTTTACATATGCGTAGAGCTTTTTAGGTCGTATCTAACACAATGGCATTTAATGCTTATAGAAATACAGCTGCTTAAAAAATTATTTAATTTGATCGTTGCAATCGGTTACGTGTTAGTAACCGATAAGAATTAGTCAGTTTTTCATTGCAATTCTAACCGAGAATTCTCAACGCCAGTTTTGAAGGCAGTTATAGTCAACAGAAAGTGACGAGTAATAGTCAATGCCGAATTGGCAACGACATCATCAACAACTTAGTGCCAAGTAGTATGTTATGATTGTCAAGGCGGACACAATTAATTTTCCCAAACCCTGTGGTTTGATTTTTCTACATATAATGAAAATCTTCTGGAACCATAACTCTATAAGTTTAACGAAGCACCATTTAGTTCAAATATTCCTTCAACTGCTTATCACAATTCGAACCTTCGTTGTGAACCGTGTATTTGGCGAATAACACCGAGTGCTTAATGATATCGGGTGTGTCATGTTTGGTCGTATGCAGGTGCAAGGGTCACATAGTAAATTGCGTATTAAAAGAGACGATTGAAGTTAACTTCAGCCGGAACAGTTTGGTAGAATAAATGTGGGATCGAGATCTTGTATGAGCGGCACATTTTTGAAAGTTTTTCTCGTGGCCTATATATTTTGAAACAAAACATTAACTCTTTCTGAAGCTCTTTCAGGCAATATTACGAGAAATGGTTACACCATCATCTGCGTAGCCTCAAAAGGAGAGGCAATTTTTGCATATATCATTTAAAATAAAATTAAAAAGTAATAGTAAAATGATGTTTCCCAATTAAATTGGAATTATTTAATAACGATTTTAGTTTTTTAAAAGTATTGTGCTCCCCCGCTCGTCGTAATTCTCCAAAATTTGTATTGGTATTGTCAGCTGACCAACCGATAATTTTACGAACTAAATTGTTTTGCTGCAAGATATCGTAAATGTTGGTGCTAACGATTTCAGAAGTCGTACCTGGAATTTTTGTGAGCTTTTTCGCAATTTGATTTGGACGCCACTTTCTGGGTCCACAAATTGTATAACGATAGGGTATAATTGATCGGCTTTGCGGTTCGATGCATCCCCCATTACGGCTAAGCAGTTAGTTTTCTCAAGTAACTTGTGAAGATTTTCTTTAAAATATGGATATAAAATATTTTTTACAATGGCTATGGTTTTTGAACGAGCACAATTAAATTTTTTTTTCGAATCATTTTTGGATAATTTGACTGGTACAATCCATGCTGCGGAACGCCTGATTGTGCATAACCTGATGAAAACAAAATACCATTTTTTGGACGGCTAATTTCCGTTCACTAAATTCTTTTGATCCAAAAAAAGTCGTTATTTGGTTTGATCTGGCGACAGCTTCTGCACTAGTCTTATAAATTGTATAATTATTATGTTGCATAATATCCTGTCGCCCCTTGTCTGCAATTGAAAAATACTGACAACAAAATAAACAATCCGCTTCAAATGAGTCTCTTGAATCTCTCACAAGATGCGGAAATTCTCTTCTATGTTGCGCATTCAAGCTTACTTTTTGTTTTTGAGCTCACTTTTGTATTTGAAACTGATAAAAAAAGGTTATGGACATAACCTTAGTACTCAAAACCACCGTTGCTAGAAGTAACTGCTGGTTCATAAATTCACGGCTTTGGCTCTGCTAGCTAATTATTCAATTATCATATACGTGTCGTATATCATTAGGTCTTACAGAATGCCGTAAATTTTTCTGAAGAACCATAGTCAAACTACCTTTGTTCCGCTGAAAGTAGTTACAATTTTTCTCGTATCATTTGAAGGATCTCAGTTTTGGCGATTGTACCTAGAATATATCAGTGACATGATAGACTTGAATGAAAAGATCTGTCACAAAATTAATTGAAGGACGTTAATATTCAAAACTAGCGGCGTGGCATTGAAAGTAGTTACACTTAGTGTCTGGTATAATAAAACTATATGACAATTAAATCATTCTTGGTTGAAAGGCCTTAGGAAAGTAACAGTTTTATTTAGAAACTACAATCATTGCAATTAATCATATAAACACCAGACTTGGAAAGGCGTCAACTCTAGGTTTATTGTTACAAATCATTTTCTTTATTGTGTTATTATTATAAAAAGCAAAACTAATATTGATGGAACTCGGTAGAATTGATTAACAAAACTCAAGACGTCGACCTTCCACTACATTCAAAACTAGTTTCATTTGACGTTGCCAGTCTTTTCACTTCTATTCCAATCAATACTTTGTCCCAAATAGTTTATAATTACTTAGATAGGGACGTTGTAGATGAGGGCTTACGTCGTGAACTGAAGTTAGTGTTTGATTAAACAAAATTATTTCTGTTTTGATAATACATATTTCAAATTCGCTGATGGTCACCTTTGTTTTCTGAAATTTTCATGAATTTCTTCGAACAAATGATCATATCAAATAACAATCCTTATTTTCGTCATATAATCTTTTGGTATAGATATGTTGATGACATACTATGTCTATGGAATGGAACTGATAGACTGTTAGACTCTTTCCTTACTTGGTTAAATTTTCAATATTCCACCATTGATTTTACGTTAGAAAAAGAAGAAAATAAATGTATTAACTTTCTAGATACCAGGATTAATTCTTCTTTAGACTTCAAAAGTTATGGGAAACCAACGTATACAGACGCTGTTATCCCTAGTTCTTCAAACCATCCCCATAAAATTAAAATGTCAGCTTTCCACTCACTCATAGATAGACTAATAAACATCCCCTTGACAAATTCAAATTATAACATAGAGCTTAATATAATTCTACAAATCGCAACGAATAATGGATATGCAACTAGGACTATATTAAAGTTATTAAATAAAAAGCTAAAGCGTAAAACCCTAACGGGTATTTATCCACCGGATAGTCCAACGCGGGAAAATTGGCGTCGCTTAGAGTATATAGGAAAAACAAGCCAACGGATTAGCAACATCGTGTTGCTTACACCAATTACACCAATATTAGTTTTGTTTTTTATAATAATAACACAATAAAGAAAATGATTTGTAACAATAAACCTAGAGTTGACGCCTTTCCAAGTCTGGTGTTTATAGGATAGGATTAATTGCAATGATTGTAGTTTCTCCTATATTGACCAGACTGGGCGCAATTTTGGAGTTAGAGCTAAAGAACATTTATCTGGTTGCAATCAATCAACTTTCCATAACCATTTAACTTTACAAAATCATACAACTAGCTTGAACAATTAAGACATATTACATATACAACCTAAAGGCAGACGTTTAGATAACTTCGAGTCTTAAAATATCCTTAACGAACAGAGAGAAATTCGTTTCTCACCAATTATAGACCTCGCCCTTTTCTATAATTTGACTAATACGTCGGGTAATTAAATGTACTTCAATATACCTTGAATTTTGTTACTCAGCCGATGACTTATCGCCCACCTGCGCGATCAATAAATTAATTTTTATTGGTTTTTGTCCCTCCTTCTTTTGTTTATTTTTTGGTTTTTTCTGCTATATATAAAAAATTTTTACTTTTAAAAATCAGTAGATACTCTTGATGATGACCTAACAAGTCGAAATCGATCGAGTGATTTTTTAAATTTTTTGAACAAATTTTTTAATTAAAATATTCAAAAAATCTAATTTTGCGAAATAAAAAACAAGTGTTTAATAAAATGTGTTTATTAAGTTCTGATTTGCTTAAAATTTGTTAAGAAATTAATGTATACGAAGAAAAACTTTTCTAAGAATACAATTACCATTGCACTAACCTGAAAAATTTACATAAAATGAAAATCGAAAATAGAAAAAAAATTCTGATTCTTCATTGATTTTGTAAAAATTTGTTTTAAAAGTATCATATATTCTATACCAAAGATAATTTGTGACCAAAACCAAAGCGCTGAATTGGTGTACTAACGTGCTGGTAACAAAACTGTTGCTTTTCTAAGACCTTTCAGCCAAGAATGATTTATATATCATATGATTTTACCAGAATGAGCTAAATGTATAACTGCTTTCAACGCCACACCGGTAGTTTTGAATATTAACGTCCTTCAATTAATTTTCTGACATTCGTCAAGACCTCCAAGAAGATTCAAGTCTAACATGCCACTGATATATTCTAGATATACGATCGCCAAAACGGTGGATTTATCAACTAAAGCATTAATAACAAACATTGTTTTTTCCAAGATCTTTCAAATGATATGAGAAAATTTTGTAACTGCTTTCAGCGGTACAAAGGTAGTTTTGGAGACTACCACCCCTATTCCCTTAGTCGTATTACTTCATCACAAAATAATTGTACAATAAAGTCGTTCTGGCTATTTTTTAAATCTTAGCATGCTGCTTTATAAATATTTCCTATCGACTGCTATCACTTCAAATGACACGTTCTATCACTAAAAATTTTGGCGTGACAAATAAATATAAAAAAATTCAAACTAATGCAGCCAACTAAGATTTAAAAAAATTTCATTGACAGTTTTACACACAACTATTTAGTAAATTTTGATTTTAAAATCTAGTAACCAGGAAGATCCATAGTCACGTCGCATGAAGTGATACGACTAAGGGAATTGAGTATTACGGCTCTTTAAAAAAAAATACGACATTTTTCAAGACCTTACCAATGATATACGATATACACGAGTATATGGGAAAAATATAAAGCAATATCTTGGTGGTGTTTTGGATGATATCATATGACCTATCCGACCCGTTAGATGTAGAGATCAAAAAGCTTTTCAATTCTCCGAATTAAATAAACGAAGGTTTGGTGAAAACAAATCGAAATTAGTCATTCTTGCAAATCTTCACTTTCTTTTGCATTTTTGAAAAAAGTTTAAATATGAAGTGTCATTCCGTATAGTCAATCTACCTGGACTTCTGAGATGCCGAATTTCGGTGAAATTAAGCTTTTTTTTTATCAAAACTCGTAGTTTTCGGTAAAAATTAAAAATGGTATGAAGTAGCGCCGGATCTAGTCTGAATAAACTGCACAATGCGTACTTAAGCTCTTTCCATAAATTGGGAGATCCCAGCGGCCCACCGAAAGTGGAAGCTTCCATAGGAGGTTTTTCCTTTCTTGCAAATATTTTGAAAAGTATATAATTTACGAGAAAAGTGATTATGAACGAAAAAATTTTAAACTAAATTTGCAACAATACCGGTCCAGATCAGTGTTCCAAAATTTACAGTTTATTCAAATTAGATCCAGAGCTAGTTCAGACCATTTTTGAATTTTACCGGAAATTTTGAGTTTTGAAACTTAAGCTTAGTTTCACCGAAGTTCGGCATTTCTACGGTCATACTTAAACTTTTTTCAATAAATGAGAGACCCTTGCGACATTTAATGAAAATCTGTGTACCAAAAGTGATAGATTTCAAATGAGCTTTTTCAATTTTAGCAATTACTTTAGAAAGTTTAGTATTTACAAAAAACGACAAAGAATTAAGAGATTCAAATAAATTTAAAGATTTAACAAATCTACAATAGTTGACCTTCCTGGAACAACGATGCACTAAAAAATAAAAACTCCGCACACAGTTACCAATCAGCTGCCACTGAATAACTAGAACGGCATAACGTAAACCAAGAGCCGCCTCAATCATACATACAGGAGCAGTGCGGTATACTATCCAGTCAACCATAACTGCCGCAGCGGAAAATACATTTGGAAGAGGACCACCAAGATCACGTAATGTTTGTTTCGATGATCATAGTGTCCTTAGCTCGGCGACAATAAACAAAAACTTTGCGAAAAATGGTTGGATCGTAACACTACGAGCTCTCAAAAAGAATATATTTGCACCAGAAAAAGCACAATCAAGTTTCTTCGACAAAAGAAGCGCAAATATGACAGGGCCTCTATCGAAAACATCAGCTGTCAAGCGGAAAACGAGTGGTTCAACTCATTGTGATATTGTAAAATTGTAATCACTATATGACTTAAAACATAGAAACATCTATACGTTCGTAGTGATACAAGTAAAGCCATCGTTTCCGTGGTCTAAGAATCAACTTTATCATTCGTGTTGGCCACTTGAGGCACATCCTGTATAAAGCCCTATGCGCTATCGAAGTTACAGTCTCCTTCCCCAATATGCCTCACATCGGTCTCTTAATATTGTTTTACCTTATTACGTACTCAAGTACCAGATTAAACAGTACAGGTACAAGTATATCTTTCTATAATACATCAGATGGTATTTCATACTGTCAATTCTTCGTAGATATACCTAAGTAAAACATGAATGTGATTGTGAACGTACTTCTGCACACACACTCAAAGACATCTTTTGAAACCCACATTATCGTGGTTCTGCGATATAACGATTGGTAAATCTGCAAAAAACTTTGAAATAATAAATCTTGAGATAATCTTGACTTATATTTTATTCAAAGTGATTATCTGTGTGGCTTTGTCGTATTTGACCTGGGGCGGTATGTTGTACCATCACTTCGAATCGAAAAAAGTCGAAACGAAAAAGTGAAAGTTGTATCATTTTTGCTTTTCGAAAATGATACAACATACCGCCATTCGACTTTTTTCGAATTTCGATTCGAAGTAATGGTACAACATACCGCCCCTGATTTCTTTATTTGTCGTGTATTTGGCTATTTGGTGAAGCAGCTTAGTACTTATCTGTTTGGTCCTGATTCATGCATTTGAGGCATCAAATTTGTCCCACCCGATTTTTCTCTGTTACAAGAGATTATAATTTGTATGCCGACCAAACATATCGCGTTACCAAATTTTTTTGTAACATGGTACTTATTTTCTTTAATTCTTTGAAGATTTTTGCGATATTGTACAGCTTTTGAAATGCCAACAGAAAGTGGTTTTAAATTTGATCCCAATGGTTTTACTAGTTTAATTGCAAAAGGTATTGATAACCAATTCCGGCAATTTTCTTGAAATCACGGAGCAAATTATTTCGACTTTCAATTTTTTCATGTGTGTGGTTTTAAAATGTTCAAACATCAAGAAATTTCTTACAAACGCTGCGATCTCTATCAGCTATTAATTGATGGTTATAGCGAAGAACGTATTTTTCACATTCTTTAAAACGTTCAACAAATAATTCTGCTTCTTTAGCAGTTGGGTATCCTCTAACCTATCAGTGTCATGGACTACAATAATGAGTAATCGCTGCTGCTTCCATAGGTTTTTCTCTTCTCGCTCTATCTTTAGCTTCTATTGCAGTAATATACATTTCTTCTTTTGAAGCTATAAGTCTTGTCGAAGCTATAATTTGAACTAGATGCAAGCGGGTTACAGTCCCATTTCATCGCCAACGGGCACATATTTTAAATTTGCATTTGAAAATGTACTGCGGCATTTTAGGCTTGCTTCATGATTTATTTGTGATATGGGGCATATCGATGTGATCCTCGGGAAATTTGGTATCAATTTTAAACACTCCTATTTTTCTTAACATTTCTACAATTATGTGTTAATAGTCATCAAACATCCACGTTTTCGATCGTCCACTTTTTTTTTACTTTGAATTTTTGAAAAAAAAAAAAAAATTCTTAAGAGCTTTTTGGGCTGAATATTTCATTTTTTACTATAATTGGAAATTGGAAAAATTATTTAATGAAACGGAACTCTAAATTATTTAATTAAAGTTAGTTATTTGTTATGTAAGTCTTCGTAAATTTTTTAACGATTTCTTTTGTTTTAAGGTTTAAAAAGTGGCACATAATTTGAAAAATGTATTATTTTGTTAATTTGTGCATTCACACTTTTGATAAACGTTAAATAGCTCATTTTAGTAATAAAAATAATAATTTAGTTAATTTTAAATGAATACCGGTGTGAAGTGTCTTACATTAAAAAACGTCAAAGTAAACTATTGGAACATGCAGTTAATAATTTTTAATTCAAAACAAAAAAAATAAAAAAAAATATAATGATATGCAAGTTTTAATGTTTCAAAGTTTTCTATATTTAACGATTGAGCTTACACACAAATAGTGACACTCAAGCCTATTTAAATAAATGTAGCCTGTACATATAAAAAATGTTGGGCTCACCTAACAAAATTGGAAATGTTGGCAAAAATATTATGTGAGAGCCGAGCCGTTCATAGAATGAACTTCGTACACAAGAAATAACCAATCCACCCCAGGGTTTCCGCAATATAGCCGTTATTATCATCGAATAGTAGATGCTCGAGTCTATGCGACTTAGTATAGCCCGTAAATATAAAAGGTTTGTGCTCTCCAGACAAAATTCGAGATGTTGACAAAAATATTATTTTACAGCTGATCATACATACCAAATTAACGGTTCATTTTAGAGTTTGCGCAATATATCCTCTACTGTGTCATTAATTAGTAGATACTCGAGCCTATTCAAATTAATATAGCTGATGACAAATTTCGAAATGTTGACAAAACTATTAAATGAAAGCCAGTCATACACATCCAATTAAAAGTGCATCATAAAGTTTCCGCAATGTAACCACTACTACCATCGAATAGTAGACACTCGAGCCTATTTAAATTAGTATAGTCCGTACATATAAAATGGGTGGACACCCCTGACATAATTCGAAATTTTAACAAAAGTATTATTTTAGAGCAGATCAAACACACCTGGGGCGGTATGTTGTACCATCACTTCGAATTGAAATTCGAAAAAAGTCGAATGGCGGTATGTTGTATCATTTTCGAAAAGCAAATGAGATACAACTTTCACTTTTTCGATTCGACTTTTTTCGAATTCGACTTTTTTCGATTCGAAGTGATGGTACAACATACCGCCCCTGATCACTGCTGCCGTCAATTAGTAGACGCTCGAGCCTATTAGTATAGCTCGGAAAATGTTAAAATGGTTGGACTCTCCTGAAAAAAATCGACATATAGAGTCTATCATATAGAATCTCCGCAATAGCCACTACTACCTTCGAATAGCAGACACCGTGTTTGCAGCACAGGCTGTACATTTAAAAAAAAAGTTGGTTTCCCAAGACAATATTCGAAATATGGTCAAAAATATTATATCCTAAATTTTCCGCAATATAGCCACTATTACCATCAAATAGTAGACACTCGACTGAATTCATATTAGTATAGCCTGTACATATAAAATGGGTCGTGCTCTCCTGATAAATTTTTAAATGTTAACAAACATAATACACTTTTTTATTAATTTGTGTAGCTACAATTTTAATTAACGTTAGAAACTTCACACCGGTTAAATTAGGTAATTTAATTCCTTAATTCTCTGTAACTGGCACTCATTATTTTATTCTTGTTATAAAAATGAAATGTTCAAATTAAATAATTTAATTTTCAATATTTTAAGAATGCCTCCATTCCAAGTAACTAAATTTATTTAAGTAAAATGAAATTTTACCACTGTTGTTACAATAAATATTATATTTTGCCTACATGAAATAAGCACAATCCCATGCCCGTTGCTTAATAGAAAATATAATGTGTTTCTGCATGAATTAAGTTAAATTTAAAGTTAATGTAGGCCACATAAATTTTTATAGCCTTGGGTATTTTGGTAAACTATATATATATACGAGTAAGTTATATAAAATTTATGAAACGTTCTTATTGTAAATTGCATAATCGCAAAAAAAAACTTGCAATTTTATGAAACTATAAAGTTGTAGCTTAACCTGTCCTACATTTTTTCTTTCTTAAGCTTAATAAATTAAACTTTATAATTAAGAAAATTATTTAGTATGAGGCCGCGACATTATTCGTTACGTCATATACGGTAAAATGTTATGTGATGACGGTGGGTCGGTTGGTTATTCGGTAAAAGAAGGACGACATTTATTTTGTTAAGTCGCACAGCGTGAGTGGCAACTTATTATTTTTATGTTACGTATACAAAAGAACAAGTACGTATGTACAATATGACAAGCATGTATTAGAAGTGGAAATCATTAATAATTTTCTTATACCATGATGTGTCCTGAATTTTTATTTTTTCGACATATACGTAATACTTTCAGCACTATACATACATACTCTTATACCGAGGTCACCGCATGTGAAAGAAATAAATCTTATTTATACGAGTATGTTGCCATAATAGCAACATGAATATTAATATAAAAATGAAAATCTATGTATGTTTCGGTCGGTTGGTATGCGCATGCTGTAGATCTCTTCAAAATTTTCTATCTCCTTACAGCTTTTCAACTGTCTTGTACGAGTATACTATTTTACGAGTACAAGTATAGAAATAGTTAGAGCTACCAGTTTGCGACATAAAGCTAACCGATGTACCAAAAACACATGTTAACTGTTCATAAACGTAATATCCAATATAAAACTATTAAAATTTTAGTTTTATAGATGCGCTATATAGTTTTAATGTACATTATATTGTAATAATTTTTTATGCCACAGTTGCATTAAATTTATATTATGCATAGTATTGTAAAGTAAAGCCGTCGTTCTTGCTGAATTTCATGTCGTTTTGTAGGATTCGGAAACAATAAATTAAATCCACAAAAATATAAAATTCGAAATTGAAATAAATGCAGAGCTTTTCAAATGTTATTAAAGCACGGTCGTTGAATGATTGGAGTTTTAGTTTTGATTTAATTCGCCGAGAATTTTCCTTTCTATTTCTCTTAACCTGTGTGACATGCCGGTGTGTCTGATATTTTTCAAGATATTTTTCCAGTTAACAATCCAATAATACAAAGTCGATCTGAATTAATAGCTGTGATAGTTAGTATTAACTTTTTATACTAAAAAACATAAATTATTCTCAGATTTATTATGACCATGCGGTAAACACTTCATGTATTGGTTAAATTCAAAACTAGAAGCACAAGCTAAAACAAAAGGAATTAACACCGCATCCCTAATAGAAAACTTATGACGTTTGCCCATAATATGAAAAAAATTTTGAAAAAGAAAAATTTTGTTCGTTGGGTTTGTGGTTTCCTTATGAAAAAAGTTACCAAACTTTTAAATTTTGCCTATAATGAGAAATACAATGAAGTTAACCGCGTTTTGGATTTAATGCCAATTATTTATAATTATGATTCAAACGGAACGGAATATAAAATTCTGACTAACAACATCTTTTTGTAGAGGTTTAAAATTAATATGTCAAAATTTTGTAACAAATAAATGATAATGAAGTATGGTTCAGTTCGAATTTTATTCATTTTATTGGATACTAACTGACCCGACGAACCTTGTCCCGCCCCAAATTAATTCGTCCCGAGCAAATACTTTCGTCCTACATCCGTTCAACACTAATGTATTGAAAAGTAAATGAAAGATCGATTCAAACTCAGGCATCTATAGAAAATTGAGTGTTTTTAAGATTTTTTCTCTCAGTGTGAAAATGAATTGGAGTCAGTTGGGATTCAAAAGAATTCAAGGTATTTTGAATTTTCCCTTGATGGTTGTCGCTTGAATCACGTTGTTCATCAGTTTCTTCACAGCCAATCGCGTTCCATTACATAATCTCGGTTGAGCATCAAGTTATGTGGTAGGTGATATACTCGGCAAATCAAGCGCATTCAAAAACTCAGTCGAGTGTTGGTTGGCTCGTCTTGATTGGTCACACAGTCAACGGATTTGTAACAATGCATTTCCCCAGCAATTTGGGTTTGAATCAAGTAATTCAGACTGTCTACTGTCAGACTGGCCCTTGTTATTCGCTGTCAAAATCGTCGAGCCAATCGGGATTCATATAATTTCGGCGGATGTCCGGAAATACTTTCGTGATAAGCTTTTCCAGCGATATCGTGAAAATGCAAACATTTGAGAGAAACGTAATCAATTCGGGCGAAACACCAACAGGAACGTTTTTGGCAATCGAGCACACCCGCTTTTCATTCGTGTGTGTATTCAGCGGCAACTTCGATGCAGAATGTGCCGTCTGGCCGCCGTCCAGCAATGTTGGCTGCAATTTCCGATATTATAACGGCTAACGCGATTTCAGATCTCTGGCGAATTGTGGCCTAAAGCAATGAGATTAGAAAGATTCTGCCTGTACCACCGGGAGAATCGAGGAATAACATTCCGTCGCTTCTTTTATCAACTGTCTACATCAATGCGTCGTACAGTACACGTTCTTTTGCTATGCATTCAAAAGCGGGACATTCGTTCGTACTATTTGGATCATCGGATCTCCACCGTACACTTGCGACAAATGGCTGCCGCTCATAAGCATGCAGATGCCTTCTATCATGAGCAAAGCTTCGTTGCGTATCCCGTCGTTCGTTTCAAGCTCATAATTTGATGTTGCAGTGCAAACTCGATGCAAAATGTCATCAGACATCTCGCTCCTTATATTTGTTCCACAATTCCAATGCGTTCGATGGATGACACATCGCTATGATGATTGCGAACAACGTACGAATTTCATCGTACTCGAGCTACGGACGCGGATATTGTTTTATGCCTTTCCCATCGGCCATACACGATGAATTTGGATTGTGATCTCCACACAGACCGTGAATCATATTTGTTGCGACTACCGCAAACAACTCCGAATCGGCTTCAGGACCTGGGAGCGAATTATGCAAGCATTACGAGTTACGAATTATGACAAATGACGTCAAAAGGCCTTTTTATTTAAAGCATTTTGAGTTGTCGTAATTACGACTTTTTGTTGTTGTCTTACAAGGAAGGTTCTCCAGGTGTAAGCGTCCGATTTCGATGAAACTTTAATATGTTGTAGAAGAGTGGAAAATAAGTGACACGTATTTTTTTTTAAGTGCTCAATCCCCTTCTAAGGGGGTGAAAACCGCCCTTGAAGTTGGGGGTAAAAGGTGACTTTCGATAATTTTCCTCAAAAAACATGAAAAAATCTGCAAGTTTTTTATTCCAAAATAGGTATTTCAGAAACTTACATTACATATTATTTTTTCAAGAATTTTGGTACTACCTAGGGGGTGAAACTACCCCTAGTAAGGGGTTGAAAAATCAAAAAAACTGTCTAAAAAATCCAAATTGATGCGAAAAGTTCTGGAAAAAATTTGAAAGAAAAAGTATGGAGTGGTTGGGAAGTTGATTGTGTCTAAGATTTTCGGAATTTAAAATTCAATTGCGCCGCTTGGACGCATAGAAGTTTCATGAAACTGATCCTGTATGAAGATGTTAATGTTCCGCATCTAAAATGCATTCTTCCTTATCCGACACTTTTATAGAATGGGTGGTGGGAGTGATTGAGCATCAAAAAATTGAATAATTTAATGATTTTCGGAAATTAAAATTCAATTGCGCCGCTTGGACGCATAGAAGTTTCATGAAACTGATCCTGTAATAAGATGTTAATGTCCCACATCCAAAATTTATTAGTCCTTACCCGACACTTTTACAGAATGGGTGGTGGGAGCGATTGAGCATCAAAAAATTGAATAATTTAATGATTTTCGAAATTCGAAATTTAATTGCTCCACTTGGACGCATAGATATTTTATGAAAAATCCTGTATGAGGAGGCTAGTATGCCGCATCTAAAAATTATTCATCCTAATCCAACGCTTTTATCGATTGGGATGTTTAATCGAATAGGTAGAATAAGTTCGTTTTATTTAATATTTTTTTCAGTAAATCTTATGATTTCTGTTGTCCCATTAATTTAATGTTAGTACTTTAGTTATTATGTAGTTGCTATAGTTTTTAAAGAATGTGTATAATTTTCGAGCTGATAGTGATCGGATGATGAGTGCTACTATAGTGATAGCTGGGCTAACTTTATTTTCTGGGATGATAGTTTTCTCTCATTATACTTTTTCCTGGGATCAAATATTCTGGGATGGTAAAATTTCTGGGCTGATAGTAATATTCTGGGATGAAAAACTGTCGTGATAGTTTAGTGTTGCCATCGTCGTTTTATGGGATGAATCCTGGGCTAACTTTATATACATGCAATTGTGAACACAACAAAAAAGATTGAGCCAAATCGGCTCAGCCGTTCTCAACTGATGTGCACACATACATTTTTTACACCATTTTTATATATTTAGATAGATAGATAGATAGATAGAGAAAATAAATAGAAAAAATAAATGATAGATAAAAAACAAAATACTAATTTGCATGCACTCCGGTGGAATTCGAATCCAGTACCACCCAGCCCAAGCGCCCAAGCTTTAAACCACTGTACCACCTGTATTATATAAAATGTACGTACGAAATTCATATAAAAAGGGTTTTGCGACTTTTCCGGTAGATTTTTTCAAAATGCTAGTTGCGAACACAACAAAAAAAGATTGAGCCAAATCAGCTTAGCCGTTCTCAACTGATGCGCACATACATTTGTATATACATATATAGATGCTCTTCATAAGAGCAAAGTAAAAGGCAAAAGTCATTAGGAAAAGTTTTTTGCATTGAGGATGCGGTGTAACTCTCCTTATTACCATGTTTTACTTAACACTCTTTCTTGTTTGTTTGTCGGCGGTATTTTGTAATCGACTTTTTACCGACCCCTGGACTTACTATAAAGCGCTTAAACTTCCAGACAATTTATAGCACGCTGTGAGCAGTATTTGATGCCATTAAAAAAAATACTTTTCCATTATGTACGTAATTTCAGGTTCGCCGCTTTTTCATTTTATGTGTAGGGATTGATGTCTATCGTTTTTCAAAACGTTAAAAATTCCGGAAATAAATTTAATATATTTTTAGCAGAGAAATTTGCTAAATACAAATAATAATATTCAAAACAAAAACTATAATCTCACGTTTACGCAATACTTCCAAATGACTTACTCATAATGCCATAAATAACAGGTCGTTAGGAGTGCTATGCTCCCATAAAATATTACATAGTTTATAAACAAATACACAAATAAATCGCAAGTTGTTAAGTTGCTGGAAGACATCTTTGTTTCCATCAAATTTTGCAAAGATGTTTTTCCAATAAAAGGAGTTTATGCCAATTAATTAATATATCACTTTTCATTCAATAAACACCCATCGATCTTCTCACACAATTTCAGTCCATCTGCACATTGCAAGCTTCAAGTCAACCTGTACACTAACATGGAAGATGGGTCGGCGTTAATTTCTGTAATGCAATAGTTGCGTTTATTAACATGGTACGACCACCAGGAAAATATGCACTTCATTTTGCCTCTGGTGTTTTTCGAACCAGTACCCCGTTCAACGTGCCGAAGCTTTAGCTATTGCAGCACTTGTCCAGTTTGGCTACATCGATGTGGCCTTTATTGTGATGCATAAGGTTCTTAACGAACCTCTGATTACAACTTAGCATTCCGGGTTCCTCGCTCAGAGTTATTTTTATAATCTCATTTTAATTATCTCAAGCAAATAGATACTTGGGAGCAAAGAAGTGGCAGAGAGAGAGATATGTCTTATCTTAAAATTCAATGGATCAGTAACGCATCAACCCGAAATTAAAATTTGTTATGTATGACCTTAGAAATAAGGCAACCAAATCCCTAAATAGGATGAAGCGTCAACAAAATAAATAAATAATTTATACGCCATATCCGAGCTGACGCAACAAGGCCTTCACGTTGTGGTTTTTCGTATTGTTTTGAGAAATATAAAAATCAAGGTGTCTCCTAACATTTAGAGATATTTTAGCGTTGTTGTTGTTTTATTGTAATGGTTTTTGTTGCGATTGTTCCGTACATTGGTCTATTTCAGTATATCTCGAATTAAATACACCATCGTAGGATCGCGGATAAATTAACGCTGGATCGCGGATAAATTAGAATTTAATTTGAATTATAGATGGAAGATTTGCAAGAATCGCAACAATCAGTTTCAAACTTAATGAGATTATTGATTTGAAAAAATCAGTCATCGTGTATGGAACAATCACAACAAAAACCATTACAATAAAACAACAACAACGTTAAAATATAAAAGTAATTCGTACACAACGAAAAGTTAATTGGTTAAAATGAAGTATAGATGGAGAATATGAAAGAATCGAATTCCGTAGACTAGGTAGTAATTAGCTAGTGCTACATATACATGGTATTGGTCTATATATAGACAACATTCCTATGTAAAATGTCAACGTCAGTCGCCGCGGCCTGATGAGATGACTGATTTTTTCAAATCAATAATCTCATTAAATTCGAAACTGATTTTTGCGATTCTTGCAAATCTTCGATCTATAATTCAAATTAAATTCTAATTTAGAGATAATTATCTAAGATTCTAAATGATCACAGAACTAAATTTATGAGCACTTTCAAAAATACAACTGCTATTTTCCTATTTTCCGGTAATGTTTCTGGGGCAAAGCCTAGTAGTTTCGAAAAATATAAATATTTTCGAAAGCTTCTGAGAGCTTACGATTATAAGCGTGCTCTAAATGCTTCGCTCTAAATCCATTAATACATAGCCCAAGGTTATTAATTTGGAAGGAACGCCTTAATGTAGAAAATGCACTGAGATGTCCTTTTCGTAGCACATTTCTAATACATTCGTAAGAGTAAAAGTTTGATCATTTGTTGACGAGAATTTAGAAACCCGCATAGGTATCCGTCAAAAAAGGCGCTCGCTCTAAATTGATAACTTGTCAGCAACTACAGTGGTCAATACCTTGTAGCCGCTGTTGAGCAAAGTTATTACGCGATAGTTGGTACAATGCAGTCGGTCTCCTTTTTTATGTATGGTGGACAAATATGTTATATTTTCCACTCGTCGCTTTTACCAGTATGTGGTGGTTGGCTATTAACGGTTTCTGATATACTAGCTTCGAAGTTGGCCTGGGTAACTTTTTTTTTTTTTTTTTATTTTCAAAGAAAATAATCATTTTTTTATACAGGAAAATATTTGTGTAACAATAGCTAATATTTCAAAATGTTTAAGAATCTTATACTAAAAAAGAATACAAACTAAATTAAATTAAATTGGCACAAACAAAAATTAGTGACAAAATTATAGCTTTTAAACAAATTAATAAACATAAGTATAATCCAACCAAGTATCAATGAAACAAATCATATTCTGTAATAAAATTTGAAAAAAGTTTATTTTTAAGATTAGATTTGAAAGTAGAAATTTTCAAGGTTTTGTCACTGTCATCTAATTGATTAAATAATTCTATAGTCCGTGGTAGAGGATACTATTTTGGGTGGCTTTAAATTTATATTTTGGAATCCGATAATTTAAGTGATTGCGAGTTTGCCGCTCACTGATCGAAAAGTTAATCTGGAAATCAATTGTACACCTAAGAAGTCCACATCTAACTTTGTAAATCGTCAGTTGATATTCGTAGAGGATGAGGTACTTCAAGGGTAGTATTTCGTCACTATATAGGATTTTTGTTGGTGTTAAAGGGGATAGTTGTTTGATTGCCTTAATGGCTTTGTTTTGTATGATTTGTAAGTCATTGATGTATGTATCAGATAAGAGAGATGCGAGTTAATAAAAGTAAAATAGATATTTTTCCGAATAAAATGTGGGATGAACCGACCGACTCGTCTCAAAACCGCAACAATAGGTATTACTTTAACTCTGATACTGTTTATATGATTAATCCATGATAGCTGAGAATTAATAATCAACCCAAGGTAAGAAATGTTATTAAAATTAATTTCATCTATTACAGCAGCAGGTTTATGTTTTAAAAAAAAGTTATAAAACTTGTTTTTGATACATTTAATTTAAACTTATTGCAACAGAGCCAATTGTGAATTTTAGGAAGATCATTTTCCATCGCAGTTTTCTGTTGTGGAAACGATTTAGAGCTGTAAATTAAAACAGCATCATCAGCAAACAATTGCAATTTTCCCTCCAAACTAAGATCAAATAGGTCGTTTATGTAAAGTAGAAACATTACTGGTCCTAGGATCGATCCTTGTGGTACTCCGCGCTTCACAGTAATTTTTTATGATGTGCGACTATCAATTTTAACAGATTAGTTTGATGAATTTACCGCAAATTCCATAATGGTTAAGTTTAGTCAAGAGTATTTGGTGGTCTACACAATCAAACGCTATCATTATATCAAGAAACAAACAAGAAGTTGTTTTTTTTGTTCTATGGAACTGTAAATATTTTCAATCAAATTAATACTAGCTGAGACTGTACTACTTGATTTCATAAAACCAAATTGATTTTTATGAATGATTTGATTTGATTCAATATGCTCTAAGAGCCGGTTATAAACAATACGCTCAAACACTTTACTGAAAACTGGCAGAACCGATATTGGCCGATAATTGCTTAAATTTAAGGAATCTACAGATTTGAAAATTGGAGTAATACGAGCTGATTTCATAAACTCAGGGAAAATGCATTGTTCAATTTAGAGTGCGAGTCAACAAGGGACACAACAAGTGCGAAAGTTCTTTAATTATTCCTACAGTAATATTATCGACCCCTTTTGACGATGTGAGCTTAAAATTTTTGATAATGGTGGTCACTTCTTCTTGTTCTACTACGGATAACACAGACAGTTCGCAATATTCTTTTGGTGGCAACTGCAACGCAAGAGGTGTTGTACTGCTACCTATATCAGCTCCAACATTTACGAAGAATTGGTTGAATGTATTTACAATTTCATGTTGATCGCGTATAATGTTACCGTTTACTTTTATTTGATTTAATGTCGACGATTTAGTTGTAGGATTTTTGAAGAGAATTTCGTTAACCAGCTGATACATTCGTTTAGCATTTGGCATAACTGATTTGAATTCTTTTACTGTAATAATTCTTTTTAGATTTATCTATCTGATATCTTCACAGTGTGACGCCGATGTCTGTGAAGTTAGCACGTAAAGTTAGCACGATATTTGCGATGGCAACATTCTTGAGTTGAATCATGAATATTGCATTTTTAGTACAAGATAGCACGAAAAATTGTGAAATTAGATATAAATTTATAAAAGTTAGCACGAAAAAAAAATTCAATAATTAAATGCTCAAAAAAAATTAAATGGAAAATTTATCAACTTAAAATATGTATACAAAATATAATTTAGCACGAAAAACGAAACGGCTGAAAAAAATAATTAAAATAAAACATTTGATCAAGCTTGATATAAAAGTCTCTTCCAAGCATTTATCAGACATGAAATTAATTTTTTATTGTAGAAGTATCCTTAATGAACTTCTTAGACACTTTTCAAATCAATCGTAAGGGTCAGAGACTTACATGAACTTACTCACTTCACGCGAATGGCATCTCTAATCAAAACCTTAACGTTTGACAGCGTGAATAATAGGGATACCAGAAATAGGCTCATGCGCATCGCCCTCGGTTTTTTGAAGTTATGGGAATTTATCAAGTATAATGCAGTTGTGGTACATACTCGAAATAACATTGATATCTCCCTGCCTTGCTAATGTTATATCAACAAATTATTCATGAATTAGCTGCCTTTATATTTTTCCGATAGAAATCACGTGTCAAAAATAATATTTTCGAATCTAATTAATCAATCAAATATGGTGACAACAAAAGTCAAAACCAAATCCAGCCATAAATCCCCCCATCCATTGTCATAATAAACCTACCGTCAATTTAGTCGACCTAAAAATATTCATTGTATAACAATATTTTAAATTTGATCGATTTTTGTTTGCTTTTCTGGAATCATGCCAGATTATCATGTCCTGCACGTGCCTAATTGGACAATATAAGATTAATTAGAAAATTTTAGTTGCATATCAAAACCGAAATGAGAACAAGAGAAAAATACAAATAGAATTATGATAAATAATAAGCTTTAATGTGACATATAAAAATAAGCTTTTTAGGATTTTGATCCTGAAAGGATATCTCATCGTTCACCATATAAAGACATATAATATACTTTTTTTATAATTCAATCGAGCACAAATATGTTTAATGTCAATATATGGATTAGTTTGTATAGTAAAATAGTTTACCTATGTACGATTAGTAGACAACCAGACGAAAAAACATGAATACATTTTTTCGTACCACCTTCACCATATCACCATGTTTGGCTCCACTACCTATAAAAATATCACATGTCAGGTTATATGTAAAGTATATTATATAGAGTTAAGTCGATTGCATCAAAATGTAAATAAAATTAAAAATAGCTTTTGCGAAGTTCTGTGTGGCCTTATTCACGTAATTCCGTGGCAGTAGGGAAATTAAATTTTTATTTTCTGGCATACTAAGCTAAAAATTTACTGAGGCAGCTTATTTGAAAACAAAATAAAATTAGGAATAATTTTTAAATAATAAACCGCCCGTAGAGGACATTGATAAAACTAAATCAGAAACACATGAAAGTCTTCGGACGGTGTAACCTTCTTTTCGCCAATTTATTATATTGCAGTGGAAAAAATCAGTTGCAATTTGCAAATAACATGAAACTGTTTTACATACGAGTACATATGCGATATTGAGAGTATCCTTGAATACAATTAAAATATATTAGCTGTATGAAAAATACAATTACTGTTCTCTAAGATATATGTTATTATAGCGTGACGTGATTAAAATAAAAAATTCAAAATAAATTTTATGAAAATTCTTAATTAGATTACACAAGAAAATAATATTTTGTTTGTAGAAATTTTTTGTTGCAATTAGGGCTTTATGCAATACACACCATGACATGTTGTCCAAATTAAATTACATGTTATACATGTAATTTAATTTGGACTGCATTTATTAAAATTCATAACTTAAAAATGAAAAATATAATTGGGTTACTCCTTTACCGACACCATTGTGTATACCACAACGTCGGTTTGGTGCAATAATGACACAACTTAAATTTCACTCATTTCTAAGATATTCGGATCAAACCATACCCAATAATTCATATTTTTATTATTTTGTATCAAAACATACTCTCTTATGTACATAGTTATTTCTAGCAAATAATTTAAAATTACATGTAAAAAAATCACTCAATTCGCGAAACAAATTAACATTATAACATATTGCAAACTATCCTAAGAAAATTTGCAAAATATTAAAGAATTATAAAAATTAAGATCCGATCGAAGATGTAGGAATAAAAAAAAATATTTTACTAATCGGAATGTATTTTTATTTAAATTTGAAAAAGGTCGTTGAGTGTAAAACTCAATTTTGAGTGATATTTTCAAATCACTCTACTGAAAAATATAAAATTTTGAGTTTTGAGACGAACATTTTAATATATTTAAGTAGTTAGAAAATGATTTTGCTGCAGTTCGCCCTAGTTGTTTCTGTGACTAACATCCTTTCCTAACTAACCTTATCTTTTGCAGGGCCTGGAACCGCCTGATGCTGAAATATTATTCGCATTCTGATATAAATTGTTAGTTGATTGCTGATATTTCAGGGTTACGGTAACGCATATCATATCATATCATATCATACATGTGGGTCTATTCTGGCTTTCTCTGGGAATAAAAAATTGGGAATTAGGAAAAAAAAATATTTGTAGCACTCTTTCCTAATTTTTCCCCCAATTTTATAAAAACATATTCTGGCATTATTGGGAATACATTTTTGAAGAAAAGAAATTTAGTTTAGGCCACTCATGGTGTTTTGAACACTATTTTAATAAAATACAGTGGTGGTCAAAATTATTCTGCAAAAATTAAAACTTGGACTAAACACTTAATTAAACAATTAATTTTTTTTGTATATTATTGTTAATTATTGATATTTCATTTAGTAAAAAAAAAAAATTAAAAATCATAATAATTCATATAAATAAAATCAAAAAAGAAATGGACAAAATTATTTGTGCCTTACTTTTGGGACAAAATTATTTGTATCTACCACTAAAAAATTTTTAGTAACGTAGTAACGGGAACATTTTTTTTTTTTTTACAAAATGTTGCAGGTATTTATTTAGTCGTAATTTTCGTCTCCACAAGAACTGTATTGTTTTAAAGAATGGGAAAAATTAAGGAATTATCCTTAGAAGTTCAAGACTCGATCGTTGCGGGCTATAAGCTGGTGTCTCACTTAAAAAATTAGCCCAAAAGTACAACTGCCACAAAAATACGGTGATGTACCAAATTCGAAAAGCAAAAACCCAAAAGTGCCTAAGAGGGCGTAAAAGAACGACTACGCTTGTGCAGAGAAACCCTCTGAATACAGTAAAATCGGTTCAAAGTGACATAAATAGTGTAATAAAAAACAAAATTAGCATAAAAACTGTTAAAAGACGACTTCGTGAAACAAATGTAAAAGCTTTTGTTGTACAAAAGAAGCCATTTATAATCCACAAGAATAAAAAAATTCGGCTAAACTTTGCTCGTACCTATTTAGCGAAACCTGTCGGCGACGAATCGTACTTCTGCTTAGATGGAAGCTACGGTTAGAGATATTTTTATTCGACACATCTACAAAGAAAATTTCGGAACATTACAATGCCAACTCGGCACAGAGGAGGAGGCAAAGTAATGTTTTGGGAGTGTTTTTTCTATAATGAATACGCAATGGTTTCCGGGTGTAAATTGATAGGAACAGAGTTCGTATTGCAGCAAGATAATGCTCCAATCCATAAAAGTAAATTTATAACTAAATTTCTTAAAGATTTGGACCAAGAAACTTTAGACTGGCCACCACAAAGCCCAGATCTTAATCCCATAGAGAATCTATGGGACGAAATAAAATGCATATGGGATGAAATTCTTAAGTAAATTCTAGAAAACCTGGTCCAATCTGGCCGCATCGCCTTCAAGAAGTGCTTAACAACAATGGTGGCAGTACATCCTACTGAGTTTACTGAGAAAATTGATAAATTACGGTTAATTTTGTTACTTTTAGTCAACTTTGTGATGAGGTACAAATACGTTTGTCAAAAAAAAATAAGACACAAGTAATTTTGTCCATTTTTTTTTTTGATTTTATTTATATGAATTGTAATGATTTTTATTTTTTGTTTTTATAATTACCAACTGAAATATCAATAATTACCAATAAATATAAAAAAAACATTAATTGTTTAATTAAGTGTTTAGCCCAAATTTTAATTTTTTGCAGAAAAAATTGTACAATTTTTGAGTTTCACAAATAATTTTGACCACCACTGTATGAGTGAGTAATCGCATAATTTTGAGATACTTGGATGATGACGAGATTGAAAAAAAAGGTTATTCGTCCGATCCTTTTAATATTATATAAAGTGAATTTGTAGGATTATATGGACTAAGTTAAGAAGATTTTGTAAGTAACTAGTAACGGTACAGTTTCGATGATACGATAAATCACTTGGTTTGAAGAATGAGATCAGGAACGAATTCTTGATCCAGGTTTAAACCTTCCCGTTATAGAAACTTCTTTCTCTATCAAGCTAACTACCACGGTCTATTGCTCCAGCTTTAGCAGGATGTAGGTAGTGCCTTGAGGATATACGAAGGATATAGATCTTGCAAGACTGTAAAAAAATAAGAATTAATGAAAGGAGAAAGGGAAGGACACAGACTATCGCTTCATCTAAAAAAAAATCAGTTAGATCTCATCCTCATGCAACAAAAATAATTAATTAAAGATTCATTTTAAAAACATGCGATATTGGTTAGAATCTTCATGATAAATAATAGTAAAAATTTACTTTTAAAGTTATCTTTGAGATTTTTAAGTTGGTTACTTAATCAAATACCAAGAAAAAAAATACGGAACAATAATTTGTGTAACTACAATATTACTACAGTACTGTTTGTATAAAAAAATTTACGATTCTAAATTAAGATGCATAAAAATTTAGGCGCGCTGTCAAATCATGTATAGATGAAAAAATAATCTCCAATTAAAAATTAAAATAAATTTAAAAATATTCAATATTAAATATAAAAATATATTTGGTGAAATATATAATTAAAGTAAAATCTGTTTGAAAACAAAATTCACTTACCAATCTAAAATTTGTCATAAAATAAAAAGAAAATTAAAATCGTCAGAATTGTTGTTGTTGTTCTGAACTGCTGTACAAGTGTTGAGTAGTTAAATGTGTTCCGCGTCTGAATCTAAGTGTCAAACATGTAAAGGAATAATTAGTGAATTCCACCAAGGGATAAAGTGCATTAATTGTCAAAAATCGTACCACTCCTCAATGCATTGGGTTTTCGTGGAAAAATCGACAAAAACTTCAAAAACTAGCTACCATTTGGCATTGCTGAACATCTAGAAATGAAACAATCCTTCTTGGTCAACTATTGGAGCTGCGAAATCACATAACAAACCTGATTCAGGAGAACATTGAACTGAAACAACAACTAGAACACATACAATAAGACAACACTATTCTGGAAATTCTGGAATCTGAAGTGGAATATCTACAAGACAAAAAAAATCTTAAAAACATTACAATCTCGGGAATACTAGATAGATCAACTAATCCACTTTCCCTGACAGGTGATATTCTGAAAATTATCAACTCAAATGTATAAAATAGAACAAATTGACAGTGCAGTATATTGAAAAAATCGAGCCTCAATTAGGAAATGGAACACAAATAAATCCACAAAATTTTCTTCTTGTGAAACTCACATCAACAAACACGATACGAGAAATATTAGCGAAGAAGAAGGCATTCAAAAATCTGTTCTCGGATCAGATCAGATTTGGAGGTGAAATTGTCTAGCAAATTTTTCTGCGGGATCATCTGACTGTAAGGCAACTTCAACTATTTCGTGCTGTACGGCAGTTAAAAATCGCGAATGAATTTCAGTTTCTGTGGACTACAGAGGATAAAATTCTACTTCGGAAGACACCACAAGCCAGAGCTATACACATCAGAAATATCACCGACTTACAAACACTTCAAAAATTAAAATAACTTACACCTCTTTGCATAAAATTTCACTTAATTGTTCGATCGCTATTTTTTACACAATTATATCGCAAACACTATTCACTTCAAACACAATACATTTATTATTTATTCACAATTTTAATTTTCATAATTTTCATAAATTTCATTTAATTTTTAGTTTATCGCAAGCACAACACAGTTTGTTTATTGTTTTGATTGATGACAGATAATTACTTACACATTGCTAATGATACGTTACCAACAACGGATTTACTAGACAATGTAAAATACGATAATATACGACTTGGGATTCCAGTATTGCAATGAATCATTGGAAATTGATGCAGTAAATATTTTATATTTTAATATCAGGGGTTTGAAACCGAAGGTGAATGTGTTGATGAATTTTATTTCTTTATTTGATTATGCAATTGAAATTATTGTTCTTGTTGAGTCTTGGGTGTTATACAGTGAGACATGCGTTATTAATTTTCATAACTATAACGTATTTCACAGTTGTCGGGATACTAGGGGAGGTGGAAGATAATTTTCATTGTTCCTTTGCATTCGAAAAAAATTTAGACAAAAATAATTACTTAGTATTAAAACTGATCAAAGAAAATATGGATTTAATAAGTATATATATAGAAGTCCAGGATCACAAATTGATATTTTTCTAAGCGAGTTCGAGGGCATTGTAAATATAGACGTTTCCTAATGCGGTAATTGTTGGGGATTTCAATTTAAATGTTTTGGATACTAGAAATCCCAAATTTGGGAAATACCTAGATATAATTTCTTCAAATGGATTCATGCTTATAAGTATGTTAAAAGGAATTCGGAATACGCAACTCGAATTTTACCTACCACTTCAACTTTAATTGATCACGTATTGACTGATCAAATCGGGATAATAAATGGGTTGTTTTTGGAGGATATTTCTTCCTCAGATCACAGAGTGATTCCGGTTGGAAAAAGGCTCCGAGAGGTGCGATTTGAATTTTTTTAATTATGATTTAGGTGAGAAAAGCTCCTTTTGTACCCTTATTCTGGTAATTCCCGGGGAATGGAAATTTTAAATTTTGTATACAGTTTTTTCCAAAAAGTGTATTCTGACTTTTGGGAAAAATTTTTTTTGGGAAAAAGTTATTCCCCATTATAGCAGTTTTGACGTTTATTACTCCATACCTATTTTAGGAAAGAATTAACTGGGAATAGAATTTAACGAAAATTTATTGTATTTACTTATAGCTATATTATGGCTATAAATTTATACTGAAAACAGGTAATATCAATTGGAAATATTAATATCCATTTTTTTTTAATTTAATAAACAAAATTAATTTTTTAAGTAAAATTCGATCAAAATATCAATAAAAATCAAGTAAACGTAGTAAACAATTTTTAGACATTTGTTTTCTTGTTTTATTGCGATCGCATATTGACCGCGAATAATTAAATTATTTTCGGGTAAATTTATTCCCCAATCGCCATAGAATTAACTTTTGGAAAACGGGGAATTGGGGAACATGTCTGTCGAATAGCTGCTGCAAAAAGAAATTATTCCCTATTCCCGGCGAATTACCAATAGATGTATATGAAGTTGGCCCAAATTCTAACTCAAAAAAAAATCGATGGCAATACTAAAATATCTATAGGTAAGTGTCAGCCCAAAAATGTTTAAAAAGACTCTATTTTCTAGATACCAACCCAAAAATTATTCTGTTAACGAAAGAAAAACCGCCATGTTTTAATGTCAGCCCAAAATAAATCTGTCGTGAAACTATCATTAAAGAAAAATATTACTGTCAATCCAAAAAACTAAAATAAAACGAAATATGTAATTTAATTTTAATTCAGTATCTGATTAGTTTGTGTATGACCCCTGAATAAGAATGGCTTTTAAGTCAAAGGATACACCAAAGCATTAAACGACATAAACAGTTGTTGCGGAATCGGAGGTTTAAGAGGTTCCTATTACTCCGATGATAGTACCATTCAACGAAATATGAAATTGATTTAAATTCTGTATCGGATTAGTTTGAGTATGGCCCTTGACTATGAATAGCTTTTAAGTCAAAGGATACATCAGAACATTAAGCGACATAAACAGTTGTTGGGGAATCGGAGGTTTAAGAGCTCCCCATAGTAATTATTCTGGAGTCATTATTCATTAGTCTGTATTGTGCTTACCTCCGATCCTAGCTGGAGTATGCTGTAAATGTGTGCTGTCCTCCTATGAAGATCATATCCAATGTATTGAGAAAATTCAAAAGAAGTTTATACGCTTCTTGACATGACAGGACGGATGGGTTTATGACCATGATGTTGTCTAGTAGACAACTAAGAGATCATGACTTTCTGCACTTAGATAGACCTCGCACAAACTATGGTAAGAGTTTCACTAAAATTAATTTTTACTTCCTGTTACTTTATAATTTTATATTTTAAATTTTCAAATCCAAAGCGGATTTATTTTTGTTTATATTTTTACATTAATATTTTTCAAGTCAGATTTGAAGACTTATTTCAATATAAATAAATAAATAGATATATCTATAAAGAAACACGTTTAATTTGTCAAATGGGAGGTTTAGGGCGTTTAGGACAGCAAAATTTGTCTTGGAGTACTACAAATCGGACGTACAATTTTCTGAGCTTTTCCGGGAATCTTTACTATAAACCAGCATGCAAATTAACGTGTATATTGATATGCAACTAGCTATCCGTTTCCATACACAAAAAACCATTTTAAGGAGCAATTCGAGTAAACAGAGGACATTCAATAAGAATAATTTCATGATTGACAAAAGCTCACACGAAAACAGAAGTATGCAAAAATGGCAACCCAAATAATCCTCTACCAGATATGATAAAATCGACAAAAGGAGCATTCAAGAGAGTTTTAAAATTACCAAACTTTCACTATAAAATGGATATGTCAAATCCTAAAATTACATTTCTATATTCCTTGCCAAAAATCTACAAAAACGGGGGAAATGGGGCCCATTGTGTCAAATATTAACACACCGACAGAAAAATTGGTATCCTCGCTCATAAAGAAGCTTAATAACATCAAAAGCTCTTATGAATTTCTAGAAGAAATAAAAGATTTTACGATTGCCGAAGACGAAATAATGGTTTCGTTTGATGTCACAGCTCTCTCTATCCGAACGTTCTCGTAGCTATTGCAATCGTCTGCTTCAGGGAGCACGCAAGAAACCAACGCACTCTCTACCGATAACATTTTTCAGAGGTAAAATTTTTTAAGCAAATTTTTGGCACTTGTATGGGAAGCACCTAAGTAACATCTATATGTGCCATCTGTACAAAAGCATCAGCTCTTCGCATATGTTTCCCACCATATGGTTTAGATAAGTAGATGATGTTTTCGCAGTAATAAAAAAATATCGGCTTGAACAATACCACAAAGCAGCTCAACGAACAGTGCCGGACGATAAAATTTACCAGTGAGGAAGAGGTGTTTGGTATTTCTGGACATTAGAGTACTACTCCTAAATTACTACGTAATTTCGAATTTGGAATCTACCAAAAACTTACCTACATGAAGAGATTGGTCACAGCTCACACCACAACGGAGCCCATAAAGAGGCTGCCTTTCATTCGTTTGCGCATCGTTTATTTAAGGTACGCATGTCCTAGAATGAGTTTCAGAAGGAATTGGCATACATTAAAGAAAAGCGAAAACACCTGATTAGAACTATAGCAACTTTGCATAGAAGAATAAGTGTACTCTTTTTCCCAGCTATCACGAACAAACTGAGGAACATTTAAAAAAAAATCTGAAACTATATAAGAATTTGATTGCACCTCACCTTAAATCAGGCATACCTACAGCAGATTATGTAAGCACACACGCTGCCAAATCAAATACATCGGCCAGACTTTCCGATCGTTTGAAAACGCTTCAAAGAACATGCCAGTGCTGTAACAAAAAAAAATGAGATCTACAAATCACCTGTATCCGAATACATTATTAATAATTTGGGCCACCAAATCGATCACTACAATTCCAAAATAATCAAAATTGTACGAGACAACTGGAAACTGGATGCTTATGAAACACTTTTCATGAACAAATACGATGTATATCTAATTAATGTACATCTAAGTCCGATCCAATCAAACTTATTTGGGACTATTAATGTTTTACACCACTGGCAGACTGACCACGATCATCATAGTACCGACATTCAAAATTTCTTTTAAGAATTGTACAAAAACTTAAAATACAGGATAGATCGTCAATTGGTCCTTCTTTCTATCGATGAGTTTAGTACTAAATGTTATCTGTTCCAAAAAATTCTTTAACATATGAAAAGTCAAAAATATGCCATTTATCATGATGGAGTTGCTAAAACACAACAAAGAATTTTGATTGTCCATATTTATTATGAAAATAATTGTTCAAAAACAACAACATATTGTAAATTACGTGAGAGTTTTGGTCGACATGGACGCCCTACGCAATTATGGCAAAACTATTGATCGTTTTGAAGAAAGTGGTTCAGTATGGAAGGTCGTAGACCGTATCAACATGTTCATCCAGTTTGTACTCCTGATGCAGTAGCAGCTGTGGCAACCACATTACGACGCATTTTACATATTGATTTTTACCAGACCATTTAAATCGCCGTCGTTTTATTAATCGGATGCTTGAACGAAATGAAAGTTTTTCATCGAAAATCATCTTTAGCGATGAATCTCATTTTCATCTTAATATGGGCACGTCAAAAGCAAAATTGTCGAATTTGGGGTCGAGGAATCCTCATGTTATTCACGAAGCAGAAGTTCATCCTCGCGTTAGTATAATTCATCAATTTTTGAATTAAGTGAAATTATGAATTTCAAAACATAGTTCAAGACATAAAACCTACTATTCTATTTGAAAAAAATAAAAAATTATTGTTTTGAGAATAAAATAGAAGATTTTATCATACTTTCATAGTGAACAATTCTCAAAACAAGAAAACGAATTAAACTTAAAAATTAAAGTATAAGCTTTAGATAAACTTCCAAAACAAATAATTCTCAAATCAAGAAAATAAAACACTAGTTTGAGAATATAGCACACGATTTTACAATACTTTTAAGGCAAACAATTCTCAACACAAGAAAACAAAATACAAGTTTGAGAAGACACGATCAGTCCTCAGATCGAAATTTTCGGTATGCTGGATGATGCGCAAATATTTGTTTTATATCGAGGTGAGGTTACATAGACGTTTGGAAGTTTGGTCTCAAACTAATAAATCTTTGAATTCTTAAAATAAAAAAAAATTGGACTACACATCATACTGCAATGGTGAAACTACAAAATATTGAAAATACTTTGAAATTAAATTCAGACTATAATTACAAGTTTTTCCCGCCGAATGCTAGGATTTTATTGTATTTGGCGGTTTTGTCGATGTATGCAATTTTTATATGAAGTTTTAGGGACGGTTACCCTGGGGGGAGGGGGGAGGGTGTGGTTAGATACTTGTTTTATTTCAGGTTTATTTCGCCGATTTTTTGGGAGCGCAGCCTATATTTTTACAAATTGTTTTTAAAGGTTTCATATGCTTATGATGATTTGATAGCGACCAAGTTGAAACAGCTCGACGATCCGCATGTTTGAAATCACTACTTTTAAAAACTTTGATGATGATAGCGGTTTCATTCAAATATTTTGACTATATGTAGGTGGCTGAGTAACAAAATCTCTAGGATTGAGTTCTTAGAATTTACCGTGATGATATAAAAAGTGGGACCTAGCGATCTGTATAGATATGAAGGTATATTTACGTAAACAATGCAGCTTTAATCTTATGGAACCTTGTGTTATTGTTTGGTATTTTAACGATATTCAAATATTTACATTTTTCGTCTTGTACAGGATTAACTTACTAACTCATATACATACAATAAAAAAATGGATTAATGTCGTCATTATTAGTTTTTTTCTCATTTTCCGATTCGATAAATTTGACAAATTTTGAAATCTGCTGTACGTGAAATTACAAGCGATTTAAGGCTGCCACAAACTTCAAATTTGTGTATATCATTTCTAATAAACGAGTAAAATATTAAAATATGCTAAAACTTTGTTCATAATCAATGATTATCTAAAATTTAACTTTGAAACTTAGTTTTCCATTAAAATAAATAAAAAACACGAACTACATAATGTAAATGAAAGTTAAATAGGAAAAGCGCACATATTTTTGTGTACTTCTTCTTCTGTTTATGTTTTGTTGTTGTTTCAGTTTGGCAAATGGAAAATTATACATGACACAAAACCAAAATACAAAAAAGCTTGAAATAAAAGTTTTCCAGTTTTCTATGAATTTTTTTTTATAGACATAAATTTGCTTTTCTTTATCTCTATATTTTTGGGTTTACGAGTAACCATAACGGATTTTTTCTTTCGTTTTCAGTTTTCTATAAGCTATACATACATACATAAGGAACAAACGGATGTTATTTTTCTAATGGTGTGTATAAGTAATAAAACAAAAGACAAACAAGTCTTTTTTATGCTGTGTTCAAAATGATTTGTGTTGTGATTATAATGATTTTCATTTCTAAGCTATGTTTAGAAAAACGATGTAATACGATACCCAAGCTAGGAAAATTGATAATAATGGAGAATTTTAAAGCGTATAAGCCGTGATCCGCACAGGGATCAGCGGATTTTGGTTCATATTATATATTTACATGTATACTGTTTAGAATTAGGATTATCAATTTAATAATTTTAGGTACATATATATACGAATACACCATTGTCATTATATGCATTGCTGTTTCCGGTACATGGATATGTATCGAATCAAATTGTTAATCCGAATTGAAAATAAATGCAATGGAATCAAAAAATTGAAGTGTGATGTAGATTTATCAATATAGAATATCGTGAAAGCTTTTTTTCTTCCAGAATAGCGAGATATACGTCGATTTGAATTTTTTTTACAAAAACTGATAACGTAACAATTATAAAGTTTTTACTTTAACTTTGCTGAAAAGATGTGGGTGGATGCGGAGCTCTAGAAATCATATACGAAAAAGACAAAAACATAAATTTGTATTCGGCTAATAAACCATAAATTTATAAAAAATGGAATGATGACTAGTACTAGTGGTGTCTCAAACCATTGATGGTGGAGAATTTATTGTGTTTAATACAAAATATTCACCAGAGATTGCACTAATCAGTACAAGTGGAATTTAAATCCACTACATTATTTGTATTCTAATTTCAAATATTCAAAAACAAAATGTAAAGAAATGTGAAATAATATTTTTGTTGTGGAATTTCTTATAAATTAAGCCTGAAACACCGAGCCTTGCTCGTCCACATTTAGTTGAATTGGAGCTTTTTTGTGACATTAAGTATAAACATTTTAAAAATGTAACGTTAATTATTAATTATAATGCGGTCAACAAATTGAAACTATATTTTATGTATTACCGAATCATACAAAACAATTATGATAAACTAGTAGAATAATAGAGCGAAATTTATTTAAGCAACGGCTAAGTTCTGTTCAATTTAAAGAACCTGAGTAACAGCTGGGTTCCATACTATTCGTTTTGGAAAAGCCTGTGTTCCAACCAATTTATTAATTTTTCAAAATCACATCCACTCATTTTGGGAATCCTATCCTATGTTTAATATACGAAGAGAGTTGTATGGTGTCCCAATCGGCTACGAAATGGCCTAGGCTAATTTAGTTTGGTAATTTCCCAGAGGCATGTTTACAATATATATTATAGATTCCCATTTTCATCTCAGACTATAATGAGTTTCATGATTACCCTTTATTTGAGAGGTCATAGTTCTATTGCGGAGCGCAACATAACAGCTAAACCGTAACTCTATACAAATTTCTCAAAGTAATGATCCACTGCAGTGATTTTCTCACATTCGAAAATAGCCTCTCTCAATTTTTCTTATCAAAATTTTTTTAAATTCGGATCTGGACCCTATTTGTGAACCCTCTAAACAAATTTTTACTAATCGATTCTTATCAAACCTCACCCACTTTTATTAACTTCGCTCAACCCGACTCATCGCAATCGATTCCTGGCATTAGAACACCCTTACAATCACAATTTTAACCTACATCGTTTTAGGCAAAATAAGGGTCACGAGCCCTACTAGCACTCTCATGGCAATCTCTTCACCAATTTTTATCAAAATCATTTTATCTAAAAAAAAAATTTAGAAAAGATACCCGGACCGCACCACATAAAAATCGTTTGAGGCAGAAAAAATGTGAAAGGACCAAGGCCAAAACATTAATTAGACGAGGAAAACTATAAAAATCAATATTGTTGCTCAAAAGCATGCTTGCAATTGTTTCCTTACCTCCGTAAAACCCTGTTTCGCCAAATTTAATTAAAATCGCTCAAAAACTATAAAATGTTAAATGAAGACGTAACGCAACTTAGTGGAACATCACACATAATCCGTCAAATACAGAATGCAACATCATGCAACTTGTTGCAATATGACCAAACATAGTGCAACATTCCACATCGTAGTGCAAAATTCCAGAACATTGTGCAGCATACCGCAACATTGCGCAACATCACGCAACCTGATGACGCAACATGGTGTGGTGCAATATGATGGACTATCCAGGCAATCCTAAATGAATTATCCAGAAATCGAACTTGTAAATGGTTCCTTGCATTCAAAATCCTCTCCCGCTAAAATTGATTAAAATCGTCCAAGCCAAATAAAATATTACAAGAAGGCTTCAAGCATCGGCCCCCATCGGATGACCCTCTAAATGAATGTTTTCGAGACTCGAAAACGCTGTTCCATCAATTATTTTAAAAATCGTGTAAGTCGAAAAAATAATTAAAGACGGGACCCGGGCCCCACCAGACGACCATGACGGATTTTATCGAAATTAGCCCAATCGCAATCGAGTACCGATACTCGAACACCTCCATCTACAATTTTTATCAAAATCGTTTAAGCAGAAAAAATTTATAGAAAATGATGCGGGGCCCCCCGAACAACTCTCTGAACGAATTTTTCCGAACCCGCACCCCACTTGAGTAGGGACTTCTTTAAGTATGAAATATAACGTCGTTTAAATGTCCGCTGCGATTTTGTTTGGTGGCACGTATTCGGGAGGTTCAATGTTCAAGATGGTCAAAGGCAGAAGCCTAAAGGCGTTAAATCGCATGATCTCAGTGGCCAGTTCACGTCGCCGCTATGCGACAAATCGCTCTATGTTTTCTCGTATACTCTGACGAACAGTGCAGCGATCCTTTCAGCAGACCTTGGGTTCTGGTGACGTCCGAATGTTGGCTGACACTAGTTTTTGAACCCGCTTCGCTCGAATTTGGCCACCAAACGTCGAATTGTCGACCCGGCAGGACGATTGTGGCGAGGATAAATATCATGTAATATGCGGAACGTTTGTCGAACAGACTTTGAAAATAAAATTTGATGATTTGCACACGTTGTTTAACGATATAACTTTCATTGTGATTTGCCACACTGAACAAATTCGAAAATAAATTAGCCCCACGTCGAATTTTACAACATCAAAATAACTACCCGGTTTTGAAAACAAATTCTGAGGACAGTTGACATTACCATCGTGTACTCCCATGGCCAAATGACAACATACTAAATTTCAGTCTAGTTCACAGGCTAGTTTTACAGTCTACTAAAATACAGTCAAAACCATGGAGTGCCAAGATAAAATCCGCTTCAAAAAAGGCAAAAGCTGTTCCTTCAGCTGAGCAAGTGATGGTGATTTTATTTTCTGGGGCACAGCCATGGTTATATTTTAATCGAGTATTTTTTGCGACTATTTTTTGTCCTCTAAGCTAAAAATTGCACTCGGAGGATAGAGATTTTCATCGAATGAGGCCGTTACCTTCGTTAACAAGTATTATGCAGAGAAAGATACCGAGTAATATTTTTCCGGATTGGAGAGATAGGAGAATTGCTGGGAGAAGTTTAACGATCGCAGTAGGGCTATGCTCATTTTCTTCGTAATTTGCTTTAGACGTGGATTCTACATTTCTCTTCTGTTCTAATGTGCTGAATTTTCACCGAATAAAATCGGGTAGCTCTTTGTATCATTGTATTACAACATTAGAAAAAGAGAAGTCGTCAAAATAAAGTTACATCTTTAGCAAAAATATATTGTCACTGACCAGTAGTAAAGATGGCTTTTGTTTCGTGCATACTAAATGTCTGTGACTGATCGGAATCACTAAATGTCTGTGATTGATCGCGAAATGCCACCGGAATTGGCAGCCTACATCGGGGCTGTTTCGAGCTATGAAAATATTTTAAAAAGTATATTATTTACAAGAGAAACGATTAAGAACTAAAAGATTGTAAATTAATTTTGCAAAAATACTGGTCCAAATCAGTTTTCTAAAATCTAAGCGGATGGCGATTTTTGTCATAAAACTGTTTTTCAGTAAAAAAATTAGGCCCCTATACAGCAATACGGATTGATTGTTCTGCATGAAACTACATATTTAGCTTTTTTTATGCATTTAGAGATTTCAGAGATTTTGGGCCGACGTCGGTGGACCGTGGAAGTGGTTGCAAATATTTTGAAAAGTGTATAGCATTTACGACAAAACGGTTAAAAACAAAATGGTTGTAAATTGAGTTTCAAACAAAACATGTTCAGATAATTTTATATATGTTTTACCGGAAATGGCGAGTTTTGATAAAAAAAAACTTTATTTCATAAAAATTCGACATTTCCACAGTCCAGACGGGCCTTGTTGGTTTTTTGAAATTTAAGCCGGGATTGTGTTTTCTGATTTACAAGGCAGTTTCATTAAAAGTTCGGTAACTTTAATTTTCGGAGTGCAAAACTCAAGGCTGATCGATTTTCCATGCCAGTACGAGTATAGGCTGGAATGGAGCTATGCAAAGTTCAGATGGTGATAAAATTGGACCTATAGCCGTACGTCCGCGGAATCTATGTATACATTCGTAGTAAAAGTAAGTTGAGTGTTGGCCACAATATATTCACCCCTCCATTTTTTACTATACGTAAACGAAAGTAAAATGGGATTTAAATGTGATTTTAGGAGTGGTAGTGGCAAGTGGCAAGCTATGTCTCAACCGATTAAGATGAATTCGGTTAGTGTGAGGAAAAAAAGGTAATTTAATATTAGTTTTGAATATATGTAGCTCTTAAACATTGCAAATTTGAATAAGATGAGGATTGATATAGGTTAATATGATGGGAATTAGATTTTCATTTGGAAATATGATTCTGGGATGGTACAAAATCATTTCTCAACCAAAATTTCAGAAATTTTTATGGAAAATTAATAATTTTAATGAAACTGTGCCATTTCTAAAATGATTGGGATGGAACAGCTTTCAAGCGGTATTTTCTATAATATCTAAAAACCTCGATGTTGGTGTCTTATTTATTATACTTTACATAACGACATAAAGAATTACCTATGAAAATTAATTTTGATAATTTTCGAGAACAAACAAATTTAGATTTCAGAAACCATCAAGTCTTATAACAGACTTTAAATCTATCACCATAAGTGACCATTCTCGATGGCAATACTTAATTGATGCTTTACCATTACTGTACATATCAACCGCTTTTGTTTTAGGCATTTCATAACCTGTAGGGGGGAATTATAATAACGACCGACAAAATGCCGCCATTAGCTAATCAATAAAGGTAATAAAGAAAAATGATTTCCCGAATAACCCCTGAACTTTATGTATGCCGAAACATTGAAAATATTTTTTGTTTATTTTTTCATATTTGTTGGATCCTTTTTTGGGTATACAAATCAGATAAAATTTTGCTATATATAGTGCTTCTAATCCAATTTTTTTTCTAAAATTGGAGTATTCAACCATTTTTTGTCTGTGTTCATTTTTATTTTGTGGCATACGGTCGATTCGGTAAGCGCCGTGATATCAATCTACCGGTGAATATTTTAATGTTTCCTGCCACTTCAAATTGTAAGTTATACGTTGGGAGGTTCAATATATGTATGTTAAAACTAGAGATTATGCGATTAAATTTTAATAATTTTTTTGTTGCTGTCGAATATTTAAAACGTAAATTGAGGCAAAGTATGCAAATTAGAATAAATTGTTGTTAGGAAATCTTCATCAAAAATTCTTGTGAATTTGTATTTTATGTATATGAAGACGATGATCGATAAGAATTTTGGAATAATCTTTTACATTAGTATTTTCTATTAACTTGTGTTACTCAATATACAAAACGTATTTTGATGTCATCAGCAGAGTGGCAGTAGAATAAAGGTCAACGATTTTTTATTTTTTTTATGCCTAAATGTACTGCACAGATTTAAAAGCTATTTTCGGTTTTAAAATAAAATTTTGAACGTTTAATGGTGTATATATGACTTTTTGGAATAAATCTGGACAACAGCAAATCCCAAATCTTTAAAAATTTTAAAATTATTTTATCTTTTAATAAGTTTAGAATATCAAATTTAGCGAAGTTTTTTAGCTATAATTTTGACAAAAAGTTTTATTGGATTGGTTTTATTGGGTACGGTGAATGACACACCACCTTAAAAATTTACCCGTTTGTATGAATCATCGTTTACTAATTGATTGTACTGTAAAAGACCAAGGACTATAGTCAAGAATCTTGCGATCGTACTGCACAAAACAATACACTAGAATACACTTAATCTACTAGACGGTCTGTAACCAGTTATTTACAGGTTCTAAGGGAATTGGTTTCATTAGTCGCATCCTACATAGCATTCTAAAAATTAAATTTAATTTTTAATATTAAACACTTTTTGGCTTCCTTAACATTTCACTTCAAACATTTAACTTCAAACTTCTAATGGTTGTAAAAATATTTACTTATAACGGGTGATTTTTTTGTGGTTAGGATTTTCATGCATTAGTATTTGACAGATCACGCGGGATTTCAGACAAGGTGTCAAAGAGAAAGATGCTCAGTATGCTTTGACATTTCATAATGAATAGACTTACTAACGAGCAACGCTTGCAAATAATTGAATTATATTACAAAAATCAGTGTTCGGTTCGAAAAGTGTTTCGCGATTTACGTCCGATTTATGGTCTACATAATCGACCAAGTGAGCAAACAATTAATGCGATTGTGACCAAGTTTCGCACTCAGTTTACTTTATTGGACATTAAACCAACCACACGAATGCGTACAGTGCGTACAGAAGAGAATATTGCGTCTGTTTCTGAGAGTGTTGCTGAAGACCGTGAAATGTCGATTCGTCGCCGTTCGCAGCAATTGGGTTTGTGTTATTCGACGACATGGAAGATTTTACGCAAAGATCTTGGTGTAAAACCGTATAAAATACAGCTCCTGCAAGAACTGAAGCCGAACGATCTGCCACAACGTCGAATTTTCAGTGAATGGGCTCTAGAAAAGTTGGCAGAAAATCCGCTTTTTTATCGACAAATTTTGTTCAGCGATGAGGCTCATTTCTGGTTGAATGGCTACGTAAATAAGCAAAATTGCCGCATTTGGAGTGAAGAGCAACCAGAAGCCGTTCAAGAACTGCCCATGCATCCCGAAAAATGCACTGTTTGGTGTGGTTTGTACGCTGGTGGAATCATTGGACCGTATTTTTTCAAAGATGCTGTTGGACGCAACGTTACGGTGAATGGCGATCGCTATCGTTCGATGCTAACAAACTTTTTGTTGCCAAAAATGGAAGAACTGAACTTAGTTGACATGTGGTTTCAACAAGATGGCGCTACATGCCACACAGCTCGCGATTCTATGGCCATTTTGAGGGAAAACTTCGGAGAACAATTCATCTCAAGAAATGGCCCGGTAAGTTGGCCACCAAGATCATGCGATTTGACGCCTTTAGACTATTTTTTGTGGAGCTACGTCAAGTCTAAAGTCTACAGAAATAAGCCAGCAACTATTCCAGTTTTGGAAGACAACATTTCCGAAGAAATTCGGGCTATTCCGGCCGAAATGCTCGAAAAAGTTGCCCAAAATTGGACTTTCCGAGTGGACCACCTAAGACGCAGCCGCGGTCAACATTTAAATGAAATTATCTTCAAAAAGTAAATGTCATGGACCAATCTAACGTTTCAAATAAAGAACCGATGAGATTTTGCAAATTTTATGCGTTTTTTTTTAAAAAAAAGTTTTCAAGCTCTTAAAAAATCACCCGTTACTTCTAATTCACTCAGGACCAAACTAACTATAGCTTTTAAAAAATATGGAAACACCGATTCAGAAAATAATTCCGTGGTTATTTGGGAACAAGTTAATCCCAATATAATTTGAATTACATTTTTTCTCAACAAAATAAAACTTTGATTTTGGCCAAGTACAGATAAATTTAGAAATGTTAATAAAATACAAATGATCAATTTACAACAATAAGGTTTCTAGCGTAATGCTGAATGCATCTGTAATTTCCTAGCTGAAAAACATTAAACTCTAATTTCATTCTCCCCTTACTATTAAGATTTCCAGGTTTCCAAACCACAAAAATTTAAATACTACGTAATGTTACAGATACTAAGAAGAAATCGACAAGTACAGCATGAACTTAATTTAAAACCTATAGTCTAGTTCCTCATCCAGCATAGCGAAATTTTAAAACTACCTTTAAAAAAAAATCTAAACTTACGAAACCCACTTTAATCGTTTATCATCCACAATTAATTCTAGAAACTAAGTTTCATAATGATTTGTTATGATTTTTTCGGAGTTTAACCCAGCATAAATCCCAGAATTTTGTCCAAAACTTATTTAAGGATCCTTTCTAATACTATCAACATTTCATAATAATACGTTAATAAGTGGCTGAGCCCGTCTAACATTTTAAGGTATCAAAATTTTTATACCGAGTGCCTTGACTTCGGAGGCTCACCAATTTGATGATTTAAGAAACACTTTTAAGATTTTATTACGCTGGAATGTTTTTTTATGAAAAAGATGTCATAAATGAATTAAAATTTTTCACAAGAATTTCTATTTTGTGATAGTGCTGCTCCTCGTGGCGAGTAATCTGCTGTAAAGCTATAAAGGTATTGAGTTAAACAAGTCTTATGGATAGTTTTTCAGTTAATGATATAAATTGGATGATAATATGATTTTTGGAACAAGTTCTGGGATATGGTCAACAGGGACAAAACTAAGTTGTTTCTTACGATCACAATGGAATTGCGTATGGCGAGAAGATCTTATGAATTTTACTTTGAATATTTGCTGCCATAATACGATTTCGCTTTCTATAAGAATTTCAGGCTTTTGATAAAATACTTTCATCAGTTTTCTTGGCTATTAAGGATTATTAATGTATGAGTGGATCAAAAGCTGAAACCCTGTTCGTAAGATTTATGGCTACACGAATTTCTCTACTCTCCCTTTGACGTCTCCCGATGTATAATTTCAATGGCTGGATTAGTAAAACGTCGATAGCCAAAGGTGTGATGGGCTTTCCAAATGTATTTCATCGTCTACTCGTTTTAACGATGGGCGCTTGTTTAAAATTACTTCAATTTCCGCCAAAACAGCCATCTCTTTGACTTCTCGTCCGAAGTACCTAAAATTTTGCCCATATCTCGTTTTATATATAACTTGAACTACTCGATTCCCGTTTTTCGTAGTTTACTAGTATAAAGACAATTTGGATGCTGGAAGGTTCGAGCAACTGCCTGAAACATTGGTTTAATTGTTTTCATCTCAAAAAAATTGGTACGAAAAACCAAGTATTCTCATTTGGGACATGGTTGAGTCATATTTATATATTTTAAGGACATCACTGTTACGTAGCTCGATTTTGACGTCTTTACCCTACACTGAACTGATACTGCGCATTGCAAAGCTCCATAGCTTTTAGTACTGTAAGAAGCTACGGATCATAAGTTTTGCAGTACTATAGAGATCATGTATAGTCGTGTTCGTTTACACCAACGATCGAAGTTAAATTGATCTTTTCGATCCAACCCCCAAAGCATTAACCTCTGTGTCATTTGTGAAAACACGGCTAAATTGATTCCATGGAATAGAAAGAATAAAATTAATTTAGAAAAGAAAACCAACAGACAGGTTTTTTGAATTAAGAGTTATTTCATCATACTCATTGTACCGCAGACTAGGGTTTGTAAAAAACCTTGTTTCTTGTAAAAGCTGTTTTACGGTTTTCCCAATCTAAAACCCGGGTTTAACCGGTTAACCGGGTGTTAGATTTGAAAAAATTAGATCTGTAATAAAATCGCCCTTATTGTATAATTTTGCTAACACGCCATTAAATAGGGCTCCACCTTTCTAGCACCCCATCTAAAGGTTTTGAGAAAAGTGATAATTGAATTTGTTTGGTCATCAGGATTGGTCACTAGTATTTATCGTTTAGTCACTTACGATTAAACGGTAAATAAATAATGAAAAATTCAAAAAAAAAAAATCCCGGGTAGCACCTCATTGCAAGAAAATCATACTGTTTTTATCAAATTTCGTTAGGTAATCGTTAGGTCACGATTGGTGACCACATTTTGGCTTTTGGTCAACAATCGGTCAGTTTTTATTGCGAAAAAAACAAAATCAAAATTATATTAATTCAATAAAATCAGCAGCCCTATTCCTGAATACGATACGAAAACGAAAGTATAAGATTCCTATTTGATTTGAATCGTACGAATCTGATTCAATTCAAATATGAATTTTGCATTTTCGTTTTCGTATCGTATTCAGGAATAGGGGTGCAGGTTCGTCGCTTATATGGGAATTTCATTTTACAAAATTAACAAAAGATCCAATTGGAATATACGGGTTAGATAAAAATACTTCTATTTTAAATTGTTACTAAAGTGGAAGACATAAGATATAATCAATTCAATTTTTTAATTCTTCACAACTCTTTGAGGATTGGCCATTTGTTGATTTCGTTTGGTCACCCCTACATAATGATTTATTGCGAAAATTCTTAAAAAAATGAAAAATCTAAATTATATTTAATTTTTTAAAAACCAAACTTAATTTATTTCCCTTTAGGATTAATTTTCGAATAATCTAAAATCAAACGGATAAATTTAAATCGAACTGTTGAACTGTCGTTATTTTAAAGTTGTATCTCTTAAGGCAATTCTCAAAGAATGATGGTTTGAAAAATATTTCGTTGAAAAATAAATTTGACGCCAATTTAGTTTTCGATGAAATGTTGTACGATGAACTGTTTTTCGACGAATATTTTTTTGAAGACATTATTTCCAAATAATATATACGGGATAGAGAGTCAACTTCTCTATAACTTCACTCGATAGACCAAATTTGTAGAGTTAATCAACAAAGACAGCCTAGCCGCAAACCAACAACAATACATATTTTGTTTTTGACATATAGTTTTAAATTTTTAAATTTTGATGATTATTTCGAATTCTCAGCTCATATCGGTCGCAACTTGACTCGCTAACTTCTATCATAAAAATATATCTACATTTTAATCGAAAGTCAACTATAATTTGACTCGATCCGAATTGGATCCTTAAACCCGTTGTACACTTGAGCTATGATTAGATTACGGAGCTTGTCGTTTTTATTTGTATAAAGCTGAAATAAGCGAAACATTTTTCGCGAAGATTGATTTATTTAAATGGTTTAAAAAATTTATGGAATAGGAACGTACCCAAGCATAGTTCATCCTCTAAGAAATGTGAGCTAGTTATTTATCTACAAGGTGAAAATTAAGTATTTAAATATATTGCTGTACAAATTCCGGGGTTGATCTAGAAATTTATCAACAAGCTTTTTACGAATTTCATTAAATGTCATTTTGCATTTACTTCTACAAGAAGGGGGATGAGACTTGTCAAATCCATTGTCAACTGTCATCCGATTTTGTGCTGTCACCTTATTTGTTGGATGTCACGAATATTGCGGTTAGTTCGTAATGTAAAATCGAAATATCACTGACAGAACATACCTTTGTCCATAGTGAATTTTTGTTTTAACAAATTTGAATTATTTGTTAATAATGTTCAAAGAACGAATTTCTCAAAGGGCCAACAAAGTTAATTCATGCTGTTTTAAGAACAAGAAACCATACAACTTAATTAAGGGAAATTAGTTACTCTCAGTTGTTAGCGCCAACGTACAAAACATGAAACAACATTACTGATTAATTGAAAACTGAAATATCATATGTGCAAGAAGGATGTGGCCTCACTTTGAAGTGCAGCCACCCTGTACGTTGATATGCCGCGTACATGACATCGGGAGCTGGTTCGAAAAAAAATATCATTGCATCATACTGAATGCATTAAAACAACAACAAAGTTAAAAATATTTCAACCCTAGTATTATAAATTTGATTTGTTTCAAGTTCGGGAGCGAGAACGATGCTTTTTATTTCCGATGTCATGTACGCAGCATTACTCTCATCTCATATTTAACTATAACATAATAAAATATGAACATATTTCGATGTTCATATAAAGGTACATACATATTTTATTACCGTGCAGATATCGATAAATCCAATCTTCACCAATTTATATAGCCTGTGCCTCATAAAACTCATAGAAGCATGTCAATAAATCATACAACTATAAACTTAAGTTTATAGCTTCGCTATAAACTATTTCAAATCCTTAAATCAATAGAAAGACAGACATATTTTATCTATAATAATGTCAGGGTATAGACTATTCAACAAACTACAATTGTCTATAATGTTGAATGATTTTTCATTTTCACTCAACATGCAAGCTCGTAGGTCAGTTAAGGCTAAGATTGGTTTTTGCGTTTTCCTTAATGATAAAAATTAATTTCGGTTATTTAGTTATCTATTATACTATAATAGTATTTTGTAGTGTCCGATCAAAAATTGTTTCGTATTGTCTCGCCTTGATTTCAATGTGAGGTAACCCAAATAATTTCTACGAATTTCTTCCGCGCCCCCCGATGACAACGACTATTTAATATAAGACACGCGAAAGACAATTCGAACCATTTTTGTGTAGAGTGTTAAATTTTCAGTAATAAAAAAACTATGAAAACGAAAAGGAGTTGAAATATGTGAAAGACTGAGAAGCGCGTACAAATTCATGAAAATAAATTATGAATGGAAGGGCGTGCAAAATTTTTGTCTGGAACTATCTTTGTGGAACTGTGAATTGGATGAGAAAGTCGCAGTCATAAATCGTGATAAATGTACATGCTGACTATAACAGATGATACTAGAAAAATAAACAGTTTTACGTTTGTTGTTTGTGTTATGCTCAGCAAATAAATTGGCTGAATTGTGACAAAAAGTTAATTGGAAATTCTACTTATACGGTTATTTATTCATTCAAGTCCATATACAAAGTAATTACTGAAAATTGTTTTTTTTTTCTATCTCCGAGTTGGAAACTATGGCGTGTACTAGTCTGGAGCTGGACCATTTTGTTCTCTTAGAGCATTGGTCTCTTTCAGATTGTTACTTGGTGTCTTAAGTTTTTCTTTCTATTTGCGGAGTCTATTCTTGTTATAATCTAAGATACTTTCATCAATACGTGTCCTAACCTTCTAAAGTTTCGCGCTGACCTATTTGTCGCAGAAGTTTTTCATTTCTAGTTCTGTTTGGCTAAAAGTATCTTACGTTTCTTAAACATTTATTCATAAGCAAATGGAGTCTGCTTGTAATATTTTGCGTGTGTTCCCATATTTTAGAATCATACATATATACTGCGGTACAGAGGTTATAAAAGCATTGGTCCTATTTATGTTTATTTGAAAGTATTGGTGCCCCATAAAGGTGTTACTCAACTTCTCAGTTGACTAATACATCCTCTAGCGAAGTTGACTCAATGGATTTTGTCGTGAGGCAACAACTACTAACTCCATTCTAATGAAACTCAATATTCTCTAAACTACACCACTGAACAATCAATCTAGCTTCGTGACTCAACGGGATATTGAAAATTCTGCACTATAAACAAGAGTTAGTTAAATAGAGAATGAGGCATCACAACTTAGCAACGAACCCGCTATAGGATTAAAATCTGATTTCACCTAATTGCCAAGTTTGTAAGTAATATGGACTGCGGGTGAAGTTACACTAATTCGTAAATTGCTGCATCAATGTTTGTAGTTTGTCGTGTAAGCGGGCAATGCATTTTAGATGTTGCACTAACAGTGAACATATATATGCATAAAATCTAAAGTAGCATCATAGTCGAATAAAGATTGCCCCGATTTTAAGCACAGGTGTTCAGCGCAACTGTTAACGCCACAACTTAAACTCATTGACCATTTTCACTACAAATTATTTACATCCAGCAATTTGCGAATTGGCGTAATTTCAACCAGTCCATATTACCTTTAAACACGCGAATGATGTGAATTAAATTTGTATTTATAATCCAACCCGATACAAGAAATGTCGATTATGAAGTTTTTTTCGGCTGAACTTTAGGCTAACTTCAGTAGCATATGTTAGAAAGTAGAAAAGAAACTAATAACTGAAACCAACTGGATGCTTAAAAAGAAGGAAAACCTTATTAAAAAATGTTCTGGCCAAGACCCGATTTTCTTTTGCCACGAATATACAGGGTGTTTCTTTTAAACTGAGACGATCAAATATCTCGATAAATAGCCACTCTACGGAAAAAATGTCCATAATCAAAATTTAATCATACCGCGGGGGAAATACATTAGTACAAAAAAATAGTCCACCACCCCCCGCTTTGTAGGTGGGACTGGGGTAACTTTTAAACTAAGATAGAAAGCCATATTTTTTATTGCAGATACGGATTCTACGACTAAAAGTTCGTATGATTTGAATGAAATATTTTATTCGGTTCATGATAGATGGCGTTGTAATCGACGAAATTCAATTTTTTCAATTTCTTCTTCTTATAACACACGCATTCGATTCTGCAATACGTTTGAAATAAAAAACATCACGTTTTCATTGGAAATACTCGAAATTCGTCATCAAAACAATTTATTAATGTAAATGGCAGGTGAATAAAATAATATTAGCTTAAAATAAGTGTTCAAAATGATGATGGCCTGCGACTTCAATGCACTTATTAATACGCATTTCCAATGATTGTACACAACTGAGAAGTGTGTTTGGTTGAATTTCAGCACACGCATTTCTGATTCGCTCAATCATGTTCTCACGTGTTGTTGGTTCTTGTTTGTAAACTTTGTCTTTGAGATAGCCCCATAAAATCTGGCGAAGTAAGATCTGGTGATCTGGCGGGCCAATTTATAGGACCAGCTCTACCGACCCAGCGATTTCGTCTAACTTCTAAGTTCAAATTTTCAAGTAATATTGACAGTTCATTTTCCAAAAGTTTCGGTACATTTGACCATTCAAGTTGCCTTCAATAATGTGGGGCCTATGAGCTTGTTGCCAATTATTCCACACCACACGTTTACAGTCCAAGGACGCTGATGTTCAACTTGACGAAGCCTGTGCGGATTTGTAACACTCCAATAATGCATGTTGTGTCGATTAACCGTTCCATGGTTTGTAAAAGACGATTCGTCGGAGAACATTACGCAACGAAAAAAATTGGGGTTTTGTTGTATTTGTTCACGTGCCCATTAACAAAAAGCTACCCGATTTTGGAAATCAGCTCCATGAAGATCTTGGTGTAAAGACACATGATATGGATGATACTTGTGCCGTTTTAAAATTCTCCAAACACTGGTGAGGGACAATCCGGGATCGCGAACTATTTCTCGTGTACTAACATGAGGATTATGAGCCATTGCTGCCAATACAGAAATTTCATTATTTTCTCCAGTGACTGTTGCTCTACGGGTCCTATTTTTCGGTTGAACATTTCCATCAGTAATAAATTGTTTGATAGTACGGCCAAATGAAGCACGTGAACGAATCCTATACGGAAAACGTTGAGCGTAAATAGCAGCAGCATTTTCAAGATTTCTGCCAGCTTCTCCATAAACCAGAACCATTTCAATTTTCTCTGGCACAGTTAAACGTTCCATTCTAAAGTATTTTATCGTTTATTTTGCAATTACGAAAAACATGAAGATAAGAAATAACACAAACGTTAAATGTGATTTACAAAACTGAATAAATTGTTTTGATGACGAATTTCGAGTATTTCGAATGAAAACGTGATGTTTTTTTATTTCAAACGTATTGCAGAATCGAATGCGTGTGTTATAAGAAGAAGAAATTGAAAAAATTGAATTTCGTCGATTACAGCGCCATCTATCATGAACCGAACAAAATATTTCATTTTACGTTGTTGTTGTTTTTATTGTAATGGTTTTGTTGTGATTGTTCCGTACATTGGTCTATTTCAGTATATCTCGAATTAAATACACATTCGTAGGAAATTACAATAAAAACAACAACAACGTAAAATATAAAAGTAATTCGTACACAACGAAAAGTTAATTGGTAAAAATGAAGTATAGATGGAGAATATGAAAGAATCGAATTTCGTACGCTATGCAGTAATTCGCTAGTAGTACAACTACATGGTATTGTTCTATATATAGACAGATTCCTATATCAACGTCAGTCGCCGTGGCCTGATGAGATGACTGATTTTTTCAAATCAATAATCTCATTAAGTTCGAAACTGATTGTTGCGATTCTTGCAGATCTTCCATCTATAATTCAAATTAAATTCTAAAATATTTCATTCAAATCATACGTACTTTTAGTCGTAGAATCCGTATCTGCAATAAAAAATATGGCTTCCTATCTTAGTTTAAAAGTTACCCCCACCCCACCAACAAAGCGGAGGTCGGGGGACTATTTTTTTGCACTAATGTATTTCCTCCGCGGTATGATTAAATTTTGATTATGGACATTTTTTCCGTAGAGTGGCTATTTATCGAGATATTTGATCGTCTCAGTTTAAAAGAAACACTCGGTATAAATAGATCTCGAATACACCACACTTGGTTTCTAAAGCGAAGAACTAAACTTACCGGACTTTTGGCAAAACTTTTTTTTATAATCAAGAGTCATTAATCCTACTTGAATTTCAGAAAGACAACAGCAACACTCATTTTGGAAAAAATTAATCTTTAAATTTATTTGGATCTTTTAATTCTTCGTCGTTTTAAATGCTAAACTTCTCAACATCATTGCAAACATTGAGAAAGCTCCATTGGAAGCTGCTATTTCAGGTACACATATTTCCATTAAATTTCGCAAGGATCTCCTAATTCATAAAAAAACTTAATTATTAAGTTTAAGCCCGACCAGTTAATCCATCTGGAATTTTTATAAAATTGTTTTTTTAACGGTGATATAGCGAATGACTAGTCTGCAAAAATCTCGTGGGTAAAATTTTTATGTTTGCTATATTTTATGGCATATAAATGAAAGTAAACAAGTTAAACAAAAATTAATGAAACTACAACATTATTATTTGGGAATTCGATTCGAAATCGAGCGAACTAGATACCTATATAATTTTAAATAAGAATCGTTCCACTCACATTCAAATCCAATATGAATCTAGTACTCTCGTTATCGAATCGAGTTCCCAAATAGCCCCCCAGTGGCACTATTCTGGTAATTCCCTGGGAATAGGGAATTGGGGAAAGATTTTATATGTAATTTCTATTTTAATTTTTTTTTTCTGGCGTACTGAGGTAAAAAAATAGTGGTAATTTTTTTGAAAACAAAATAAAATTGGGAATAATTTTCCCTGCCAATTTAGATATGGAAAAATTATTCCCAATTTATAAATATTTGCATCAAACTTTTCTTCTTAGTAGGCCGGAAAAAAAATATTTGAACTGAAATTACATATAAAATCTTTCCCCAATTCCCTATTCCCAGGGAATTGGGGAAAGATTTTATATGTAATTTATATTTTACAAAATTTTTTCTGGCATACTGAGGTAAAAATCTAGTGGTAATTTTTTTGAAAACAAAATAAAATTGGGAATAATTTTCCCTCCCAATTTAGATATGGAAAAATTATTCCCAATTTATAAATATTTACATGAAACTTTTTTCCTTAGTAGGCCGGAAAAAAAATATTTGAACTGAAATTACATATAAAATCTTTCCCCAATTCTCTATTCCCAGGGAATTACCAGAATAGTGCCACAGTAGTGTGATTGGGATATGAGTTTGAATTTTTTTTAGCTCTATCGAAATTAGTGAATATCAAAGATGATATAGAGTAGTGGATCGATAAGTTCAATACAATAGACATATAACATAAAAGTAATGTGGCAATTAAGGTTATGGGTTTATGGGTAGTGATTTTCACCCTACTTGGAAGAATGTGGGCACATTAAAAAAACTTAAAGGAACTACATATTGATAAAATGGGAGATAGAAAAGATTAATCCAGTGAAGCAGAGTGTTGCTGAATGTCCAGGTACCTCTTATCGCCACCGTACACAAGGATTGAGAATGTCTTTATCATGTTTGCTAAAAATTCTCAAAAAGATTTGTATTTTTACGAGCCTAAACATCGATTGAGACAAGAGCGGCTGAAAAATGACCATGAAGGGCGGCGAGATTGAAGTGCTCGAGTTTTACCACTCGGTACAGACGACCACCATTTTTGTCAAAAATCATTATGAGCGACGAAGCACATTTCTACTAGACTGGCTTTGTTTATAAACAGAAAAGTCGATGCACCAAAAACCTAGTAAACCATCGTAGAGTAACTGTATGATGCACCAATTGCATCGGCGGCGTTACTGGGCCATATTTCTTTAAGGATGATTGACGCAAAGCAGTAACAGTTACTGGTGACCGCTATCGGGACATGTTGGAAAACTTTGGATCAATCAGGCCTAAAGGGCTTGTAGTTCCAACAAGACGGTGCCCCATCACAAACAACTGGTCCTACGATGTAAATTTTGTGAGAAGTTTTTGCCGGCCGAATTTTGCCAAAAAGTGGTGATATCGACAAGCCTCCAGATTTGACCACTGCCGATTTCTTCATATGGCGCTATTTTGGTGAGGAACTAATTAGCATGTAATTTCCGTTCAAAAATTTTTTTTTCGGCCTATTAAGGAGAAAAGTTTGATGTAAATAAAAATATTATGCCTGAATTAATTTTGTTTTCAAAAAAATTTAACACTAAATTTTTACCTCAGTATGCCAGAAATGTTTTTTAAATAAAAATTACATGTAAATTTTTTCCACAATTCTCTTTTCCCGGGGAATTACCAGAATAGTGCCACGGAAGTCTGCAAAAACGTTACGAGAAATGTGCTTAAAAAGCTCAAATTTGCGCGATATAATTGAAACATTTTTAGATTATCTTTAAAAGATTTTCTTAGAAAGATCGCCTATATGAACACTTAGATTACTTAGATTTACAACTGCGATCCTAGAAAACCCTTTGTGCGTGAAAGTTGCGGTTATAATTATGATGATTTAACTTGAGTGTTGTATTTTAAAAATTTGTGGTTTTTCATGCCAATCTATTTTCTAATTTCTATTAGAGCCTCTAGACATATTCATAGATTTTTGAATGTATTTTAGGATAGCTCACACAAAGTTTTAACATTTAAAAGAACATGGTTTAATTATGATCATCTGTGCCATTGACATACACAACTTCGAAGTTTTATGAATTTGAATAAATTTTCTAATTTTATTTTACCGACCTTAGACATCTTCACGGAGTCTCACCTACATGGTCAGATAGTTCAGTCAAACTCTATTAGTGGTAGTCAACCGGACCTAATTATGGTGATTTTTAACTTGCCTAGAGTCATTTTTACGTTAACGGTTTCTCGCCTATCCCAGAAATGTTCACTGGTTCTCTTTCTTATATTCAATCAATGTTGTAAAAACGAGGTAAATATAATGATTTTCATCATGGTTTCTAAAATTTTAAAGTTATTAATATTCAACTTTATTGTCAATTAGAAATTTCAGTATTTTCGTCAAATGAAATTTTTCCCGATTAGCATTCTCAAATGGGTTACGAAAACAATTTATGTAAAAACAACCAAATACACAGTCATGTTTATACTGGTGGAGAGTTCAAAGTTTGGACTATCGATAGTGCCGAATGGAATTCGAGTATGATGATATCAACTGTGCCTTACCCGACTTAGATGTTTCATGGACTTGAATAAAATTCCATATTATATTTCACCGATCGTAAAGATGTACACGCTGTGTTATCTACATGGTCAGATAGCATATCCAAAACCCTATTAGTGTGGTGCAAGAGATCTAATTATGTTGACTTTTAACTTATGTAGAGATAGTTTTACGGGTACGGTTATATCGCCATTGTCAGAAATGTTCAAGAGTTCCCTTTCATATATTCGAATTCTTCTGAAAATTATCGATCAAAATCGTGAAAATGGGCTCATATGATTAGACAAATTTGAAAATAGTATAAATTCGTGTAATTTGCAAACGCTGTTTAAAATACACTCGTGGACAAAATTAACGCATATTTTTGTGACACTACTAGTGTCAAATGATAGCATATTTATATTATTTTCAGAAACCACCTTGAATAAAGTCTACTGCAAGCCAATCAATTAAATTTTTCATAAATGCTTAATCAAGAGTGCATCAAGAGTCATCTTAATCAAGAGTCGTCGGTTTCACGAATACTTAAGCGATATCGAGAGACCAGAGAATATAAAAGAGAGCCCGGGCAAGGATGTCAAAGGTGCAAAGCAGAGCATGACGACCGATTTTTAAAAATCAATTCGTTACGAGACCGAAATCGTACTGCTACTCAACTGAAAAATTGCCATATGTGGGCTTCATTGGTTATGACAGTTTTGTGTTAATGCAGGATAACGCTCCAGTCCACATAGCTGCAACGGTCCGGATCTTAATCCAATCGAACACGTATGGGACATTCTTAAACGCCGTATTAAATATGAGTTGATATGGTTATCCATATTTTCTTTTTTTGTGTATTTTGTCACTTATAAATGTTTATAATAAAAAACCGTAGTTATTTTATTTTTTATTTTTATTAAAAATTACCTTATAGTAACAATGATTTATTATTTTAAGAATATTAATTTCGGATTACTCCTTCATCAGTTCTTTTTTAACTATTTTTAATTCTAAAAGTTTTCCTGTTTTTATATGTTTTTGGGGTAATGTTATTGGCTCCTTCTGTTTTTTAAAATAAATTTTGTATAATGTAGTCATAAATTCTGTTTGTTTTTGTATTTATTTTGTCATTTAAAAGGTTATTGCTATCTTTATTTTTGTATATTTCTAATTCTTCTAATCTGTTTAATTTTTGTCCTTTGGTGAGTCTATGTAATACTGTTAAGTTTGTGTGGTAGTCTGAGTATGTGTGTGTTTCTGATTTTATGTGTTGTGCGTAATTGGATTTGGGATCTGGTTTTTTGATATCACTGACATGTTCTTTGAATCTTATTTCAAAAGAACGGCCTGTTTGTCCAATATAAATTTTATCACAATCATTACAGTGTATTTTGTATACTCCTGTGTCTGTAAGTATTTTATTTTTGTTGAATTTTAGTTTTCTTTCTACTTTGTTGTTATTTTTGTATGCTGTTTTATATCCCATTTTTTTGAACGTTTTTTGGATTATTTTACTGGTGCCTTTCTGATACTCTACGCTGATGTATTTTTCAGTTTTTTCTTCCTCTTGTCTTAATGTCGTTGTGAGTTGTTGATGTAGTTTGGCCTTTACTCTATTGTTTATTTTGTCTATTATTGCTGTTTTGTATCCGTTTTGATTCGCTATATATTTAATGGTTCTCAGTTCCTCGTCATAGTCTTTTTTATCCATTGGTACAATGTTTAATCTGTTTACCATGTGGTTGTAGGCGGATATTTCGGCTGGTAAGGATGATGTGACTCATTATGTATAGTGTGATCTGTTTGGGTCGGTTTTCTGTAGATTTTAAATGAATGTTTTGAGTTTATGTTTTGTATAGTAATGTCTAAAAAGTTAATTTGTTTGTCCTTCTCTTTTTCTAAAGTGAATTTTATTGCGGGGTGTTGGTTATTAATATAATGGTGTAAATTATTTAACTGTCGGTCTGATCCGTTGAATAGTAAAATAATATCGTCGACGTACCTGTACCAGTAAATAATGTTTTTTCGGTATTTATTTCTGTTGTTGATTACGTATTTATTTTCGAAGTCGTTCAGGTATATTTCAGCTAGTGTACCAGAAAGTGGGCTTCCCATTGGGAAGCTTTGCCGTATTAAAGCCGTATTAGAGCCAGAAATTTGCTCGAAATTCGATAGCAGAGCCGAGTGTTGCTGCGCAAGAAGATCGGAATTTCATTCCGCAAAAAATGATACAAAGCATTCTGCTTAGTATGCCCAGAAGGATGGAAGCTGTAATAAGGGCAAGGGAGAAGGATGGGGGAATACTCATTACTAAATTACGACTCATTTCAACATTTTGCAATGAAAAATAGCCGTTTTAATTCCATACCGCCACATTTGTGTCTCTTTTGAGAAAAATATAAATTTGCAGGATTTATTTTTATTACAAAAAAAATGGCATTAATTTTGTCCACGAGTGTTTAGTAATAATCACCATAACTATTCAAAAGTATTAACTTGACCCTCTAAACTTCTAGTAAATTTTTATACAATAAATCAGGCTCGCTAGATTCCCTTATTTGGGAAGTCTCCATATGACGAAGTACCAACATTTCCAATTGAGAAAATAATTTGGTTATTCAAAATTTTTTAATTCTGGAAGCCGTAGTGAAAAATATCATATAAGGTCCTTTTTCACAACATTGAGAGAAAATTTCGTGACCTACTCGAATATATGAATGAAATCCCGTTAAAATTTCTAAAATTATATTCGTAAACGTTAAACTGTCGTTAAACAAGTTATAGAAACCATTATAATTTGATCATGCAAATGAGAGCAACAACTCTGGAATCGGTGAAATGAAATTTTAAAATTCATTCAGATCCGTGGAACTTTTAAGTGTCATGAATGGCAAACTAAATATTCGTATCATCATAACTAAGCCCGTTTGATGTCAATGTCAGAATTTGGCCTAGACTGTTCTAAAATATATTCAAAAATGTATGAACATCTGTAGGACCGCAGAAACTAGGAAATAGATTGACATCAAAATGATAAACTTTTAAACTTTGCTATCAGTTATTAATCATCATAATGAAATCCCGTTTGCGCTCAAATAGGGTTTTGATTTACTATATCTGGCCATGTATGTGTGCTCCTGTGAAGGATCGGTAAAATAAAACTGGAAAATTATTAAAAGTTTGAACTATACAAAAAATATAAACGTAGTTAAGTGTAATGAAATGCACCCTGCTCTGATGTGAAGTAAACTATTTGGTTTCAAGCAATGGTCTGCCTATACAGATCTAAAATTCATCGATAAGTAAAAAGCTTCCTTGTGGCAAACTTTGCTTTCAGTTTACACAGTTAATACTAATTTTTAAAATTTACTAATATTTTTTCGCTCTATTTACTTTATGTTTTTAAACCATCACGTACTGAATCTACCGAATATCAAACTGCATTTATCAGCTGCGTATTAATTTCCAAACATAAATGTCTAAAATTCAGCCTAAGTAACATAATTAAAAATAGCCCGTAGCTTAAAGAATTAGAACTCCGAAAAATAACTTTACTGGTTACTGCGAAAAAATACAACCGCAACAGAATGCGTACACAGTGATATATCAAAACCATATCAATCTATTTTCATTAACATTAAAAACGAATTAAATTATCATGGCATCAAAATTCTTTGATAACAAGAATAAAACAACAAAATAAACATAAAAACTAAATTATTTGTAATTTTTTGCACACACAATGTGTGTTATCAGACAGCAGCTTATAAAACTTACTTCCTCTGTTATTCTAAATTACATACAGGAACTGCAAACCATTTTTTATGTACAAAGTACAGTGTTATGTACATACCTACAAATTTTTATGTAACAATTTTTTTAAACATATCACATATCAAACGTATTCTCGCCGCGTTATCCATGTACGGAAAAACAGAAGAAAACTAAGAAGAACACCATGGAAATTTTTAAAACTTATTCATGGTGAAAAGATTAATTTTTTTTATTTTTTCAAACCACCCACACAACAATCTACAGCGAGCAAAATGAAGTGAAGAATTTTTATTATTTTCTACATCTATGTAGTTTTGATGTGTTATATGGGGTAACTCTGGGGTGTGCGGTGTTTAACTTTGTACGAATTTCTTAAAGGTGTTTTACAACATGTTATCGTATATGATGTTCAGAGTGTTTTTGTTACTCTTGATTTGTGCTAGATTGATGAATGCTTTATTAAGCATTTGGTACTGTACGCACATTTTGTTCAAGGTTCACATCTAACACGTGTGTTGATTATACATTTGGAAACGGTAAACTTAATTCAAAAATTTTTAATCATGCACATACATCACTGTGAGTTAATATCACTGTTTTTAATCATCAAACCCGTTTATATATTTAATGTAATAAAACATCGGGTTGTTTAATTCATTGCTGTTTACAGCGGTTATTATTTTTACGAATGCGATTATAGTAGATGGTATTTTTCATTAGACAGCTATATTTGGTGGAATTTCACGGATTTTCTGCACATCAAGATAATTTATGATTGACGATTAAGGACTAAAAGCTCGAAAAATTTATCTTCATAATTATACGTTCTATACGTTACAACATCGGTCATTAATAAATTTTAATAACTTTATGGCCTTATAAAGTAAAACAATCCATTCTACAATTACCGGGGTTAGATAATGTTTGAGTTTTATGTTAAATTGCTACAAAATGTGTGATTATATCAACTGGAAGTGAAAATAGATATTAAAATGATAAGGTTATCGTAATATGCCAATACGACTTGTTATATCGCACATTGTAACCGGTGTGACACTACACTATTGGGGGTGATAACGTTATAGCTAACATCCGTGTTTCATTTACCTCGAGTGTACATACGTAAATCTTAAATGCACTCCACTTGATCTCTAAAGCAAAAAGTTAAACTTACCGGACTTTTGGTAAAACTGTCTTGTATGACCAACAATCATTATCCCTGTTAATATTTCAGAAAACCATGCTAGCTAAACTTTTCAGCACCATCACAAAAATTGAGAAAGCTCTCGCAACGAAGCATCCATTTCCGGTACATCGTTACGGTGCAAACAATGGAATTTGGGAAAATTTTAAGTATGGAATTTTATTCCGAATAGTCAATCCGCTTGAGCTGAAGAGATGCCAAATTTCGGACTCCCGAATTTCGAAGCATTTGATGAAATAAACTTCTCAAACAAGAAACAGAATTCTTGGGGGACTCATCTCAAACAGGGGTATTAGACTGATCCTAGAAAAGTGTCAGCCATTAAAAAGCACCAAAATCGTAAGGACCTATGCCACTTGCACTTCTGTAACTGGCGTCGTACTACAGACATTTTACACAAGACTTAGAGAGAGTATTAATGGATGCAGCTCAATAAATCCTTAACAAATTCAACAAAATCGTTGAACATTTAAATTACGCAGAAGATGCCAAATACAACAAAACGCTTTTCAATCGACTTAGTCGTCATTTTCCTCATTAACAAGATAAAAATGAAACACCAAAGAAGGAAGCTGATTATCAATCAGCCAATAACTCTTTCAATAAACCACTTACACTTTATGAAATTTTCTAATTCATATACGACCTTTCGGGCCTTAGCACCAAATCTATTAGCAGTTTACCATAATCCGTGAGTTTTCTATCATTAGCTAAAGTTTCAAAAACATAATAAAGCTTATAAATTAGAATTTAATTTGAATTGTAGATGGAAGATTTAATGAGATTATTGATTTGAAAAAATCAGTCATCTCATCAGGCCGCGGTGACTGACGTTGATATTTTACATAGGAATATTGTCTATATATAGAACAATACCATGTATATGTAGCACTAGCGAATTACTACCTAGTCTACGGAATTCGATTCTTTCATATTCCCCATCTATACTTAATTTTTACCAATTAACTTTTTCGTTGTGTGCGAATTACTTTTATATTTTTACGTTGTTGTTGTTTTATTGTAATGGTTTTTGTTGTGATTGAAAAAAAAAAATAAAAAAAAATAAAGCTTATATAGGTGGTGCAATATGTGAATACCAGTTTGTAGTCGACGGAGAAGTGTTAGTTCAATTTAAACCTGATAACGACTGTTCTGCGCTAAACTGGAGCATGCAGCCAAAGATCAGCGCACATCTATCTTTCGTAATTTTTTGGATTTTTTTTGTCAATCATCATGTTTCTGGTTGGGTTCCACATCAAAACCCGCGTCATCACGGAAATACATTATTTTAATTTTGTTTTGATCGGGTTCAATGACTTGTGCCCTAAGATCCCGAAATGTTCGAATTATATTATAGCAATTCAGTTTGAATCAAACAAATTATGCACCTCATCTCATGACAGTAATCCGTTTCAAAATCTACTTATTATCGATATAATTTAATTTTGATGAATTGTAAAATCGTCCAGATCTCCCAAGAGAGTCCCAATATTTTATGAAAAAATTAAGTTCTGCGTTATTGCTCAGCCTGCGGTATAGAGATTTCGAATGTGAATTTTCATGATGATTGGAGCATTTTTTTAAAGGTATTCGTTGAATTTGGAGTCAAACGACATACTGTTATCGATCAAGGCAGAACCAAATAACATATCCTTATTAAATAACATACACTAGGAAGAAAAATCTGCGTACAACGGCCATTAAAAAATGTTCAAAAATTTATTTGGATGTCGGATAATTGAGCTTTTACTTTAATATGAAAATTAAAGCCATTAAAAATTTTCTACTAATGCTTTCATTCATGAATATGTGCAAAAACAATTGAAAATTTAAATTTCAAAATGAATTAAAAAATGAATAAGAAAGAGACAAAAACAAAAAAAATAATCCTAAAAATTAAAAATCCGGTTAACTGAGTGTTCCGGTTAATTGGAAGCCGGATAATCGGGCTTTTACTGTAATATCAAAATTAAAACCATTTAAAATTTGCAACTAATGCTTTCATTGATGAATATGTGCAAAAAACAATTGAAAATTTCAAAATGAATTAAAAAATGAATAAGAAAGAGAAAAGAGACAAAAGCAAAAAAAATAATCCTTAAAATTAAAATTCCGGTTAACTGAGTGTTCCGGTTAATTGGAAGCCGGATAATCAGGCTTTTACTGTAATATCAAAATTAAAACCATTCAAAATTTTCAACTAATGCTTTCATTAATGAATATGTGCAAAAATCTATTGAAAATTTCAAAATGAATTAAAAAGTGAATAAGAAAGAGAAAAGAGACAAAAGCAAAAAAAATCCTAAAAATTAAAATTCCGGTTAACTGAGTGTTCCGGTTAATTGGAAGCCGGATAATAGGGCTTTTACTGTAATATGAAAACTAAAGTCATTCAAAATTTTCAACTAATGCTTTCATTCATGAATATGGGCAAAAAACAATTGAAAATTTCAAAATGAATAAGAATGAGAAAAGAAAGAGACAAAAGCAAAAGAATAATCCTTAAAATTAAAATTCCGGTTAACTGAGTGTTCCGGTTAATTGGAAGCCGGATAATCAGGCTTTTACTGTAATATCAAAATTAAAACTATTCAAAATTTGCAACTAGTGCTTTCATTAATGAATATGTGCAAAAAACAATTGAAAATTTCAAAATGAATTAAAAAATGAATAAGAAAGAGAAAAGAGACAAAAGCAAAAAAAAAAATCCTAAAAATTAAAATTCCGGTTAACTGAGTGTTCCGGTTAATTGGAAGCCGGATAATCGGGCTTTTACTGTAATATGAAAACTAAAGTCATTCAAAATTTTCAACTAATGCTTTCATTAATGAATATGTGCACAAAACAATTGCAAATTTCAAAATGAATTAAAAAATTCATATGAAAGGGAAAAGAAAGAGAAAAAGGAAAAAAAAATCCTAAAAATTAAGTTTTCGGTTAATTGAGTGTTCGGTTAATTGGATCCCTAATAATCGGGCTTTTACTGTTATACATTTTTACGTTTTATTTCGATCTTAAATAGACATTTTATTTCATTTTCTAAATGACTTAAAAATACACGTTTTATGGAATTTATAAATACAGGTCATAAATCATTTTCTAAATAACTTATGATATGCATTAATAAACTCAGCTTTTTTTATTTCATTTTCATTACAGGTTTAAAGTCAATTATAAAATAAAATAAAAACGCTTATTTTAAGTCCGAAAAACAGTTTTTTTTTAATTCAGGGAGCCTTCATTGATCTATTCCTTTTCAAAATATATCAATATAACAAAAAACACACATAAAAAAACTAACTAAACAAAAGTAAGTAACAAAAATTAGGCGGAAAAAGTCTGCGTACAACAAATCAAGGTATAAATAGTTTATTTAATGAACATCTTCAAAATGTAAATTAATAACTGGTAGGGTATATCCTATTCTCTAAAGAACTTCTTTTAATCTTTTACTCATCGAACGGATGAGATTTGAGGTTTCCGCCTCACTGGTTTTGGGCCACTCTTTTTGTAGTACATCCCTCAACATATTTTTGGACGTTATATTATATGTTGGCGAATTCTACGTTCTAATAAATCCCATTGATATTCTATGGGATTTAAATCGGGTAATTGTGGAGGTGTGAGCAGTTGTTTTGGTACGTTATATAGCAACCACAACTTTTCAATCCAAGCGGTGTGCTTTGGGATCAATGCCATGTTGAAATATGTATTTGTCATGTAAATCCAACTTTTCAGCACTTCTTTTTAAATTTTGTTTTAGAATATTTAAATAGCCCTCTTTAGTAAATGTCCCACACCTCTACTCGCCAAACACCCCAAACCATTATCCCGCCACCACCATGTTTTACAGTTGGCATTAAATTTTCATTATTTATTGCTGTACCAGTTTTTCTCCATTTAATATTTCGTCTTTTTATACCGAAAATGTAAAATTGAGAAAATGACTTGCTCTCAAAACTGGGTTGGCTTATTAATATGCTCATTTGGAAATTGAATTCTTTTTAACCGTTTGATTTCTGATATAAATGGTTTTTTTTCGAGCAACACGGCTATGATACCACTCGTTTTTAAGAATTTTTTGAACGGTATCAGGATAAATTTTATTATTGAACTTTATTTCAATATTCTTTGCAATTTAGGAACTGTTGTTCGGGTATTTTTTCGGGTAGTAAGAACTCCTGTTTTTTTAAATTATTCATTACTCTCTGAATAGATGAATGGGGTTTTTCCACTAATTTTCCAATTTCCCGAAAATTTTTGCCTTCTTTCCATACATATGTAATTATTTTAAGTTCACTTACGGCAATTTCCATTCTTTTTGGCTCCATAATGAGAAATTTTCACAGGAAATAACTAACTTGCTTCTGCCAGCCTACAAATCGAGACTTTCATCATATTTAATAACAAAAGAGAATAAAACAACATCTTCCGAGTCAAACTGTGATGGACATTTCTTAATTGTATAATCGTACGCAAACTTTTTCCGCTCAAATTTAGTAGTTTTTTTTTATTTTTTTTTATTTTTTTTTGTTTCTATTGTTTTTATTTATGTTTATCTGCGTATTTTTGTACTTTGTCCTATAATAGCTAATTTTTGTGTTTTCTAATTTTTTCGATTGTGTGACAATTACCTTGTTATTTAATTACGAAAATACATTTTTTTAAAATAATTTTCCCCGAAGGAATGATATTAGATGATCCCTAATTTCATTGAAATAATCCACTTTACAATATGCTTAATATCGACACAATTTTATTTTTTATCCGAAGATGGAATGTGAAAATATATTTTCCTACTTTGCTTTACGTATCTCAAAATTAATTCACAAATACAAAATTGTTTAATATTTTTTAATATGTGTTTCAATTCTTTTCGTAGAATTGTTGCTATTTTTCGCATATTTTATTTTTCGATGAATTGTTCGTTTCCTTGTAAAATTGTTTATATTACAATTATTCTTCCCTTAATTCGTTTCTAACAAGTGTTTGTCGCACTTTTGTGATTGTGTTAAATTGTGTTGCGCATAATTTTCGGACTGCCGCTTTTATTATTTGGTATAGAAACTAATTAATTTTCTAATTTTGAAATTAAAATAAAATCTAATAGAAACACGACTTTCTCACTCCTGTTGAATTACGCTGGTAATAAATTGAATGAAAATCGCATCCCGTGTCTTACCCGTTTGTATTTCTTCATTTAAAATTAGGTACTCTACCCAACAAGTTGAACGCGGTTTGATCAAAGACTTTCATAGTTGCCAAATCAATAAATAAATCATCGTCTACTCCAGAAGACTTAACTTAAACTGAAGCAAATTTAAATGAAATGTTTCCTTAATTTGTATCGGACGGCACTGTAATAACTATGGCTATTAAATTAATTAAGTTGAGATAGCTAGAGTTATTAAAATAATTACTGTAATCCATTTGTTTTGTTGATAATTTAATCAAATTTGACACTAAAAAAAATTACCATCATTACAACGTTAACCGAAAAGTAACGTAATCATGTCGTAAATGTAAATGAACTCTATACTATAAAATTAGCATTACACGCAATATACCATGCCAAAGATTATTAAGACTAATTGGTTTAATCAACTTCCCGTTCCACAAAGTATTTTTGTAAATCCTAAGAGACAAACCGAGACCGAATTATATATGTATACCAACTACAAAACGACAACAAACACAACAACAAAAATTACTCAATAAATTTCCAATAGATGTTTTCGAAATTATATTTCTCCTTTGCCTTTTATTATTATTGATCCTAAGAGGACCATTTACTCATCCAATATACATGCACAAAAATAAAAAAATTCTGAGAAATTGAAAAAAAAAATACGGAAAAGTAATTTTTTTGTTTTTCCTTTTTATTATCAAATTAAATTAAGAAATTTTTTGTGATTCCTTTAAATGGATCAACTTAATGGTAATTGACAAATTTTATGGTCACACATTTTATAAAATTTTAAAATTTATTCTTAGATTTCAGTGTCAACGTTTATGATTATAGATCCGTCATCATATATGTTAATTTAAAATAAGGTTTAGGTTTGTGGTATAAAAGGATAGATTATAATGGATTTCTGGTTGAAATAAATTTCATTTGTTTTAATACCGTTTGATGGCTTAAAATTAAAAGGGTTATTTAAAGATATATATCTGTAACTCGGCTTTTGTTGCTTTATAAATTTGGTTGTCTGAAAAGTTTCCAACCTAACAAAGTCACAAGACATTTTTTTTCAAATTTATTTTTATCTGTTCCTTGTAAATCACATGGCGCACGGTGTCTTTCTCTGCAAAATAGTAATTTACGATGGTGGTAGCCTCCTCGTTCGATGAAAATCTTTGTTCTCCGAGCGCAACTTTTAGCTTAGGGAACAAAAAAAGTTGCTTGGAGAGTTGACTGACCACTCAGACCATTATTCTGACCTATGTTCAAACCATTATTTGTGGGTTTTCACCATGGTAACCTCTAAAGTGCTACTCTAAATTTTTATTCTGGAAATGTGGCCGTTTTTCCGCATCATCAAGTGACCATGCGTAGTATGGTCCTGTAATGGTTTTCCCCACAATTTTGAACAATCAGCCGAAGTAACAGCCTTTTCCTGTTTTGGAAACGATTATTTTGACTGTGTATTTGATTCTGGAATGTAATGATTTATCGAAGTTTCATCAACAGTCATGGTGCCAAAACTCAAATTTATTGCGCCTTAACTGCACCATTCGCACACGTTTCCGATCTAAAGTGAGCAAACGCGGCACATAACGCGCGGAAACCTTTTTAATGCCTAAGTCTTGATTCAAAATGTGACAAACGCGGCGATGTTATCGTCAGTGGTAGCAGTTTTTTGTCGTTTAAATTCGGCAGCTCAAGGTTTTTCCTTTTTCACAAAAACACTCTCATCGACTAACTCAAACGATTGTTAAACAACAACTTCGCGTCCAAAATGGCTAATATTTCGGTGAGTTGAATGCGTTGAAAGGCCCGTATGCGCAAATACACTCATGTATATATATCTCGAGTAGCATGTATATATATCTCGAGTATACAACACTGGAATTCTACAGTCAATAAAAACAGAATTTTGGTAAAAAGCTGTCTCGAGTAGAAAACCGTGCTCATTCCCGCTTAAATTTCACTCAACCTTGTTGAAAATTTAGTACAAAAATTTAAACATATTCGAATTTTACAATTCTTGGTTGTTTTTACGAAGCTGGCGAGATAAAAAATTGTGACGAATTAAATATTTTTATCAAAATTCTTCAATTTTGGAAAAATTTTGTAGCAAATTTAATTTAGAATATTTTTGGTCTGAGTGATTTTTTCGTAAATGGTCTACGAGTATTTCTAAAAAAAATTGCAAAAACTGCATAAAAGAAAGTAAACCAATTGTTATAGTTTGAGATTCGGGGCGAGTAGCACAGACAGAAAAAACGTAAATTATTTCATCGTAACCTATGAGGTGGCCAAATCCTTTAATGGGATGTGTGCTAGAGGAAAAATATCCAAACGATAAATTTTTTAACAGTTTAAGCACGACCAAAAGCTCAAGAAACTGTTTGAAATTTTTTTTTTAAGTTATTCTCTCAGATTTAAAAAATTACATAGATCTGGAATTTTACTAGGCTTATGAAAATAAAGTGACTATGCATAATTGAACTTGTTTGTGTTATTTGTATATGATCTAGTTAGAATACTAAAACTAATTTTTCGACACTGTATTGGTATTTGGCCATGCCCCGTGAAATTGGACCATTATCCAATTACGGTCAAATCTGGTATATAGGCTGTGTGCCAAATTTAAGATAAAAGTCAATTTTAAGTAAATTTTTCAGTAAATTTAATTATTTTTCAAAAACTCTATGACAAACTAATCTGCCCTAAAATCGGTTTTTACCATAGTAAACGATCTACCTTAAGTTTGGCACAAAGCTTTAGAACAGGATTTGTTTGTAAATGTTGTATAAAGTTTTACAATTTTGTATTCGTAAGAGAAACTTGGCTGTTTTTTGGTATTTGGACGGATTTTTGAAATTTGATAGTACTGAGTAGAACAACTATGTATTAAACGACGAAGGCTAAATTAGGTGTGTATAGGAAACTGTTGGGATTACCACGTGGGTTTTGGATGAAACTCTGAAGTACAGACATATGAAGGGAACTTAGCATTTGCTTAACTGATTTCAATCAAATTTGAATCGCCCAGAGAATTCTAGCTAAAAACGTTTCTGTCATAATAATAAAAATAAAACGGAATTTTGCAAAAACTAGAACACACGCCAGTAAAATAAGTTTTGATTACTTCAGTACCTTCTGAACAGCCTCAACAAATCTGTAAAACCAACCAAATTTGAATTCGATTTTTGACTTTAATTTTTTTGAAAATAATGTTATAGTCAAAACACACTGATACACTCAAAAAAGTTTTATATGCTCGAGGTCTACCACTTTTTTGCCGTTTTCAAGTGGAGTGCATTGTGCAGTTTACCATAATCGACGTATAGATAAACAGTCCCTCGAAAAAAAATTTAATCAAAAGTTATTTTACCTCCCAGTAAAAACTGGGCATGTAAATGTTTTCAAACCTCGGCTCAGCTGTCCAATACCTAAGTTCCCGTTATATCTAGATGACTTGGACACTTTAATTGGTTGAATGAAGTGTTCAATGAAAGGGCTCGAAAATGACTTGCATATTCATAAAGCGTTTAGCTTAAAGGTTAGCACGCTACTAGCACTACTCAAAGCTCAGTTAGAGCAGTCTTACTATACTATCTAGTTTCTGTATAATGTGAATAAACTTTGGACATTACCTTGCAGGCAGGTATTCTATATTCTTAATTTAATGAAGTGATAACGTTTATATTTTGATTTTCAAGGTTCTTTGTGCTAAAGTTATTAAAACCTGTGAGTGTTCCGAAGATAATCGTCCCATGACATTCTTTAGCGACGCATAAATCGAAAGCATTCAATATTTATAGCTACGTATTTTTTATATAAAGCTGTATACATTAATAGTTCAAGGTGAATGTGCGTCACGTTTAATAAAGCTAGCAATGTTTTTTATACATGGAAAGCTTTAATCCTCATTGCACATGGCGGTATTTTTTTTGGGATTTCCCCACACTTTTATAACTTATTTATGAATTTTATTTTTCGATAAGTTTTATATATTTGAATTCAACTTTTCCATTCTTGGGTTATGTTTTTTTATAGGGTTGAAAATTTCATTATTTTAATCATTAATACGCGCGCGGTATAATAAAATGAAAAATAACCTATCGACGAAAAAATATAGATTTAATACTCACGCAATATGTCGATTATTAAATAAAATTGGTGTAAATAATTTGTTGTTTTATGTTTGGACATCAAAATGAACCCTTTGTACATTTTACTAATTTCATAAACACTTAAAACCACATTATATACATACGAGTATATGTGTTGGAATGATGCGCTTCGGTCATAAAAAAGGTGTTTTTAAAGAGGATATTCCAATTTTATGAACATCATGTGTACTAAAGAGTTACATCGTTGAGTTGTGGCGTTTCAGTTTTGTAACAAATTACTTTTAAGTTTGTTTGTGTTGATTATATATGTTTTATATTTATCATTAACTTTGTCTTGTAAACATTGTTGTCTATCACTTTAGAAAGTTTATTTCATATTATAAATATTAAGAATCAAGGCATTCCTTGAGGGGTTCAATAAACAAACTTTTTCCCATATTCTACATTTGAATTATCAAAAATATTACAAAGAACTGTAATGAATGTTATGCTCCAGAAAGAACTAGCCTTTCTTAATCGAAAGAAAATGAAACTTTTATCCAAATAATTAAAAAAATCTAAAACCTTAATTCAATTTCAATTTCAATTTCAATTTCAATTTCAATTTCAATTTCAATTTCAATTTCAATTTCAATTCCAATTTCAATTTCAATTTCAATTTCAATTTCAATTTCAATTTCAATTTCAATTTCAATTTCAATTTCAATTTCAATTTCAATTTCAATTTCAATTTCAATTTCAATTTCAATTTCAATTTCAATTTCAATTTCAATTTCAATTTCAATTTCAATTTCAATTTCAATTTCAATTTCAATTTCAATTTCAATTTCAATTTCAATTTCAATTTCAATTTCAATTTCAATTTCAATTTCAATTTCAATTTCAATTTCAATTTCAATTTCAATTTCAATTTCAATTTCAATTTCAATTTCAATTTCAATTTCAATTTCAATTTCAATTTCAATTTCAATTTCAATTTCAATTTCAATTTCAATTTCAATTTCAATTTCAATTTCAATTTCAATTTCAATTTCAATTTCAATTTCAATTTCAATTTCAATTTCAATTTCAATTTCAATTTCAATTTCAATTTCAATTTCAATTTCAATTTCAATTTCAATTTCAATTTCAATTTCAATTTCAATTTCAATTTCAATTTCAATTTCAATTTCAATTTCAATTTCAATTTCAATTTCAATTTCAATTTCAATTTCAATTTCAATTTCAATTTCAATTTCAATTTCAATTTCAATTTCAATTTCAATTTCAATTTCAATTTCAATTTCAATTTCAATTTCAATTTCAATTTCAATTTCAATTTCAATTTCAATTTCAATTTCAATTTCAATTTCAATTTCAATTTCAATTTCAATTTCAATTTCAATTTCAATTTCAATTTCAATTTCAATTTCAATTTCAATTTCAATTTCAATTTCAATTTCAATTTCAATTTCAATTTCAATTTCAATTTCAATTTCAATTTCAATTTCAATTTCAATTTCAATTTCAATTTCAATTTCAATTTCAATTTCAATTTCAATTTCAATTTCAATTTCAATTTCAATTTCAATTTCAAATTCTCGGTTAATTGTTGTGACATTCCCAATACCTCAATATCGCAGTATCTCAAATATTTCAGTAACTCAATATCACAATCTTTTCAAAAATTATGTAGTGCGTGCGCCAATAAATTTGGTTTTATTTGAAATTTGGTTGTAAAGTTTAATTTAATGTTTAATATGTGATGATGTGTGATGGATGGATCTAGAGGGCCAATAAGAATTGTATCTTAGTACTAATAAAAATGTTTGTATTCTCTTTAACAATTAATTTAATTTATAAATTTACTGTTATCAAGGGCAATATATTTACTACTATTTTAATTTTTGCAATTTCATATTCATTTACATATGTTAAAACTTTTTTTGTTAGAGGAACCACTAAATTGGATGTTTTATAAGTGTAGGGGTAAACAGAGGTGGGTGCGATGTGTGGAATATTTACTAGAAAGTCAATTCCGATTTTGGGAATGCAATTTTTAAAAATTTATGAGTTCCAGCGTTTCTTGTTTTGGGATTTTTTTTGTCATTTTATGTACATAACCAAAAACAATTTGGCATGAGTTCGTTACTATTTTGACTAAAAACAAATTAAACATTTAGCTTAAAAAAGTTAAAATTTCAAAATATGAAAATTTTAATATCTACGTTTCTTATTTTTCAATTTTTGCGATTCTTTCTCAATACCTTTAAATAATTTTTCTGTATATAAAAATATATATTTCACAACATTTTAAATACCAAAGAAAGAGTTGGATCGGCGGAGGGGGAGGGGGGGCTAGATGACAGGATGCAAAAGAGATTTTTTATCATCTGATTACGATAGGTGACGGACACGAACATATTAATATTTCTCAAAATTTCTCAATAGTTCTCAATAGTTCTCCATATTTCTCAACATTTCTTAATATTTCTCAATATTTCTCATTATTTCTCAATATTCCTCTGATTTCTCAAAGTTTGTCAATACTTCTCAATATTTCACAATATTTCCCAATATTTCTCAATATTTCATAATATTTCCCAATATTTCTTAATATTCCTCAATATGTCTCATTATTTCTCAATATTCCTCTTATTCCTCAATTCTTTCTCAATATTTCTCAATATTTCACAATATTTCTTCAATATTTCTCAATATTTTGCAATATTTCATAATATTTCGTAATATTTCTCAATATATTTTAATTTCAATATTTCTCACTATCTGTCAACATTTCTCAATATTTCTCGATATTGAGAAATATTAGGAAATATTTCAAAATATTGAAAAATTTTGAGAAATATAGAGAAATGTTGCTCTTTATTTCTAAATATTTTTCAATATTTTCAAATATTTCCCAATAGTTCTCAATAGTTTTCAAGGCTTCTCAATATTTCTCAATATTTTTCAATATTTCTCAATGTTTCTTAATTTTTCTAACTATTTTTCAACATTTGTCAATATTTATGAATATTTCTCAACATTTCTCGATGCTTTCAACATTTCTAAATATTTCCGAATATTTCTCAATAGTTTTCATTAATTTTTTATATTTCTCAGTAATTCTCATTATTTTTATTGATATTTCTTGATATTTTTCATTATCTCAATAATTCTAACTACTTCTTAATATTTTTGAATATTGCTCATTATTTCTGAATATTTATCAATATTTCTCAATATTTCTCAATTTTTCTCAATATTTCTCAACATTTCCCAAATTTCTCACTATCTATCAATATTTCTCAATATCTTTGAATATTTCTCGATACTTCTCAATATACATCTCAATATTTATCAATATTTCCGAATATTTCCCAGTACTTTTCAATATTTTTGAAAAGTTTTCAAGATTTCTCAATATTTCTCTACGTTTCTAAATATTTCCCAATATTTCTAAATATTTCCCAATATTTCTCAATGCTTCTCAATATTTCTAAATATTTCTCAATATTTGTCAATATTTGTCAATATTTGTCAATATTTGTCAATATTTGTCAATATTTGTCAATATTTGTCAATATTTATCAATGTTTCTCGATATTTCTCGATGCTTCTCAATATTTTTAAATATCTAACAATATTTCTGAACATTTCTCAGTATTTCGCTCATTTGCTGCAACGGTGACACAACCCAACATTTACTCATTTCTAAGATATTTGAATCAAACGATTCCCAATAAATCATATTTTTATTATTTTGAATCAATTTTTGTATCTTTTATGTAGTGATTTCTAGCAAATTAGATAAAATGCCATATAAAAAAATCACTCAATTAACATAATCTCCAAATTAACATTCTAAGATGTTGGGCACTATCCTAAGAAAATTTACCAAATATTAAATAATTATAAAAATTAAGATCCTATTAAGGATGTAGGAATAGAAAAAAAATTATTGTACCGATCAGAATGTATTTTTATTTACTTTTGAAAAAAACCGTTTTTACACACAATTTTGAGTGATATTTCGAAATCGCTCTACTGATTAATTAAAAATTTTGGATTGTGTCATTCTTGCAGTAAATGAGCGATTTATCAATATTTCTCTATAATTTTCCTTATTTCTCAAGATTTTTTAATATTTCTCAATATTTCCCAATATTTCTCAATATTTCTCAAATTTCTTAATAATTCTAAATATTTCTCAACATTTCTTAATATTTATTAATCTTTCTCAATATTTCCCAATGTATAATTGTAAACCCAATGTTAGTAACAATCCTTGACTGCTGAGAAATTCTGGTCTTGACATTTTACTAAGGTTACGTGGGCCCCTCATTAAAAACAAATATACAACCTTAACAGAAAACCTAAAGTAAAATACTAACACCAAGTAATTTTGGAAATAAAACGACCGTGAATAGACGTTTCTCTTTATCGTCTAAAAATGTTAATTTTTTTTTGATAACAAATAAAATGAGCAACTCCACCAACTAATGCATTTGTTATATATGCAAAGGAAAGCCCGATAGCAAAAAGTTGCTGTTCACTTATACAAAAAAATATTATGTTTGTTTTATAAACAAACTCTGTTTTGTGTGATGTCAAAGTGTTGTCAAAACTGAATTCCCCGATTTGTATATGCATACAAGACACGATACCACAAATTTAAATTCATTTAGCCGGCGGGCGTACAAAACTTGCACACACACAAAAAATAACATTTTCCCAGTTTGCGTTTGGAAAACAAACAGATTTCACCCCAATTGTATGGTGTATCGTTTACCAACCATACATATTGTGACTTAAACAAATAGCAGTCGCAATTTATACTGTGAATAAAAAACAATTGCACGTACAGACTACAACAAAAAAATTGTTTAAATAAATAATTATTTTAATCAAATTGTATAAACAAACAGCGTTCATATTTTACGCTCGGTTATTTCAAGCAAATTATTTCAAATTGTTTATTTTCAAGAGGATGTTTATGCAAATTTTGGGAAATAATGCCGCTAATTAAATTTAAATAAAAGAATATCAAACCCGAAAAATGGTATGCAAACCAATTTTCCATATAAATTGGTAGGAAAATAGGAAAATTATACTTTAACTTTGTCATTTTCATGTGTGTGTCAGTTGTTTTGCGTTGTATAATTTCTTATGGGTTTGAATAAATAAAAATTTTAGTTTATTGCGGACTCATGAGGTTTTAAAATTTTTTCCTTTAAAAATTTTTTCTTGAATGAACTGACAATAAAAGAGGTTTTAACTCTGGGGTATAGACTATTCAAAATTTTCAGTCTATGGACGATGACGACTAATTTGCTAATTTGAGCAACTTTCGCTTATTATACACGATAGTCATAAAATTTATGTAAATTTCCCCAAAATAGAGTTAGAGAAAAGAGCTGGTATGGATCACTTAAGTTCTATGAGAAAACATCTTGCACACGTAGATCAAACTTCTGCAAAATTTGTCCTAAAAAGTGACAACACCAAATCATAACTCACTTGCACAATATTCCTAAATTTTCTGGAAAAAATCATATGAATCCAATTCTTACGGCTTGTCTTGCAAAGTAGCGGTTAACCGGCCCATTCAATTCTCTATGCTTCTCTATGCTGCACGTTTCTGTTCTGGAGATTGCTTATCTTTCTCGTTGCACAAGGTGACTGGAATTGCTCATCGGTCATGGTGTGATCCTCAATTTCTTCATCAAGTTCCGGCTCTAATCCTGTGGTTGCTTGGACACGTATATCGCATGAGCTTAAGCGAAAACAATCTTAAGCATACTGATCTATCGCTCGGATGGTTCTCTTGTATTTATTCTTCTCATTCAGTATTCAGAATTTATCGATTCAACTCTTCATTTAGAATTTTTCTTTTTGAATTTTCCTATTTATTTTTATTGTTAATTTTATTTTCTATCCTTTTTTTATTTTCTGTTTTAATTTTTTCGTAATTTAAATACATTTGCATTAAACAAACCAACGGTTGATTATCCCTTTCTTTGCGACAGGATATCATTCTCGTAAACTTAACATATATAGAATCATCCATATCAATATTTTCTAAATACATTTTGACTTTCGGTCAATTCTAAAACCATATTTAAATTTTATTATTGTTATTTATTTCTATAATTTTATTTTACCAGAATGGTATCCATTTTTATAATTCTCCTGAATTATATTAAAAAAAAAAAAATAATGTTGTAGTGACGTCCTTAAGTTAAGCATTGCGAGCACGGAACGCCACTGTAGCGCTGTTGTCATTCTGCATGAGGTTGATTGCCTTCTCATACGGTTGGTATACTGGATGAGGAGCCTTTAGTAATCATTTTCTAAACCTTTTTGTATAGTGAAGTATGGCACTCTCACTACTGTGGGCACATTGGGATCACCATTTTGCTCTGATCCGTGAACGTGATACATCTTACCTTGTGCTGTGGTTTCTTCGACTAATCAGAATCGACGCTCTGTTCAGTGTTGTGCTGCCGCTTTCCGCGTAGAAAGGCTCGAACAACATCGTGAAATACATTAGGCACGTCTCGTTGAAGTTGTAGTTTGGATGCTTCTTTGTTCGCTTCCCATAGCGCTCAAAGATGTTACAACAAACACTCGTTGCTTGATTTTCTACAAATCGCAGGACATGGTATCGCTGTTCAGACTTCGCATAATCAGCTAAGCGTTGTATTATCGCATGCATACCCTGAACAATTTCCGTGGGATATCAGTTTTTTATTAATGATCTTGTGTTATGGCCCGTGCGACACTCTCATTCACCTCAGTTGGCTCCAAGTTGGAAATGTACTTTGCAATAAAACAGGCGATCGCTTCATTCTATCCGCTTGGCTAGATGTCATGTGAATATAACGGCTCATCTCGATGCAAATTCGTCCATTTCCAAAATAGTATATCTGAATCCAGGGAAACGATGCGGCCCTGGCTGGCGAGTGAAAATCAAACACCACACTTGCGAGTTAAGCTCGAGGCACATAGTTTTCGTTTGGTTCCGATTCGTTTCATTTTCAATAAGTTTTTATAAATTCTCACGCACATATAGCTTTCGTTTCGTTTTGAGTTGTTTTTGTTTATGTGTTATTTGATAAATCGAACTTTTTTATTTGTCACAATATTGAGATGAAGATATTTACACATTGTCAAAAAAACGATAACCATAAACGCCAAAATAAATAATTTGAGGTTATTGTTTAAGTTTTTATTCAAATTTGACCAAGTGTATCGGTTCGGTTCCGCCTTAAACTTAACAATGTGAGCATGTTTTCCAATTTCCATACATTTTGACATATTCAACTTAAAGGTCGGAACAAAACGAAAACTATATACATACTTCGACCTTTATTCTTGTAGCAAATGTGTGTATGTGTGTGTTTGTTTCGATGCATTTGGTGTTGCTTGGCCAATGCGTATCCTCCCGAATGATCCTGTACCTCGGTAAAATGGCCTGAGATCACATCATTAATAGAATGAATTTCTTTCTAAAACCACTATGCATATATGTATAAAAATCGACCGACAAGAATATTTTTATTTGCCTTAACTAGTATCATGAGAGCATGCTTACTATAGTGTGGTGAGAATCTCTTCGAGAAGTATTGGGTAACTATCCTGCGGATAGACCGTTGCTTGTCATCTATGCTGAACTGAGCAGCACCGTGTTATGCCATTTGATATCGTTATAGCTTAGCGTAATCAACCACGTTGTTTATAATTTCTTTCAGTCTCTCGCGTTTTTGTTCACTTCAAATATGTCGAATGCAAACAATACGGATTGCGGCAGGACTTTTATAGCATCAGAAATATCTCCCGGCTTAAGATTATTTTAGTATACCTTAAAAAGCTTTAATCTTTATGTTTTTCTTCAGATGTGTATTGCAGCAGTGCCACACATCATCCTTTATTTGCAAGCTCAGTAGACAACAAGGGATATAAAAGCCACTTATTGAAAGCACCCGACTTGAGCACTACTTCCTGCAGATGTCGCAAGCTCTATCACAAAATGTCTTAAGGTCGTGCGTTTCTGTAAAACGCGTTGGTATGACAGTTGGTTCTGTGGCATCGATTCAGCTGAAATTTTAGCAGTTGCTTATGGTCGCAAATGATATTTGTGGTTTAACAACTACTGAACTTCGGGCGTCAATTTGAGACAAGGATACCCTTTTGGGTGGGTCAATTATTGTGTGGGTAAGGGACAAAGTTCAAGTATTACCCTTTGAATTTCACCATCTACTTGTTTCAATGTCACTAAACAGACTTTTCCATCGTGCCCTATATATAATTTCAATAACATGTCAAATCTCAAATTATTTATCGGTGGATTGTCCTCTGTGATTAACACGACATATTTGCATCATTGTGCGGCTCAACAGCACGATTTGTATGTTGTTGTTGTTGTTGTGCTGCTAATGGGAATTACTCTGGCCTCACAAAGACTACCTAAGTGAGGTGCCTTCACCGGAATGAAGTGCCAATTGGTTCGATGCTTCCTCATCACCTGGAAGGTAATTTTGTCTTGTTTCTCGACGAAAAATTGGTTCAATCTATCGAGTATACGTTTAGCTCCTCGAAAATTGTAGCCGTTGTCAGAAAAACATCGGTGTATATGGTCCACATCTTGCAATAAATCGATGAAAGGTGGCCAACAATGTTTCAATCATCAAATCCTTCGTGGCTTGGTTGCCTTTACAAAAACTGGAGTATCGACATACGTGTAGCTCATATATGAAGTTTACTTACCATTTACGTCCCACTATGGATCGAATGTTTTCCTGAAATCTGCATCTTGCGTTTTGTAAATAGATGAACATATACGGTAAATGAATCGGCCTCCAGTGATCATTGCAAACCAAAAACTTGAGTTACTTCTGTCTGATTTAAATCACAATCTTTGTTTTAAAATAGAATCGATCGCACTACTCCCTCTTATCGGGTACTTAACTGATCCTGCGCCGCTTATTAAGTCATCCATCTACATCTTGTATTACATATATGGCTGGTGTATCCTCTGGATAATGGGTGCTATTCTTTACTGTCACCTTGCAAATTTTGTCACGCCATAGTATATATTGGTATTTAACATCCTCCGCATGTACCAAGATTTGGTGGTATATTTTTTCAATGTCCGTCCAAACACCACTCCTAATCTTGTAGTATAGGAAGGAAGGAAAACAGCAAACTTGTTAACTTGTTTTTCGCGGCTTATTGTCGCCATTTTTAAATTATATAATAAATTCTCAGGCAACTCTAACTCAAAAGCACTATTATGTTGTTTTACCATAATTTTCACGGATCCGAAAATTCCACAATTATTCCGGCTCATTGGTGATGGATAGTCAATATAAATTTTTCAACATATTTGACTTAAATATTTTTTAACATTTTTATTCCTACTTCATAGTGTGGCAGCACCAACGTGTCGAAAATTTTACTTTCCAACTTTTGCTAAATTTGTGGACTTGTGCAGGTTGTCCGCCAAAATGGGGCCAAATAAATTTTTGAACAATAACCAAAATAAATAGTGATTAGTGAATAGAAAAACTAGGCGAAATCTATTACATCTATTTATCTAGTGCCAACGCTAATAAATTCTGAATAACTGTTATACAGGTATTTAAACAACTTTAACAAACTTTTTATTTATTTGCAGATAGGAAGAATCGAAACTCGCTCATGGAGAAATTCCAGAATTAATAAAAATGCTCATATTTACCATGTAACGCAAACCATCCACCAAAATGTAAGTCACTTCTTTCATTTTGAAATTATACTAAAATATTTTTATCAGGAATGATTTACCAATTCAAAGTTTAGCTGAAACATAATTCTGAACAAATGCAAATATATTTGATATTTTCATTAATTTTTTTTAATAAAAGTGGTCATATTACCACAGAAACATTTTTTTTTCATAAATTAGTAAGTTTTTGTGAAATTTGGCAGAAATCAGTGTGCTGGATGTGGTAGCTTCTATAGGATCTACTTTGTTTTTTGCAAATATGATTCCAATAAAAGTAAACAATTAAATTTTCAACAAGAGTTGTTCTTGTTGGTGGTTTGAGGCGGAATTGGCCTTTTTAAGTAGATGTAATTTATTTCAGTATTTCATCCCGGAAAAAATAAAAATGTTCATGAAACAATCATAATTATATCTCATACCACCGTTTTGAAAATCAACTTAGACATTTTTGAAATGACTCGAAATATTAATCGAAAGTGACGATTTTTCAAATGTCTATGACAAAAAGATGAAAACAACCCGTTATTTGAGATTAGCACACTGAGGTCAAATGTTAAAGATCCAAGTTTAAATAATGCCCAGAAACAACGAGTAACTTGACCGATCACTTCCGATTTCATCATAACATCATGTCCACTATCCAAAAATAAAATTTACATGCATCGGTATGAAGAAATTGGCGCTTTAGTATCCCGGGATGATCCTTTTAAATAAGAAGGTTCGTACCAAGTGATATTCTCAGGTTTATTGTTAGCCAAACTCAAACCATCTGTAGAATGATCATAGAGTCAGACCAATTTTTATCATATTTCGTGTCATGAGAAATTTTGTAGGATGTTTTCAAACTCCTGTGATTACAAATAATTAGTGTTGCCTGACAAGTTTATCTTTTTTTTAAGGTGATTTTAATAATTTTGCTTTTCGACAAGATTTTTACACGTATTCTACTTATAAGAATAATTTTTATAACGAAATATAGAAAATTTAACTCTGCTTCATTTTCTTTTATGCACAACTACACTTTTATATAAATGCAACCACGTAAATTTTTTCTGTGATGGCGTTTATGATTGGGAGGCCAGCGCGAGCCAATCTATCTGTCTATGTGCACCATAATCATTATATAATTTTCAGCCTGTTGCGAAAAATGCAAATTAAGCTGATAAACGATCGACATATCCGGTATAATGTTATACGAAATCTTGGTAATCAGTAAGTCGGCGTGAATCATCTGTTCAGATCATGTAGGTTCAGTTTTGATACTGCCTTCGTTAGTAGCTTCCCATTTCATTTCCTGTTATGACGTCACTCATTGGAAAGCTCACGCATTAAAATTGCATTGAATTCACTGTATAGTCTATTTAATTTTAACCAGACTAATATATTGTGACTTTTGGCGTTAGCTCTAACTAATGATACTCCATAACCACTTACTGAGACCCATTTTTTAAATAGAGAGACATTAAAAAATGCTCGATAACCTGGTGCAATTGGCAGCCTCAACCACGTTGAAATTCTTCGACTATTTACCTTCTCGCGATATATATGTATTTTGTTTTCGCTTCGGTAATATCAAGGCCAATTTGTTGGGCTGTTATTTCAAACGAGAGGAGGACTTCGTTAAGATAAACGAAGTTTCACGATGCAATGTTGAGCTGACGAATTAAACATTTTAACGAAAGGCTGAATATAATTTGGGTTATTGGGCCTCCTTGCAGCACTCGTGATGTTACTTAGAAAGCGTCTGAGACCTTGCCTTCGATATTAGCTTGCTTGCTAAGGCTGCAAAATTTTACACATATTATCAATTTTGAAGGAATGCCTAAATATGACAAGACACTTGATAATGTGTTCCTTTGGATGCTAAATCTATGAACTGAAGATGTACAGGGAAGTCATCCTCGCATCATTTTTTAAAATAATCCTTAAATTAAAGGTTAAACGGTTAACAACCTGCCTGTCCGAACCCCGTTCTGTTAGTCCAAAATAGGCTCGCTGTTAATTAATATCTTCAGCAACTATATATTTTGAGCAAGACTGTATATATGGACTGTATTTTTGCTGTATAAGATATCAGAATTTTGACAGCGGAAAATAAGAGATTACGCTACTCGACGCAAATGGCAGTGCTATCACTAAGCGCTATCTATAGTTCAAATTAAATTCTAATTTACCCGCGATCCAGCGTTAAAGGGAAGAAAAAGTATGAGGTGGTTGGGAAGTTGATTGTGACTAAAGAGAATTAATTTTGCTATGAAATTACCAGCGGAAATTTTTCATTCATTATGTATATATTTTTACTAAATAAAACATCTCGGCGGAATAAAATATTAGAAGTGATCCTTAAAATGGCAAATTGATTAGTCTCCGATGTAAAGGAACGGGGTATATGAAATGTTGAAATTTAACAATAATCCGTCTTTCCGGCATTTCTTCTACGCAATACTTTCGGTTGTTTTTCTAATAGCTTAGGCTATACTAAGACTAAATGGAAAATTTGGGGAAAATTCATGGCCTAGAATTTTTTGATTTTCTGCGGCCAAATAAGTTATTTTCAGTTTCAGGACCATATCTCAATAACTTCCACAAGTAACCAATACTTTCAGTTATTTTTCTAATAGCTTAGATTGTACTGAGGCTATATGGAAAATTTGTGGAAAATTGATGTACTAGAATTTTCACTAAAATTTTTTGATTTTCTACAGCCAAATAAGTTATTTTCAGTTTTTGGTCAATATCTCAAAAACTTCCACTAGTAACCAGTACTTTCGGTTGTTTTCTAAACACTTAGGTCATACTGAGACTATAAGTATATGAAAATAACTTATAAGGCCGCAGAAAATCAAAAAAATCTAGTACATGAATTTTCCCAAATTTTCCATATAATCTCAGTATGACCTTAGCTTTTAGAAAAACAACCGAAAGTACTGGTTACTAGTGGAAGTTTTTGAGATATTGACCAAAAGCTGAAAATAACTTATATGGCTGCAGAAAATCAAAAAATTTTAGTGAAAATTCTAGCCCATGAATTTTCCCCAAAATCTTCTATAGAGCCTCAGTATGACCCAAGCTACTAGAAAAACAACCGTCGTATATACGACTCGAGATAAGCCAATCAAGGGGAACCTTTTACTACAAACCTTCAAAATAAATAGGTAAGTGGAATCTGCGCTAGTTGTCTGGCTGCTGGTCCGGCGAGAGTGGTCGTTACAATTAAATTATCTCACACGTCTTTTATTAATAGTCTTGTGCTATAACAAGACTATTAATAAAAGACGTGTGAGATAATTTAATTGTAACGACCACTCTCGCCACACCAGCAGCCAGACAACTAGCGCAGATTTCACTTACCTATTTATTTTGAAGGCTTGTAGTGAAAGGATCCCTTTGATTGGCTTATCTCGAGTCGAATCTCCCAAAAATCAAGAACACGGTGAAGGAGAAGCCTTGATGTGATGTATTATTAAGCCTTTGAAATAATGTGATGAATGTGTATATGAGGTTGGAAGAAGTAATAACACCAAGGTTCATGTTAAATGCGACCCTTTCAATAGAATGACGCCATGATGGAAAGAATACTGATGCACGAACGGTGAGTGAAAAAAAAGTAACGCAACATGGATTTACACATAGTCTCATTCAGTCAGATAATTTACTCATCTGTGCGAATAGGTTCACACCATCCGCTTATAAAAGACGTTGGGCGAACACGAAGCAATTTACTGCATCATTAATGAAAATCGAAAACAACAGAGGTACAATGTGACTACCCAGTGGAACATAGGCGTGGCTTTTACATATTGCGACCGGTTCGACATATATGATTTCAATAATCTGACAGGAAGAGAGGGAGGTCCAATTTCTTATCAACCAGTATTGGGTGATCAATCTCGTCAACGGCTTTAGAAATATCAATATAAATCACATTGAGCAGACGACGGGAGGTAACTTTATGGATCAGGTGATCGCAGGAGCAAATCAAATTAGTGACCATTGATCTGGCAGAGAAAAATCCATGCTGAGTTAGAGAGATTAAAATGCTCAGCTGAAAAAACAGCGGCCGATGTACTAAAGCCTCAAATTCGGGATAGCCGAGAGTATGGTAATTCCGCCGTAGTTGTTATGTTACACATTTTCTTTGACTTACATATCGGACGAATGAAGGATATTTTCTATGTGTCTGGAAAGAAGCCAAAACTAAGGCTCTCATTAAATAAAAAACGTAAGAGGCGAGTTAGGGCTGTGAATTGGGAAAATTAGTCTACCTACCATTAGAGTTATTGAACTTATAAACATTTTTTGGATTCGATGTCAAGTCGTCTTCATCTTTGTTGCGACGTTTAGCGACTCTCTAAGTGGTTGTTTTGTTTTTACTAGAAAACAGGCTTACCAATACCAAGCACGTTGTGATCGTGTAAGTTGAAGAACAATATTGTTAAAGTTGCCACCCCGTTGCAGAATACTCATTTTTATAGATTCGCCTATAATTCGTTCAGGGACACATAATCAGCACTCCTAAAATTAGAATAAGAACCATTAGGAAAAGATTCATTAAAATTATAATTGCAGTTTTCATGACGAATATAGTCATTGCTCCGGAATATGGAAAATGCTGGAACATGACCGAAATCTCCATAAGTGAGTCAAATTCGTACAGAAAATTGGATCAAGTAGTTTTCCTTGGAGGCCGCATACAGAAGGCTAAAGTCGCACTGACAATGATAAGATGTTCTTCAGCACGAGAATTTTTGGTCTCCGCAGATTCGACAAATTTCGTTACCACATCTTAATTCCGTTTCAACCTTGTATCGGTCTTTATCCTGTATACAATGCGGTTAGATGGAAAGTATTTTTACAACTTTTTATTTAACTTCACATCATGTCTGTCTGTGAGAGTGGAATCTTGTAAACGATTTTTCACTTACTTCCCATTTACCTAGAGCTTTGAAATTTTGCAAACATGCATCTAAGAGGTGACAATACATGATTCAATCATAAAAATAGTAAAACCTTAAACTTTTCGTGTAAAATTAGCGATATCTAATTACCCATATAAATTCTCACATACAAACAAATTTCATAGCCGACTTTGTCTGTATCTGATGGTTTGAAGTTCAATCCCAATGGCCGCCGTAGGTTCTTTTTTTGTGTTTTGTTTTATTTTATTTTACATTTTAGCAGTAAGAATATTCAAATTAAATAATTTAGTTTGAAAAAAAAACATTTTACTGGACGATATATTTGAAAAATAAAATTTTAATATTTATTGGAGCTCTTGCTCCTTTAACTGAGTCTCTGAAGGAGTGGACTTTCACCAACCCTATACTCTGGGATTAAACATGAAACAAAACAAACTTTGAGGGTAGTGGAAAGGAAGGAAGTAGAAAGGGATATGGAAGCAGCACAGTGCGGTCGAAGGAAACTTCAACGCAACGGAAAAGACGTTTAGATACAAAGAAAGAGAAACGTCTAAAAATGCTAGTTAATGAAGATCATGATGCGAAACGTGTACGACTTGAGAAAAATGCTAGCTGTAGAAAATATTAATCAATTGATCAACATGAAGCACGCTTAGACAAACACCGCCAACACATGTCACAGGTTCGGGCAGTTGAAACACCAGAGCAACGTGAAGCTCGATTGTAGCATGACTAACAACGTCACTTACAAGTTAGAGCCGCTGAAATACCTGAACAACGTAAAGCTCGTTTGGAATGAGACAAGCACCGACTTGCAGTGTTTAATGCAAGCATCGAGGCATTCAAACAAGCCATCAAAACCTTCTGCAACATCATCTGTGAAATGTGTACAAAGCGATGCTATCCAAATGCAGTCGCCAAGTGGAATGTCAGCATAATAACAGCTTCATACTTGCCTGCTGAATTGTCTTGCAAACAACAGCTAGCCTTGTGCCATCGATGCAAGTCACATCTCACAAGCAACAAGGATGCACTTCCATCGAAAGCATATTGAAATAATCTTAATCCTGGTGCAATTTCTAATGTTATTCGAATGTTATTACAGGCTGAACAACGTATGCTACCACGAATCCAAGCATTCGTCAAAATTGTTAAATTTACTGGACTCTTTGGACAATATGGATTCCGTGGTCAAATAGTGCACTTTGCTCAAGAATTCTTTGAAGAAGCTGAGAAACTGCCAGCAATGTTGCCCAGATCTTCGAGTAATGCTGATATAGTGGTTGGAGAACCTCGACATACCTCGCGAGTTGTGAGTATGTCGTGACAGAATCATCAGTGCATTGCGATGGCTGATTGAAAATAATCTGCTATATAAAGATATCATAATTGATAGAAATGCTATGATAAATGAACGCGACATTGTTAGACAAGCTGAACCAGAACCATCAGAAGAGCATGCAGAACAGCAAGAAATAAGTCAGTACATGCCAATTAGTGAAACTGGTCGAATATTGAGAGCATCATGGCATCAAGGAATGCAAAAAGTCTTCACATCAGGCTACGCAGGTATTCAGTGCTGTGCTATGGTATTGGCAAAAATCACGCGAGCATCCATACTTCCACCAAGATCTTGGAAAATAAACACACTGAATCATAACATGATTGGGGGTGATAGAAAATATCAGAAAATTCGCATCGATACAAATGAAAATCTATCTGCGGAACCAATTAATCCAAGTGGTTACCTACTGGTACGAAACTTTGATGTCATCAAGAGACATGTATAACCAGTCTTTTTCCATGGAATATGATGCCCTCTATAGTAGCCTACAGGAATCAAAGAATGACCCTAAATCAGGTGCTCTGAAAGTACACGATGCCTTGCTAGCACTATTCCAACATCACAAAGCAAGCAATCTGATGGCTGAATCGAAGTCATTGGGAGTTATGTACTACGATAACAAGTACTATTTCACAGACTCCCATTCGTGTGGTTCAAAAGGTGCAGCAGCATCAAATGGCAAAGCATGTAACATCGAATGTGACAATATTGAGGAGCTCGTACGGGTGTGCAAACGTTGTAGAGAAATAAGGAACAGACAATATACGATATTGTCAATATTGAAGATCTCCAACAACAACAAATGGAGTCGAAGGTCAAGATGGAATGGTTGACGATATGCACCACTACATCACGAATTTCAGAGGTTTAGCTGCATACTGGTGAGCAGCCAACAATGAATTGGTTGCACAAATAAGATGTCTTGGACCACCTACATACTTAAAATAAAAGCGTTGTTGATAGCTGAAGGAAGACCCGAAGAAGACCCAACAGACCTGGATTCACTATCAGTACAACGAATGATTGAGCAATACCCGATGATTATTAGCAGACACTTCATGGTCCGTGTCAACGCGAATTGAATTCCAGAACCGTGGTAGCCTACACCTTTACATGGTTGCGTATAGATTAAAAATCATTCAGCATTTGATAGCGACGAAGGAATTCAGTGCATTGGTAGTGTGATATCTTGTGAAATGCCAGCCGAACATACTGAGATGTACGAATATAGTAAAAGAAATCAGGTACATCGGGATATACACACATGCACAAAGAACCACACGGTCTCAGCATGCCGCTTCAGCTTCCCTCGCAAAGTCTGAAATAACTCGCATCATCACTCATACATCTGACGAGTTCATACAGAATGGCGGAAGAATGTGCCTACTGAAGCGGCGTAAAGAAGACATCAATCAATTCATAATTACAATAAAACATTGCTCAAATTGTGGGATGCCATCATGGATATTCAACCATGCGGGCCAAATAAAGCCATCGCTTACTATGCTGCGTAAACCAGTTTCCAAGCTGATTACACTAACAGATAACAGCAAAATGGAAATACGAAATGTACCAGCCAATGTAAGAGTTCCTTACTTCATAGCTTCAAACGATCCAGAGAACTTCTACTATAGCTTGCTCCTCCAGTATATGCCATATCGAAATGAAATTAAACTGATTGAGGAGTTTGATACAGCTATAGAGAAGCGTTTATGGCACGCGAAGAACATCTAAGGCAAGTTAGTGTGCACATGGAATTTCTTAGAGAGAGAGAGACAAGCAATTAGAGAATGCATTCAATCAGTCACATGCACTCAACATTCTGCAACAAAAACCTGCAGTCTTAGATGCTGAATAAGAGGTAGAACTTCCGAATCAACTAATGAATGATGACGAATTCCATGCTGGCGAGAGAGCTATGAATGCAAATCAGCGAGAAGTATACATCAAGATCACTCGCAGTGTTCAGGAACAAATGAATGGTGACAATAATTGCCTGAAGCTCTTCATAACCGTAAATGCTGGAACTGGAAAGATCTTCACTCTGACGATGCTTAAGAATCAAATAAATTGGCTATATGCAAAGCAAGCTGTGAAGGTATGTGCACATAGTACGCTGAAGTTACCCGTACAGAAAGACGGAAGAATCACCCAAATGCCATTACTAACTGGTAGCTACCTAAGAATCATACGCCTACAATGGAAAGACATCGAATTTCTGTTCATTGACGAGATATCAATAGTCCCTTACAAAATGCTATGCATGATCGCTATGCAACTCTTCGGTGGCATCAATGTCATACTCTTCGGTGATTTGATGCAATTGCCGCCAGTACGAAGAAATCAAGTGTTCGCTCAGCCGGAGAGATAACAACCAGCTACACATTTATGGCGTATATTCACATTGGTCGAACTGAAGCAGAATTTGAGACAAAAGGGAAACACAAAATATATGCTCTGAGAATTGGAGAACTGACATCAGAGCATACAGCAGTCGCAATGGATCGCGTAAAGAACGACTAACTGGTGAATTTTCGATCGAAAAAGCACTACGAATATATCCAACGAATAACCAATTATTCGCACACAACCAAAGTGTACTTGAACACTTCAGATCAAAGGTTGGCATAACCATGTACAAGATCCGAGCACAAGATCAGTTCGCAGATGCCACACGTATCTGTCTTACGAACCTTAATCATAGTAAAGTCATACCATCTGACATCAACCAGACTGGAGGTCTGTCAAAAGAGCTTGAGATATTCATTGGTACCAAAATTATGTTGCGATCTAACATCGATGTATCGAAAGGCTTAATAAATGGTGTTATTGGTATCATCACAGAGATCATATGACCACACTACACTCGTGATCAACTAAATGGAGAACAAATACCATTATGACGCATCAGTACATCAAATCGAACCAATTGTTAAGCAATTCCCAGAAAAATTGAGCTATGGCACTGCCTAACGTAGAATGTTACCAATGGTACTATCTTGGGCTTCTACTGTTCACAAAATGCAAGGCAGTACAGTGGACTATGCCGTAGTGTATCTGGGTAAAATGACTTTCGCAGCTGGTCAAGCATATGTCGCTCTCAGTCTTGTAAAATCTCTAGAAGGATTACAAATTGAAGAGTTGGACTGCACAAAGCTAACAGACAAAACGCCTTGCAACGCAGTATGTGACGCAGTATTTGACAAACGAGGTAACATACTGCGTTAAATTTCAGTCATATCTACTTAAAATATCCCAAATAACAGAAAATGATTAAAATTTACCGAATTTGTCACAACAAATTTTTACCGATTAAAATAAGTGAGGCTACCCGTCAGGGGTTTTCGCAAAAAAATGAAAATATTTTACTGTCGAATTTCCGGTTCAAAATGATTTTAGGTAATGAGAATAGCATATTCATCCCGAAACAGGCGGCAGTTTACAACTGGATTGACAGGTTATTGGAAGTTTCCCGTTTAGAAATCCGGCCACATTTTCTAATCGAACCATATGGTTGCAGGCAAGCGAGGCAACATACTGCGTCAAATACCGCGTCGCTCATTTGGTTTCTATGTTAATTGTGCTCCTCCAACCTTTTATGTTAAGTCCAGTGTATGGCTCAAGAAAATTTATTTTCTACTTTTTAGTTCATTTAACAATGAAAGGTTGTTTTAAAAAATGTTTTTTTATATGTACATTATTCAGAATTGAAGCTGAGTGTGAGCCAAGTTTTACCAATGATTATAATGTCGTAGTTATTTTTAAGGATACCCATCCGAAAAGCCCTGGCCTTACCTCAAACTCTGGATGCATTATGGTAGAATATGAATGAAAAATCAACCCAATTGACCAAATCATTGCCATTGTTACATAATGAATGCATTTAGATGATGGAGATATTTGAGTTTGAACTTCACTAATTATGCAGTGGCCGATGATCTGAGGAGCACCGCGTTTCTTGACCGACGATATCTGACAAATTGTTTAACCCGATCCCAGGAGACAACAAACTATCTGAATTGATTGCCTTATTAGGGCTTACACCGATTCGTGCCATATATAGGTATTTAATATCCTATAGCGTTTAATTTATAATCAATAAGTTATTTTGTTTTCAGTGTAAACAAGGACAAGGCTAATATACAAATTTACATACATTTTTTATTACCGCATGTGTTATATTTCACAAAGCTTATTCACCAAGAAATAAAAAATGTACAGGTTAATTAGAAACTATATACAAAGACAGAATTGTTATAAGGAATAATAGTTAATCAAAAATTCTTCGTCTCTTTCGTAATAAGCGTGTCCTTGTTGAATTTGTAATGGCAAAACAGATATAAATTTCCAACTCACATCGTGAAATGAATAAATGAAACAACGCGCGTTATGTTGGGCGATGGGTGTTTTCCCATATATATGCGAAGTTGTAGATATAATAAAAAATTAATCAAATTATTAATTTTTTCCATTGAAATTAAATTAAATAGTAACTAGAGGGACATGCATTTAAAACATGCGGACATAATTATTTCTTTGTATGTAATTTCAGTTTTATATGCCAAATTAAAAATTTAATCTATTATTAATAAAAAAAATATGTAATAAAATTGTTAGTTTTATGTATGTACTCGCACTCGCATTATGTTTTTCATGTTTTTTACCATGTATAATACAATTGTGCATTTCACATATTTTTGTGTTAATTTTTTTATGTGCGATGGGTTTATTTTAATTACATACTCATGTATATGAATACCACCTTAACCCCTTTCGCGTAATGCTTTAGTTTGTAAATATGAGCGTAAAAATAATAAATGCGCGTAAAATAATATGTGCAACACTAAAATGTTCGAAACATTTAAACCGCATACCCACCCACCCTCCAATACATTGTATTATCTCTACCTGTACCGGGAATTTTAAATCGGGATTAAATTTTTGTTTTTCGGAGTAGAAACGTAGTATAGTTCAACCAAATATTTACTAATTAAAATTAAATATTTAATTAGTTTTGTAAATTTGGGAATGCTTCCCCCAGTCGATTATATTTTGTTCACTTGTAGGTTGCACCATGCTAAAGTTTATTAAAAAGATTAAGCGACGGTTTCCTTTTCTTTCGAGCAGAGGTTTATTTCTACAGTTTAAAGGGTTTCCATACTCTTTCCTCTTCCCTTATATGGTTAAGTTTTCGTTAAACTGCTTGTTTCATATACGTATACTCGTAAACATTTTGTAGGATTAGGACATACATCTCACATTTTTAAGCCGATGGTAACGTAATCTCTAACACAACACTATACGGCTGCTGTTTAAATTTTAACACTATAACAGTTTACGATTTTTGAACCCGACAATAATCTATAATCAAATTTTTAGAATAATTCGAATTTATTACGACCCGTAGGCTATAAAGTCAAAGTTTATCGGACTTAGCATATATATTTATATAAATACAGTGCTAGCGTATGGTGTATATGATACACATGGGTTTTTTTTTATTTTTACTGGCAACAAAATTTTGTGTGTAAATTAATCAGTATGTAGAGTTTATTTATAAATAATAATATTAACTAAACGATTATTCGTGTAATCATTTGTATGTCCGCAGTTGTAGTTTATTTTGATTATATATCGTCTGGTTTGCCTAGCTGTTAGCTATGTCTGATTACATTTTTATGCATAGTCAGTCAAATTTTCTGAGTTTAATAATGATTTGTGTATATAATTTAACACTTTGCGTCAAAACTATTGATTAAAAAAAACACATTTCAGTTTGTCAGACGTAGTTGGTTGGTTTTGTTATATACATATTTAAATAATTTTATAGTGATACAAGAAGTTTTTGTTTGTGCATATACACAAAAAATAAATAAATTATTTTACCACCATATCATATACGGTATATGGCATAAAAAGCCGTAATTCACCAAAAAGCACCCCTATATATAGAACGGCAGACGTATTAATAAATTGTCGGTGGAATCGTTTCTGTTTAAATATTATTTTTGTGCTGTGCTAGCCGGACGAAATCGTAATTCACCGGAATTACAAATATATTTGGTGGGGTAAGGTGAGGAATGCTCATTTTTTATTAAAGTTGAAATGTTATGTTTGAATTAATGGTTTCGATTTGGGTGTTTAGTAGTCCAGCCGTTAATTACATTTAATGCTATATTCAGATCGAAGATTATTAATGTTGATTGAAATATTTTGACGCTCGATTTACTTTAATTACACAAAAGTAATTGGTGTTTGTTTCAAATAAGTTTCATAATTATAGTGGTATATTGATTCATTTGAATTGGTTTGATATCCATGTTTATAAAACACAAAATTTAATTTTCGTTAAAATGCCTAAAAATGCTTAACATGGTACCGCCGAAATTTGAGAGAAATGGTTTTCGAGAAATACTGCTGCTATTTGCTAGATTGTATAACCTGTCGGGAGACAAAATTATTTTAAGCTTTTGGCATTAATTGCAAAGTCCCAAAGGTGCAAGTCACATTTGACTTGTGCTGCATACCGCATATGATCTAATTGATTCGAATAATTTTGGTGGTTGTTACATAAATTAAGAGGGGCGTCATACTTCTCGGCGTAGGATTTGACCAATTTGAATTTGCACCTACAACACACAGGTTAAACAGGTTAAACCGAAACAGGTTAAATTAAATTTTAGTTGTGTTATTTTTTTAATAAAAAAATAATAAACTAAAAATCGCGTCTGGTTGTAACACACATACTTACACAGACATCGCAATGCTCACTTTAATATCCACACAGACAACGGTCATAAACAATTAAGAGGAAATTGGAAAGCTAGCTCGCGGGGAAACTTTTTGTTACCCTCCTGTATACGGATTTTGTTCGAAAACCGCGACTTGAGAGTTGGGAGTTTTTCTGTTAGTTCAACAGCACACTAGATGTAAATATAAAATTTAATTTACATCAATCAACAATAATAATATTAATTTTATGCATCTAGTGGGTAAGTGAAACAGCAGCAAAACTCCCAACTCTCAAGTTTCAGTTTTCGAGCAAAATCTGTACTCTGGCGACTAATAGCATAAAATGGCTTTGAAATGAAAAGTCAATAAATTAGCCCAAAAATCGATATCAGGCACGAGGGAGGGAGGGTAAGAAGTAGTTTAGAGGGTTAGAAGTAGTTTATATAATTTTGAATAGCATTTAACAGAACGATAAGATATGTTGTAAATACTTTTTACTAATTTTTCATTTATATTTATTATAAGTTCAAAGTTATTCGCAATCGTAAAAACTACGAGTAGGCTTGTCGTGGAATAGGTTGAACAATTGTGCCTTGTGTCATCCATCAGTGATACAGTAAACACACTAGACTATGGCAGAATAATTGTTAAAAAGTGTAGTTTTGATGTTCGATGGGTAGTGAAGTGTCCTTATTATCGATTTACCATATTGCGGTAAATAAGGAAACGTTTATTTTAAAAAATTTTAAGTAGTAGTTTTTAAATTATGAGAGAAATTCAAAGTGACTTAGTTTATAAACGAACCTTGATTATCTCTATAACGGTTACAGATAGGATAAGGGCGATCATATGCTTTTTTGTTCAGATTAGTGTCCTCCATCACCACCCGAATTTATTATACTTGCTCAAGGGTCACCCTGTACTTTGTGTAACCTCTTTAAAATGAAACAAATAATAATTTTATAGAAAATTCATTCAATACAATTTTTTTATTTCTGCACAAAATAATAACCAACTACTTTCAGATGTATTTAATAAACTTTACTGAATTGCAATACTCCACGTTGCAATGCGCTTTGAATGTTTAGGAAAGAAGTCGCGAATACGGAAAAATACAAGTGTTGTCGACCATGAACTCATTTTTTCTTACCTTCGTCGTGATAGTTCTATCGTTATCATCGGGTGATCGATGCCGATATAGTGGATAACCATCGTTGCCGGTGATAGTATCTGCCGTTAAATTTCGTGGATAGCCCTTGGAACTTCCTTCGCTGGAGCGACACGGACCGTGAATCATGTTCGTAATTACAACATCATGCAGGTCTGTATCGGTTTCGGGATCAGGAATCTCGGCACATATGATATTATTTATTTGGTCTGATCGAATTCTTTCGACGAAACAAATAAGAATATGTGCATGCAGCATGAATCGGTTCTGCCATTCAATCGAATACATCCAGCATCGAGTATCCCCAAAGACGCAATACTTTACAATGTAGTTCATCAGCGACCGGATTTTTTGTTTGAAGACACGTGCGGTGATATCGTGCCGACCACTTGTTGTTTGTCCGGGAAGCAGTAGTTGCACAATTTCTATCCATTTCGGATTGCACGTAAAGGTGATGAATAGATCTGGACAACCGTAATGACGAACATATGTCATTGCATATTGCGCATATTCATGCATATGACGCGGGCTGGTACGTCGCCGGTAGAATAGTCAATCGAACAATATTAGCTGCATCTCTTTCGATGATGATTGCATCGCTTAAATGGATATACTCCTCCGAACGCAGTTTGGTTTGATGCCGATCAAGTTGGTAATCCATATTACCCATAAAGTAGATTTAGATAAATTTATGTTGTGCGTCTTCAAGCAGTTGCAATGATCCAATTTGGTGGTGAACTTGCCCTTGAACCTGTTAAGTCGAAGGTGAAGTCAGAATTACTGATTTATCATCAGCAAAAGAAAATGACCGGTTACTATCTCGAACAGAAATGACCTTGAATGTTGAATTGAATCCGCGTTCTTTGATAATGTCTGCTCCAAACAAAATCATTTGGAAACATTCATTGTATCTTTGAGGTTCGATAGAAAATGTCGTGATTCTGGTGTTTTGCCATGAAGCAATGAATGCAATGGCTCAGGTGGCAGAGACAATAATGGCAATTTCAACTTGTCACTGAGGTAGCACAATCCAGGCGTTTCTCTTGCGAACTTCAATGCACCGCGATGGTGGCACACAATCTCTTTTAGACCAATCCGAACGAAAGAATGCGAGTTGTAGTCAATTGTGTAATCGTATTGAAACGTTACTCGATTCAAATCAACACTTGCAGCATTTCTTCTTCAAAAGGTTTGCGTCGAAGATTATCACGTTGCTATCTGTGCGATAAGCTCGACGATTTCTCTTTGCCAACTGAGCCGTTTGACGTACTGCCTCTCGTTGTTCTTGTCTTTGTGAAGCACTGTTAATAACACTGGAAAATAATCACACAATTCTAAATTGCATAATGAAGCAATTATCAATACGCGCGCGCACAAATCACAAATGTGATAACCTTATAAAATGAATATCTGCGAGGCCAACTTACCTTTTGAAAATCACGATCGAAAATAGAATTCTACAGAATTACGAACGAATCCGCCTGGAAAATCAAACAAGCAGTCTAAAGTTACCGATTGGAGTGATTGTCGAAGCGTGCACAATGCCAAACTACATACCCTTTCACAATGTGCAATTCATCAAACTAAACTTACCACTTTGAAATCACTTTCATGAATTTCAAAAATAAAATGTTTGAATCGAATTTAAATGTAATAACCGTCGAAAGAAAATTGATGACAATCACTACTCGAAAAACAATGCTGATAAATCGCGGCACATGTAATATGCAATAGAGACATCAATACTTAGACCAGAAGCAAATGAAAACAACAACAAATTCCCATTTAAAATCGTCTTTTTCAAGGGTGGACACAATTGGAGAGAGATGAATATCAACAAATACATTTAGTTGGTCTTTTTTATACTTTACCAATGCGCGAGGAAACTTCTCGAGGTCTAGATGAAATAAAAAATTCATCGAAATCAGTCAATTCGTTCTCTCACAAAATGTACGAGAAAAATAATTTTTGTCATAAATTTTTTTTTCGTGAGCTTTCCGTATTTTAATAGTTATTATGCTATTCGGGGCGGAGACAAATCCAACAAAACAGCGATCTTAAAATTTGGTCGAGCCGTTTTTGAGTTATAAATGGTGTAACTAACCCGACTTAGTTGTATATATACATATATAGATAATGCTTTATTCAAAATTGTTTGTGGAGAATAAAAAACATGGATTTTCGGGTTTATTGTAAAACCAAATTTTGTTTGGTTAAGAAACTAGAATTGAACGTGGAAATCAGAACGGCTGTGGTAGCTGATTAAAAATGTAGAATTTCAGCCATTGAATTGTCAAAAAATGTACTTGTCATAGGAATACGATTTTATACAAAATTAAAAAGCAAAATGTTTAATGTTATAACAAAAAATGATGATGGAAGTGGCAGAAATAGAAAGACAACTGCTAAAGCTGATTTACTGATTGCTAGAGCTGGGAAAGTTAATCCGCCAGCAACACAGCGAAATGTTCAAAACATAATAAATTCTTCAAGAGAAAATAAACTAAGCCGACCAAATATTTGCTTTAAGGAACAAGACATCAGAGAATACACCACTAAATCGAATCCATATACATTTCCAAAAAATAATAAAACGAAAGGAGTTCTGGCCAGACATTTTGTGGACGGATGAGTCTATGATTTTGTTAGATGGAACTTGGGGAAAAATGTTTAATTATTATATTCCGTCAGAGTATGTAAAACGTACAGGGTAATCCAATCATTTCTTTCCGGTAGTATGGTCACATAATGATATGGAGATGTATTTCATATAATGGTGTTGGGCCAAATAAAATGTTAAGAGCAAATTTTCAGAAATTAACATAATTGGAACTCCTTTATGATATCGATTTAGGTGTGGGATGCAATCTTTTTGAAACAGATTTCATGGTGCAGCATGATAATGGACTTGTACATAACGGGAAAATGGTGTAACATTTTTTTAAAAGTTATAGAGATCGCTTTGGCTTACATCAATTGGGTAATAGCATGTGAGTTGTAAAAAACGGAACCGGAAAATCAATCTAATCAAATTGGACAGATGTAGGTCATTTATTTCTGCAAATATAATAATTCGCATAAAAATTCGAACTAAACTTAAGGTTTAGTTTAGATTGAATATTTTATTTTTGAACTTATCCGTTTCAAATGACACCTAGTTTCAACTTTCTTCGGTAATTAAAATTAAAACTTTAATTAAATAATATTAAATGACATTTTTCTATTCGACTACCCCTCCTACTGTTTTGGTTATTATAATGTTTTGCTAGTATGTACTTCCAGCAATCCTTTACAGTCAATATCGAGTAACTATACGCGCAATACTTAGTATACTAGTTACTGATAGCATTGCGGCCATTGCGATTTTTTCTTCAGAATATTTGGAATTTGTAATAGACTACCGGCTTTAAACCGTCCCACTACAAAATATAAAGAGCCGTAATGAACAATCGAAGCTTTAATAATTTTTCAAAATAGTCAAAAAAATTATACAAACGAGCATGGTAACAAAAATAATAAATCTGAGATAAACTTGGAACCAATATGAACACTTACATGCGCCACTCGACCCGAAAAATAAGAAAATCGCCGTCTAAATTTAATTTAAGAAAAGAAAAGGAAAAACAAAAATTTTAGAACCTGCCGTGCCTGACCTTTGGGGCGGTGGCGTCCTTGTATATGGCGTTCGTTGCGGAGCCCCCGTTGCCGGATACTGCTGCTTATAGTATTTCGATAAATAATAAGATTGCCCCGTTAGGCAACTTTAAACGTGCGACGTCCTTGCCGGAATATATAGTTCCCGTTACTACCCTCACTGGTCCAAATTATGTAAGTCTGTTTGGCGATATCTTCATATCGTCCTTGATGAGACTTATTGGCTATTCTTTGTTGGACACTAAAAGGATGCCTCACTTTTTTGGTATTGGCCAAATAGATAGAGGCAGAGCTAGGAGGATACCGGCTTTCAATCAGTGAAATTGTGACCAGCTTATCTAGTTTTTAGATGGAAGAGGCTTGACGAAGCGTTATTTTAGTATTAGTCAAATTATGTTCGGTATAAATTGCAAATGAGGTTGCGATTTCAATATTTTTGTAAAACTTATATTGTCCACCGATTAGCTTTAACCCGTTGCCACAAACGGCTATAGTCGTCGGATTTTTGGTGATATGTATAGGCAAATGATGGCTATAGCCGTCCTGCGTATTTAATTAATAAAAAAAGGAACATCATTCGTACGAAATGTACTAATGCCTTTATTTGGTAATTATTCAGTAATTCATCGAAGAAAAAAAGTTGTAGCATTCCAGATAACATATCAATTGCTTTTTTGTGCAATTTTCCATGTTTTACAATTCGATATGATTATTTCTGCCTACAGAGACAAATGACGGCTATAGCCGTCCTACCACGTTCGCCCTATAACCGTCATTTGCTCTGGGAAAAATGTTGTGATGAGCAATTGACGAGAAAATGTGATAACTTTCCCCTCCAAACATATACATGACGCTCAATTTCATATAAGAGTCATAAACAATTTAAAAAAGTGTGTTCCTGAGCATGGCCGTCAATTAAAAAGTGTGCGATAACGGGTTAATAGCAATTCGGTTAGTATTTTGGTTTAAATCTGGAATAGAAAGCGAAATGAGGAACCCGCGGAAAATATTCCCGTGAAGTATGTCCTAGCTTTGTCGTAAAATTACAAAAACAAAAATTGGGACAAATTTCACGTTGCTGTACAAATTCGTTAAGTTTGTCCTAAATGCTGAAAAACTGTATATGTGTAAGTGATTATAATATTCTTCTTTTGGATAAACCAATAAGACTGACATTTTTTTAAAAAGTTTCCATATTGAGACAACAAAGATATCTTGCAAACAAATTGCCGCTTGAAAAAATGAAACGTTGAAATGAAATGTTTCTTACAAGGGCAAGGTCTCGAATATCTGTTGGAAATTCCCCAGCTTGGAAATTGAAAATCAATGCAGAGCTATTTATGAGCTCTTGAAATTCACAAACCAATAATTTTGAGCTTGAACAGTTGGGATTTAATTTAATTAATTGTGGTGCGGCCCCTCTCCCCACTAGATTTATTTTGAAGGGGGACTGCGTTGTTGAGGGCTCGACTCCCTCACTACTAAAACCAAAGAAAATTAATTTTAATTGTTTTTATTGTAGAATTAGTTATTTATGGCTTGCAATTTAAGATAATTCCGATTTTTCAGCCCACTCTTGAAACCATAAGCAACCCCTTAATTATTCTGCATATTTTTAACTTGTACGTATATGCTTTCCATTTTTTTAAAATGGAAAAAATTAAATATTTTAATATCGGATATGATGTGCCGATTTGTGAGCAAACGAAATACGTGCAGTAACTCAGGGCAATAGTTACTAGCTGTGAACCTGCCGTTTTCAGTCTTTACAAATCACTATTTCATCGCAAAATTTTTTGTTGAAAATTGTGTTGTTAATTTACGTTTCTTAATTGTTCCTGTATTTTCAATTATTTTTACAATTATTACGAATAATCTTGCAGGCCGTATGTAAATCAATGTTGATCCTTTCAATTGATTTTAGAGCAAATTATTTTTTAGATAAATTTATTTTAACACCATAGAACAACAAAAATCATTTTTTCATATATATGATTTGTATGAAATAAGAGATTTTTTGGCTTTTATGGAAAATTAAATAAAGCTTCGATTGTTCACTAAGGCACTCTATATCTTGTTGTTTTTAATGTCCTGCACTTATTACAAATCATTTGCCAGGATATCCGTAAAGTGGGAGCGCAAAATCGATAAATAATTTTTCTATATCCAGGGGCGGCATGTTGTACCATCATATTTTTCGACCTTCAACTTAGTTTATACATATGTCATTTTTATAAAGCAAAATGATATGCTCTTTCAGCCAAACAATTAGACAAAAGATCAACAATTTAGTATAAATATACTCCCCCGCTCTTTTTCCACACTTAGACAAACGTATCACCAACAAAAATTTGAAATGATGTATAAATAAATAAATCGAGTAACCGTAGAAATCGTAAAATAGAAATAAGATGATATTCTATTCGAGCATGCTGAGACCACAAGAGAAAAATAATAATTGGAAGGACGAAACAGTATATCTCCTAAAACGTGAGACATAAAATAAGTTGAAAGTCGAAAATTGTCGTGGTATACAACATGCGTCCCCTGGGTTCGTATGCTTGAAATCGGTGGAAATTTCTCAATCGGAATACAATTAGCTATGAAATTCTTTATATTATTCGAATTTTTCGCCAGCTACTTTAATCATTTTTTTAAATTTCTTTTCTTTTTTTAAATATAGAAATATAATTTTTTCCTCCTACTAAGGGAAAAATTCCGCCTGGGTAAATCAATGTGAAATTATTCGCAAAGTAGGGAAATAAATAATAGAAAACTTATATACAAATTGGAAAAAATGATTAAAGTAGCCGGCGAAAAATTCGAATGATATAAAGAATTTCATAGCAAATTATATTCCGATTGGGGAAATTTCCACCGATTTCAAGAATACGGCCACTGGTCTGGTTTATAGAAATTAATAATTTCATTTCTACTAAAAATTCAATTACATCTCTAATGAGAGTAAATAATGTGTCGGTATGTAATCTCTTTTCATGGGCTTAATGCTGTATGAAGTTTAATCGAGCTACAAAAGAAATTACTTTTGCAACGTGCCAAACGTCTCGTACACCGTCCAAACGAAATACGTCGGTTTTTTGTACAACATGACAAAGTTGTGCTCAACTGATTATTTTGTTAACGCTAAAAATCCCGCTGTTTTTGTAATGTAATCGGTATCCATTTTGGTCGAATCAACTGTGGTTTACATTTGGCCAAAAAATTCATCAATTTATAATCAAACGACAATTAGTTTTCCTGTTTTGTTGACTGTGTAGTTATGAAATGAAATTATCCAGGCAGCCCCCTATCATAATTTAAAACATATTAGAATTATTAATCGATGAACTTGTAGGATCATTAAAAATTTAACATTAGTTTTTTATTTGAAATATAAATTTTTGGTATGAAAGGTATTCAAAACATTCCATCCAGCAAATCAAATTGTCACGGATCGTTTGGCAAACAATGTTTAAATTTGAAATCCTTACTAATATTGAAACATTGTCGGCCAATGGTGCATTGCACTGTATTATTATTTTTGATTAAAATCACGTTGTTATACATAAGTGAAAGTCAAAAACATTAGCAGACAATTTTTATGCTAAATCAATTCAATCCAACATTATATTATTTAAATTGAGTCATTACAATTGATTTAATTATCAATATTAAACAATGTATGTGATAGATAATCATAATAATTAAATTACAATGACGGTACAGTAAATAAATACTATCGTGGTTTCGCAGGAATTCCTTCACTGATAATATGCCCGCGTAATCATTCGATTTATTTTATTCATATATTTATAGACTTTGCTGTGCCATAATTGTACCTAGCTAGAGATAACAATGATTTGATAGTACAACGTCAATTTTCCGTAAATATAGAAAATAGATAAAAATTTTCAAATTTTATCGCATCGGTTTATTTGTGGTATGATAGCTACATAATTTTTGTACAGTAGTTCCAATTTAAGAATAATTAGGAACCGGTTGAGGGTAAACTAAACTTAACGTATATTAAATTGCTGTAATGATGTAAGGGATAATTAAACACAGAAAAGTGGATAAAACAGATCGTGCGGTAAACTATGCACTAATTCAGTAATTTAACATTTTCTAGAAAACAATTGAATGAAGAGTTACATTTAATATAACAAATTTTACTTTGAATTTTCGACATCTTCGTTGCGTGATGCGTTACCGTTCTATTTATAAAATTATTAATTGATAATTTGTAGGCTGTTTAGTACATAGATCTTTATATTTATATTCGTGGAAAATGTGAAAATGTTGTGCATGTTCGAATGGTATAAGCTATAAAAAACGTGTAAGCGTTGTGAAAGAATTTATTGAACTTTTTTTGAAGGTTATAATGATAAATATTGTGCGAATGCGATACGTAATTTATCTGAAACATTTTAACTACGTCTAGATACCTCCAATTAGAGCTTCCAAAACCGTAGCACCTTGCCAAAAACGGTTTTCGGTTTTCAAAAATTTCAAAATCGGAAAAACCGGTTTTGATGGTTTTCTATAAGGAAATTCATCTATACGAAAAAAATAGTTTTATTTTTGTTAACAATGTATATTAATTCATATAAAATTTTATTAAAATAATCCCTTACAAAACACGTGGCAGCCGAAAATGTCCGCTCCGCTTCTACACTATAGTTGATCGGATTGTTTCAAGCAAGGTGATTCCTCTAATTCTTTCATCCTTGAAATATTTTACTTCGACTCATTAAATCTTTGATTGATTTTTGACACAAATATAATTGAAATTCATGAACATGTCCGTTTTAATTTGATCTAGCTTTACTTTAAAAGACATGTCGTTAAAATGATCGTCTTCAGAATTTTGAACGCCGCGAAGAATTTAGAAACCCGAAAAGATCTGTGTATTTGAATTTAGTTTCTGATATACGTTCTATCTTTTCGTTCACATCATCATAAACTTTGGGTGACCGCATGGGAACATCATAAAAGAAAAATTGTAAAATGGAAGGGAAAAAACGTCTCCCGCCGTCATCTTAGTATGCCTCATCTATAAGCAGCAATGAGACATAGCTATAGGATTCAATGAACTTGTTAACCATTAATCTGGAAATAAAGTTGATAATGTAACATCATTGAGGTGGCCAAATCCCAAAATGGGATATTGCGCTTGCGAAATAAAAGCAAAATAAATAAAAGCCTTTGCGGAAAATTAATTATTTTGCTTAGGGTGGTTCCTGTATAATATATGCTTTAGACAATCAAGATTTGACAAATCTTTAATATAATAAACATTCCTAACTTAAACTAGACCTGGCCTTACTTTTGCATTATCACTAAGCCATTTCTAAGGTTTAACCGACATTTGATAAATATCCGGACTTATTTAAATAGTCATACATTTCCGCTAAAAACCATTGTAAATTTGAAACACCTTGCTTTTGGTTGGTTTTTATTTGGAGACCGGTAATTATTTGGTGTGCAGGTAGAAATTCTGCTTTTTTGTTCCCTTTTGCCAATTATCAGGTAGATTATGAGTGCCTTCGCAATAGAAACTTGGTGGACGATCGTTGTCATGCGGTATCATGCCCTACTGTTCAAATTAATTTTATCAGTCTTACTGGAATCTTTTGCATAACCTTTACGTTTGTCTCTACTCGATAAGCCAACTCACCTCTCGTTATAACCTCATCGAAAATGTGGAAAATGTCGAAAATTGTTGTTTCTTAGCAATCAGCAAGCATTGTATGATTTTTAATGGAACCATTTCATGATAGAGCCTGCATTTTGTCGTCACATTTAAAATAATTGAAATGGTGAAGCACTTTTATGTATATGTTAGAAAAAGTTGGTGGCCCAAATTTAGGCATTTGGGAATTTTTAGCAAATTCGGCTTTTTTGTTTGCATATTATTGTGTAATTTAGATTGAATCTCAACCAAAAATACTAAATTCAATAAAAAACTCATTTATTAAATATTTTTTAAACCATATCGCGATGATAATTTAATTAGCCCGGTCGAAATAAACTAGCCAACTGCGTGCTGCTTTTTTCCTAGTTTGACCCCCTTTTGGCATTTTCACAATTGTGACAGTTTTTATTAACTCAGGTCGGTGACCTTCGAGAGCATCGAGGATGAAATCCAAATAAAAAATTTGGTGCAGAAAAAATTTAAACTTTTCGCTGAAACGCGAATTGAGTTCTGGCTGCATCTGTCCATTATCAAGCGTTAAGCATTTGAGTTGATTTGCTTTTATTATGTCAATTTAAATTTTTCCCAATAACTGTTAATTAGCTCCCAATTTCAAAATAATTAAACCTTTTCGAAAATAATGAGGTTTTCTAAATAATAAATTTCTCGTAAGCCTTTCTAATGAATTGTCCCTCGGCTGTTTGGAAAAATATAGTTTGAATATATATTAAGTATGTGATTTTTTTTCTAATTCGTCTGATTGAGACCAAATTCATAAATTTTTCTGATGTTGATTTTATTAAGAGATTTCTGTTATCTACCGAACAAGTACGGTAGTAAATTTTACAGCATGTGATACTAAAATATCCAATCAAGTCAAATCCAAATAAATCGTAAATCTTAAAAACGAAGAATTCCGATTTGAAATCCTAATATACTCAATAATAAAATATCCTTTGAGGAATTTAATGAATACCAACTTACCTGATTATAGCCTACTCATGATTTCAACACGAAAGTTGCACAAGGAACGAATGTATTGTAGCATCATTGGTAAATTCGCTGGCATCTACCCCTATCGGGATTCGATCCCTGCGGTGTTCTGGTACTTCCCATTTGAATCGGCAAGGCTTTAACTACTGCGCGTTTAAGTAACTAAAGTAACTTTTTTGCTAAGTACAACAATTACCCATTTGTCCAGCAATACTATGTAATGTGTGACGCTAGGATTTGTTAATGATAAAATCAGATGTTAACCCAAATTATAAATTGAATATAATTTAGAATATTTCCAATTTTTTAATCTCACCTATTTGTTTCATAAAAATTGAAATGTAACTCTCAAAATATCAAGAAATTAAACTGGAAAACTATAAGATGAAGAGACTTCGTACCACAAAATATTTGAAAAAAAAGAATAAAAAAAAATAGTCTACATTGCCTACGACAAGTCTATACATACTCTACCAATTCTTGGCATTGTCTACTTAAAACTCATACATCAATTATCTATTTTCGACACCAACATGTGGAAAATTCCGAAACATGCGGAGACGGCACAACTCTGTTTACCATACCTCCACTATTGAACAATTTAATTTTTTTAGTATGCGCGCTATTTTTTATAAGCCTGACGAGTAAAATTTGTCACTTCTCTTTCTAAATAGGAGAGTTTAGTCGGGATTAGACTAAACTCTCCTATTTCTAAATTGGTTAGTGTTTAAGAAACATTCTAAGCTCATGTTATATGTATATTATATTATTGACACAGAAGCGAAACCATAGGACCACTAAAAGTTTAATGAAAAGGCTTACAATTTTTAGAAATAAAAATGTAATAAGTCAACCATAAAATAAAACATATTAGCTCATCTGATGCTTCCGCCCTTCCTCTGAGAAGTTTCTGTAAACGTATATTGGAGAAACAGGAACAATAGGTCATATGGATTGGGAGATCTGACCGCAAAAAACTAACAAACAAACAAACAAATTATAAATAACCTAAAGTATGTGTTTATAATTTAATTGAAATATATTTTAATCTTTCATTAATAAATATCGACGTTCACAATTGATGTCGCTTTTTCATGACCTCTCTAAACTTTAAATAAACAATAAAATCCTGTTTTATATTTCCAACACATACAAGTAAATAGAATTTCACATTAGAAATACTTCAACTTTTTTTTCAACTTACGTTGATTTGCTTAATTAAGAATTTGTTTTCAATTTTTCCGCTGTTTTCTAAAAGTCGCAGTTACAAAACTTCCTAACACATTTTTCCTAATTAAAACCGTTTGCTGTTTTATACAGCATAACTATTCTACGATTTCAAAATTTTATTAATGCCATGTTGCCAATGTTGTGAGGAAACATAAATACTTATAATTTTTTCAGACCTGCCTCAAACAAAACTCGTAACAATGTGAAACACAAAAATATAAAATAGGCTTACCTTAATAAGCTGCGCCGTGCCAAATCATTAAGAACTTTAATTACGCACTAATAGTTTCACTACACTTTGAAAATTGCCACTACACTAAAACACTACACTTACTTCACTTATATATATTTTTACTACACTATGAAAATTGGCACTGCTCTACAAACACAAACACAAAATAAAAATTACACATTTATTACTTTTAACTACACTTATAGCTTCACTACACTATGAAAATTGCCACTACACTAAAACACTACACTTACTACACTTATATATATTTTCACTACACTATGAAAATTGACACTGCTCTACAAACACAAACACAAAATAAAAATTACACATTTATTACTTTTAACTATGTACACTTATAGTTTCACAACACTATGAAAATTACCACTACACTAAAATACTACACTTATTGGTCCAGATTGATTAATTTTCACTTGAATAACGCGGATCAATTAAATTTAATTAAAATAATGCGGCGCACAACAACACAACACGACTTTTAAAAATACTAATTTTTCTGCGACAGGTAAATCTATGGCCCGTTATTTAAAGTTGCGAATATAACTACGTAGTAAAATTAGTAGGTTGCAGCATGAAAGTGGAAACATGCATTTCAATTATTAGTGTCGTGTATAAATAATTTTAAAGTTACTACAAAATAATACAAAGAATTTACACTGTTAAAATTAAAAAAAACCTATTTTCATTTGTTTCGTGGCCTACGTAACCTTGGTATCAATTTAAATATCAAGACTGACGAATTATCGTAGAACAATTCATAGTTTATTGCAAAAGGTGTGCCATACATCTTTAATTTGTGGAAACTTTTTTTTTTATTGTGTAGGTTGGAGTTTCCGATTTAAATATGGAAAACAATTTCAACGTTCATGTGGCTCTCTCTGCTGGCCATCCTGTGTGTCTTGTTTTTAAAAACTGTTTCGATGACTTCGGCGCCTATTTCGTTTCAACGTTTATCCTTAACGGAACCCCATAGAAAAAAGTACAAAGGCGTTAAATCGCAGCTCCGTGCAGGCCAATTGAACCAGAATGGGTAAAAGGAGTGTCAGTCAGTTTGTATGGTATGTGGGGGCTTGTTGTTGAAACCTTAGGTTGTTAACACTACTGTTACGGTCGCCATTGATGGTAATGGTGTTCCCAGCAGCATTTTCAAAGAAAAATGGGCCAATTATGAAACCACTTCAAAATCCACACCAAACAGTCACTTTGGTTGATGCATTGGCTTGTCTACGATAACGTGTGGCTATTCCGAACCCCAAATCCGGCAGTTCTGTTTGTTTACATAGCCCCCGAGATGGAAATGCCCATCGTCTGAAAAGATGTGTTTTTGATCAAAATCGACGTTTTTATGACGCTGGTGTATGGCCCATACAGAGAACTGATACCGAAGCGGATGATTATTTTCTTTTCAACTGCTGAGTCATCTGTACTAATCGCCAGTTGCTGCGATCGGCTTTGAGTTGAGGTCGATAAATTTTGTCCTAGACAGCCGCAATATTCTTGCGATTCCACTTGGCGCTCTTTCACGACCCATAATTTTTTTTAAAATTCGCACGGTTTCGGCTACACAATACGGAAAATAAGTTTTAAATATTTCGAAACGCTCCTCAAGCGCAAAGATAATTATTTCGCCAAACTGACGAGCTGTCAAAATTTCAAGCAAGTCGTTTAAAAAAGTGTTGCCATAGTACAATATGATTTAAAAACAAACCAATAGATGGCCCGCCCTGTATAACAATACACTAAATTAGGTATTTGAATTTTCAACAAGATGTTGCTGAAAACTGATTAATGTTAGATTAATAATTATTTTTGGAAATATTCTGAAATATGGCCACCTGGGGCGCAACTCAACTATTTCTTAACCGCATGTTGATGGGTGGGAATTCGAGAAAGCCGAATTTAAATTTTCAATACCAGGCTGCTAGTCTGAATCTTTGGCAATTTTTACACTAAACTGTCTCTTTTTTAACTAATTTTTCAAATGATACCGACTGATGCAAAAGAAATTTTATTTTGGTAAAACTGACATGTCTATTGTTGGGGCCAAGTGAATAAGCCAAATATTGGAATCTTTATTGGAGAATAACGATTTACGGGTTTTGAAAATATGGGCTTTAGCAATGAACTGCCTCACCTAGTCTTGGTTTATAGCTTTTTTGACGTTCGGAAAAACTACTGTCAATGCCTTTTAGTAAGTAGTACTGTGTGATTTTTTAATTGTGCAGGCGTATAAGAAAAAATTTTTTTTTGTTCTTTGATGATTTGCAGTGATTTCATAAAGTTATCCATGTCTGATGTAATTATATGCGTAACGTTGCAATTGATTTTTTAAGCATTTTTGTTAAAAAAAATGCTATATGGTTTCGATTTACCGTCTGTCCGTCTGTGACCACGATAACTTCGGAACCGATGGAGATATAACCTAAATTTCTTCAATAAAAGTTCATGCAATTTATGAGATAGAGCCCTATTGATTTGCACATTTCTATGTGTAGGGTGTTCGGAGATATGTAGGATTTTGTTAACCCTCTCCTTAAAATTGATGGATTTTTTTTTTCTATTTTATTTTGGTTTCATAGAGCATGTGAATTTGGAATAAAAATGGTGGTGTGGTTATGGGGGTGGTTTGCAGTGGTGGTATGGGAGGTAGGGGGATTCCCAACCTTTCCAGTCTTTTTTTAATAAAAATTTGTTTTTGACTTATTGATTAAGTTTTCCGATAAGCTCTTTTGTATGGACATTGTATGCAACTATTGGTGGCATTTTACTTTGCTTGTTGCCAGAAGGCCCAACAAAAGTTTTACTGGTTTTATTAGATAATTCACTTTTAGCTGCTTGATTTTTTAATTTCTGATGATTTTTATTATTTTTATTTCCTGGTTTATTATGTAATATTGCTGAAAACACCTCATTTGTAGCGTCGTTCTTCTGTGCAACATTCTGTATATCCATTGATAATTCAACCTCGCTGTTCTCAGGACCACTGAGCTCAATTTTTGCCTTAAATTCATTGTTTTTTGTTACCAACTTATTAATATATAATTGGAGCTCCTTAATATAATCATTTTATTTATTGTTTTCTTTAACTTCGGTGGCATGAGGTTTGATTTTTGACTTCATTTTAAGAGTTGATTATTGCCTATTTTTATTTTTAACTAAATTATTGTATTTTTTTAACCCTATTAATTTGCGTGACATTTGTTACAGAATGGCCAGTAGGCATAACCCACACGATAAAATTTCAAAGTTTATTAGCACGTTTTTAATAGTTAATTATTTTACTAAGGATTTTATAGTAAGGATTTTCGATATATATCTGCGATTCACACAGTTTTTTTCTTCAAAACTAAGCCAACTTTTAATTGTTTTGCACGACCGAGCAAAAATAAGATAGTTAAAGTAGCTTGTTTTCAAATTCAATATCACGGGTAAGGCTAACTAATTCACGAAGAACGTGCCCAAATTTGGAGCAAAATGGACTTTCGAATCGTAAAATTGCAAAGCAGATTGGTGGATCTGCGGGAGTCATTAGAATTTTTTAATAAAATTCGTGAAAATATAATTCAAATATTAAATAAAGAAACAATTTTGTAAACCAAGGCTTGTGTAGCGCCATATAGAGGCTCGCCTTAAATGGCCTCGAGAACATATGGTTTTTAAAGAGGGATGGAACTCAGTGATATTTTCGGATGAAAATTTGTATCTCGATGGGGTAGACTGTTTTAGCTGCTATTCGCATAAATTAAATCCTACGGATAATCCAAGAACAAAACGAAATTTTGGTTGCGGTACAGTCATGGTATGGGGAAAATCCTCATCTAAAGGTAAGCTTACCTTGTGCTTCCCATCGTGCAGAATCAACTTCGACGAGTACTTAGAAATGTTGGAAAATATACTCGTCCCTTACAGTGAAGAAAATGTTGAAGATAATTTTATATTTCAACAAGATAATACTGCTATACACGTTTCTAAGAAGGGTAAGGAGTGCTTCGGGACCGGAGAGATTACTTTAATAGAGTGGCCCGCGTGTAGTCCAGATTGCAATACAATGGAAAACCTATGGCAATACTTGCAAGAAAAATTTACAGAACTGGAAGACAGTTTAACAACATTGAAGAATTAAGGACTATTATTGCAAGTTTCTTAAACGAAATTGATGGACAAGTTTTGCATCTTTCAGTTTTGCAAATCGTGAGTTTGTTGTCATTAAACAAAATGGCAAGCAAATTAAATATTGAAATATTTTATAGACAACTGTTTTTTTATTTTGTGTTTAGCTAAATTCTTGTTAAGTTTGAATATTTTTAATACATTTTACGGATTAATGAATTCTAACAACTTTTCATAATTTTTTAACGTGTACGTATTAGAATAATGGACAAAGTAAATATAAATAAATAAAAAAAAATAATCAAAGTATTTTTGAATGCGTATAAAATGGAAGGTGTCCCGTCAAATTCCACCATACTACTATTAACTATAACTAAACTATCCAACTTTTTCTTTATTATGGGATTCTGAGCCAACTAGAGATTTCTTTTATAATTAACTTTGAATTTAACTCTTACTGGAATTTTATGCATAGCCTTTACCAAGGATTTAATCTCTATTCGATGACTCAACGCATCTCTTAGTCGTCTTGCCAATCACTTTTAGAATGTGGATTCGCCTACAGTATTTTTCGATGTTTCACTACTAACTACTTTCGGCCTTGATTTGTCGTAATGAATTGTTGGAGGAGTCTCATTCTGGAAATCAATTCTTTTATAATTTAGAAATATTTTAATAACATTCATAGATAAAACAGTTTGAGTTTGCTACTTCACGTTCTAAATACGATAGTTTAGTCTAATTTCTTTCTAAATCGGTTATGGTTTAGAAATCATCTGCTCTTTTTTCAAACCTTATAGTTTTTAATTGATTTTTTGCAGCACGTGTGGGCAATATATCATGTTATTAACATTCAATGCAGAAATTTTGAAACATATAGTTTGGCATTAACACTTTTCCAAACTGTCAATATTGAGGATAAATTAAACTATTAAAATGTGACGGTTCAAGTTGTATGCAGAATGTGGCAAGAAAGCCAAAAATATTACAATAGAAAAAAGTGCAATAGAAAAAGCTTCACTTTTAACAAAATTCAAATTAGAAAGTGACAACTGTCAGTTCTACAATATTTGTTTTACAGATTTTCAACTGATTATGCCATTTCATTAGAGTGTCTGTAGGTTTAATTAAGCACATTAGAATTTGTTTATATATTTTTTTTAATTGATATGTCAAATGTGGTTTCATATATTGTTCAAATATTTGAAAATTAAAAATTAAATCACATAGCAAACAATCGGTTCCACTGCTCAACAGCAAGCGAATAGAAGAGGTGAGGTATACGTCATCATCATAAATACTGAACCGGTTCAACAGGTACTTTTTATTTTGCTACTTGTCTTTGCAAAATTGACGAACAAAATGCACAGACACATGGGAGAAAAAATACAATACAAATAAAAAATTGTATTCTATACAGCGTATACGTACACAAAATAATTGTTCACCTCGCAAGCTCGAGCTTTAATTTTTGGTACAAAATCGACACTCTGGAGTCTAATAAGTAAAGTCAGGACCCTCGATATCTGAAATTCGTCGAGAGTATTTTATAATTATTACTCTCCGATGAATTACGGAGTACTATTCGATGCACCTTCTGGGATTCTAGCCCGTACCCTGAATCTACAGGTAATATGTGGCTTCCGGTCAATTTTCACCAAGTCTTCTATAGACTTGTTATAGAGAAACAAAAACCGTTAGTAACAGGTTGTGAACTTGAGTTTTTTCCGATACCATTCTGCACCTTGGTACGTAGTTGAAACAACCTTTCCACTTTATCCTATAATTTTTGTGCACATATCTGTGTCTTCCTATGCCCTTTCGATTACATCCACTTCTATGTGCTGACATTTAACTGCAACCTTCTACTTCTTGTAACCAAACGCGTCTTCTCTTTAGATTTGTGCCTACTAAAAGAGAAGATACCAGACGAATCGTCCTCTGTGTTTAATTATCATTAATTGTTCTTTCTTCAATATTTTTTTTTTGAGCTTTTTAAGAGCTTTTTAGTCGCTCGTCTCGTTCGGCATTTGGGAACCAGTTTTAATCGTCTTTTTTGTTCATAGTAATTTATTTTAAGAGTTTAGACAACCTAACATTGTTGCTAATTCTCTAACTAAAGTACATACCCTAAATCTCAGTCGTAAACTAATAAGCCAACTAACTTTGGATCGTAATAAAATACTTGCCAATTTTAGATATAAAATTTAAAACGAAACTTTATTTTATGTATCAGCTGTTTTTAGTATTATACATTTTTCAACCGTAAACTTATTTTTGATCACATTCTGTGTTTGACAAATTTCGATTCATTACCCTAGCAAAAGAAGGATGATATACAAATCCAATAAAATTACATAAGGTGACAAAAAGATACGATTTACAAAATAAAAATGTAGGTTTGACATGACGTCACTAATAAAAGGGAAACTAAATAAATTTCCATTTAAACAAAATACAAGTCTCTGTTATTGGCACGATGACAATAATTTTCTATCTGCAATGACGACGTTCCACTTTAGTATTTTGTTTGTTACGTTCACAAATAATATTCTGTATATACATAGTTATATACGGTGATATGTAGCCGAATATAAAATGTGTATGAAAAACTCCCACTGGGAGTTGATTATCCTCGCTTGAACGAAACATTTTGTATAAATCATTACCTGAAATTTTAAAATTAATTTGCGTACATTTCGTTTAAATTTTAATTAATTTTTCTTCTTCTCTGTTTCGATTTCAGACACCCTACTATACAACACATACACACAACATACAACGATTTTAATTACAGTATTAATTAAAATAATTACAAAGTGTAGTAAATTAATATTAACATGACGTTAGAGTGGCTGTACGACGGTGTTAATGCATCAGTACCGCGTAACGCGGGCAAAGAATGTGCTGAATATTCATCGTTAAAGCAGAAATTCTTTGAAACTATTTGTGTTGTCACTCTATGTGTATTAGCAATAAAATGGGCTGTGACAAAATTGAAACCAATTGCGATACCGCAACGAAATAATTTTATCCATTGTGCAGGTGCAAGTGATTCAGGTACATACAGTAGTGTGCCAAACTATAATAATCATCATGACAATGATACGACCGCAACCGCAATCAGTAATAGTAAGCATAATATAAGCGGTAAAAATAATCGAAATATTACGACGGCAGCGACAACAAATCGATCGTCGACATGTTACTACAATGGATGTGTGGGTGGGGATGGAGGGAAGGAGCTACTGTTAACCGCAATGTCAATTATATTTGGAATAGAATTAGGTTTTAAATTTGCATCGCGAAGTGTTATTTATGTATTGAATCCATGTCATATCACAACAATAATACAGGTAAGAATTTTAAGAATTTATTTAAATGTTAACTTATAAAGAAAAATTTTATTCTTCGGTTTATTCAATGTAGGTTTAGTGTATTGACTCAAACCGTCAGCATGCTCACACATTTTTTAACACGGCTTAGCCGATTTTTGAAAGCCTGATATTTTTACTTTAAAATGACACTATTTTCATGAAAATTGGTGCAGTACATTTTTTTATAATCAGTTTTGAATGAAAATAGTTTTAAATGCCCAATTGGATTCATGTCTCGACTGAGAGTTCCAACCTCTTCCATGAACAAGCCGAGTGATCCGAGCTGTTTGACACCGGTCTTTGTCATGTATTAATATAAAATCTTCCCGTGTATATCCTACGTAGGGCGCTACTTGATCCAAGAGAAAGTCCTCGATATATCATTCAGCGGTCAGACTTCCTCTACGGCTTCCACCAGGTACGAAAACTAGATCTGTTTTCCTTCAAGCGATATGCCAGCCCACCATGTACGAACCGTCACTGTACGAGATTGTCTCACAAAACTGTCTCCACTGATCCATGCTCCTATTGATGTGTTCGCCAGTAAATCCGAGTCGCTCTTTGCGATGGCGTGCTGTCAGTTTTGGGCCTCTAGCGGACAAACATTTTATTACTGTTCATTGACCAACAGTTCCACCTAGAACTTTTAGGACGACATATTGATGAGATTCGCTCATTTTTCCCTGAAAAGCGACTTCCCTATGATTGTGTCTTTCTTGCAATAAAGAATCAACTTGTGCGGCTTTTTCTGGAGTAGCATCCATGATTTTGATAAAACATCGAATGAAACTGATACAGATTTGTTCAGGTCAATAAATAATCTGATAAGTGACTGATGACAAATATATCGGTCAACGTGATATTATACAGGAGATTTCAGTACGCCAATTGTTTTCACCATGAAACATCGCATCTTGCTACCATTGCTTTAATTTGAAAAGTACTGTATATATTTTAATGATAAAGGTGTCCTTGTAAAGAGCTTAGTATCTGTCAAATAACGTGGTTTTACGAAAACCGATTAAGCCATTTTAAAAAAATTCGCTTTTTTGCGCGGAGGTTTGAGTCGATTTAGTTGCTCGCGAGTCTATTGTCAAAACAACCAATCGAAAAAATAAAGAGGGGAAATGGAAACTCACCTGTAATCTGCTGGCTGCTTCTTTTATGGCGGCGTGATCCTAACAACACCCTCTGTCTCGGGCAGCTGCTACTCGCAAATTATTCAACGAATGCCCCGTTGTACAGTTCGCTCGCTCTCTCATTTTTCACTTACACACTCTTAATGTTACTGGCACTCTTTCTTAATAAGGATGGTTCAATCAACAACATACAAAAATGCACTTTCATTTGCGCTCACTTCTGGTTGAACTTCGAGCCCGTGATCTTCTGTTCCAGTAGCTGCAACTCGATTGTTCCCGTCTCTATGTTTGTTTATAATTTTACACTCTTGTACCAAATATTAATTTATTTTCTTCGGCAGTTTGATCCCTTGATATGTCGTCATATGATGGAAAGAAAACAAAATATCGCCATTAATTCAACTTTATGCGGATTTGTTTCTTGGTTAATAGAACAGTTTAGATGAGTTACGGGAAAATCTCGGTTGGACATTGAATTTTGGTATCTTGATGAATTGGGAGCGGGATGGGGAAACTATGGAATGTCTGATCGCATTTTACGCACCACCACGCGTTGTAATCCCATTAATACGATGAACTCACCTGGCCTGTACCACCTCACCCAACTTGCACTGTTACAGGTTTTAGATAAATTAGGAAAATGGGAAAATCTGAAACACAAAGTAGTTTCTGTACGATTTTTTCTTATCTAAAAGATATACAAATTATACCACTCTGTGGACAAATGTGTTTTTAAAAATATTAGGCAAGAAACATCGGCTGTCTAATGGGTCGATTGAAAATTGGTTTAATTTATTAAAACATATTTTAATAATTTTTTTTTTGTTTATTTAAATTATTACAACTGAATACAATTCTTGTAATTTTTTATTTCTTAATTTAGTAACTTGTGATTGAGAAGAAGTTCATTGACCAGCTCCATTTACTATGGGCCTCATTTTACTTAAATCAATTGGCTTCGGTCTCTGCAATCGTCTTACTGCAAGTGAAGTGTCCAACATACCACGAAGCTCTCCATTTACATGTTGAAAAATGCGTTGTCAATGAATTACTGGAAGTTTTTTATTTCCTCCGTCAGGATATTTAGGTCTGTATGAAGGTTTTCATTCCTAATATACCATGTAGCACTTTGTTTTGAAAGTTTGTATTATTTTCATACGTTTGTTTTCTTTGTGCAGCCCCCGAGCTGTATTCCGCAAGTCCATACAGGCGTTAGCACCTGTTGATATAATAGCAATTTATTTTCCCGAGCAGTTAATACATTTTTCGATATTTGATATTAAGTTCATCTTTTATCTTTTATTTTTAAAATAACAACGCAGTCTGAAAATGATTACCGTAAAATTAAAAAACTACTTAGCGATATAAAAGAAACAGAATCCAATAACAAAGATAGTACATTATATAAGATGGAATACCATACTTATCAGCTCAAAAATGAAAGATGGTATAGAGTCGTAATACGAGGTTTACGTCCTCTACCGATCGCGAAGAGATCAAAGCGGCAATCGATGAACATGGTCATAAAGTAACCAACATTATTAACATTTATAAAAAGTCGACAATTAATAATGAGAAAATTATTAGACACTTCCCATTGTTTTATGTAAACCTGTTGCAGGGGGAAAACAATAAGGACATATACGAAATTAAGAACCTGTTATATTGCAAGGTGTCTATTGAACTACCTAAAAAGGTAATAGGTTTACCTATAGGTATACCTCAGTGTACAAATTGCCAACAGTTAGGACACACGAAGAACTTCTGCAATAGGCAAGCCAAATGTGTCAAATGCGCAGAGAGTCATCAAACCAAACAATGTCAAAAAGCCGTGAAATGTTCCAACTTGTGCACTGTGCGGAGAAAAAGTTCATCCGGCTAGCTACAAAGGATGCCTGGTGTATCAGAAAAAACTAAATGCTCAACTACCGAAAAAATAACAGTAGCCGAGCGACTGCAGCAATAGCCTAACCAACAACATGATACAATAGAGAGGGGGTTTCCTACGCTCAGGTGAACAAAACCTCAAATTACAATCTAAATCAAGAAAGCAGACAGAAACCTGTGCCTATATAATGAAAATAATAATATAATGAAAATGCTCACCGAATTTCAGGCAGAAATGAGACAAAATTTCAGCCAGCTTACTACCAGGGTGGATAAACTGGAAGATAATTCCAACCCACCAAATAAACCGCTAAAACATAAAAAGTAAATGACTATAACGTTCCTACGTATTATTGCCTGGAATGCTAATGGGCTTAATGCAAGAGCTCAAGAAGTAGAAGTGTTTCTAAGAACAAATAACATAGATGTAGATTTAATATCAGAGACGCACTTTACGGAGAAAAACTTTATCAAAATTACAGGATATACAGCCTATTGGACATTGTATCCCAGTCCCAGTCCCCCAAACAAAATATCGTACATTTCCAACTAGAAGAAATTAAGGAACCATTTATGCTACAGATACCGTAATAACAATTAACCAAGGTGGTGCTGAACTAAGTTTAGCTGCGATCTACTGTCCACCAAGACATAATATCGTAAGAATTCAATCTGTTAACATTTTTAATAAACTTGGACCAAGGTTTATTATAGGAGGAGACTACAACGTCAAACATACTGCGTGGGGATCTCGACTCATAACACCAGGAAAAGGAAAAGAACTCCTAAGTGCAATAGAAATGTCAGGTTGTGAATATCACTCATCGCATAAACCTACCTATTGGTCTACAGACATCAACAAAGTTCTTGATTTGATTGACTTTTATATCTCGAAAGGAATAGCCTCAAACTACAGTGAAGTCGAAGGCATTGACTACCTAACTACCGATCACACACCGGTCTTAATGACTCTGAGTACATTAGTCATAAAAAAGAAAACCAAACTTAACGTTACTAATAAATTTACTGATTGGGAATTATTTAGAGAGAAACTGGACAATCTAATTGAGTTAAACGTTAGTCTTAAAACTAAAGAAGAACTTGGATTACACACTAAATATTTTATTAACTCCATGCGTGAAACAGCTAAAGAGGCTACACCCGTATTAGGTGAGAAAGTCGTACAAGAGATCAACTACCCCCTGGCGATTCGAGAACTGATAAAAGAAAGGGGGATCTGTGCTTTTCGTCATTTTAATTCTTTTGTTGCTTTCCAGAGGTAATAGTCGGTATCTTTAGTTGCAGCTAGAGAGAAAATGTATTTTCCAATTGCTTCATTTTTAACTGCTTTTATGAGCGCCTTAAGTTTGATGCACAAATTGTTTAAGGTGGTTTTATCTTGCGGCGCGTGCATAGTCTTCGAAGTTATATTTTTTCCTCAGCTTAAACAATCCCCAATTTGTCCCCAATTTGTTTTGTTGTTTGTGAGTTGTGGTGAATTTGTTTTTTCTATTACATTTTCACTAACCGTCATAACAATACGAGTAAAATCTAAAGGCCTGGGATCTAGTAAGGATCAGTAGGTCAGTAGGTTGGTGTCCTTCCTGAGAAAAATTCACAGTTTGAGTATTGGCCAGCTGCAAGTAATTTTTTGTCTTTTGGAGAGATTAATCTTGAACCGCAGAAGGTATGTTTTGCTTTAAAGTCACCTCCGATAATGAAGTTATTTCCTATTTTCTGGAACAAGTAAATGTAGTCTTCTTTAGGTTATACTGTGTGGGGCCATATATTGCAGGTATATTACCAAATGACCAAATTTAACCGTCACCGTGGTTACTTGCATGGATTCTTTTCCTATTTTGAATTCTTCACACGGTTCACTGAGAGAAATCGTATTCTAATAATAAGCAAAAATAATTCTCAATTACTTAAAATCAAAATTAATAAAAATTCAGTACGAAAATACTTGAAAAAAGCATTTACTGCACAAATTATGATAAAATAGATCAATTTGAGTAATAACACAATTTTATAAAATAAGATTATTATTTTCAACTTTATTAATTTATAAGTTACGAAATTTAAATAATTTATGCTTCACTTATGTCTATTTCAATTAGTTGAAGAACTTCCTGCTTTAAATTTTACTATCAAAATTTGATGAAATTGTGTAATATTTACTCTCAAGTTTAGTAAAAAATTTAGAATCAAATGGAGATAATTATTTTCTTGAAATATTATTTATAAATTTCTTAGCATTTATTCTCAAGTTGACAAAAATTTAAATCAACCGTTGTTGTTACCATCTACTAATTTTATTTGAAATTTCAAAACCATATTAAATGATGAATCTTATAAAATGTTTTCTTCACTCGCTAACTAGAAAATAAAAGTGAATTGTAATGTTAATCACACAATAAAGCAAAAATTAGATACGCCGAAACGAAAAACCATAGCAAATAAAAAACTACTTAAAACTATCCTAATTAGCCTTAATGTAAGATATCAGAAATGTAATTTGCAATTGGAGCTTATTTCAAATTTAATATTTTGGATTTGCTAAGCCTAAAAAGTAGATACATGAAAACTCATTCGATTTTTTGTAAAATCCTTAATTAAAAAAACTTAAATTTTAAATCAAATAATTATGCGATGGTATATTTATATGAACCGACCAAACAGCACAGTGGTTACAGCTTTGTTGTTTGGATCGGGATGTACCAGGTTCGATGCAAAAAGGAATTTTCATCAACAGATTACGATCTGTGAAAAAACGATTTGCAGTTTATATACGCATGTGTAAAAAAATTTGAAATGGTGATAGTTTTCATTTAAAAATATTTCGTCACTCTCTAAAGTTTTAGAGAAAATTATCTTAAGCAGACTAGAACATTTCCTCAGTGCAAACAACATAATTTCTAATCATCAATTAGGATTTACAAAATCATCGAATACGACTACCGGTTGTATTAACTGAACGGGTTTTTTAAGCAGACATTTAGATAAAAGATTCTTCTATGGGTGTATATTTTTAGATAAAAGAAAAGCCTTTGATGGCATGCATCCGGGAATTTTTCTTTTTAAATTAAAATGGTTAGTTGTTGTTTTGTATGAATGTACTTTTGTTAGCGCCATAAATTAAATTAAATTAAATTAATATAATAGAAAACTGTAGTATAAAGTTGTAGTATAACCTACTCGGTTTTGCAGCTGCAAAAAAATTTAATAAAAAAACGGTTTAATCCAGATACTAATACTCAATTCATGTATATTATTCTCAATTGGAACTTGAATGAGAACATTGAAATTCATAAATCTTGAACAGTTATTCCTGATTTAAGCAATTTATATAGTAAAATTATTCTTGATTCGTGTATATTGAGAATTAACATCAGAATACGACGCGGATTCATTGTCATTTTCATTAGATGTGCTCAAATTGAAAACATAACAACTGATTGATGCAATTTTTGCTTACTTATTTTGAGATCAATTTTCACGATAGGATCTTAAATCACTATAATTTTACTTCTATTTAACGTTCTTGTTTGGACCTTTTGCCTAGTCAGTTTGTTTTAAATTTTCAAGCAGCAAAGCACGTCTTTCAGTTCAAAATAATATTCTAAAATTATTACAGTGTATTTTTCAGTTAAAAAGTGTTTTAAAGTTTATAGTGAAATCAAATTATATGCAATTATATTAATATAAATTGCGAACCATATTGTAATGGTTTAGAATCTGTCCTTCATTTTGTGCCGATATTTATGTTAAATACAGTAAAGTAGTATTTTTTACTCATATATGACAATTAAAAGTGCAATCGAGTCGTGCTGTAATAAGTTATATTACTATGGTACGTCTTCTACGAAAAATATTTTGCAGCAAAAACAACAAACCGCAAATTAAATTCTTAAGGTAAGCTCTTTAAACGTTTGTAATAATAAAGGTTTAATTAAATAAATTATATCTTTAAAAGGCACAATGTCGCTAGTTGCATAAGATTTTAATGCTCACAACATTATGAATGAGAACATAATTATGGATTGAAACCTAGGCGTTGGAAGTTATATTGAAGCGACAGGATTTGAAAATGAATCGATTGATCCATTACAAAACATTTTGGAAATTTGGCAATTATCTTATTGCTAATCTAACTGTAAAATAAAATGTATATTTTCCATCTTAGTAAGCAAACACATTCAAAATAGTTTTAAGATAATTAAGCTTTAAGCCGATAATAAAAGTAAAAAAAGTAACTTAGAATAAGTCTGATAAAAATTTTCAGCTAGTCAAGTCAGTTAGTATGTTTTGTATTAAAATATAGATTTTAAACTTAATCAAAACTTTTTTGATGAAAATTATGTTCAATTTAAAAAAAATGTTTAAAATTGTCGATATTTTGATCGAACACAATGAGCTAATTATAGTTAAACAAAATATACAAATAATTAAATTTGATAACCATTTTAAGGTGTATATGATTGGAAAGGAATTATTAGAGAATACTTTTAATTTATTTACATAAAATTACGTTTACTATAAATTTAGACATCATTGTTTTAAATTATACTACATACATAATTAAATAAATTACAATGTAATCTATATTTTATTTCTAATTAAATGTCTAGTTTTTAATCTAATTTTTTTAAGTAACATAGTAATTTTATTTCATTGAAATTACACTACTTATGTATTTTATATACATTTATTTTTGATTAATAAATAAACGAAATATTAAATAAAATTATGTTTTTTAGTTTCTAATTTTAAGGCTGGTTGAATTTTAGCATACAAGAGAATGATGCACATTATTCTCAAAATGAGAATTATTTACTACAAAAAATACATTTTATTCTTAATACAAAACCAAGAAAGATGTATGAATATATGCATTGTAGTCTCAAATGAATTTTCGAACGTAACGTTTTATACTCCAATTTTTACTCGATATATGAATATTTTGTTTCAATTTAAGAATTATAATATTCTCGAATGAGGAATATTTCTTCACAAATTGAGTATTCATTAAAAAAAGTTAAACAGTTTTAACTCACATTATTCTTAAATTCCGAATAGCATATTTTTGAAAATAGAAAATATATTCACAAACTGAGTTTAATTTTAAAAAAGAATTAATAATTTTTTAAATTATAGATTTATCATATTAAGAATATTGTACTGAATATAAGTAACTACATTTTCTCTTGTCATGTTTTAAATTCATGATTTCAGTATATGAAAAGTACACAAATTATTGTTGCTTAATTCTTTAAATAAGAATAGCTTGAGAATAGTTTTACTTAGCGCACATTGAAGCAACTATTATGCATAATCTAATACATATTTCGCTTGAATTGAGCAATCTTTTTTTTCAGTGTTCTAATGATTTTCATATTTGTATTTTAATAAGAAAAATTAAACAAAAACAAAATAAATGAAAATTCAGTTTATAAAAAAATAAAACATAAATTAAAAGTGATTTTTTTCTGAATTTCTCAAAATCCTTAACCAAATCCTCCATGTCTAATTGAGCAGCAATTTATTTTTCTATGGAAATCGTTGCTAGACCAACTAAACGATCTTGACACATCTGTGATATCAGATATGATTTTATTATTTTCAGCACTAGCAACTGTGACTGGTAATGTTAGCAGTATGCGAAGTGCTATCGACAGCACTACTTCAACAAATTTTGACGTGTAAATATATTTTAGCACACTTTTTGGATCGCTTTTCGATGTATCAAGTCATCTTCCTATTGCTTTAATTTCATCCCAAATTTCAAGCCCCCCTAAGGTACAAAAAGCTCGGAGGTTTAGTTGACGAATTCTGGCTTGAATATCATTATATTTTCCGCGCATGTTGGCTTCGACAATGGAGTCCTTGCCCTCTCATGTCATCAAGATTTACACATAATTCCTGCAACTTTTGGATTACAATTTTTGTCATATTTGCTCCAGTTGTATCATGTAATTGAAGAAAAGTTACGAAGTGTTCGGAAACTATGACTTCAGCTGCTTTTTGAACTGCATTTTGAATTGTTTTTCCGAGATAGGTGGAATGAATTTCACTTGTTGTTATTCGTCGAATACGTTTTCTCAAATTAGGTTCATAGTTTCCTAAGAATTCAAAAAATTTCAAAAAGTTTCCGCTATTTGGCTCGAGAAGCTTTTACTAGGTTCTTCTTAATGCTAGATTTTGTCCAGCAAGGATCCAAATTAATGTTATTATTCTTTCAATAACTTTTCGCCAATTTTGCTTTTTAGATTGAAATATTTTCTGATAAATTCTATCATTGCTAATACCTGCTTTAAGTCCGCAGAACGTTTAACAGAAACGTTTTTCCTATCTCGGCATCCGTCTTTTGTACTGGAGTATAGAAGCCAAGCACGTTTAGTTTTATCACCGATAGACATTCGATGATAAAAATGAAAGCAGAAAAATTTTCTACTTTCTTCATCCTCGGCAAATGATACTGGAGTTTTCTGAATCGGGCCATACTTTACCAGCAATGCTTTAAATGTACCGTCTATTATCGGCCAGTTTGCCGGACCACTAAAATTAAGAGGCACATTTTTATTGTTTTTGGAGTTTTGATCACTTTGACCTTCATTATTTTCCTTTTATCCTATATCATTGATGATCTGTGCAACAACTTCATTTAAATTGGAAATAACTTCTATTTCATCTAAATTTCCAGGTGCTTTAGCAGTATTTTCGTAGTCAGAATCTGAATCGCTATCTTCAATAACATTCTCCGCACACTTTATTTCTCCGTCGCCTTCGACTTCAATTTCGTTTTCATTCTGGTTTGAAGCTACTATACAGGCACCTATAGTAGACACCTGTACTGCTTCACGAACTTCTCAAAAACTGCAACAAAGCATTATTCTGTTTCGCAGAATTTGACTCTGAAGTGAAAATTATGGTTCATTTTGTTGTACTGTGATCCAGACAAGCGTTGTCTCTTCTTATTCCGGTCCATTATGTTGTATCGGTTTAATTTAAACTTAAACAAAAAATGAAGCATACTATACAAAACGAAAAAAAATGCAAGGCAACAAAAAAAAAAAATTAAAAAATGCCGCCCTCGAAAAGTGCCGCTTAAAACCGGGCCTGATATTATCCCTAACCAATATAGCTGACCCTCCTCTTGCTCGTTCTGCAGGATGTGTGGTATGGTAACAAGTATATCTCCAGATTGATACATAGGAGCTGCTGGTAAAATGTGTTTCTGATATTAATTTACTCAGACCGACCAAATGGCACAGTGGTTAAAGCTGTGGCGTTTGGATAGGGAGGTACCGTGTTCGAATCCCGGTAGGGGCAGGATGCAAAGCGAAATTTCATCAACAGATTACGATCTGTGGTGAGACGTAACACATCTATGACCCCCTGTCGGTGTGCAAAACCTATGGGCTGACCCATCTTCCATGCCAGTATATTCTTGCAATGTGCAGCTCGAGTTGGCCAGGAGGCGTAAAGTAAGGACGTAAAAAGCATAAGCGCGGAAGCACAGGGTGAGCCTTGAGCTCCAAAACAGATCGCACAGTCTTCAATAAAAAAAAAAAAAATAAAAAAAATACAAAAAAAAATGCTTAGTATTTAAAAATAGTTCTAATTCTGCTAGGTGTTGTGTTAATCCGTTTGCATTACAGATGGCTTTTGTTAAGGAGTAGTTTTGATGTCTGGTTTCTGCTCCGGAATTATGAATTAAACTATGTATATTGCAGACATTATTTCTTTTTAGCTATTTTTGAACTTGGTATTTCCAGCAGATTTACTCCAGAATTACTTATTTAGTTTATTCTGTCCCTCAAGACGATTTAGAATTGCTTAGACAGTGTTTTTGAAATTTTCTGTACCGTTGGTCTCATTTTCTTTCGAATTTGAAGAGGCTTTTTCATATGTATAATTCTCCTTACGCATATATGATTTATTTTTTGCTCGATCCTTATTCGGACGACTTTAGAGAGGGTTTGTATGCCTGATCCGTCATTTTCTGTAGCTACTTGGAAATTTGACATCCTCGGTAGCTGGTTGGATGCTGCTCATTACCATTTAAACATTTTGCTGGTTTAAAGAAGAACCATAGTTTGCAAGTTTGTGCTGGGTGATTTCCAGCACATTTCACACGTCTTGATTCGCGCGCGCAATATCGTTGCGACTGGTTATAGCCTTGGCATTTTTCACATTGTACTATTCTTGTACGGCCTCAACAGCTGCGATCTTTACTCGCATGTTGAGTATGCCAGTAATTGTAATTTTTTTCAATTGGCTCAGATTTTTCAAACGTTAGCATGAACAGGGGAGGCCTTCTATTTGAAGCGGCTTCTAATAATGTTTACGGCATTAAAGATTTACAATCCTTTATTTTCTAGGTCCTCCATTATTTAATTACTTTCACAGGTTGGAAGTAGACCTCTTGCCATGATCTTGATGGGGCAATCGTTTTTATTTTCGTACGTGTCCCACTGATATTTTTCCGTATTCAGTTTCATTGACAAGTTTCTGTATGCGTTTGGATTTGAAGTGTTAATTTTCCATACATTATTGTTCAGATCAGTAATTTTATACTCTCGTTCCGTAACAATACTCATTGCACTTTGGATTTCTGAATAGTTGGTTGGCCGATGGTGCGCCCGTATCCAAAAATACTTGGTGGAGGCTTTCAATTATTTGCAACTCTATTTTAATAAAAAATAAATGAGCTCAAATTAAAATTATGACGACTTGTTGAAAGTCTTTAAGGATAAAAAGATGCCGTTGAAGCGATAGAATGTTCATCAATATTTCCGAAACTGTGAATTATCGTGTTGTTGAGGGAATCTAGAAAAAACGAGAACAAAAACAACAGCGGAACTGAAATCGAAAATCGGGCCAAAAACTGCACTCGTTCTTGTCCAAGCTTAAGGTAATTTAATTTAAAGCGAGCAGAACCCAAATCGAAAAACGATTAATGGAGTATTTGGTTATGCCATAATGCGCCTTTAATTATTTGGATGTCGATACATCATTGTCTGCGTTCTAATTTCGGTTTTGGTCCGATTTTTGATTTCGGTCCTGTTAGCTTTAAATTGAGTGACTTAAAGCTTCGCCAAGAACGAGTAAAGCCAAAATTAATTAATGGGTTATTTGGTTGAGCCATAGTGAGCCTTTAATTACACAGCTCCACAAAAAAAAAAAACTCCGGCACCCGAGACGAGAATAGGTGTCCTATATGTTTTTGGGGTCGCTGATCACGAATCTGCACTCAGAATTGCCGTATCGCATCAAAATTTTTTCAAAATTGCTTCTATCTAAAATGAAATATAAAAAAGAAAAAAAAAAGAAATCGCCAAAAAACAGACTAAAGTCCCGAAAAAATTGCGAAAAATCGTGGACAGACAGACAGGCAGGCGGGTAGACATGCGAGTAGGTGAACTGGCAGGCTGACGAGCAGGTGGGCTTTTTTTTATCGTTTTTTATCGATTTTCATAGATTTTTTGCGATTTATTCAAAATTTTGATGCGATACAGAAATTCTGAGTGCAGATTCGTGATCAGCGACCCAAAAACATATAGGACACCTATTCTCGTCTCGGGTGCTAAGAGGTGGCTAAGAGTTTTATTAGCCTGTAGTTGTCATTCATAGTATCATGAAATGTTCTACTGGATTGGGTTTGCTAGCTTAAGGGACTTCATAATATGACACAGCCAGCCAAATTACCCATTTTAAACTCTGCTTATTCTCATTTATATGATGCTTGATTTACAATGCATAAACACATTTAAGAACATATCTCTCGTGTTTCGAGACTAAAGAATTCCATTAGGCATTATAATTGAACTAAAATCGAATTTCATATATGTATGATTTTTGTTGTTAATTTTAAACAAATAAATTTTCCAAAAATGTTAATCTAGAGACGAAATTTATATTTCATTGAAAAATATTTGGCAAGAATACTTACGTAGGTATGTACATAACTACGAACTAACATAAAAAACTTTTTCTACATCTACGAGTACGATAAAAGTTCAAAGATAACAAATTCAACATAAATTGGAAATAATTAAATTCTTGAATTATGTATATGATTCGAGTACATATTAGCACAAAAAAAAAGAATAATTTATGTATTTTGGTGTACCATAGAAAAATTTGCGTGTGTAGAAAAGCTAGTGGGAATTTCTAAATTGAAAACAATTTTCCATAACTAAAATTTTCGATAAATGGAAAAACTTAAGACAAACCCCCTATTTACTCTTACATTTCTATAGTATTTTGTTATTGTTTCCTGATTTTCATGTTTTTTTAATTAAATCTAACAACTTTTTAAAACTGTAACAATAAACATGAAAAAACTTATTTTTATTTTGTGCTGCTAACAAATATTTGCATACAACTACTAACATTTCTAAAACAATACCAGAAATTTTGTATTGTTTGGAATTCCTGAAAATTTTACTTTTCGTTCAATTAAAATTCTGGTGAAATCTCTAGATGGGAAGAGGTGCAGCTTTCCACCAATATGATTCATAGAAGGTGCATATATTTTTGTAAAGCTACGGTGTTCTTTCTAAATATGTTGCGATTGGGCACGGTTTGTGGAATGTTCAAAGCGTCCGCTTTGAAAATTCCTCGTTGAGACTCTAAAATGGAGATAACTCAAAATTTTATTTTAGAATCTCAATAGAAAGCAGCCTAGCTAAATGGTGTATGTTGACCGGAATTAATCTGAAGCTTTAATTAATTTTGAAATGTTACTTTCATTATGTTACGTAGGCTGAGATTGGCGCTTATATCGTTGTATCGCGTGTTACACTTTCGTTTCTATTCTTTTACATAGTAAAAAGGGTCAATCACGCCAAAAATCCCTTATTTTTTCAAGTAATATTTGATTGTGCAATTTTGTGCGGCAGATGGTAACGGTTTGCGCATAACGTATTTTTGGAGTTAATGTGGGATTTCTGTCGTGATTATCACACTAGGAATGCCTTCACTAGAAATGCCTTAGATTAGTTTAAACTAGATGTATTGTAACCTGATAAAACTAGGTTTCATTGTGCTGTACATCAGTCAGATCTGGCCATAGAAAACCCTTGATTCTACCCTAATTTCAAAAGATTATTTATTTTAAAATGTCAATTTTGGATAATTGTTCATGGGTGATTTCTCCAGATAAGCCAGAATCACCTTTAGCAAACCGTACCATTATTTCAAAATAGCATTTTTGAAAAATCTTGTACTTATGGGTGATTTCTGGAAATTCAAGCTTTTATTAATGAACCTGAACTGAATGTACTGAACATACTGACAAAGTTTCATGATCGTGCCCACTTCGATCTATCTATTTTCACGTTTTTAAGAATTATTTTTTTAAATACCATTTTATTAATGAAATCGCTTAAACTTGACGTACTGAATATACCAGTCAAGCCACATGATTCTGCTTACACTCCAACGGCCTGAATCGCCTGTAAAAACTTTTATGTTAAACCTTTTATCAAAAAATAATTTTTGAAAAATTTCTAATAGAAATGATTTCTAGAAATCCCACCATTTATTTGATTTGTATACGTTTCTTCTCTATGGGTCACTGACAGATTTAGAAAAACAATTTTCTTGTCGTTTTGCTATCTCCAAAAACCACCGCTTGAGGCGACAAGTTACTTTCCATTTTTTAAATAATTTTCTTTCAATTTAATGTTTTTTTGGTTGTTTAGCGGGTAGGTAACGTTTACCTATCTGGATAAAGTGTGTCAGAAAATGTGAAACATAATAACCGGGCTACAACAGACAATATTTTAAAATTTTAGCCTCTGCAAATTTTTGTCTCTCCCTTTATTTATTTTTTTTACAAATTGGCAAAGTTTTAAACACTTTTTTTTTCATTGATCATTTGATGGTATCTCTCTATATATAAAAATGACGTGTGTGTTTGTAACATTAAAACTCAATAAATGCTGCACCGATTTTGATAAACATTTGTTCTATGTTTGATGAGAAGTATTTTTAGTTGAAAACGGTCCACCGAAAGTGGTAGCTTCCATAGAAGCTTTTTACGTTTTTTTACAATTATTTTGAAAAGTATATCATTTACAAGAGAAACTGCTGAGAACAAAAAGATTCTATATTAATTTTGCATCGTTATCGGTTCAAATAATTTTCAAAATTTAAGCGGAAACGACGATTTTTGACAAGAATCTGTTTTTCAACAAAAATTCGGCCCGTGATTTTAGTTTTCTCCAATGTCTTTTTCTTGATTTTCGGGAGTGCTAATTAGGAATATGGCATCCGTTTTAAGATCCGAGGTGTTTTGTGCGAGGTGAGATGGGGGCGGTGACATTTTTAGTACCTACTAATATCTACGCCTGACATGGGTGTCATTTTCGGGGTTTTCGCGGTATTGATTAAGTTACCCACTTTTGTTTTTCTGAATTCAAGATGGGAAGCGGTGTCCTTTTTGGTCAATTTCGGAGGTACTGATTACATTACTTACCTTTGGTTTTTTGCATAGTGTGGTGGAGGGAGCGGTGCTACTTTTGGTACCTATACATACTATCTACGCCTATAATGCTGGCATCAGTGTCATTTTCATGGTACTAACTACGTTTCTGACTTTTGTTTCTCCCAAGTCGAGGTGGTGGATTTTGATTAATATTATCAGTTGTGTGTTGAACGGGAATAAGTTTAGAAAAGAGTTTATATACAATTAGTGGCATGATTGAATTTAACGGGTCCATCCCACGGATCAAGCGGTCCTTTCTTATAAGTCTCCACGCCATTCATCCAATCAAATTCTAATATAATACGTATTTTGTACAAAATGAGCAGGTTTTCGTATTATTTTTAAATTGCATGTACAGGATGGGGAAAGAGAATATATAAAATTAAAGCCATGCTAGAATCCGTCCCCTGGATCAAGGAAGTGTCCACACAATTTATCCAACCTGATCCAAACTGTTCATAGGGAATTTATATTAAAATGAGCAGGTTTCCCTAATATTTTATGAAGGGGTAGGCCCCCTGAATCCAAGTGTTTCTGAATCGCCCGAAATGTGTTGTTCGATTTATAATCATACCGACTATCAATATTAAAATGATAAATCGTACTTCTCCAGCGTTTCGGAAGCATACGTCAGCCAGGCCTATTTGCATTTCACCTAATGGTAGTTGGAAGGTCCAAGGTCTGGAGAATACGCAGGTTGTTCAAGCCGATCCCAACCGAGTTGATTTACCTTGTTTTGAGCGGTTTTTGCACGATGTGGTCTGGCATTGTCATCATGAAACAAAACTTTATAGCTTTTGTGCGCTTTTGCGGGCCGTTTTTCGTCTAATGCACGTGCCAAATTGTCCAGTTGGCATTGGTAGCGATCACCTCTTACCGTTTCATTTAGATTTAACAGCTCATAATACACCACACCTTTCTGGTCCCACCAAATACTCAGCATAACCTTATCGCAATGAATATCTCGTTTCGGCTGCGATGGTCCTGCTTGACCTGGATCGACGTAAGCTGCTGTACGTTTAAGGTGGTCGTAACAGACCCACTTTTCATCACCAGTAACAATTCGATGCAAAAAACTAGTTTTTTGTACTCAGCAGGATTTTTTTTTGCATGCTTCAATTCGTGCTCTCAATTGATTTTGATCTTCCTAGCTTTCGAATCTTGCCCATTGCGTGCAAACGATGAGAAATGGTTGATCGGTCAATGTTTAACTGCATTGCAAGTTCTTTTTGCGGTTGACATGCATTTTCATCCAATAATGTATGTAATTCGGCATCTTCAAACTTTTTTGGCTGACCTGGCCGTTCTTTGTCTGTAAAGTCAAAATCACCACTTTGGAATCGATGAAACCAATTGAAACAGCTTGCTTTCGATGAGGCTTGGTTACCATAAGTATCAGAAAGCAATCGGTGAGCTTCAGCGGCAGTTTACTTGGAATCAAAAAAAAAAGAAGAACTCCCTGAAAAAACAACTTATCAAGATCCATTTTAAATCGATTAGAAAAAAAATGACGTAATATGAAAAATAACACTTTCTGCTCTGAATTAGATTGACAATTGTGACAGCTACAAAATGCAATTGGAATTGTTAGTCAAACTATACGCAATCTCACGTAGCGACATCTAAATGTCGACTCTAAGAATTAATTCACACACCCAATATCCAATTGAATACGATGGCAGGCGAACAAATCAATTACGTTAGCGAAACGACAAGCAATTGGTCGTTATACACCTCAAGTACGAACTAACAGGGCATCAGGAACTTCAGAAACAGACAAGCAACGGGAAGCCAGACAATGGTTAATTTATGCAATCCATACACGAAGTGCCTTCAAATTCAAAATTAAAATACAAGGGGTGTACTGCGCAAGTGTAAATGTGAAATTACCAGAATTACATTCACCAACCGAACCATTATCAACGTTGGTATCAGGTGATATAGGCCAATCGAAACATTTCTTGGTAATGTACGCAAGTACAATTCGTGTTTCCAAATGTCATCGTTCGATGCAACAAATTTCGTGCGCAACAATTACATGCCAATATTCAAGGAATTTGAAACGGCAAATTTATCACTACCTCCACTTTTTAATTGGTACTGCTGACTATTCAAATTTGTTCAAATCTATTTTAAACTAGAAATTGTCGTACTTTAGAAACTTTAACGTTTAACACAACGAATTAATTCGATTGATTAGAACGGACTTTGAACAAATGCCAGCTGATGACTCTGTAGTTGGAGAAGACAAATCACATGATATGTTTGCAAAGACGCTTTTTTACTCTAAAGTGTCAAGTGTAGTAAACACATGGAATGCATCAACGAAAATGTTTCAACATCGCAAGCAAGGTAAAGCAGTTGATTGACATCCCAATTTATATTCAACCGACGTACCGACACCCTTCCAAGAATTGAGAACTCTTAAAGGTTTTGTATGTGCCAATTATCGTGAAGCTGGGTGAGAATTAAATCTTCTTGAAAACGATGCATCTGAAGCACTTCTCAACCACAGCAAATACGATTCCCGCATCCAATCGTGTTAAACGTGTAAAATGAAGCAATCACTATCAAAGCATTGATTCAATTCAGAATGACTGGGCCGAATGGATCTGCGATCGACATTTTCGATTGTGATTTGCAACAAGAAAGATATTTTCATGTCAAAGAAGTTCAAACAAATCTACAGAACTTGGTTTCAGAACACCGCTTAGTGTATTTTAGAATTATGCATGTTATTACAAACCAAAGTGGCGGGTTTTATTTCCTATAGATGCGCCCCCGGAGTAACAAGCAGTACTTTTCACATGTAGCTTTTTTTCGCAACTATGCGATCCCGAAAAGATATTGCACTCTCAGTCGCATCATTTATAGAGTTTACTTTTTTGAATGGTGGTCGAATAGCACATTCAGCATTGAAACTGCCATCGGTGCACAAAAAAACATTGGGAGCGCTTCATGCAACACTAAAACGTTTGAGAGGAAATTATCAGCTCTTCGGTAGCGCATTAATTTTATTTTCTGTTTTCGACAAATTCTACCAGTTATAACACGTTCAACAGCCGCTGTTAAACTTAGTGCATGCGACACAAATCATTAGTTTTATGGCGATACGTATGCAACTACAACATAATGCATCCACTACGTTTCGCAAAACAATTGTTGGATATTGGAAATGGTGAAATAGCAATTTACGAATCCATCATGTTTTACTCAGTGCACATACTAAGTTAGCAGCCAAAAACAATGGCCAGAACAATTTATTATTCTAAACGAAGTATCAGAAGGAACGACAACGTTTAAGTTCATTGATAATGGAGTGAATCAAGACACCACCGCACGTTTTTACATTGAAAATTGGCGTGCCTATCATTCTTCTATGATATATCTATTTACCAGTACTCTGCTACGATACCAGGCTTTTAGTGAAATAAAATGATGAACAATAATATCGTCAATTCCCAATGATTCAGACAGATATGACATTAAAATTAAAACGTTTGCGGTATCCGGACGACTCTGATTTGCAACCATCAATAAAGCACAGGCACAATCGCTACAAATGTGTGAACTAAATTTGGAAAATCCATTCTTCCCACATGGACAGCTGTTTACCTGACGGACTGTGTACATATCTGACGAAAAAACAAACATCTTGTATATCCAAAATGACTTCAATAAACATAATTATAACACAAACACTTTCTTTCTTTGTGTGGCATTGCAATGTTTGCCGGGATTGTTACTAAATATATTATCGCATTCAATTGAAAACCGCGCGATCGAAATCGCGGCCGTGGGCAACAGCTAGTATAACATAATTATCTCTTCCGTTACTAAGTTAAATCTATAAAAAGATCTCTAAATTATTAACGAGCGGAAACAGCCCAATCTGATTGATGTTTTCTAAATTAGGTTTAGTTAATTTTTCGCGATACAACATGATGGATGTATCTGGACCATCACGCGGGCTCAACAGAACCGTAAATGCGCTGGCAACACTAAACTATCACTATCTCGAGAGTTTCTTATCTCCACATTTAAAAATGTCACTGTGGAGACAGTAAACAGTGTCATGGTACACTGTCATACCATTTATAAAAGTTTTGTAATCTTTATTTTGCTAATTAACAATTTAATAAATCGGTATTAGGACCACACACACACAATTCGAATTCTAGTCTTTAAAATAAAAAGCAGCATTATGAATCAAACCATATAAATTTTATAGAGCGTACTCGTAAAGGACTTGAATAATTTCAATTCAGTTTAATTACCATATAGTTTTCACTCATGGGAAATTTGATTTACTTTGATTACAAAAATATAAATTTTGAAAACAAATTTAGAATAAATATTGGTTTTTACCAATCATCAGCTACTTCAAAAAATTAAAATATAGATTTACGTATTTAGGCACGTGGACAAAACAATTGTTTTTTTAAAGGACAGCCTATAATTAAGTTAGCAACAAACGTTTTACGTTAAAAGTGATTTACCGTGATGTTAAACGAATGGAAATATTCTGGTTGTACAAAGTATATACGGTTTCTTTGTGTCCTACAATTATATTATTGATTTATAATAGAGACCTAAATAATTTACAATTTTTATGAATAAAATATATTTTTGTCCCATTTCAGATCTATTTATTAGCCGCCAAACCAAGTAAAACGGTGACTGTACTGTTTCGAATACATATGAATTATTTAAATGGGCCACTGTTAGCGTTTGTGTTTCCCGAAACGGATTCGAGAACGATGACAATGGAGGTGACAACGTATTGGCTGCAACATGGGCTAATGTTCATTATACCAATTTATTTATTGCGATTAGGAGGTAAGTTGACATATGAGTTCTAGTTTAAAAAATAAAATGGCTTGAGTTCGCGACTAAATTTATCGAGTTTAGCCAAAAATGTACAACTTAACCTTTTTCTGCTATTATTCATAAGTTTCGAGAACTACGATATTGTGAAAACCACCATCAAACTCTAAGAAAGTAGTTTTTGGTATACCTTAGTAAAAATAATTTCGTATGAGAGTGTCGTTTTTAACAATTAACAAAAACAAGCATGTGTGAAAATCAACACGGTTAAAAATAGATTATTAATTAAATTAATTTTTCTAATGCAATCCACTTACATGACATAAATAATAGATGTTTTCTTTGAGTAAAACTCTCGGTTCATTTTGATTTTGAATGCATCCCATTTAGGCAAATAACTTAACATCACAAAGATTGCAGGAAAAATAATTCATATATCAAAAAAAAATAAAGAGCCGATGAGTGTTTTACTAAAAACATAAAAACCAAAAACTCGTACTGAGCAAATCCATACAGAAAACGTTGTGAACCATTTCATAGGATAACCCCTAAGAAGTTACTTCTAAATGATTGCATTTTGGTGCAATCTCCGAGGTTTGTTTTTAATGGTCTAAATTCACTCGAATTCACTAAAAATCAAAATAGCCGATGAGAATTTTAATCACAAAAATCGTACCGAGCTAGTTCATATTAAAACAAAATATGCTTCGCTTGATACGCTGATTGTTAGAAGCTAGCTCTATGTGGTGGCCTTTTGGTGCAATGTCGGCGATGTCTTGTGATTGGTCATAATGGGATTCACTCAAAAATTTGATCAGTATTTTACTTAAAAACTTCGTACTTCTGCTTACTTCTTATGATTGCATTTCCGTGCAATCACCGAAATGTCTCGTTGTTTGTTTCATTTCAATGTAAACTTGTTCAGTACAATTTCTTTGAATAAAACTTCTCAGCGATTGCACCAAAATACGATCACACAGGAATATTTACTTCTGGTTTGATCTATCAAGCATCGTTTGGATTATTTGCTTATAGATTTGCTTAGTACGATTTTTTGAACAAAATTCTCAACGGTTCCTTCTCATTTTTGAGTGAATCTCTTTTAGGCCGTTATTAATACATATCAGAAATTGCTCCAAAATTTCAAACATATAGAAGTAATTCTTTGGACATGACCTATCAAACGTCGGGTGAATTATTTTAATATGAAAATTCTAACCGGCTCTTCTCTGTTTTGAGTTAATCTCGTTATGGCCAATAACAAGGCATCAAATAGATTCATTATGCCACATACCTCCATACAAGGTTGACTTGTAATGGTTATACCTCTCAATCGAAGTGTGTTTCGTTCTATATGGACTTGTTTCGTAAGATTTGTTTGAGCATAACTTTCATTGGCTTTTTTGGTTTTCATTGGATTCCATACAGGAGATTAATAAGACGTCTCAGAGATTATACCAAAGTGCAATTAAATAGAAATAAGTTCTTAGTGTCTGCTCTACCTAGTTCGCTTAATACGATTTTATTTAAGCAAAACACTTATAGGCTTTTTTGTTGTGTAAATTTCATCATGGCCAATTAGAAAACATCACAGATATCGCACCAAAATGCAACCGCTTTTTATGTTCCAGGTCGATGTTTTTTTTAACAACTCTTAAATTGAAATATAATTTTATGATTTATATTTTATTGGTTGAATATATATGGTCTTTAACTTTATGTATGGAATAAATGTCGGTCTAGTGGCCTCTTTGGCCGTGGCGCAAAGGCGAGCTCTGTTAAGACTTGACACTTTTCATAAAACTTTCTGGTGTCGAAGACTTCTGGTGTTATTTCAGCAAAATGTTGTTCTTAAGCATCAAGGTTGTGGTTGGTTTATTGGTATACACCTTTCACTTCAAGTACCCTCAACGGAAGAAATCGGGAGGTCATATCAGGAGATGGTGGGAGCCAGTCGATATCATCACTTTTTGACATTATTCGACTGAGGAAAATTTCTCGTAAAATTTGGATCGTCTGTAACTGTTACAGCATTGCCTATAACACCCGCAAAGATGAAACCGCCAGCCTACGAAAACGTATTGGTCTTTGGTGTATAAATTGATGGTATTCACTGCCTTATAGCGGCTATACGGTTTATTAACAAAACCGGCCAAGTGGAAATGTGCTTCGTCACTCATAATGATTTTTTCAAAAAATAAACTGTTTTAATAATTTCAACACATTGTTGCGGCGTTAGAGCCTCCGTAATAAATTGTTATTGACCACTCTCTACGAAGTGGCGGCCAATCTAATCGGCCTGAAACATAAAAATTACTCCATAAAAACAACCCCTACGGGTTTAATTTTATCAAACGAAACAGGTTCCGTTTCAATGTGGACTTGCTCAACACGAGCTTTTGAGCAATATTTTCGCCGACTACTTTTGGCGTGAATCTCATGTAGCCGAAACAAAATAGTACAGTGATCGCATTAAAACTCAATCAGATAGAAGTAATTTTATGGTCTGACCTATCAAACGGCGTGTGAACTGTTTCGATACAGACTTTCTCAGTACGATTTTTTAGTTAAATTTTTACCAGCTCTTTTTATTTAGGAGCGATTTACAAAGACTGCACCAAAACGCCACCATATTAGGCTAACCTCTATATTCTATTCCAATATATAGACCTGCTCAACAAGATTTTTTTTCAGTGAAACATTCATCATTCATCGTTTTTTTTTGATTGAATTTTATTATAGCCAATGACACGAAATCTTAAAGATTGCAGAAAATTCCATCATATAGGCATTACTCCTATGGGTTTGACCTATTGATCTGCGACTATAACGTTTCATTATAAACTTGCTTGGTGAATTTTGATATCCTTAAGGCCTTTTAATGTGAGCAAGACATCGGAGAGGTTGCACCAATATGCAGCCAGATAGAGTTAACTTGTAAAAGTTTGACCTATTACGCCTATCTGGCTCGGGCTTGCTCAGTACGATTAACGTAAGCAAAACTTTTATCTTTTCTTTCTGATTTTTGAGTGAATTATGAATTTCCTCTTTGGATTAAATGAAATAGCGCCTCCGTGCTCAAAGTTTTTTACGTGATTTGGTCGATGAAAGTTTCACTCAAATATTTTAGCAATTTGTTACGGATGGCTCGCAGCCAACCCGCAGTTATCTATTAATCATGGAGAGGCTTTAGGGACGGTGATTTTGCCAGCTAATACTCGGGGCATTGGGCCATGGGGATTTGGAGGCTTGCATGACTCTGGCCTACACCGTGTTTACAGAAAATAAAAAAAAAACAAATCGCAAATTAAAATAAACCTAATTTTTCGAACGAAACTTGAGGACCTTGATAAATTAATTATAACCGGGTGTGCCCATCCGACGGTGACCGGATCTCCCCGAGTGACAAGTCTGCTGAAGACATCCCCCCGAATGACCCATAGACTCCGAAAGGTCGATGCCCAGACGCAACGAAGCAGCATTAGAGGGTAGAGACGTCTCCTCAACAGACCAATCCTTTTTTCACCAGTAAAGACCTCCAGCGAATCTACCACAATTCACAATTCGAAAGCATGAGACGAATGAACAACACATCCGCTGGACTCACCACTGCGACCCTGTGGATGTCCTGCCAAGGGGATGAAGGAGAGTGGCAAGCCCAGCCTGTACATATTAAACCGACACAGAATGAGAACTCCCCTCTCATGAGACCGAACCGAAAATTTAGTAATTCATTCTATTTATTACAATTGGAAAAAAAACGAAGAAAAAAATAAACCTAATGTAACCGTAACCGCCGTGCAACTTTTATTTCAACAAAAACAAACAAAAAAAAGGAAAAATCAAGAGGAAAGTGAGAACCAAAGTGCAACCGACCCCACGGCCGTGTCCAACGACCGTAGTAGCACTCGATTACAAAATATTTAAAGAAAAAAAATTGAGAAATAAAGTAAAATTAAAAATTGAAATTAAAAAAAATTGAATGACCTATACTTTTGAGATAAAAAAAATTTAAACCGCCCTTGTGTATTCCCACTGAATTCAAAATTAGAGCCAACGATGTGCTCCCCAATCTTTTACACAAAATTCAATCATTAAATTGTTCGCATGATTTCAGACAGTAGAATGTTAGATGGTACCGTAAATTCTTCTTTGTTTTAAGTGGTCAAAATAATAAAAATTCCCAGTGATTAGTTTTCCGATTCCTTTTGCCGTAAATAACTGTTCGGATATAGATGTTTTGGCACATAACAATTAAACTTAGTTTTTTTTTAAGCATCACAGCCTGAATATATATATTGTCACCTACACCCTTGTAATAGAGGTGAGCTCAATAACACAAAATAAATTTCGCACCATAAATTTCTTTCAACATTAATATTTTTCTTTGACCGCCTTGAAGTTATCCCATACTTTCATCCCACGATTTTTTAAAAAATACCACTAGCAGCACAAGTGTTAAAAACTCATCCCATACTTTTTATATTTTATATACATAATACGAACGTCTCATTCCACGATTTTTTTCATCCCATACTTTTTGATTTTCTCATCCTATACTTTTTGTTATTCAAAGTAACGTTTTACTGAGCGGTCTTCGACATTCTACGAATTTAAACAACGAAAATTAGTCTGGGATGGGTACTTCTATTAAAAGGTCCACCGATTTATCAATGCCGATAGTTTCTGTACGCTGTTGGCCAAATTATGACGGAACATAAAGTTCCGCCGATCGTGGGAATTGGTGACACGGGAAATGTATAGGTTCCGTTCAAAAGTAAAAAAATTCTACAGCCTTAGGGTTTAAAAGGTCCGCCAATTTTTTAAATTATATATATTCTGGACTCCTATTGCTATCTACCGAGCGAGTATGGCGTAAGGCTGATCGAATTCCCGCTATTTAAATTTGAGTGAGCGTGTTATCATATTTTTCGAATTTGAGCAACGAAAATTGGTCTGGGATGAGTACTTCTATTAAAAGGTCCACCGATTTGTCAATGCCGATAGTTTCTGTACGCTGTTGGCCAAACTATGACGGAACATAAAGTTCCGCCGATAGTGGGAATTCCCGCTATTCGAATATACGTGACACAAGAAATGTATCGGTTCCGTTCAAAAGTAAAAAAACTCTACAGCCTTAGGGTTTAAAAGGTCCGCCAATTTTTTAATTTATATATTCTGGACTCCTATTGCTATCTACCGAGCGAGTATGGCGTCCCGCTGATCATGGGAATTCCCGCTATTTAAATTTGTCGATCAGCCATACTCGCTCGGTTGATATCAATAGGAGTCCAGAATATATATAATTTAAAAAATTGGTGAACCTTTTAAACCCTAAGGCTGTAGAATTTTTTTACTTTTGAACGGAACCGTTACATTTCCCGTGTCACCAATTCCCACGGCGGCGGAACTTTATGTTCCGTCATAATTTGGCCAACAGCGTACAGAAACTATCGGCATTGATAAATCGGTGGACCTTTTAATAGAAGTACCCATCCCAGACTAATTTTCGTTGTTTAAATTCGTAGAATGTCGAAGACCGCTCAGTAAAACGTTACTTTGAATAATAACAAAAAGTATGGGGTGAGAAAATCAAAAAGTATGGGATAAACAAAATCGTGGGATAAGACGTTCGTATTATGTATATAAAATATAAAAAGTATGGGATGAGTTTTTAACACTTGTGCTGCTAGTGGAATTTTTTAAAAAATCGTGGGATGAAAGTATGGGATAACTTCAAGGCGGTTTTTCTTTGTACTTTTTAATTCACAAAAGTTTATCTAACAATTACACAATATAAAATTTTATACGTTTCATTTACTTTCATTATCTATGAAACTTACTCACAATGAATTAAATTTATTCAGCCATTACAATATTAAACTTCTTGATTCCGCTATAGTCAAATTACAATATTAACTTAAGTCAAAATCGACTTTCCAAAATTCTAAACTAAACTAAACAATAAAAATTCTCGCACCACACAAGAATACAGCTTGGCTGATACATATCAGCTGCACGCAACAAAAAACAAGAAAACACAAAAACTTCTTTTCTATATTCTAGCCGCTCGCACACACGCACAAAGGGTACACATTGGTCTCGCGTAAAACATCAATAAACGTTTATGTAACACAGAATATTAATGCCCAAATAAAACCAAGCATTAATACCCAATTCACAAAAAAATGTATAAACCAACTAACAGAACACAGATGGCAGTACCTAGTCAATTTTAACGAAATTTGTATATTTTTTTTTTAAATGAACAATTAAACAAAAACAATAAATTAAGTTTTGTTAGGACCCTCAAGGTGTCGTAACAAAGGCAATACTGAAATCGTACGTATGGAAACGGTTCACATGCCGTCAGACCTCAAGCAACAACTTCTCTGTTGGAGTAATCTCTGTGATATCTCCTATTGTTGGCGTAAATAAAATTCACTCAAAACCTGACCGGAATGAAGCGAGCTTCGTTTAATAGGTCAAATCCTTCAGAGTTATCTCTTTATTGTGGAATTTTGGTGCAATCTCTGTGAGATATTTTGATTGGCCATAACGAGATTCACTCAAAAATAAAATGGAGTCGTAAAGAGGTTTGTCTGAATATTTGTACTGAGCAACTGTATATTTTAACGGCTTACAAGACGTTTGATAGGCTAGGTCATATCGCCCAGGTCTTATCGCTGCAAGAGTGACACAACCCAGAAATTTTAATTTTTCAGTAGAGCGATTTGAAAATATCACTCAAAATTGTTTGTGAAAACGGCGTTTCTCAAAAGTAAATCAAAATAAATTCTGATTGGTAAAATAATTGTTTTATTCTTCCTACTTCTTTGATCAAATCTTAATTTTTATAATTCTTTAATATTTTGCAAATTTTCGTAGAATAGTTTCCAATATGTTAAAATGTTTCTTTATTTCACGAATTGCGTCATTTTTATGTGGCATTTTTATAAGGAATTTGAAACCATTTGATTCGAATTGCTTAGAAATGAGTGAATTTTGGGTTGTGTCACTTTAGCAGCAAACGAGTGATATATAGTGAAATTAAAAAAAAAATCTTAAACAGGATTCATTAAAAGGGAGATTGCTCGATTGCTCAATCGTTATGCACGATTCCATATTGAAATGCAACGCTCGCCATTTAGTTAAGCCATAAACGTTACTTTTATATGATTTCATTTTGGCCAAATATCTGTGATGTCTTGTTGTTGGCCATAAAGAGATCCACTCAAAAATACAATGGAACCGATGAGAGTTTTACTTAAATAATTGTACTTAGTCCATATTTCAATGACATTCGGTGTTTTGTAGTTCAGATCCATAAAAGGAATCCTTGTTTCGTAACATTTTGATGTTAGTTATGTGTACATTTTTAGTGGCCATACAACATATTGTCAGACAACACACGTCGTTGGGGGTGTTATTAAATGGCCCGCTCAACTTTATGCTTAACAGTGTATAAACTTACACATATTTAGCTTTCAACAATTCTAATTGGATTCGTATACATATTGTCGTTGATAAATAATTGTTGTTGCGAACTCGAGCCGATTTTTTTTTCACAATAAAGCAGCTAATATTGATATTGCTAAAGTTAACCGAAAGTGTACAGCTGAAAAAATATTTTATAGCCAAAAAATATATTACTCGATTAGTTGCACAATCACCTCCAAATAATCAGAATACCCTAAAATTCTCTCAACTTTTGCCAAGTTGGTCCAAATTCTAATAGTGTCAAAAATTTCGAAATTTATACGGCAACAATCTGTAAAATTTTATAGCTCCTGACATATTTTTGGGGTAGTCTGATTATTTGCAAGTGGATAGTATAACTATCCCGAGCGCGCTTATCATTTTTCGGCTGAAATTTTTCGGGCAACTTTAGTAGCGGTCTATACTCTATAATATTATTGAGTTAATGAGTTTTTTTGTAAATTAATATTATATTTTGATTTTAATTTCAGGTGTTTATAATATGGAAGATGTATCGGACTGGAGTTGGAATATCATTAGCTATGCTCTATTATTAATTTATCATTTTTTGTTTTTAACATTTTTTTCAATTGTAAGTATATTTAACACTTTACCATTGTATAAATATTAACTTTTAGTTTCTGTCTCACTAGATACTGTATTTTTCGTAGCTTCTTTGTTTTAAATTGCGGTATTCCATAATTTTAAAGAACGCACAGTTTAAAAATAGTTTTGATTTAGAATTTTTAAGGTACTCAACTTTCATTACAAAATTGCATTAAATTTGCACCGACCAAGTTTACATAATTAATTACAATTTATTGTAACAAATCCCGATTTTATTACGGTTGCCGTTTTCGAGGAACGTTCAAAATTATAACTTCCGTTATAGCTATGATATCGGGGTGGTTCTTGAGTCTGAAATTATTACAAATTAATTAAATTTCATTCGTTAGTTCAGGATCACCCCTATAATTCGTCAAACCTTAAATTTTTCCTAAAAACGGGTAGCACTTATAGAAATTAATAAAGAAAACTACTAAAATATAAAACTGGTCTAAAAAATGCTAAAAATGCTTAGTGCTAATCAGTCTCATACAGTTGAAATAAATTTTATTTTGAGTGAAAATTGGAAAGATAGACTTGAAATATGATTAAAACAAAAACGTTAGTTTAATCAACATTCATAATTTATTACACCAGATCGCCACCAAAGTTTGAGTCAAATGTTACTAAATGGGTCTTGTTCGCCAAACGACTTCAAAAATGCGCCGCATCTCCAGATTTACCCTTCTGGTCATGCTATCTAGAATAAATTGTAAAAAAGCTAAAAAAGTTATCTTTGAAGTTCCTATCCGCTTAGAGTTCTAACCATTTTAGTAATGGCGACAAACTTGTAGGCCGAACACTTTAAGCAAAATCTTACCACGACTTTCAATTCTTAGAAATAAAAAATGCTTTCACTTTCACCCACTTCACTTGTTGATTTTTTTCTATTTGAATGTAGTGTTCATGGATCTATTGAGAAGCTTTCTTGTAGTCGAACAGGGTATCCCTGTTTTTTGAGTTTACTAAAAGAGTAGCTTTCTCATCAGAGCTGGTTGTTGCGTTTTGGAGCACATCATCTCCCTTATGTACTCCACCAGACATTTTGAGCCTCATTTTTGAGGTTTAAAGTGACTGGAAAAGATAGGATCTACACAACTCTAAGTTTGTTTTCAAATTCTTTGACTTTGGGTTTTTCGGATTTAAGGAATAGGGAATAATACGGTGGTCAGAGTGTTACCTAGATTACTTAGAATCCGTGAGTCAAGAGTAACATCAATTTCCTCCTGTCCTGAAGAGGTTGGGGGGAAGGGGTGGATTATTACTCGCTTCAAATATGATTAGGACGGAATCAGATAAATAGTTTGAGGCTGATGCTTCTTGTATTTATATCTGAGCTACCCCAGCATATTTAGTGATTTAGTGTGCGTTTCAATCACATTCCTCACTGATATGAAAATCATTACATCTTGCGAATTTACTCTTAAATTTAAGAATAAAGCTCCAAGTCATATCGTAAGTAATCAGCGATTAGCATCATCTCACAACTTATTCCAATTTATTTTAACTTAACGGTGGCTGTAAGTTCGTTACCACAGATTTCGATAAGGAAAAGGACTGTGAAATTATCATATTAAAATGGAACATTGGAATTATATTTCGCAGAATTTAATACAATTTTTATTTATTAAGTCAATCAAATTTCGACTACATGAAATAACCCTGCGACCTAGGCTCTGGGAATTCTAGTGTAAACAGTTTACGTATGAATTTTGATAGCAATCACTTAAGTTTAATACGTAAGAATAATCGAATAGCCTTCTTAGTAAATTGCCTCTTCAAATCCATTGTAAAAATTAGATTTTGTTTAAACATTAAAAAACTTACTATGAAGATCCTGCGTTTTCCTTTGTGTGTGCAAAAAAATTAAAAATAAACCCGGGGATCACTAGAAGACCCCTTATATGATTTTTCCCGAAATCAGGATCAATTGTCATCAGTTCCTGGTACTCGAAAACATTCTTCCAGAAATATTCATTAAATTCGTTTGATTTGAGCAAAAAAAGTCACTACTCGGTAGTATGATCTGGCCAATATAATTAACACTAAAACCCAAAAATCGTCAAAATGTTCTTTGCGATGCAATTTTCCAACGCATTAAAAAATGGGAAAATCTTGTATATTTCTGGAAGGAAGTTTTCGAGTACCAGGAACCGATGGCGATGGATCCTGATTTCGGGAAAAATCGTGTAAGGGGTTTTCTGTTGAGGCCCGGGTTTTTAATTTTAGTTTTTTTGCTCAACTCAAACGATTGTAATGAATATTTCTGGAAGGAAGTTTTCGAGTATCAAGCACTGATGGCAATGGATCCTGAATTCAAGAAAAATCATGTAAGGGGTTTTCTGGTGAGCCTTGAGTTTATTTTTAAATTTTTTGCTCAACTCAAACGGTTTGAATGAATATTTCTGGAAGGAAGTTTTCAAGTACCAAGAACTGATGGCAATGGATCCTGATTTCAAGAAAAAATCATTTAAGGGGTTTTCTGGTGAGCCCCGAGTTTATTTTTAAATTTTTTGCTCAACTCAAACGATTTCAATGAATATTTCTGGAAGGAGGTTTTCGAGTACCAAGAACTGATGGCAATGGATCCTGATTTGGGGGAAAACCATGTAAGGGGTTTTCTGGTGAGCACCGGGATTTATTTTTAGTTTTTTTGCTCAACTTAAACGATTTAAATGAATATTTCTGGAAGGAAAATTTCGAGTACCAGGAACTGATGGCAATGAATCCTGATTTCGGGAAAAATCATGTAAGGAGTTTTCTGGTGAGCACCGGGATTTATTTCTAGTGTTTTTGCTCAACTTAAACGATTTTAATTTTTATTTCTGGAAGGAGGTTTTCGAGTACCAGGAACGGATGGCGATGGATCCTGATTTCGGGAAAAATTATGTAAGGGGTTTTCTGGCGACCATCGCGTTTATTTTGAGCTTTTTTCTCAACTCAAATGATTTTAATTTATAATAACATTTCTGGAAGGAAGTTTTCGAGTACCAAGAACTCATGGCAATTAATCCTGATTTCAAGAAAAATCATGTAAGTGGTTTTTGGTGAGCCCCGGGTTTATTTTTAAATTTTTTGCTCAACTCAAACAATTTTAATGAATATTTCTGGACGGAGGTTTTCGGGTACCAGGAACCAATGGCGATGGATCCTGATTTCGGGAAAAATCATTTAACGGGTTTTCTGGTGGTCCCCTGGTTTATTTTTAATTTTTTTGCTCTACCCAAACGATTTTAATGAACATTTCTGAAAGGAAGTTTTTTGAGTCCCAGGAACTGATGGCAATGGATCCTGATTTCGGGAAAAATTATATAAGGGGTTTTCTGGCGAACCCCGGGTTTTAGTTTTTTTGTTCAACCTAGACGATTTTAATGAATATTTGTGGAGGAAGATTTTCGAGTACCAGGAACTGATGGCAATGGATCCCGATTTCGGGAAAAACATGTAAGCGGTTTTCTAGTGAGCCCCGAGATAATTTTTAGATTTTTTGCTTAACCCAATCACTATTAATAAATATTTCTGGAAGGAGGTTTTCGAGTACCAAGAACCGATGGAGATGGATCCTGATTTCGGGAAAAATTATATAAGGGGTTTTCTGGAGAACCCCAGGTATATTTTAATTGTTGTGCTCAACTTAACCGATTCTAATGAATAATTCTGAAAGGAAGTTTTCGAGTACCAAGAACTGATGGCAATGGATCCAGATTTCAGGAAAAATCATGTAATGGGTTTTCTGGTGATCCCCTGGTTTATTTTTAATTTTTTTTGTTCAACTCAAACGATTTTAATGAACATTCCTGGAAGGTTTTTTGAGTACCAGGAACTGAATGCGATGGATCCTGATTTCAAGAAAAAATCATGTAAGGGGTTTTCTGGTGAGCCCGTGTTTATTTTTAGTTTTTTTGCTTAGCTCAAACGATTTAATGAATATTTCTGGAAGGAAGTTTTCGAGTACCAGGAACTGATGGCAATGGATCCGGGAAAAATCATTTAAGGGGTATTCTCCGGTGACCCTCGGGTTTATTTTTAATTTTTTGCTCATCTCAAAAGATTTTAATGAATATATGTGAAAGGAGGTTTTTGAGTACCAGGAGCCGTTTTCTGGCGACCCCCGCGTTTATTTTGAGCTTTTTCTCAACTCAAATGATTTTAATTTATAATAATATTTCTGGAAGGAAGTTTTCGAGTACCGAGAACTGATGGCAATGGATCCTGATTTCGGGAAAAATCATGTAAGGGGTTTTCAAGTGAGTCTCAGGTTTATTTTTAATTTGTTTGCTCTACTCAAACGATTTTAATGAACATTTCCGAAAGGAAGTTTTTTGAGTACCAGGAACTGATGGCAATGGATCTGATTTCGGGAAAAATTATATAAGGGGTTTTCTGGTGAACCCCGGGTTTTATTTTTAGTTTTTTTGCTCAACGTAGACGATTTTAATGAATATTTCTGGAAAAAGGTTTTCGAGTACCAGGAACTGATAACAATCGATTCTGATTTCGGAAAAAATCATGTAAGGGGTTTTCTGGTGAGCCCCGGGTTTATTTTTAATTTTTTTGCTCAAGTCAAACGATTTTAATGAGTATTCCTAGAAGAGGGTTTTCGAGTACCAGGAACCGATAGCGATTGATCATGTTTTCGGGGAAAATCGTATAAGGGGTACTGGTGAGCCCCGGGTTGATTTTTAATTTTTTTTTGCTCAACTCAAATGATTTTAATGATTATTTCTGGAAGGAAGTATTCGAGTACCAGAAACTGATGGCGACGGATACTGATTTTGGGAGCACCTCTTATGCCATCATTTGATAGTTGCTACCCGTTAGTGTCTCTGTGATCTGGCAGATAATTAATACCCAGAAACCCAAAAATCTTGTTTTTGCTGATTTAACAAATTTGTTTCTTGTTAATTTTGTCGTTTTTGTTAAAAACTTCACATCCGTTGAGATAAGCTCAATATGGCCAACAAAACACGTTGAGCATACAAATGCAGAATAATCAGTCTAAAATATTTCCAGACATCTGAAAACCGGAAAAACTTAAAACTAAACGATGTTAAAGACATAAACATTCAATCATTTTATTATTGATTATCGAACGATAATTTCAAACGTTTCATAAAACACCGTTTTAAAAACAGAGTGAGATAACGAGATGAAGCCAAGAGCAGTTTCTCTCGTAATTGACAGGTTCAAATCTATTTAAACTACACTAAAATTGGTGTTGTGGTTTTGGTGTGAGAGCCGGACAACGAAACAGGTGCGGAATGACTGACTGACAGGCAAAATTTTTAAAAACACTTGATTTTGACTTTTTATCTCATAAGAGATGCAGAAAACTAGTGGAATATCCTAAAACTACGCATTACGTTATCTAAATAGGCGCATTTATTTAAATTCGCACTAAATTCTTGCATATGGATAGGAAAAGTTCAATTTATGAATTAAGAAAATCAATTACACTTAAATTGTTCATAATTTATTAATTTAGATTTTTGTTAACTTTCTAAAATTTATTGCCGTCGTAATAAGGAGACAAGGTGTATTATTTTTACTTACTTATGTTGCCCTCTAGTTGTCAACTTAGATGGATGTTATCAACAAAAACTGAATATTGTCTCAGGCCAGTACTTACTGGACCAGTACAATAGACACTGGACACTCTAAGTTTAGTTGTATGTATACATTTTATCAGAGCTAGCTCCCATAAAAACCAGTCGAAAGGCACCAGAAGAAATATCTTCGATTCCTAAAGAGATTTGAAATTGAATAATCTGAAAATTTAATTTCGATGCTTTCACTAAATTTGTGTATCAAATTAAGAACTTTTTCTGACATTCATTTAGAAATAGCTGCCTAGAAAAGGTCTTGAAAGATGTAGAGAAACAAGGTTTTGGTGATAACTACGGCATACCTGGCGCGTTTGTATGATTGCTTGCTTAGGCGTTACTGTTTTTTGTATGTGAAGTTGGCCCAATATCCAGCCCAAAAAATTCTATGACAGCACCAAAATATACGAACTATACCAATAAGTAAGTATCATCCCAACAAGTACTCCATAATAAGTTATTTGACTATTGACCCAAAAAAATTATTTGACTAGAAGAAAAATCCGCCATATTTTTACTGTCAGCCTTAAAATAAAAGTGTTGTGATACTCTAAAATTTCCATGATAGCTGGAGTTTTATTTTAACCGGAATTTGATTATATTTTTGATATTAAACTTTAGTCTGTGTCGAAATTATTCGAATACTTCTTTTCACTTTCAGAAGATTTTCTATTACAGGGTACAATCTCGCCCCGGAATTAAACGAATTCAAATGTTTTTTCATTTTTGTATAAATATTGGAAACAGGAACACTGCTGACCGGTTTTTCCAAAAATGGTAATTACCATGGTAGGACCCTCTAATAGAAAAGCATCTCAAAGTCAACAGCAGTACTCTTTGTTGAATTATGCATATTGAAATATCAGCAACAGGATCCCCAGAACTTTGATTCCCCCAAAAAATAATATTGGCATGGATGTTCTTGAGCACACTTAAAACGAACGCAAATTTTGGTGGAATGTTACATATTGAAATATCGGCAACGGGAACCCTCCAGAACTCCGATTTTTTCAAAAATAGTTATTTGCATGATTTGTACTGAGCCACCCTTTAATAGAATAGTATATATCAAAGTTAAGGCAGTACTAGAATAATTTCGACCCGGAATTAAAACGGATGGTAATTTAGGAAAAAATTTTTGGTTTTTGTTTTAATTATTCGTATTTTTATTATACGAAGGTTGTCTGAAAAGTTTCCGGCCTAAAAATGATATTTTCTAAACGGCACTGTAATTTAAGTTTTAGGCGATGATTTTGTTTTTTAATAAATGCATTTTTGTTAATGTCGTGAGCGATTTTTTTTATATCGCCATTATTTTTATTTCGTTCTTTTCTGGGATACAATTTTGGGCAAACTTCGCAAACGTATATAATGTTTTTATATTTCCAACCCGTTAAGCAATAAATGTATACGAGTATATTGTATAATTGTCACAGCCCAATTTTCTCGATGTATTTTTTTCTGAACTAAAATTAATTCGAATTTAATTGGAAACATTTTTGTACAGTTTCATTAAAGAAATAACAAGGACCATTTACTCAGCTTGTGATTACATAAAAATAGCATACTGTTATTTTATGTATATGCCTTTCCTATTACATGTTTTTTTTCTATGGAAAAGAAGCTCGAATATATAAAATTGATTTTTCTGTAATTAAAAAAAAAATATTACTAAAATCAATTTCCGCTAAAATCAATATCAAAATATTTAATTAAAATAATTAATAATATTTTCGTATCATTCATTTCAGCCAACACAAGTCAATTTAAATCACATGCTGTGCCCGGCTATAAAAGATCCGTTTGATGGGCCGTATTATCGTTGGGCCGCTTGCGTCCACCAAGCCATACTATGCCCAATTATATGTAAAATATTTTGTATATTATTTGCGGCTGTGCCGAAACCGATCAGCTTAGTAACATCGTCATCATCATCATCGCCAGCGACATCAAAAATTAGTAATAAGAATGATAATGTCAAAAAGTTGTTAAGTAATGGAAGTAGTGGTGCAACGGCGGTTAGCGGACGAGGTAGTAATCTTAATCGAGGTAGTGATAATAATGATAATAATAGTAGTTGTAGTAGTGGTACTGGTGTTGATAGTTTATATGAAAAAGTTAAAAAATTAAATAATTTAAATGAAAATGGTTGTGATATCAGTAAAATTGAATAGTGATCACTAATTATTAAGTATAATAATGTTGTGTAATTTATTTTTAATTATAATTTTAAAATATTTTTAATTAGAGAAAAGAAATTTTATGTTTTTTTTAGGTTAAAATACAAATATTAAACTAAAAATAACAAAACCAAAGAACAAATGAGATTTAGATAATTAAAATTATATTTCTTAATCGAATTTAATTTAATTTAATGTTTTTTAAATTATTTTATTAATTACATGACTATAGGTTTATGTAATCTGTATCCGCATCCATAAAATTATATTTCTTGTTTGAAAAAAAATGGCGTAAATTTGCTCAATTTGGATTTTGGAATTTTAATTATCATACCACGTCCTATCATGAAATTATTTATACATTTTCTGCAACTGTATAATATTAAGTTGTTAACGTTAACACTAGAAATAGGCAAGAAATAAATATTTCGGACAAATTAGATGGTGATTCTAGTGAAGAGTAACTTAACTAAAACGACGAAGATTTAGAAATTTAATTGTAGTGCCCGCATTTCGTTTAGATTTTGTTAAGAGCTTTAATTAAAAATAATAGTTTAGTATTATTGTCATTTTGGTGTGGAAGTGCGAAATATTATGGAATATTTGAAGATTAATGCTATCCGTTATAATATACAATGTCAACATTCTTTACAATTTATAACTTTTTACCAGATATATGGGAAGTATCGCAGCTGCGAACGAAGCAATTTTTAAACAAGCAAAAAATGGTTTCGAATCGAAATTAACTAAGACCGGAGCAGCGAGCAAAAAAGTCTTAAGTACTCCAAACACTTTATCTGGAAAACCAAATCAACAAAATTTCACAATGCGCATTTTATCTGTTCCCTTCTTTAACAAATACACATCACAGACATCTCAATTTTTTTTTGACAAATTTAAACCTCGAAACGCTTTCCTTACGCAGTTGCCTACCAATTCGAGGTTGTGCTATTGGTCCAATTTTATCACCATCTGAACATTGCATGCCCAAGTAGCAATGTTTGGTTTCAAATAGGTTTTAAAACCGATACGAAACTTTGGTTTTAAAACCAAAAAGTTTTTGCAATGGTTTCAGACTGGTCTCTGACACGTTACGAAACCTTAGCAGATACTGATTTTGGCCACGGTTTTTGATACCATCTCATTTTATTCTTACTAATGAGGAACCAATTCTAAATATTAAAAAATACCCAGATTTTCTGAAACGGTTTTAAAGGAGTTAAGCAATTTGTATTAAAACTACTTTTAAGTTTCTTTGAAGCGGTAACAAACCTATTGGTTTTTCCTTTCGAAAACACCGTAACAGAAAACCAAAAAATCAGTTTTAACATGGCTTGAAAAAAAATTGAAAATCGCTAAAAAATAGATTAATTTCAGTTTTAATAACTAACTGTCTAATCAAAATTGGGTTTTTACTGATTTTATAAAAACTTAAAATCATTTGTAAGCTCCGAAGTAACATTTGATATAAAACGAAACACTTGGAATGCTATGGTGCTTTAGGGTTTTTTTGGGTCGCTGATTACGATGAGCGGGTTGGTTAACCTTCATCACATCAGGTTCAAGGTCATTTGAAGGTCAAAGTGTCTTAATGCGACCGAAAAAATCTGAAAAAATTCATGCGGATGTTTTCAAGGTCATTGAGTACGATTCCGTAGTTTGTTTGACCTTTCGCCTTTGTTAAAAGTCATTTGAAGGTCAAATCGACATATTTCGAAAAAAATATTTGCGAAAAATTCATGCGGTAGTTTTCGAGGTCCCTGAGTACGATTCCGTAGTTTGTTTGACCTTTCGCCTTTGTTAAAAGTCATTTGAAGGCCATTTGAAGGTCAAATTGACATATGTCGACCAAAATATTTGAAAAAAATTCATGCATATGTTTTCAAGGTCTCTGAGTACGATTCCGTAGTTAGTCTGACCATACGACTTTGTTAAAGGTCATTTGAAGGTCAAATCGACATATTTCGGCCAAAATATTTGCGAAAAATTCATGCGTATGTTTTGAAGGTCTCTGAGTACGATTCTGTAGTTAGTCTGACCATACAACTTTGTTAAAGGTCATTTGAAGACGTTTTCAAAACCTCTAAAGTTGATATTTCGCTATAGCCACTATTAACATGGAACATGTTCAAAGGGAGGTTCCTGATGCAGGTGTGAAAAAAACCCGGGGTAATAATGGACACACGGAGTAATGGTGGACACCCGGGGTAATAATGGATAACGTTGGTAAACGTCGCAATATGTTCCATGCACAATGCTTGTGTTTATACAAGCCTAATCGAAATTTTTTATTAGGCTCTGTTTTTGCTCTTAGCGTTACCCAGAATCGACGACGTGGACGTGGCAAATTTCCGCGACGTGGACGTGGCAAATTTTAGAGGTTTTGAAAACGCCAAATATATACAGTATGATTCTAAGGATTTCTTATAAACAAGTTACGATATGATAACGTCTTAGGCGGCCACCGCATAAGAGCTATTCGGTCAGAGACAACAACTCGCGGTAATGCTGTGCATAACGTGCTTCTTACACAAATACTAGCGGTTCCTAAACGGCAGTAGTGACGTCCGGCTTATACACGGCTCCCATATGAAAGAAAAGTAATTCGAGAGCCACGGGCTGAGCTTCATTTTTGTAACTTGAAAATCGTAAGCTTAGACAAACTACGGAATCGTATTCAGAGACCTTCAAAACATACGCATGAATTTTTCGCAAATATTTTGGTCGAAATATATCGATTTGACCTTCAAATGACCTTCAAATGATCTTTAACAAAGTTGTATGGTCAGACTAACTACGGAATCGTCCTCAGAGACCTTGAAAATATACGCATAAATTTTTCGCAAATATTTTGGTCGAAATATGTCGATTTGACCTTCAAATGACCTTTAACAGAGTCGTATGGTCAGATTAATTACAGAATCGTCCTCAGAGACCTTGAAAACATACGCATGAATTTTTCACGAAAAATATTTTGGTCGAAATATGTCGATTTGACCTTCAAATGACCTTCAAATGACTTTTAACAAAGGCGTATGGTCAAACAAACTACGAAATCGTACTCAGGGACCTCGAAAACTACCGCATGAAATTTTCGCAAATATTTTGGTCGAAATATGTCGATTTGACCTACAAATGACCTTCAAATGACTTTTAACAAAGGCGAAAGGTCAAACAAACTACATAGTCGTATTTTGGTCGAAATATGTCGATTTGACCTTCAAATGACCTTCAAATGACTTTCAACAAAGGCGAAAGGACAAACAAACTACGGAATCGTACTCAAGGACCTCGAAAACATCAGCATGAATTTTTTCAGGTTTTTTCGGTCGCATTAAGACACTTTGACCTTCAAATGACCTTGAACTTGATGTGATGAAGGTTAACCAATCCGCTCATCGTAATTAGCGATCCGAAAAACCCCTAAAGCACCATAGCATTCCAAGTGTTTCGTTTTATATCAAATGTTGAGCTGTGAATCCTTGCCCCCCGTTATAACAACGTGATAGAATAGCATCGTTATTAGGTTCATTATTCATTGATTTTCTCGATCGTGAATTTTTGGTAGCTAAAAGTTTAGGTTAGAGACTCCAACCGCGTTATTCACGATTATTCATTAAACAATGGGCCCGATTCTCGCGGCATAAAATTGCTGTTATGTTATTTTATTTCCCCGCTTCCTGTTGGAATTTGTATTGAAAAAACAAAAATAACATAACATAACTTAACATTTTAGATCCCGGAATCGACCCTATTATCATGTTGACAGAAGTAATCGTATGTTGCATATAGTAAAGTTATCATGTAATATATTTGGTTGGTATCATGTATACTGCTGATTCAGGATAAGAAACTGTTTTAATATTTTAATTTGATATTTGGCTTTTATAATTTAACATAATAAGTAAAAATTTGCTTTGATATTTTGTAATATTGAAGAATATGAAAAAAAAATGTAAATATTTTACATAAAACCCAAATTTTATAATATGCAGAACATAAAGGGAAATTATGTATTACAATTTGCATACAGTACATAGATAATATTTGATAATATATTATATGTTATACAGACAGAATCAGCTTCAGCATCATATAGCAGCATAACGAAGAAATACGAGTATGTTTGTACTTTTTTGATCCTTTTGGTTTATCTGGTATGCAATATTGAAATTTTTAATTTATAATTCACAGAAGATGGAAATTGTCATAATTCATAAAGAACGGTTTATACCCCTTCTATGTGTATGATAATTTTAGGAATTTGGTTACATTAAATTGCTGATTTGACTTGGTAGCTTAGTACATGGGACTGTCGATTATTATGTGTAGTAAATTTAAAACGACACCCATACGTCATATTGCACACGCTTTGTCGCTCTCGATAGCATAGTAAGTAGAGAGCTTCTATGTAATTCGGGGGTCCCGTGTTCGATTCCTGGTGGTGACAAAAAGTTACGACTGGGCGTTTTTAATATGTTATGTGTTACATTGTGCATTGTCTTGTATATTTCAAGCCATAGTTATCGGCTTTTCTTCAATACATATTTTATACTCTCTGTTCTATATCTATAATGAAACTCTTTATAACGGATCCACTTTGCAATCCTTTCGCACATATAAAATACGTTGAAGAGTTTCTCAAAAAGGACAAAAAAATACAAATCTACGTTGTATTGCTCCTATTCATATGTTGTGTATCTTTTGATACCTTGATTTGATTTCCTAAAGTCGATGAAGTTAGCCCGAGCTTGAATTTTTGGTGGATTTCTTGGATAAGTGTAGCCATCCCGGAAAAGTGTAAATACATTAAAAAATGAAGCACCATTCCGAAAAACAACTTATACGTAAGAAAAACAAAAAATATAGAAAAATAATATTATTGTAAAAAAATTACTGGTAAACATTTTTTTTTAATTTATTTATTTAACCCGAATAATTTGTGTAGTTACTATGGGTCCACATTAAATTCTATACCACAATACCTGGAGATAAAGCCACCAAGCGGCATATATGGTCAGACAGGCCACGATACTAGCTAAGTTGTAGAATTGGCCTCAAGTCCGTATCAGGTGGAAATAACCTTTTTTTAATTTATTTGTTTAACCCGAATAATTTGTGTCGTTACTGGTGGCTTTATCTCCAGGTATTGTGGTATAGAATTTAATGTGGACCCTTAGTAACTATACAAATTATTCGGGTTAAATAAATAAATTTAAAAAAAGGTTATTTTCACCTGATATGAACTGGGGGCCAATTCTACATCTTAGATAGTATCGTGGCCTGTCTCGCCATATATACAGCTTGGTGGCTTTGTCTCCAAGGATTGCGTTATAGAATTGAATGTGGACCCATAGCAACTTAAAAAAAAAATCGCTATTCGGGTTAAATAAATATATATGTGAGTGACGTGGGTACCCGGGTACCTTTTGCACTTTTAGACGTCTACTTTTGTATGTTTTACACCCAATAAAAACTTTAAATTTTATGAGAACTTCTAGTTCAATTGGTATAGATTACGATCACCCTTAAAAATGAGAAAGGTTATAGCTTGGACGAACGTGGGAAAAGTAAGTTATCCAAGAAATTCACCAATAAATTCGGGATCGGGCTAACTTCATCGACTTATTTCCTAGCATTTTCGATATGTTTAACAGCTAGTATCACGTGGTCATAAGTCATAATGAATATTACATTTTATTGCGATTTGTGATAATAAAACTAAAGGAATATTTATTAGCGCATCAGTTGAGAACGGCTGAACCATTGGCTCAATCTTTTTTGTTGTGTTCGTGTTCGTAATTGCCAGGAGATGGTTCTTACGATGGAACATTTTGAAAAAATCCAACAGAACAATCGGAAAACCGAAAAATGATGCTTTTGTATGGGATTTTGCACGTATCCGATCCAGATGGTCTTTTAGAAGAGAAAAATTGGAAAATATGACTGAATACTTCCGGAATAACCCGATGGAAATTGAATTTTTTTTCTAGCCCATCAGTTGAGAATGGCTGAACCGATTTGTCTCAATCTGTTTTGTTTTCATTTAATAATTAAAAAAACAAATATGATCATTATACTAAAGTGAACCGCCCAATTGGTAAAAAGCATATCAGCTGCTCCAAAAGGAGCGGAAATTACACAAGTGAATAGCACGCGGGTGTCATTCTGCTGGTAGCATTTTACCAATCAAAAATTTTTTTTACTAATAATAATTTAAACTCTCAATATACACCCTTTGTTAATTCGATCCACATAATGGGTTGATGATGCCCCCACAACTTAGGGGTCCGGTTGCCCACTCAACTTCCCTCATTTTTCCTTTTTTTAATCGCGGTTAACAAGGCCACTATCTGAGCACCCCTAGCTATTCCCTCTTAAAGACTGAGCTGCGGGGGAAATTGCCCATGGGATGCATGAACGATAGCTGGCAATTCTATGAAACAGATTGGCCTTCAGCGTATAAGCTAAGGTTTTTCCGTTTCAATGTTTTGATGATTTTGGACGCTGTAAAGCATGAAAAGTCATTGCAAAGCTTGAAAAATCTCAAAAAATCGTGAGGTAAATTGATAAAAGCAGAAAGTTAAAGAGATAAATAAGAGATGGCGCTGATGTTTGATCATTATTGCCATAACCCAAACAACAGTTGGTGACATGTTGAGTAAAATCGAGTCCAAAGATGTTGACAGTCTACATTACTTGATTCAAAACTAAATCGCTGGGGAAATGCATTGTTACAAATCTATGTTCTAGTTCTGAGAATTCCTCTGATTCCAACTGCCATTCCGTTCGACTTCAAGTAAACTCAGTTCCCCGTATATTTGGCGTTCGCTATGACGATTAGCTAATCTCAAGGTCAATCGCTGAAAGTGTGCGGAATAAATCTGGAATTTCTATGTTTTTCTTTAGGTCAGTTGTACGTCACGTGTTCGAGAGTTAGCAAATCATCATCGTTGTTCATTTACGCGGCAGACAAAAAAACGAAAAATATTGCCAAACCACAATCCATTGTATTGATTTGCATCTATATTCCATTTAATTCTACTCGAACAAAATACATTGAATTCTTTTGAATTCCAACTCCTCACTGAGAGACGCTTTTATATATTGCTCAAAAATGACGATTTTTTTCTTCTGGATTTTTTTACAAGAGATGATTAAACGAAAAAATAACTAAACGAACGCAACCATAAATCTGCTTTTAGTGTTGAGTTTGATGAAAAAGTGAATGGAATGGCCACCCAACTCAATCGTCTATTGAGAATAGAGTTGAGTTGTTTGAATTTTTCTCTCATCAACATTAGTTTTCGTGAAGGACAAAAGTATTTGCTCGGAGGTTCGTCGGGTCAGCTAGTTATACATAAAATTTTTGCTGTCTAAACAGTTTATATGAAATATAGTCAAAATATTAGGTGTATGCCTTAAAAACCGGAATTGTTTATGGAATTTGAGCTTTTTTGTGGAAATATGTTACAAGGGTTTTTATTCAAAGTTTTGCCCATCGCTACCTACTACTTTTTTCATCTTTCTGGTAGTTTATGGATTCCATCCCAGAAATACTGCGCCGGCTTCGCCGCGAAAAACGAATCGAGCCAATTTTCGATACCTTGAACTGAAGTGAAGCGTATTCCTGATAGGGCATTCTACATGGATCGTAATAGGTGGTAGTCGGAAGGAGCAAGGTCTGGGCTATAAGGCGGATGAGGCAGAATTTCCCATCCGTTATTCTCCAGGTAATTTAGAAAATGATTGACTCGTGTCTGGTCGCATACGTTAGCCGCTCTGCCTGGATTTTCTCCTTCAATCGGATCAATTGTTGACGATAGAGTTGGGCATTGATGGTTTGGCCACTTGGCAACAGCTCATAGTGGATCACACCTAGCTGGTTCCACCAAATGCACAGCGTGACCTTGGTCCCGTAAATATTCGGCTTTGAGCCGGCCTCGTGTTTCTGGACATACGCTTTTTTGCGCTTGGGATTATCGTAATGGATCCATTTTTCATCGCCAGTACGATGCAAAAACGACTTCTTTTTGTGGCTTTCCACGTCTCTTTGCTTCAACTCATATGGCACCCAATTTCCCATCTTTTGGATGAATCTCAAGGCTTTCAAACGTCTGGAAATTGTTGCTTAATCAACTCTCAATGATTCTGCAAGTTGTTTTTGCGTTTGACATGAATCTTGATGGAATAATGCCTAGAATTCTTCATCCTCAAACTTTTTCGGCTGATCAGGACGCTCTTTGTCCTTGATGTCAAAATCACCACTTTTGAAGCAACTAAACCACTCAAAGCACTGTGAAATTGGTTGAAGTTGGTTGGATGTTCACAATCAAAACAAAAACTTGTAGCTGATTTTGACAGGTATTGAATATGGCTTTCAAAAGACATATATTTCCATGATGTACTATAACGCATAAACAAGTAATGACATATAGTATCAAATTCCGGATTTTAATGCATCAATAAAAAAAAAATTAAAAATGAATCTTCACTGCATCGGCGTCGTGTTTCTGGAAATATGTTGGACTGATTCTTTTCAATATGTATAGTTGACATGTTCTCTCAACACGTTTTCGCCTTAATTTGTTTATTACCCAAATGATGAGTACTATAACTGCATTGCTCCAAAATAAGTTGTGGATCATCACGTAATGGTGAATACATATATATTAATGAAAATTCTGGTGATGGAGAATAACTTCTTCGTCATCTTTCAATGTCTCTATCTGTTGATCGAATTTTGATGTTTCTAGTGTGGTAACTAACTAACTAAAGTGTGGTGAGTAACTTTAATTAAGTATCTTCACCATGCATTATAGATGAGTTGAGTAGCGAGCAGATTTTTTGATATTGTTTCATGCTGTACCTATAGCAATTATCTGAACAAGGAGTCTCTGAGAGCGCATGCCTCGTTTTTTACTATACCGGAGCGTAAGGTCATTGGATCTTGGAACCAAGATTGGATCTTGGAACCACATATGATATCGAGTATGGTTTCGGTGGGTTTGGTTGATTAGAGTACTTGACATCGATTCATATCTTCTCCCGTTAGTAATGCAAAGTGCTCACACCGATTGTTCCTGACTATATAATCTGTGTAATTAATGACGTGTGACTGCGTACTTTTTATTATCACTTATTGAAACTATACAGGGTTTTCTATCCTTGTGATTTCGAATAATAAGTTAAGCGGTTAAATTGCAATTCAAGTCCCAGAATGCAACACATATATGGAATATTGCAAATGCCACTTGATTTGTTCTTCTTACATTTTCTGCTTGTCTGGTATCTAATGGCGGCAATGCTTCATCTTCGATCGGTAGTTGGCCTAGTTTAATAACTGGCATTTTATATGTTGAGACTTGGCATTTCACTATGGTCATCATTAAGTCATTTAATGATACTCCCGTGGAAGTTTATGCTGAAGCATCGAACATGACAAGGAGTTTGATCATATTACTATATAGTAGCCTTTAGTACACAGTAATTCGGTAAATATAGCATTGATTCACTTCAAAATATTTATGCTCTGCTATTCCTAAATGATAAGATTATAAATCCGTTTGAATTATGCATCCTTTGAAAACTTCCTTTCGATCTAGCTGCAACCATTTTTCTTAACCCTTATAGAGTGCTATGGCTCGTTAACAGTAATCCTCATCGTGTATTTTCCATCTGGATTGCGCTCCGAATTTTCTTTAATTTTTATATCCTCCTCGGTGAGATTTCTTTCCTCTGGAATGTTGTCATTTTCAATGAATAACTGTAATTGTGCTTGAATTGCCTTTGTTGTCGCCATTTCAGTTGCTGTTTAATGTTCGTTACTTCCAAAGTTGCAGATTATAATCCAATCGAATTCCGTATGTTGAGCCAGGGGTTCATTATGTTCACCTAAGCTGTTGTGTGGCCTTTTCAAATAACAAAGCATCGATATTTACAAAAAGTCTCGAAAAAATCTTGGTGTCTGCAAAAACGCCTTTGTCTCCTTGCTTACTTGCTCTATCTAATGTTGACATTTTCCGGATTTGCTCTTAGCATTGTTCTAAGTCGCGACGTTCTCTACAGGCATTGGGCGTCTGTGGCTGCATCTATACTTGATGGAGTGGCTGGTGCCATGATAGTGTTTACATTGCGATTGATTTTGTGCTCGCCATCGCTTCTAACGACTGGAACCATAATGTCAAAATATTCTAATATTTTTGGTATTTCACTTGGATTATATAACGTTGGTTCATAAAGCGTAGCTACGTCTGAATCCATTTTTTTGATTAGAACGAACGTTACAAATAACTCGGACGAGGAGCTCATATTGAACCGCTCTATGTTGTCTAATATTTCTTTGGCAGTGTTGTGCAAGTTTCATAATGTTCCATCAATTGCAACTTGTATTTTTGTTAGTGATAGTAATAAATAGAAGTACTTGCCAACTATATGGACTGTTGACTGAAGCCATTTCGTAATTGTTGGCATTGTTGAAGTCTAATTATTATTCCATCCATCTTATCTTGCAAAGCTTCTTCATTAGTCTACAACATTTTTTAAAAAAAAAATTTTAAATGATTTTTAAACGCAAAAATTACGGATATTATTAAAAAGGAAGGTCTTATCCGTGCGTCTTATACTACTGCGGAATATACTTTTATTGCAAGCAACCTTCACTGCGACATCATTTGTTAATGTTCCACGTTGTTAAAGTGATGGTCTCGTAAGTTACGGATGTTCCTTGGTGTTAATAAACATTTAATTTTGTTGCTGTTCACTTTCAGACCTAGTGGTATTAAATTATTTTTTATATAATTAGGCCTCCGGCCAACAAGCATGACATCATCTGCATACCATGTCCTCAAGCATGACAACAACCTTCTCTGAAATTCCAAGATTCCGATCACGGTCGATGTTGTCATTCGCATTTTGAAATTATATTTGGAGCAGCTGAATGGTTATGTTCTACTACCAACATTTTATACCAGGATAGGATCATCCTCAAAGTGAAACACATGGTTAGCGGTTGATCCCCCTTTTAGGAAAGGGGGATGATTTGGGCAGGTGCACATTAGCAAGCACTTTGTATAGGTGGTATTTAACAGAGCTATGCAATGAACAATTGCTCATTTGTGACGGTCACATTTTCTACGCAACAGACTTATGGGTGCGGTCTTCCGTACCTCGGAAAGCTCTACAAGGTCCAAGGTCAGAACAATAAACTCATATAGATTGGACACAAAAATAGCTCCTCCGTGTTTTTATAAGTCTGCGGGGATGCCTTTGTATTTTTTATTTACTATAGCTGAACCTACTTACTCTACTGTGGGATATGGAACGAGTACATCGCCCCCTGAGCCAATAGCTGGAATAGTAGTAAGGTCGTCGTTCCGATTTACTAGAGTTTAGAATTAAGATCAGCCATACTGAAAGAACTTCACCCACGTTTGTTCTGAACTCACTATTCGTGTTTTTCATGGTTGTAACTCTTGAATGAAAAGCCTTATTGTAAGATTTTTGGTATTGGCAAAGCAGTCTCTTGAGATTCCGTTTTCGTACTTGTTTTTATTGAGGTTTTTGGTGTTTCTTTCATGGCACGAAGATACTCAGTGTGAGTGGTCCGAGTGACACGAGGTAACCATTTTTCACACAGCTTTCGTTAATTTATAGCGTTATTACGTTTATAATTCTAGGTGGGTGGGTTTGTAGGGTGTTAACATGATGTTTTTTTTTTGAGATTAGGTATTTTTTACGCGTGTGGGTTGCGTACTAATGATAGATCTTAAGGCATCCAGTCCTACCTGAAACACGTTTATATAGCGAGCCGCTTGCTACAAGATGAGAAATTGTGTTTTTTTACTTATTCTTCACTTTCACACGAAATTGTCGTTTCCAATGGGTTGCGCTTTTGTTTGAACTGTCTTGCTACCATAGCGTATAGAGTCGTTAAGTCGCCACTTTGGTAAATTATTAATTTTTTTCCGAGAAGAAAAGAAGAAAAAGTTTTGTTATCCTTCCAATTGGTTTTATTACAATGGAACCTAAAATCATGCCTGATAATAGACAGCTGCTACTCGAGTGCTTAAAAATATTTTCTTCTTACTGAACTATCAATATTTGAATAAATTAACTTCGTTTGTGCCTAGTGACTACTGCAAGATTAACATAATTTAGTTTGAATATATTCCAATTTAATCTATAATTTAAAAAAAAATTAAAATATGCATAACCACTTTGGAGACCTACGTTATGCAAATTTCCGCTAATACGAGTTTTGAAATTAAATAAAGGAAAAATCATATAAAATTTATACCAGAACAAATATAAAATATTAAAATTATAATAAAAAGATACATCATATAAAAGCTTTTAGCCCTAATATCCGTTTAACATTCATCCAAATCCCAATCTATCGCATTTATCAAATAATTCGTGGTGACTAAAAAATATATATCTAAGATTCACACAGTACACATAGGGGTGAAAATATTTATGTTTTAAAGCAAAGACACATTTTAGTAACGCTATTCACCGTTACGCGCCACTACATAGCATAGAAAAGTTATTATAAACAGTTTTAATACAAAATACATACTGAATATAATTTTTGTAAATAGAATTAGTAATAACAATTAAATGACAATATTTATTTAAACTATTTAAGATGTTAATTAATTGCCTAATATAATTATTGTAAAAATAATATATTTTTAGTTTGTAAATAGTAATAAGTTTTAAATACACATCATATTACACCACGTTCTGTGAACAAAGTTTAAAATTTTATGATGAATTAGTTTTATGCAAAATGTTAATTTTTAAAAATTTAATTAATTTTTAATTTTCTTTGAATATTTAGGTAGGTTTTGTTGTATCATACGTCAGTAAAGTGTATATAGCCAAATTGAGTAAAACCTGACCTGCAGATATCGCAGGCTAAGCAAAAGGTGGTAGGCTAATTAAACGCTTTCTAAAGAGGTTTGGGTCCGTATCCTTTTTTAACTTTCTTAACACATTTATGCTTTAAATGAACTACTAAAGGTTTATAATAGGGGAGGATGAATTAGTACCTCATTTTATGACAATTTCATATTTTGACTTGACTATTCAGTAAATTAGCTCCAACAAATTATTTTCACTTACTGTTCATAATGCAACGAAGGGATGTCATAAATTTTAATTAGCGAACAATTTTTCAATTTTAATTTTATTTTAAATTTTTTTTGTAAGTTTTATAAAGTATATTGGAAACATCAAAGACGATCTCAAATTTTTAAAACAAGTATTTCGAGATATGGCTAGAATATATGCTGTATAAAATAGCAGAAAATTTCCAGCAGAAAAAATGTGTTTTGCTATTCACCGCTAGAGGCATAATTATCACAAAAATGAAATTTTTTCTTCTGATATTTTTTGACATCAGCAGAAATTTTTTGAAATTTTTATGCAAATTATAAATTCTCAGCAGAAAGTTTTATGAAAAATCAAAGAATTTATGAAAATGAAGAGAAAATATATGTTTAAATATTTTGAAGCGATGAAAGTTAATTTTGTTTAAAAAAACGATTTGCGTATGTAGTGTGTAAGGACTCTCAAAATATACTAAAATTAGCACAATCATCATTGTGCAAATACATGGCAACATCAAACAAATTGCCATCGTTCAAAGCACTCCATACAATTCTGAAGTCATTTTAATGTGAATGTTTTCAGTTTTTTAACAAAAGTGTTAGAAAAACCCCCTGTAACTACCCTGGGTGTATGTTTTTATGGTAGCTGAGATCATAATCTATATACATGAGCAACATAAGATTCACACCTGCCGTCAGTAGCCTTCCATATATTTTTGAAGTCATTTTAATGTGAATGTTTTCAGTTTTTTAACAAAAGTGTTAGAAAAACCCCCCTGTAACTACCCTGGGTGTATGTTTTTATTGTAGCTGAGATCATAATCTATATACGTGAGCAACATAAAATTCACACCTGGCGTCAGTAGCCTTCTATAAATTTTTGAAGTCATTTTAAAGTGAATGTTTTCAGTTTTTTAACAAAAGTGTTAGAAAAACCCCCTGTAACTACCCTATGTGTATGTTTTTATGGTAGCTGAGATCATAATCTATGCATGGCGTCAGTAGCCTTCCATAGATTTTTGAAGTCATTTGGATGCAAATGTTTTCAGTTTTTTAACAAAAGTGTTAGAAAAACCCCTCTGTAACTACCCTGAGTGTATGTTTTTATTGTAGCTGAGATCATAATCTATATACATGAGCAACATAAGATTCACACCTGGCGTCAGTAGCCCTCCATACATTTTTGAAGTCATTTGAATGTGAATGTTTAAAGTTTTTTAACAAAAGTGTTAGAAAAACTTCAAAAATATATGGAAGGCTACTGACGCCAAGTGTGAATTTTATGTAAATTAAACAAAACGTTTTTTAAACAAAATTAACTTTCATCGCTTCAAAACATTTAAACATATATTTTCTCTTCATTTTCATAAATTCTTTGATTTTTCATAAAACTTTCTGCTGAGAATTTATAATTTGCATAAACATTTCAAAAAATTTCTGCTGATGTCAAAATATATCAGCAGAAAAAATTTCGTTTTTGTGATAGTGATGCCTCTAGCGGTGAATAGCAAAACACATTTTTTCTGCTGGAAATTTTCTGCTATCTTATACAGCATCTAGAATATGACGTATGCGTTTCATTTCTGAGCTGAAATATTGATGATTTAGGACTACTGAGGCTTTTGCTAGTGAAGCTTTTGTTTCTTCTAGCTATCTTAATTCCTAAAATGTTGCTGACAAAAGCTAACTGCGTTATCAGTACTGAATCGACTATTACGGTTATACTGGCCTTTGTGACTTGAAATGAAGTAGGATCTTAAAGTTTGACTTGCTAACTCACGACTGATCGAGGTTAATGTATGTATTAATGTATGTAATGTAGTATTTCCACTATGTTCCGGATTCTGATAAACATTTCTTCGGTGGTACATGACATGTCAGATAGAAGGTTACTTAGAATTTTTTTCTTTTCCCGTTTTCACAAGGATTACTTGAAACTTCGGTCAACGTCATGAAGATAGTAGTGTAGACTATCATGAATTCAAAAACTGTAGCCTCATTTCTATACGAGCCAGACTCACTATGTAACGATTTTCAACAACAAAATAAATGTCAGTGGTGATTTTACAAGGATTACCTGAGACTTCGACCACTACTGTCACGAAGGAGCAAAGGCCATCTAGAACTTGAAAAATATAGCTTTATTTCTATACGAGTTGCGGTAAGAAGGTGCGTGACTTATTGCGAGAATTTAACGATTTTAACAGGCATTATATCTGAGACATTCGCCACTTTCTTAAAATAGTATAGGCCATCTGGAATCCAAAATTGTAGTTTTATTTTGCTGCTTATCCCGAAAATATTTTAGATTTAGCAAAGACGCATTTTTTTTTGTTTTCGTGCCACTGCTCGATCCACCTTCATAAACATGTATCTGCCCAGCACTCATAGATGAAAATAATTGTTCTAAACCTGTCCAAAAACAGCAAAAACATGAAAAATATTTATGTTTGTGGAAAGTCGAGATAGTATGAATCATAAAATAATTCATTCGATATACAGCATACTTTAATAAAAAAATCGAACATCCTGGCAAAATCTTAAGATATAAAATTAGCATGGAAAAATATTTTGGCGCTACTTGGCCCTATCTTTTCATAAAATGTTTTACCTTGCAGTCAATAACATTATTATCGATTCCCTCTAAATCACTGAACGGTTTTTTTAAGTTTTCTAGGAACCCAACACTAAACTGACTTATTTTAAGAATTTTCCAGTTCTCATTAAACCGAAAACACCCCAATTTTGACCTAATTGGGAGATTAGGGTGATTATGACAGCAAAATTTGCTTCGATTCCCTATAAATCACTTGTTCGGTATTTGTAAGTGTTCTCGGAAAATCCTAGGAACCCAACACCAAACTTACTTGAATTTTAAGAGTTTTCTAGTTCTAAATAAACCGAAAAATACCCCAATGTTGACCAAATTTGGGAATTGGGGTGTTTAGGACAGCGAAATTTGATGCGATTTTTTATAAGTAACTTGTACGGTTTTCTAACTTTACTTGGAAAATCCTAATAACCCAACACTAAACTGATTTAAGTTTACAAATTGTATTTTGATGGAATACTTTATCAAATTATTTATTTGTAATATTTACGAGTATAAGGCAGTTGGTTGTGGATTAATCAATAATTTTTATGACGGCTCGGTCAGTTAAAATTTACTAGTTCTTTCAGCGTTATCTATACCTGTTAAAGCTGAAACGAAAGATAGATGGGTCGAGTTACCTAACTAGAAAGCATAACTTACTGTCCCCTTTGTTCACACCTCTTGTCGCTTTCTTTCTTTCAGCCCCAATACGTAAATGTATCCTCCTGTTTTCCAGAAAAAATATTCTGTTCACTTTTCGCAGATTTGGTCGTTTCTTCACCAATGATTTTTATAAAATCTTCGTTAAAAATGTCCCAATGGCGACATATCCCACTTAATAATTTTTTCTAGAAAAGATAGAAGAAAGTCATTTTCGAGTTTTGAACAAGCTAATTTTTGTTCAAGAGCTTGTTGCTGGTGTTATTACCTAAGATTGTGGGAATCTCAGATAAGTTAAATTTCCTTAACTTCAATATTAGGCGACCAATACTAAGGTGATTTCTACATTTAGTCAAACTTTGCCCGTTCTCACTAATATTTGTTCCCCTAGTAGTTATAAATTTTCATTAGCTTCGCCATCGCGATCCACATCATCCCTGACGCTATGTTCCCCACTAAATATTACGTTCATAATTATAAACCCACAAAATATATTTCATATCATACATTTGCCATTAGTAGGGAATAAAATGGAGGGGTGAATATTTTGTGGCCAACTCCCGTCTTTCGTTTTATTTTTGTTCCAATAAAGGAGCTTGTCTGAAGGGTTCCTATGTTATTCATGTAATGAATTGCGAATGGGTTTGTTCACACAATATACTAATTACCGTTAGTACATAAATATGAGAAGCGAATACTTAGGCCATGCTTGGAGTGACAAATAACTCCAATAAAATGGGTTAGGCTTTTATGACAAATTTTAAAATTTATAAAAATTATAAAACATTACAAATTAGGTTGCTTACATATTATCGATAATGTATCAAAATCCACCCAGCCATAACTGCCCCAACAACAAATACATTTGTAAGAGGGTCACCAACAAATTGCGTGCCACGTAAGATACGGCCAAACTACTCCGGCCAAAAAAGCCCGAATATTGGGATCTGCTGTATATTTGGGAAATAATGGGTTTTTTTGATAAACTCATAATTCTCCAATATTCCTTGGTGTTGATTTTCTTCATGCGTTTTCTTGATCATCGCGTTTTGATCTTCAGGGTCTAACACACCCGTTAAAAGGACGTGTGTTCTTACCAAATAATTTTTTGAAGGGGTTCCGAATTTTTCTATATGGACTTCTTTAGCTAACATTTTTACGAATGTTCTTATATTAAGTTTTATTGTTGGTAAGTGGTAATTAGGCTGCTCTATGTTTTCCAAATAGATGTTCATGAAGGATATTTAATCCTAACATTTCAGGATCAATTGTTATTATCAACTGTAAACTGAATGATTTATTTGGGAGTTTGTTGTTAGTACAATGTCTTCGGATTCACTTCCACTTTCTGGTTCCGTGGAGGGTTCAGATGTGTCGGAAGTAATAATATTATTAACAGTGAGAGGTTCGTGTTGTATTTGCGATAATGCGTTCGCATTATTATTTTTTACACCCTTTTTATACACGATTGATTTCATACTCGTATTCTTCAAGTTTCAATCTGTAAAGAATTAATTTTGAATTTGGTTCCAGAGGCATAGCAAATCGGTTTGTCTTTACCAATTGAACTTTGTGAAAGGACGGCACCAATAACTACGTTGCCTGCATCTGTAGTAAGGATAAATTCCTTAGTAAAAACTGGGTATTGAAAAATTGGTTCATTACACAACAACTCTTTGCAATATGCGAAGATATTTTGTATCAAGGATTATTTTTTTACCCTTCCTTAAATATTCCATTAGTTCTTTATGAACTTTCGATAATATCCCAGAAGACCCAAAAAGATTTTAATTTGTTTTTCCAGAAATTCCAATTTGTGCGATTTATTGAAGACTTACTTTAGATTTTCTATGCGTTCTTGGAGTGACGCCGAGTATACAATGATGTCATCCATGTAACACAAGCAAGATTTACGTTGAATATCGCCAAACACATTATCCATGATCGACGTGAAATGTAGGTTTAGAAATATCCTGTTTCCTTACCTCTATCTGGTGAAATCCAGATGCGAGGTCCAAGCTAGTGAATATATAATATTAATATTTGGTAAAGGGTTCCGATCTTCGATTATCTTCTCGTTGAGCTTGCGATAGTCTATTACTAATAGCCACTTGACCTTTCCGCTGGCATCAATCTTTTTGAGTACGATCCAAATGGGAGGCGACCAGGGAGAGAAGCTTCATAATTCCGTCCTGTAACATCTTATCGATTTGTCTTTTGACCTCCTCCTTGTGGATATGAGGATATCGATAACTTTTAGTAAAGACGGGTTTACAAAAGTTGTTCTGTTCTAAGAAATAATTCCTCATATTGATGACACAGTTTCAAAATTGCCGTCTTTTCTTCACCGTTAAGGTGATTTGTTCTAATTATATTAGAAATAGTTTCACCTGGAATACGTTTATCGCATTCTTGGATGTTACAGTGACTAGATTCGGCTCGATACATTTTTCTAAATAATTTGACTTTAATCGGCTGTTCGATTACGAAACTTAAGTTCACAACTTCTAAAACTGCATACCAATTTTTGCAGTGAAAGATTCCTTCGGGAATAATTAGGTGTTCGTTAATTGTTGTCGGGGTGATGTATATGTCACCGTTCTCGACATCAACATTTAGCTTGCTTCTCTGTAATATATCGTAAACCTTTGAAGCATAGTTAGGTTTAAATAGTAGTGGAATCTCAACCTAGTTACACCTAATTGTTGCATCATCTCCAGTCCTAATAAGCCATCAAAGTATTTATGAAATTTAAAAGGGAGGAATTTCAAAGGTTCCTTTGTTTTAAATTCCATAAGTCCAGGGACCATAACTTTTTGATTTATTTGATTGCGTTACAGAGGCTCAAAATTTCCTCCACATTTTCGATAAATTTGAATAATGGGTGCCTATACTGCCTTCGTATTTTGGCAGATCTTTAATTGCGTCCGGTATTCTTAGACGTTTGATTATATCGGTTACGTTATGATTATTGTCGTCGCCGTGTTCTGCATTTTTTGAAAAATTTATCAATGTGTTAGGATGATTGATATTTCCACTAATTTTAAAAATTATGTTAAATTTTTTTGCGGAATTATACGTTTATTAATTTCTAGTGAAAGATTTTGGTTAGAAAAAAATCTATAACTAGTGGACTCGTTGTCCGTAAAATCGTCTTCAAACACAACGTCGGTTGTATTCGTATTTCTTAAATCTTTACTCATAAAACTCCTATACTCCGTAGAATTTTTGATTTTTTTGAATTGATAAGTTAAAGGATTTTTTCCTAAAAATAAAATTGGGAATAATTTTCCCTGCCAATTTAGATATGGAAAAATTATTCCCAATTTATAAATATTTGCATCAAACTTTTCTTCTTAGTAGGCCGGAAAGAAAATATTTGAACTGAAATTACATATAAAATCTTTCCCCAATTCCCTATTCCCAGGGAATTACCAGAATAGTGCCACAGGTCGTATTTTTAGATATTTTATTTTGCTTTATTTGCTTACCGTGGGTCCTGGCAAATAAATTACAGGAATTTTTTTTTTATTATTTTAGAAGTATTATTAATTCACTAAATTATAAATGTTCATTGTTCACTTGGTATCGATTATCGTTCGATACGAGCACTTTTCTACACTCCGAAAAAACGAAGACATTTAGAACGTATGGTTTTTTGATATTTAAAAACATCCACTACCAACTGCACTACTTATGTTTTTAATACTGAATTAATTCTAAAAAATACAATTTTTACTTAACTTTAACTTTGATCTTATTCCTTAGTCTTCAACTTATCAACTGACTACAATAAATTCTTAATCTATTACATTGACATTGGATGCCAGAATGTACATAAATGCTTTTATGCTTAATTGCATTTCCCACCTATCCATTTATGTGCATTCAGCTTTTTTGGTGAGCGTACAGTTTTTTGATGTGTTACTGCGCGATAGAAAAGTAGTTCTCTGTTTGTTACGATTGAGAACCTTGGTCCACCGCCATGGAAAAAAATATTTTTTTTTTATTTTCAGCCATTTTGATTTTAAAATCTAAGTAATTATTTTATGTCTAGATTCAGAAGTTATAGTAAATACTATTTGAACAGTTCATTGAATTTCAAAGTAACTTCAAACGAAAACATAACAAAAATAAAGAACCGCTTACAAAAAACTTAAGAGAGAAGCCCTACGTTAAACGGGTCATGGTTAATGCAGGCTATATGACGTTTGCACGAGGAATTAAACGTATTTTTTTGTTGCTTTAATGTAGGGTCAGAAAAGTTGTTAACAGTATATAGATAAAACTAAAGTACTTAACATTAAACTTATTAAGCATTGTGATTCAAAATGGGCGTGGCAAACTAGAATTAGAAAACAAAAAAAATATTCGATATACTTTACTAGTTGTTTGTGTAGCAGTGCTTTCGCAGAGTAGTGTCCTTAGAAACAAGTGCTTTGGTTTATATTTTGCAATTAGATTTTACTAGAAATCAAATTTATTTTTACATTTAAGATTAAAGTCGATAGGTTGAATGAACGTGTGGTGAATATGTTTATAAATTTGGCACATAATCACATTTCGAACCTATTTAAAGGTTCACAGTATCATTTCAATTTCTAAGCAATATAAATACTAATAATATTAAAAAAAATACTTTATACAAAACTACAACACATATTACATATAAAATAATATAAACAACATAGACAACATTTATAAAATTAAAACAATATTACAACATAAAATAACATAATATATCAATATATAAACAAAGATTTTTTAATGCAAAATTTCACGATAGAATAAAATAATGATGTACCCAAAATAATTACTGATCAGTATAAAACTTAGATATATTTACGTAAAACACTTCAAATATAATTTAAATTAGCTATGTAATAAATAAACACATATTACATAATTATAATGTATTAAATTAAATAAATAATAAAGAAACGCCTTATAATGCCTAAGCATAATATTTAATATAAAAAATTAATAAAATTAAACATAAAATCTTATTAATTATTGATTTTAATTAAATTATAAATATATTTTTTCATATTAAAAAATTATGAACTTATAACACATTGTACTAAGTTAATTAAACGTTTTAAAAAGAAAATTATAAGTTATATAAATTATAATTAACAAATTTAATTTAGTTTGATTTTATGTGGACCAAAATCGGAAAATTGTTATAACAACAAAATAGAAAATTTACTAAAAAAATTTTTTTAACCAAGACACTGTAACTTTAATTCAATTATTAAAACAAACATAAAATATATATAAATTGTTATTTAATTTTAATTAATTTATTATAAATTATATTATTATTGTGTAAGATATAACAGTTATACATAAATAAAACAAAAAATGAGTTTAAGAAAAGTTTTGGGTAATTATTGTTGAGAGATTAAAAATTATTTCATTTAATGTAAGTAGCCAAAGTAGTGTGAAAGTGATTGAATCTGAATACAGGGTGTGGATAATTGCAGCAGAGAAGTTTTTGAATTTCACTTTGTAAACCGATACAGCCGAATTACACAAAGTGCCGATCCCGATTTACACAAAGAGCCGATATATTCGTAAATTTCGTTGAGAAAATCGAACATAGGAACAGCCTTCAATTATAGACCGATAGGATGCCGTGTCGGTCTAAAATTGAAGGCTGTTCCTATGTTCGATTTTCTAGAAGAATATCCAAATAGGAACAAGGTACAATTATTGAATGATGTCGATAGGATGTCGTAGAACGAAATTTACGAATATAACGGGTGATTTTTTAAGAGCTTGAGAACTTTTTTTTAAAAAAAAACGCATAAAATTTGCAAAATCTCATCGGTTCTTTATTTGAAACGTTAGATTGGTCCATGACATTTACTTTTTGAAGATAATTTCATTTAAATGTTGACTGCGGCTGCGTCTTAAGTGGTCCATTCGGAAAGTCCAATTTTGGTCAACTTTTTCGAGCATTTCGGCCGGAATAGCCCGAATTTCTTCGGAAATGTTGTCTTCCAAAACTGGAATAGTTGCTGGCTTATTTCTGTAGACTTTAGACTTGACGTAGCCCCACAAAAAATAGTCTAAAGGCGTCAAATCGCATGATCTTGGTGGCCAACTTACCGGGCCATTTCTTGAGATGAATTGTTCTCCGAAGTTTTCCCTCAAAATGGCCATAGAATCGTGAGCTGTGTGGCATGTAGCGCCATCTTGTTGAAACCACATGTCAACTAAGTTCAGTTCTTCCATTTTTGGCAACAAAAAGTTTGTTAGCATCGAAAGATAGCGATCGCCATTCACCGTAACGTTGCGTCCAACAGCATCTTTGAAAAAATACGGTCCAATGATTCCACCAGCGTACAAACCACACCAAACAGTGCATTTTTCGGGATGCATGGGCAGTTCTTGAACGGCTTCTGGTTGCTCTTCACTCCAAATGCGGCAATTTTGCTTATTTACGTAGCCATTCAACCAGAAATGAGCCTCATCGCTGAACAAAATTTGTCGATAAAAAAGCGGATTTTCTGCCAACTTTTCTAGGGCCCATTCACTGAAAATTCGACGTTGTGGCAGATCGTTCGGCTTCAGTTCTTGCAGGAGCTGTATTTTATACGGTTTTACACCAAGATCTTTGCGTAAAATTTTCCATGTCGTCGAATAACACAAACCCAATTGCTGCGAACGGCGACGAATCGACATTTCACGGTCTTCAGCAACACTCTCAGAAACAGACGCAATATTCTCTTCTGTACGCACTGTACGCATTCGTGTGGTTGGTTTAATGTCCAATAAAGTAAACTGAGTGCGAAACTTGGTCACAATCGCATTAATTGTTTGCTCACTTGGTCGATTATGTAGACCATAAATCGGACGTAAATCGCGAAACACTTTTCGAACCGAACACTGATTTTTGTAATATAATTCAATTATTTGCAAGCGTTGCTCGTTAGTAAGTCTATTCATTATGAAATGTCAAAGCATACTGAGCATCTTTCTCTTTGACACCTTGTCTGAAATCCCGCGTGATCTGTCAAATACTAATGCATGAAAATCCTAACCACAAAAAAATCACCCTTTATATGGCTGCTGGCCAATAAACTGTAAAAGTAAATTTTAAGTAAATTTTTCGGTAAATTCATTTATTTTGCCAGAACTCAATGGCAAACTGATCGAAAAATCTGTTCTAAATCCGATTTTTCAATTTCAACATACAGTTTGATTTCTCCTCTAAGGTTTAGTTGTATAAAGGCCTTGTACACAGTGGAGCCAGTATAAGTGTGTTGGATAAGGGATCCGAAAGTTTTACTGAAAAACTCTCCTAATTTTCATAATTTCCCCTCATTTGTAAACACTTTTAGTAGTTAGATACCCGGAACGAGTGTTTGGGTAAGTCAATGCGCTGGTCAACTTTAATGGGCAATCCCACAGTATGCGGTAGTACATCGTCTCTTTATTATAGCAGCCACTTTACTTAGGTGTGGATTTCTGGAAACCATTTGGGATCTCCCCGAATGTTTTGGAGCTAACAATGCTATCTTCTACTAGTTTGATGTCCGAAAATGATACTTCTCCAATTTATTACGAACTGAACCCTGAAAATCACGATAGGTTACATCGGATTATAGAGACTTTCCCTTTTAGTGCTAGATTATGATTAGGTCGAACTACGTTGCTATCCCATTTTATCGATGTCGGAACGGCTAAAGCGGTAAAACAACGACATCATGCGGTGTCGCCGGCCATTCCAAAACTAATATATAAGGAGCTAGACAGAATGTTGTCACTGATGCTCGTGGTGCTCCCTTAGCAGGTAAAGCAAGGCTGTGCCTGGATGCCAGCGAATTGAACAAGTTGAACAAATTTGACTTTTGGCCAATTCCACTCGATCCCTAATCCAGAGATAAGACAGCGTTTGCGCTTCCTGGCCGGCCCTTTTATACCAATTAACGATCATGCCATTTGGCTTGTGACCAGACCCCTCCATGCATCGGGTGATTTCTCATCAACTTCATAGCCATGTTTTTGTGTACTTCGATGACCTTTTGATTACGTCTCTCACTCTAGAAGAACACTTCAAACTATTAGAAGAGGTGGCGCGTCTATTAAAATCAGCTGGACTTACTATTAATACAACCAAAAGTAAATTTCTGTTGAAGGAAGTTAGTCGAGTCAATGAAGCAAAAAATTTCGAAATATTTGAGAGCAAGACGGATCGGAATGCGGTTTTTTGCATTCGCTTCCAACAATTATTTGTAAAAACCGCCCCTATTTTTTTTTTAACAAACCGGAAATTGCATTGATTCAGCCAAAAATGTATTCAAAAAATTAATTTTTTGAGACGGCTTTTGGAAGATTAGAGAACTTTGTAAATAAGATTTAGAACTAGCCTTACTCGGGTTCCTTGGGGTTTTCGAGGTCGCTGATCATCATCATCATTATGATGTTCAAATTGACCCACAGACGACCTGGAGCTCAGCAACGCCAACGAACGTCACCTCCCTGGGACTCTCCTGAAAATCACTCGGGAAACGAGAGAAACTCGGCGCCCGGGGGGTTTTGGGTCGCTGAATTCAAATATTACATCGGTGAATACCCCCCGAATACCTGGTGTGCCCAAACCTGGACGCGAACGTCATCGCCGAGAATTTTCCTAACAATATCGGCAAAAACAACCCGTGGGGGCGTTTTTGGGGTGCTGAATCCGAATTTACCGTCGAAAATGACCCCTTGAACACCTGGTGCACCGGAACCTGCGGCCGAACGTCGTCTCCGAGGGTTTTCCTCACACGATCGAGAAAAGCGAACCGAAAATCGGTTTGGGTTTTTTTTCCGAATTGCCCTTCTAAAACCACCCTCCGAACTCTTGGAGCACCGGAACATGGCCCTGAACGGCATCTCCCGAAAATTTTCCTGACAATATCGACAAAAACAACCCGAAAATCATTGTTCGGGCGTTTTTTGGACCGCTGAATCCAAATTTCACGTCAAAAACGACCCTTGAACACCTGGTGCATTGGAACCTTTATCTTGACATCGATGTCATTCCCATGAATGTCAACCAAAAATGATGTTTTAGAGACGAACATCAATACTGCAATATCTGGGTGGAATTGTTGATTCTGTTTAAATTATGTGACGAGGGAAGAAATCGAATGAATTACTTAATTAACTTAATTAACAATCTACTGCATACAGGTCAATAGCCTGTTATTATAATGTTCTAAAAATTCAAGTTACGGATTTACTGGTTCTGTCGTCATTATTTGATAAAATACAGTGGATATTGTAGTAAAGCCAAATATTCTTGTTCCCGAATACAGGATATTTTCCGTTTATACTTCTCCTTATTGCGGGACTTTACAAGTATTTGAATTAAGTGTGAAATTTGAATTAAGCGCCCCAAAAAACGCCCCTACAATGATTTTTGGATTGTTTTTGCAGATATTGTCGGGAAAACTCTAAGGGACAACGTTCACGTCCAGGTTTGGGCGCACCAGGTGTCCGGGGGTGCTCGCCGATGCAATATTTGAATTTCAGTGACCCAAAAACCCCTTGCGCGCAGAGTTTGTCTCCTTCTCCGCGTGATTTTTGGAAGAGTCCCACGGACACGACGTTCATCGGCGTTGCTCAGCTCCAGGTCGGCTGTGGGTCAATTTGGGTCATCATAATCGTGATCAGCGATCTCGAAAACCCCAGGGAACCCGAGTAAGGCTAGTTCTGACTCTTATTTACAAAGTTCTCTTAACTTCCAAAAGCCGTCTCTAAAATTGTATCGAACTCTTGGCCCTTTTAGTGCTTTATTGCTTCGACTAAGTTAACTATCTCGGGTATTTGGTTGGAAATGGTTGCATCCGAACGAACTCAGACAAATGCAAGGCTGTTTTGGAGTTTCCGACTCAAAAACGCTCAAAACAGATTCGCCACTTTTTGGTTATGTGCGGGTAGTACCGCGGTTTAACAGATCTCACGGGCAAGAAAGCTAAAACTTAGTTGTCCCCCTCCGTTGAAAGTGCTTTCAACTTATTGAAATTTGCATTAGTCTCAGCCCCCATACTAGCCACTCCCAATTACAGCCGGCCATTCTATATGCGGTTTTGGGACATAATTCTCGATTAGTTGACCATAATGGTTTCGAAAAATATTTGAATTAACCGATAAATTTACCTAAAATTGACTTTTACCTTCAGTTTTTCACACAGCCTTAATAATTATTTTTGTCTAAATTTTTTTCGCATGCAACAGCTGAATTATTATCTTTGACCACACTACATATTCTATTCCGAAGTAGAATTTTATTGTTTGTAGTTCACAGAAACTGAAATTCATTCACGATTTTGAACCGTGCAGCACAAAATAGTTGAAGTTGCCTTACGGGTCAGATGATCCCGCACAAAAGAAAGTTGCTTCACATGTTCACCTCCAAATCCGATCTGATCCGAGAACAGATTTTTAAATGCCTTCTTCTTCGCTAATATTTCTTGTTTGGCGTTTGTTGATGTGAGTTTCACAAGAAGAAAATTTTGTGGATTTGTTTGTGTTCCATTTCCTAATTGAGACTCGTTTTTCCAATATACTGTCAATTTGTTCTATATTGATACATTTGAGTTTATTATTTTCAGAATATCACCTGTCTGGGTAAGTGGATTAATTGATCTATCTGGTATTCCAGAGACTACAATGTTTTTAAGATTTTCCTTTTATTTTAGATATTCCAATTCAGATTCTAGTTTTAAAAAATTTCCTTGTAGAATGGTGTTGCCATCTTGTGTGTGATCTAGCTGTTGTTTCATTTCCACCATCAGATGTCCAAGTTGATGGAACCCTTCCCCTCCCCCCGTGTTGGAGGTAATTGCATGAACAGGTTGTAAGATTTGTAGACCGAGAGTTTGAATTGCTTTAGGTATTTGTAGGTCTTGGACTTACACTTGCTTGGTATAGCAGTGCCAAATGGTAGCTATTTTTGACGTTCTTGTCGAATTTAAGAAAAGGTTGTTTTTACCTGATATGCGACTTAGAGCAGCTTCTACTACATCTTATAGTAGTATCATGGCCTGTCTGGCCATACATGCCGCTAGGTGGCTTTATCTTCAGGAATTGCGGTATACAATTTAATGTGGGTCCATAGTAACTACACAAATTATCGCTATTCGGGTTAAATAAATTAAACCCATTTTTTTGCCAGTAATTTTCTTTACATTAATACTGTTGGGATAGTGCTATATTTTATAATCTATTTACGCTTTTTCGGGGTGGCTACACTTATCCAAGAAATCCACCGAAAAATTCGGGCTCGGGCTAACTTCACCGACTTTAGAATTCAATGATCTAGGCATAGTTCTGATTACACTTTCCTATCAATTATTTTCATTTCCACCCAAAAAATATAGTGACTCAATTTGTGTAGTGAAAGCTTTCACCCTATTCCATTGAACCACAATAATGCATATTCCTGGCAGGTAAGTTCACTGCCATCCTGTTAATACAATATAGTCGCTGGATTTGTGTTATTCCAGAATTGGCCTCCAATTTCATTGAACAACAAAAACTTTTGCGTGAACGATTAAATTCAATGAATTTCGTCACTTTATAATGAAGATATTTCACAGGACGGTGTGATCAGAAGTCTTAGGTACATTAGTGTCTAGAACGGTCTTCGTTGTTCAATGAAATAGGGCTACTTCTGGAATTGAGTGGAATCCACTATATTTTTGGAAGAAAGGAATGAAAAAGCCAAGTTTATTGGTATCTAGAAAACTGTATATCAGAAAATCGCTCAATCAACTGTCTTTGTTGTTCAATGGAATTGAGCTAATTCTGAATTAACATAAATTCAGGCACTATCATTTTCTTATGGCAATGAACATGTATCTTATAGAAATATGTAATTAGAAGTGGCAATTTCATATGTTACTGGAACAAGTCGTTCATTTAACGGTCTTTGGTGTTCAATGGAATTAGGTTAACTCTGGATAAGTGCAATGTAAATTCAGCCACTATATTTTAAAAAGCCAAGTTCATTGGTGCCAGGAACACTTTATTTCAGAAAATCGCTCAATTAACTAACTGTCTTTGTTATTCAGTTTGACAAATTCTGACGGACATACTTGATAGAAATAAGTAATCAAAACTGTCGAGTTCATTTGTTTCTAGAACACTTTATGGTAGTCGTTCATGCAACGGTTCTTTAATGGGAAAGTACAAATTCTAGATAAGAACAAATTCCTTCAATATATTTTGCGGGTGGTAATAAACGTACCTATATGCAATCAGAAATACCAAGTTTATTGCACGTATCGCAAATCTCTCATTTCACAATACATTGCTAACTTATCATTTATCAAATACATCAACAGGAAGACAGAAATAGCACGACGATACAAAGCTCGGTAACAAATTTAACAAAAATATTTTTTGATATTTTTCAGTTTGTTCCACACAGCCGCGCTAGCAACACGCCGCACATCATTCGCCAACACCACCTTCATTCGAACACCACCTTCATTGATGCCGTTACCAAGGCCGTTTTTATGGTACGATTTTGGGAATGTAAAACGTGTCCCATCCATCTCAGCCTTATAGATTTATTTGTTCCAATTATAACAAAGTTGTTCAGATCATTTCTGATCTCGATATTCAAATGTTCCGTGTATATTTCTCCATCCGTATACTACTAATCTAGATGGCTCTGATATTATGAACCGTAAAATGTTTCAAGCCTAAAAATAAATGCATGCCACAGGGGGGATACCTGTACTATATAATTATACGTGCTATACACAATCGTGATATATTGAAAATTGAAGTGTGTAAATAACAATTAACATATTCCCGTTTCACTGTAGGTTTCCTCATTTCGCCCCCATATTATCCACTCCACATGCATCTATAATACGTAACACAGTTATAGTTTTTTTTTTAATTTTACGTTTTCGTGGCTGTTGAAAATTTATTCTTCAATTAAATAAGTTTTAATTTAAATTACATTTTAACATGAAATAAAATACTGAAACTTTTAAGTCCTTCATTATTATTTTTATATTGTGTCGTCGTGCTCGTATAGTTGTTATAATAATACACCATGGAAAATTATTACAATAAATTATCACATTTTATGAATATTGTTGCTCTGTTAATTGTGTAATATTGTTACGGGGTGGTGCGATGGCCAGTTTCAGATAATTTTGATTGTGTGTAGTATTAGAGCCGTGGAAAGGTGCGGTGTATTTTATTACTGTTATTATTTATGATTGGTTCAACCTAAAAATTTCTCAATCAAAACCCGCAAAGGACTCATGGTACTCTAGGAACTTACGCTTGGAAGGAAAATAGTTGTATAAATCTAGGATTGATCTCCGATGACCTTACCGCGTCTCAGTATAACCGCATATACATATAATTTACATTATATTTATCAAAATATATTTAAATACCTTCAGATGATTTATATATTTTTGTTTGTCATGATTTTTAAATTAATAGTACCTATTAATTTAAATATCAGCCGGAACCTACAACTATAGGCACAAGTAGCACGATGCATTGTGCATCCTTGTGTACTATATGATTTTTCAGCCAGAACCTTATAATTCCAGCCGGGACCTGATAAAAACATTCAGAACCATACAACAGCCAAACCAACTATGGCACTAGTAACACGATAAATTGTGCATAATTGTGCATTATTTAATTTTTTAGCCGGAAATTTCCAAATAAATCAAGAAATATACGATTTTTCTGAAAAAAACCTTACAAATTCAGCCAGAACCATACCCTCTACAGTCAAACTAACTATGATAGAAATAGATCGATGCATTGCGCATCAATGTGCACTATATAATTTACAGCCGGAACCTAATAAAGCCTGCCAATACCATATTACAGCCAAACTAACTATAGTACAAGTAGTACGATGTATTGTGCATCATCAAGCACTATTGCTGTATGCCTCAGGTCAATTTTTTCGACTAAATTGTGCACTGAACTAGATTGTTCAGTAATTCACAATAAACATTCATGGGTGGCAGTAACCTCAACAAAACAAGCTGAGCCTGACTATTCGAAATACTAAAATGTCTACTTTTCGTGGATAAAGGAAATATTAAATTAAATTAAGATAATGGAAGATGATATGGAAGTTGCATTATTTGCAAATGTAATTATAAACTACGAAATGTTTAAAAATGAAAAAAGTCTTAAATAAAATTGTGTACAAATTTGTACAAAATAACACATTTGCATTAAGTAGCAAATAATGACATTTGACAACTAAATTGAAAAGTCACCCCACTGACGACGAATAGCGTAAGGTCACATCAAAAAGCAACCAGCATATATATTTTTTCAAGCGGAACCTTATAAATTTAACGATATACGATTTTTCAGAGAAAAAACCTTACAAGTTCAGCCGGAGCCTACAGCCAAACTAACTATGGCACAAGTACCACGATGCATTGTTCACCATTGTGTACTATGTGTTGTTTGAGCCTGAACCGTATAATTCCAGGCAGAACCTGATAAAATCAGCCAGAACCATACTACAGCCAAATCAACTATGGCACAAGTAGCACGATGCATTGTGCATCACTGTGCACTATATAATTTTTCAGACGGAACCTTACAAATCAAGAAATATACAATTTTTCGGGAAAGACCTTACAAATTCAGCTGGAACTATAACATCTACAGCCAAATTAACTATGGTACATATAACGCGAAGCATTGTGCATCGTTGCGCACTACATAATTTTTCAGCCGGAACTTTATAATTCCAGCCAGAACCTGTTAAAGTGAAACAAACCATATTACAGCCAAACCAGCTTTGTCACAAGTAGCGGAAAAGAACCTTACAAATTCAGCCGGAAACATATCCTCTACAGTCAAACTAACTGTATCCCAAGTAGCACGTTGCATTACGCATTATTGTGCACTATATAATTTTTAAGCCGGAACCTTAAACTCATCTGGAATCTAATAAAGCCAGCCAGTTGTGATGCATAATATGGTTTGATCGTTCTGAAAACCTCATATGTTGCACTATCATCTAAATTGCACTGCGATCATTGTGTAAGCGCTAAAGCTATTTATGTAAACATTATATTTCGACTTTGATTTTTATGGTTTTTTTTTGCGTTATAATTCGGCTGCAAATACATATAGCGCACAACCCATTGTCCTACTTGTGCCACAGTTAGTTTGGCTGAAGAGGATATGGTTCCGGCTGGCTTTATTAGATTCCTGATGAATCTATATCAGGTCCCGGCTGAAAAAACAATTAGTGCTCAATGATGCAGAATACATCGTGCTTCCTACGCCATCGTTACTATGGCGGTAGTATGGTTCTGGCTGGCTTTAACAGGTTCTGGCTGAATTTATAAGGTTCCGGCTGAAACAGCAATTAGTGCACAATGATGTACAATACATCGTGATTCTTATGTCATAGTTGGTTTGGCGGTGGTAAGGTTTTGGCTGCACAATCCATTGTGCTTCTTGTTTCATAGTTAGTTTGGCTGTATATAAGGCTTCTATCAAAAAATCGTATAGTGCTGGATTTATAAGGTTCCGCCTGACAAAATGTATAGTACACAATAATGAATCGTGCTACTTGTGCCATAGTTGGTTTTGATGTAATATAGGTCTGTCTGGCTTTTTCAAGTTCTGGCCGGAATTTTAAGGTTCCGGCTGAAAAAATATATAGTGCTCAATGGTGCACAATGCATCTTGCTAATTGTGCTATAGTTAGTTTGGCTGTATTCTGGTATTGGCTGGCTTTATCAGGAGCGTATGTTGTACCATCACTTCGAATCGAAAAAAGTCGAATCGAAAAAGTGAAAGTTGTGTCTTTTTTGATTTTCGAAAACGATATAATATACCGCCATTCGACTTTTTTCGAATTTCGATTCGAAATGATGGTACAACATACCGCCCCAGATTCTGGCCGGAATTATAAGGTTCCGTCTGAAAAATTATACAGTGTACAATGATGAGCACCGATGGGCATCGATCTATTTGTACCATAGTTAGTTTGGCTGTAGATGGTATGGTTCCGCCTGAATTTGTAAGGTTGAAAAATTATAAATTACTGAATATATATAGTTCCAGCTGAAAAATAATATAGTGCACAATGTTGCACAATGCATCGTGCTACTTGTGCCATAGTTGGTTTTGCTGTAGTACGGTTCTGGCTGGCTTTATCAGGTTCTGACCAAAATTATAAGGTTCAGGCTAAAACAGTGTACAATGATGCACAATGCATGGTGTTATTTGTGCCATAGTTAGTATTGGCTGGCTTTATCAGGTTCTGGCCGGAATAATAAGGTTCCGGCTGAAAAATTATATATTGTACAATGATAGACAATCCATTGTGAAATTATAAAGTTCCGCCGTAAAATCATATATTGCTGGATTTATATAAGGGTCCGGCTGAAAATTATATACTGCACATTGATGCACAATGCATCGTGCTACTTGTGTTATAGTTAGTTTTGCTGTAGAGGGTATGGTACCAGCTGAATTTCTAAGATTCTTTTCCAGAACATCGTAAATTTCTGAATTATAAGGTTCCGGCTAAAAATTATATAGTGCACAAAATGCACAATGCATCGTGCTACTTGTGCCATAGTTGTTTAGTTCCAGCTGGCGTGATGGACACTATAAAATGGTTTTTTTGATTAATAAAAAAAAATTCAACCCTGCTACATTTTCTTCTGTGTATCACTACACTTTTGACTAAATTGTGTAAATACACTTTTGAAAAATGTTTATTGGTGTAGCTACACTTTTGATAATTGATTAAAACTGCACACTGGTCAAGTGGCCTTATACGGATTCCACAAGTACTAAACTGAAAACTATCAAGGCTCAATCGTTCCGATCTGTAACTCGAATAAAATTATTTTTTTTTACTTTCTTAAAAAAAATCTTTAAAACTTACAAACTCTTAAAATTAGTCATTAAAGTAATACGTTCGCGACCAGCATTGCTGCAACCAAAATTATTCTTAGGGTCTCTCTTAGTTTAACCCGGGTGAAAATTTGTTTACAGGAGAAAGGTGTTTAATCTAGCATTAAAAGATTTTTTAGTTGATTATTTAAACACTTTATGATATGCTAACTATGTTTTATTATTCGAGCACCATCCGGAATAGAATGGGACATTTCTACTGAAACTGCAGCTATTATTCACTGATATCGCTATACCATAAACATGAAAAATAAATGCATCTACAAAATAAACATGTACCACCTGAAATATACTAGTTGACATTTATTTTGACATGACGTTATAAACAAAAATTCATCTTGCTGCGTTTTAAATTTTTATTGTAAGATTAAGTTTCTATTGGTTTCCAGGGTTTACAAACTAAAGGCCTTTTCAAATTTCTCAATGCAAGCGCTCCCGATAGCGGCTCTCGATGAATAGGCAGAGCAAAGTATTTATTTATCGATTTTTAACTAGCAAGTTGAATGAAAATTCTTAGTATAAAGTTAAATAAATTAATTACATGCTAAATTGGGTGTTCCGGATAAATCTGTTGGGAGCTAATAAAAAAAAATATCGCACACTTAGGCCAATAGCTGCTCACTGTGATACCATAGGATCCTATCTTCCCTTTACTCCCGCTGAAACCACACAGAGCTACTTATGTATCGTAAAATGTAATGCACTCCACAGTCCGCGAGTTCCGAAAAGCTGTCCATACCGTACACACCTAAGTACTTATGCCTTCTGTATGATAGTGTCGAGCATAAGAAGTGATCTAAAGTCTCTTCCTCCTTTTCGTCCATACAACTTCTACAAAAGTCATTCTTCTGTAGACCCAGCCTTTTCGCATGTTCAAGTGAAACGGCAGGGTCCTGTCAGTATTCCTACGACCAATCCCGGCGGCTGTATAAGATAGCGGAAATTTACCAGTGAAAATGAGAACTTACGCTACAAGTGGCCACATTATCATAATAGAGAATTTCTTTTGTAATTTTGTTACTAGCGGGAAATTTTTTATTCATGTTGTATCTCTTTTTCTAAAAAATAAAACACCCTAGCGGAATAAAATATTGAAAGTGATCCTTATAATGGATAAATTGATAGATCCCCGAAGTAAAGGAATTCAGTATATAAACTTCTGAAATTTAACAAACTTCTGCTTTTCTGCCATACACTATGATGAAATTTAGATAGGAAATTTAGATTGGTTACGGATTTTAAAGTGACTTTTGACAAAATCTAGAATCTGTTAATGCTGGACCAGACTAGGCCATTTCATAACCAATCCTTATGAAATTTGGTTTCGAAATTTATTTTTGATTGAATATAAATTTTAAATGAGAATACGGTATCTGTGCATTTTACCAGACCGAGGCGTCCGGTTCAAGGGATATGACGTTTTCAACATAGAAAGAAAACTTGGAAAGTAATGCTTTATGCTTATTTCGGCTCGGCAATGGATGTGGAGATGGATGAGGCAGATATAGATCAACCAATAAATAAAAATATAAATACTTAAAATGTAATGGTTGAGCTTCCCAATGGCGACAAACAAAAATTAATTAAAAATTACAAAAATAATAAATGTAACTAAAAATTGATATTACGATCAAAAATAATAATCATATTAATAATAATAATAATAATAATAATTGATTGATTGATTGATTGATTGATTGGACTGTAGAACCAAGTACTTGACGAGTGTCCCGGTTAACGCCGGGCGTATTCCTACAGCCTTTTTACACATAACAATAGGAGGGATAGGAAAGGTTTTTTTTTTGGGACAGAACGACCCGGTTTCAGACACCTAGCGATCGTACGGCACAACACAATTCTAATCTACTTCTAATCTACGGAGGGGGGATAAAGGTTTAATAGGTTAAATGGATAACGATGATATTGGTCTTCAAAAATTGCTTCTGATTTAAATCAGCAACCTGATAGAAAAATATTATTATTTCACGAGCATCTGGAAATTCCCTGAAATATAATTCAACATTAATAATTTCCAGCTTCCTAAAATAAAATTGATTGATTAATTCACTCCGAATACAGTCATCTAGGTAAATCCAATAGTGAGTAATACAAACACAACACAATTCTAAACTACACAATCATCAATTAATATTTTAAAGAAGTATTAGACCACAAGCATCTTAAGATTCCTGAAATTTAATTCTTCATTAATGTTTTTCGGCTTCCTAAATAATACAAACATTTATTGATTAATCCTCCTAAAACTCAACAATTTACAAAAGCATTTCCTGAATTCATAGTTATTAGAATTATATTAATAATAAAACTAAACTGAAATCCAGTAGCATTTAAAAATTATACTGTAAACATGGTTGGGCTGTATAGTACTTAAATTGTCAGACTAATATTTTGAAACTTACAACCAATTTCTCATAACATCAAATTGGTAAGAAACACAAATCGAAATATACAAAATTCAGAAGATCAGTCTCGAAATAACGTAAAAATTTCAAAATTTAGTAAAATATTATAAATTCCATCTTATCGATAACTATACCAACGATAAGTTTTGTTTTACGCCGCAATGATTTCATTGGGTAATTTAACTATATCCCGCGAATCTCTTTTTAATTAATGTATCCAAGATAAAAAGGTAATTCAATTATTACAACAATAATGTTTGTTCCGAATAATGAAAATTAACAGAATTATTCATTAATTTTACAAGTATGAGCACTTTAAGTAAGAACTAACAAGCAATTTATTCAAGATTTCAATATTCTTAGCTTATTAAAGAATCAAATCAATTGCATACATTAAATATCTATACTTAAAAGATTTTTTCTCAGTACAATACAGCCCTATCCTTCATAATAAGCCAAGCTTAATAGTGAAATATTATTTGCACGTAACAGTACATAATAACAATCTTAAGAGTTTATACAAAATAATAAGAAATCATATAGTGATTTAAACAAATAATTAATCGTTCGTTAAGAGTTAAACTTAATAACATCACAATACTGTTAGTAAGATAAAAATTAATTTACATTTAGTGTTCATCTTCTCAGTATATTTCATTTGTAATTTATTTATTAATACTTTAACTTATGAAAGTTTATAATATTCCAGGAGATGGTAATTGCCTTTTTAATTCTCCATCAGCTACAAATGAAAGAAAGAAAGAACGAAAGAACCCCAGAAACCATCCTGCAGTGTTAATCAGTTACGGACTATCGTAACTGAGTACCTCAGGAATAATCTTAATGATTACATTCCAACTTTGCGGAATTCTTGCCGTTCTATATATTCATCTAACCTTTAATTGTCTGAAAGTGATTTAATAACAAAATATTTAACTAATTTACAACAAGATGGTTTCTAGGGTGGTGCTGAATGTCTATCAGCAATTTCAAAATTAAAAAAAAATCATAAAAATTAATGTGCATTACCCAAATTCCCAACACCAAGTCAATTTTGTTCCTGAAACTCCAGAATAAAATTTTGAAATTAATTTATGATACACCGGAAACCATTATGACAGTTTAGTTCCACCATGTAATTCATCTATCTGCACATTCTCTGAAATTTAATAATGAATTAATATTTTCTTGCTGCATGTCCTACGTAAATGGAAACAATGTCAATAATAGCAAAAAATCATATATATTAGCTGTTCAGGTAAAAACTTATTTATCCCAAGAGTATTTATTCCTCGAAGCTTACAAAATAAAAACAATTAATTATAAACATTAAATATAAACATAAAATAATAAGGGCCCTCGGATTGACCCGAACAAACAAAATCATTTGAATTAACTGAATCAACCGAAGGGTATTGGGCGCTCACCCCCTCAGTTCAGTCAAAAAATTGAGCTACTAAATTAACTGAAGAGATAATTTGCTCATGTACTTAATTCAGACAGGTTGTTTTTCTTGTATTTTTGACATTTACATATTTGTTTTACGCTCATTTCATTTGCGTTTTTTTTAGAAAAGTGTGTTTGTGTTATTTTCTAATTAAAATTATACAAATTTTAATAAAATAGAATTAAATTATTATCTACTGTATGATTTAAATTAATTTAAGTAATATTAGAGTTATTAAAAATGGCCTTAGAATACGATCTTAAAGAATATTTACGTTTCGACAACGACCAGGATTTTTTAATAATCAACAAAAGCCTAATTTAAAATGATTTACTTTTTACGCTATTTGCCGTAGGCACTTGGCGAAACACACTTATACTTAATAAACACATTTTTATTAATCACTTGTTTTTGTTTCGCAGAATATTTTTCAAAAAGTTTAAAAAATCACTCGATCGATTTCGACTTGTTAGGTCATCATCAGGAGTATCTACTGAATTGTATTAGTAAAAATGTTTTGTTATATAGTAGAAAAAAGCAAAATATAAATAAAAATAAAAGAAGGAGGGAAAAAATAAGCAATAAAAATTAATCTACGGATCGCGCAGGTAGGCGATGAGTCATAGGTTGAGTAACAAAATTCAAGGTATGTTATTGCGTACGTGAGAATAGAAAAGGGCGGGGTCTGTAATTGGTGAGAACCGGATTTCTCTCTGTTCGTTAAGGATATTTTGGTTAAGAAATATTGATTTTCGAATTTCGTAAGATTCTAAGGTATCTAAACGTCTGCCTTTGGGTTGTATATGTAATATGTCTAAATTGTTCAAGCTAGCTGTATGATTTTCTGAAGTTAAATGGTTATGGAAAGTTGATTGGTTGCAACCAGATAAATGTTCTTTAGCTCTAACTCCAAAATTGCGCCCAGTCTGACCAATATAGGAGAAACTACAATCATTGCAATTAATCCTATAAACGCCAGATTTGGAAAGGCGATCAACTCTAGGTTTATTGTTAAAAATCATTTTCTTTATTGTGTTATTATTATAAAAAGCAAAACTAATATTGGTATAATTGGACACGATTTTGCTAATCCGTTGGCTCGTTTTTCCTATATACTCTAAGCGACGCCAATTTTTCCGCGTTGGACTGTCCGGTGGATAAATACCCGTTAGAGTTTTACGCTTTAGCTTTTTATTTAATAACTTTAATATAGTCCTAGTTGCATATCCGTTATTTGTTGCTATTTCAAGAATTATGTTAAGCTCAGTGTTATAATTTGAATTTGACAGAGGGATGTTTATTAGTCTATCTATGAGTGAGTGGAAAGCTGACATTTTAATATTATGGGGATGGTTTGAAGAACTAGGTATAACAGCGTCTGTATACGTGGGTTTCCGATAAATTTTGAAATCTAAAGTAGAATTAATCCTGGTTATTGTTATATCTAGAAAATTAATACATTTATTTTCTTCTTTTTCTAACGTAAAATCAATGGTGGGATATTGAGAATTTAACCAAGTAAGGAAAGAGTCTAACAGTCTATCAGTTCCATTCCATAGACATAATATGTCATCAACATATCTATACCAAAAGATTATATGACGAAAATAGGGATTGTTATTTGATAAGATCATTTGTTCGAAGAAATTCATGAAAATTTCAGCCAACAAAGGTAACAGAGGGGAGCCCATGGGTAGACCATCAGCGAATTTAAAATATTTACTATCAAAACAGAAATAATTTTGTTTAATACAAGTCTCAAAAACTAACTTCAGTTCACGACGTAAGCTCTCATCTACAACATCCCTATCTAAGTAATTACAAACTATTTGGGACAAAGTATTAATTGGAATAGAAGTGAAAAGACTGGCAACGTCAAATGAAACTAGTTTTGAATGTAACGGAATGTCGACGTCTTGAATTTTGTTAATCAATTCTACCGAGTTCTTAACCGAGTAAGCCGAAAAGAAATTAGTATGACAATTGAAAAAATTTATGAAACCCTTACATAGCTTGTAGGCAGGAGCATTGCAATACGCTACTATTGGTCTAATCGGAATGCCTTCCTTATGGATTTTTGGTAAACCATAAAGGATCGGGGCAGATGGATTCATGACAGAGTACTTCCAACCAGTTCCATCAAATAACTTCTGGCATTGGTTGATACACTTACTAACCGAAGTCTTAAAAGACTTAGTTGGATCTCTGCCAAGCTCTATTGCTTTACTTTCTGTAATAAAATCAGAAATTTTATTGCAGTAATCGACTTTTGTGAGCACGGTAATTGTATTGCCTTTATCCGCTTTACACGCTATAAGGTCATGGTCACGTAGTTTTTTCTTTATCGCACCAATCACTTTGAAGTTAGTATTATTAGAAGCAGCAGAAGAAGAGAATGGTGGAGTAGAAGAGTTATCAATACCTTTCTTTATTTGTAACGCACACACTGATTTTATTTGGGTTATCTGGCCAGATAAGGCTGTTTCGGCATCTACAGCCAGATTTTCGAATGATCGAAGGTCGATTTTGTTTGGCGTAGGGGCAAAATTCACTCCGTTGCTAAGCATTTGCACCTCTGTATCACGGAAAACGACTGAGGACAAGTTCTTAAAACGTGGATGAAATTGGAAATCAGACGAACCACTATTACCTCTACGGTTAAATGGATAAGCCTTATCTCGCAACACATCCAGTTTAGCTTTTTGTTTCACATATTGAATATGTGAAATTTCAGCTACCTCTGCACGAACTTTTCTGTCCAGCCAATCGAACTCAACAGAGTGCAAACGAATTGCTAACTCAGTGTGAACAACTTTAACATGGAGATATAAGTTGTTCCTGGTAGCATACCCTTTACGCAGCTCGTTATCCCTCCAGCTACAACGCGCTAGATTGATAGCTCTTCTTCCCTCCAAAGATTTACTATTGCATTTAATGTTAGTATAGTTAGGAAGCAATTTTAATTTTTTACAACTACTATTAAACCATATTTGATTATTATTATAACAAATTCTTACCAACAAACGACGATAAATTACGGCGAGGGTGGCCAAATCTGCCAACTTAATACTTTTTACGCTATTTGCCGTAGGCACTTGGCGAAACACACTTATACTTAATAAACACATTTTTATTAATCACTTGTTTTTGTTTCGCAGAATATTTTTCAAAAAGTTTAAAAAATCACTCGATCGATTTCGACTTGTTAGGTCATCATCAGGAGTATCTACTGAATTGTATTAGTAAAAATGTTTTGTTATATAGTAGAAAAAAGCAAAATATAAATAAAAATTTTTCCCTCCTTCTTTTATTTTTATTTATATTTTGCTTTTTTCTACTATATAACAAAACATTTTTACTAATACAATTCAGTAGATACTCCTGATGATGACCTAACAAGTCGAAATCGATCGAGTGATTTTTTAAACTTTTTGAAAAATATTCTGCGAAACAAAAACAAGTGATTAATAAAAATGTGTTTATTAAAATGATTTAGTTTGACATTTGTCTGAAGTGAAGAGGTGTGAAACGAACACCCAATCCACCTTGGCAGCTGAATTAAGTAGTTTTCTTATAACAACAAATGTATAGTTTTCCTATAGCAACATGAGTTTGTTTTATAATTGTTATAAAACAAACTCATGCGCGCAAACTCATCGTAATTTCAATGATCATTTTTGATCATCATGATGATAAAGAAATACACAAATTACATCGCTTTATATTTTATTTTAATACTTTTCTGTTATTTGTCTTTTAACTAAATGATCACGTACCCTACAAGCCAAAAGCACCTAGTCGATGATTCCTTTTCCATTAAAATAAAAAACTTGCAATGCTACACCCTGTCTAAATGTATTTATATATACTACCATTAATATGTTTGTTGAAACTATATAAAAAAATTTAAATTATAAAAACCATGTCGACCAAATTCTTTTGGCCGGTAGTGTATATAACCATATTATTATTTTTGTGTGTGAACGTATAAAACAGTATATACAACTAAAAAAACAAATTTGTATATATGTATGTACATAAAACATAAGGTCGAACCAATTTTTTATTTTATATCCCTTTACAACTTTCTTCTAAATTTTAAAGTGATGTCCCTACCGGAAAATGTTCATCAAGCCTCAAACACAGTAACGCAAAAACTCTCACAAACATACGAATTACATAAATTTTTGATTTAGTATTGAAAAATCTTCAAATTTTATTTGATTGTATGTGACTGAATTTTTTGTAAGTCAAGCAATTGATGACAACATAAGTGAACTTCTCGATGAAATTCTGGCCAAAAAATATGTTGCGATTATTTTTCTCTCCGTGAGAAATTAAAATTATGTATTGGGCGTTCTACTGAATCAACTAATGAACTTGTTAATAAAAGTCATTAGTGGAGAGGCTATTATTACGTTTCTAACGGTAAAATCCAGTTTCACTGAGAGAAACCATTTATTTTTTTAACTTGTATAAACATGTTACTCTAGTAAAAATTGTAGAAGTGATTAAACACACAATTTTAATTTACATGGGCAATTCGTTTAATAATGGGATGATATTTTAATAACATAGGAAAATAAAAGTAATTCAATATGTGTACCTGAACTAAAAGTGACTTACAAAGTGAAGACGTGTTTTATTTTATAGTTAAAACATAAAACATTAATCACAGATCATAAAGAACCTTTTAAAATGCCCCTTAATAGATTATAGCACACTACTCACATGAATTTCCGTAAGAACTGCCTTATTACTATCTCAATGACTTCTTTACAAAAATCGTGTATGAATTCATCGATGCGTTATACAGCAAATTACTTATGAACATCCTTCATTAGATCACGTAAAACTTCATTAAATATATAAATGACTTTAGTCCCGGGAACAGAATAAAGTTCATTTGAAACTTCATTGAATGAGTCATGGTGAACTCATCGATGAGTTCATCGATTCCCTTCCAGTAGGGGTATAAATAGCTACCACACACACACGCAAACTGTACCACACCACACTATGGCGAAACATTAAAAATGCGTATTTAATACACAAGCACAACAACCACTAAAATATATCCATACAAATAAAAAAAAAATAAATAAAATCAAAATTTGTAGATTGAAAATATAATCAAAAATTAAAATAATTAAAACACTTATCTTATATATCCTTTGGAATTATCCCCACAATATGAACAAACTCGTACATAGAAATTATTGTGATGCATTTCCTCACACGACACACAATCCGCCTGTTTACACGAGAGTTGAATTCAACACAAATTTCTTCGTACCTTTCCCCCTTGCCTATAATCTAAAATTTTTTTTTGCGTACTTTTTCAACACGAATTTTAGGTGTTGAACGAATTGTAATTTACTAACACAAACAGAAAAGCTATAAAAAAAAATTTGGGTCCAATTTTTTTTTTTCTGAAAACAGGTTTCATTTTCAATTTGTCTTTCGTTCGCAAAACATAAAAACATCTACCGAACATAAAAATTAAATATTTATGTAGTTGCGTTGGGTTTTCAACAAAAAAAATATTTTTATTTTTTTTGTATAACATAATTAATTCCTAAATATCAATTTATTTTTTATAAAAAATATAATAACAAATTTTATAAAGTAAAAATTATTTATTGAGTCAATAATAACTATAATAAAGTTGGTAATTGTTTAGGGCTCGTTTTTATTTTAAATAAAGTAAAACAAATTTAAAGACTGAGCTTTCGATGTCTCATCGACATCATTTTCAAAGCTAATGAAAATTTTTTTATATAAATTTCTTAAAAACAAATATAAAAAGCCTATACAGTAAATACAATTTTTTCAAATAGCAAATACAAAATTTTATAAACTATAATTATAAATTATTGTAAAGCATTGCTGTGCATTGCATAAAAAATATTAATCAAAATAGCTAATAAGCAGCTGTCAATTTGTTTTAAAAATTAAAATAATTTTTATTATTATTTATTTTTTTAACAACAGTTTGTTTTCAAAATTATCGGTAATGTAAATTACACAAAAAAAAAAAATATTGTATAACACAACCAAAAAAATATACGAATAAATTGACAACCGCTTTTACGATGCTTCTCCGAACAAATTAAAGTTGAAATGAAAATAATTTTACACATACATAAGTAAATAACATAAACTACGTTTTACCGTGTGAACGCAAATGTTGAATTATGATTGTTGAATTACTCTTAGTCTAAACAGGCCCAATTTCTATACATTGCTGCGCACTACACACTAATTTTTGATTTTAATTTTATTTATTATTATAATTATATTAATTCACTTTTAATTAAATTATTAACTCTCTCTCTCTCTCTCTGGCTTTCACATCCCATGAAGGGATTTCGCCGCCTGCACAATGGCCCTCCATCCATCCCGATCCATTGCTCTCGTCCTCCAGTTTCGACATCCTAATGCTTGCAGATCTTGTTCAATGTCGTCGCGCCAGCGTAGTCGGGGTCTTCCTCTACGACGTACTCCGGCTGGTTGTTGGTGAAACACTTTATATATCATCCGTTGTTGTGGGGACCTTGTAACGTGGCCGAGCCATCTCACTCGATTGGATTTAATGAATCCGATGATATCGCTGCCTCCGAGGAGTTGCTTTATTTCGTGATTCATACGAATCCGATATTCGTTGTTCGCAACTTTAATTGGACCAAAAATTGAACGGATGACCTTCCTTTCGAATGTAGATAACAATCTACAATCATTAGAGGTCATGGTCCAGCTCTCGCTTCCGAAAGTCAGCACAGGTCTTATGAGTGCTTTATAAAGTGCGAGCTTGCACGACTGCGACAGATGTTTCGAACGCAATAATCTTGATTGGGCATAGAAAACTCGTTGTCCGGCAGCGATTCGGGCTTTTATTTCTGCCTGCATTTCATTCAGTGATGTTATAACTGACCCGAGGTATTTAAAGTTTTCGACACCATCAAAATTGTGGTCGCCAATTCCGAGATTTGCACTAGAGATGTTCCTGGGTGTTGTTAGATATTTGGTTTTACTGCTGTTCACCTCCAAACCAAGTCTTCTTGCGCAGCGATCGAGCGGTATGAAACTGTCTTTGATATCGCTAGGTCTTCGGCCAAGAAGCACGATATCATCTGCATATCCAAGAATTTGGCCGGATTTATTAAATATACAGCGCGAAGTTTCGATGTTGCTTTTTCTTACTACGTACTCAAGCGCCAAATTGAACAGCAAAGGCGCAAGTGCATCACCTTGTCGAACGCCAGATGTTATTTCAAAGGAGTCTGACACAGTTCCTTCAATTACGATTCTACATACAGACCCATACGTTGTTAATTTACACAGCGAAACGAGTTTCTCTGGGATACCTAGGCATATGAGCGCGGCCCATAAGTTGTCGCGGTTTATACTGTCATATGCCTGCCGGAAGTCTATATATAGTTGATGTATGGTTATGTTGTACTCCCAACATTTTTCCAAGATCATCCTCATGGTAAAACACTGGTCCGTGGTTGATCGGTTGGGTCGAAAACCACATTGATAGTCGCCAATCATGTTTTCGGCGAAAGGGATGAGTCTGGCAAGTACAACATTAGCCAACACTTTGTAAGCAGCGTTCAATAGGGCTATGCCACGATAGTTTTCACATTTAAGACGGTCGCCTTTTTTATGCAGCGGACATATGAGCGCGGTCTTCCAATTCTCAGGCAGCTCTTCTTGGTCCCAAATACAGACGACGAGATCGTATAGACTTGTTGCAAGAGTAGCGCCTCCGAGTTTAATCAATTCTGCGGGGATTCCATCGAGACCGGGTGCCTTGCCGTTTTTCAATCGACTAATAGCTGCGTCTACTTCCTCCACTGTGGGATATTCGACAAAGACCTCGTCACCTGGAGGAGCTATTGCTCTAATGGGGGTCACGTCGTCATTCCGATTTAGCAGATTTTGAAAGTAGGTTTGCCATACTGAGAGAACATCAGCCACGTTTGTTCTCAACTCTCCATTCCCGTCTTTGATGGCTGTACTTCTTGGGTGGAAGTCTTTAGTGAGATTCCTGGCGTTGGCAAAACAGTCCCTTGAGTTTCCCAGTTCCGCTTGGAAGCTGATGTTTTCGATGCATAATCTCATATGTTCGCGCTTTTTTTGTCGAAGGTATTTAGTCGTGGCTTTCCTAGCGCGGAGATATTCTGCTAGAGTGCTTCTAGTGTTGCGAGCCAACCATTTTTCACGAAGCGTTCGTTTATTTTCGACGACCCTACGGCATTGGTCATCGAACCAATCATTGCGGGGCCTCGGAGGTCTTCTTCCGATGGTGTTTTGCGCCGCGGTGGTTATGGCTGACTGTATAACGTGCCACTGCTCCTCGATGTTAGAGGGAGCTTCTTCGTTGTTGCTGGGCCGCTCTAAATAGTTAGTGACAGCTGATTGGTAACTCTGCAATGACGCTTGGTCTTTTACAGCATTGATATTCCATCGAACGGTCTTTTGTGCTTGTCTGTTAAACGTAGATGACAGTTTGCACTTATATTTAAATATGACAAGCATATGATCGCTGTCCATGTCTGCACCTCTGTAAGATCTAACGTCAGATATGCTGGTGGAGTGCCTCTTAGACACCATGACGTGATCGATTTGATTTTCCGTTCTCCTATCATTCGATCTCCACGTTACTTTGTGGATTCTCTTATGTGGGAAAAACGTACTTGATACAACTAAGTTGTACGTTATTGCCAGGTCGGTGACTCGTTGGCCGTTGTTATTACTAGCTAGGTGCAGGCTGTTAGGACCGATGTGCGATGTATTTTCTGCACTCCTACCGATTTTTGCATTAAAGTCGCCCACGATGATTTTAATGTCGTGGTGCGGTATGTTATTGATGACTTCCTCCAGTTCGACAAAGAAAAGATCTTTGATGTCATCTGATTTATCTTCGGTGGGTGCATGCACATTAACGATCGTGATGTTAAATTTCTTAGTGCGAAGTCTGACCGTGCATATCCGCATGTTGATAGGGCGGAAATCGATGATATGATGCTTCACGCGCCGATGGATGAGGAAGCCAACTCCAAATTCTCCTCCGTTCTGATGGCCGCTGTAATGAAGAGTGTAACCATTGGTGGTGTCATGGATCCCACTCCCAGACCATCTAAGCTCTTGTAGTGCAAGTACGTCTAATGTGTAACTCTTTGCTTGGTTCGATAGGTTCTGGAGATCTCCAGGTCTTAAGAGGCTAAGCACGTTCCATGTTCCCATTTTTAAAGCGTTGTCCGTGTACAATTTCCGAGGTCGAGTTTGTAATGAATCCGATATGGTTATCCGAGGCCTTTGTTTAGGGTTCATAACTTGGTGAGTTTTTATGAGGGGAGGTTGTTGGCCTTCCGCTCAACCCGCTTGTTACGTGTGTGGGTCACGTACTGGTGAGAATCTTGAGGCATCCAGTCCTACCTTGAACACATTTATATAGCGAGCCGCTTGATACAAGACAGACGCCCGCTTCAGCCGCTCCTAACCTGGAAAACAGACGCTGGTTTGGCATTGGTTTTGAGGCGCCAATGGCTCGCCCTGACATGTAGTGTCCATGACTATAAACAGGATTTAGCTGCTCGTCTCCACTACACCGCCTGATTCATTTAGAGTTACCCAGAGAGCACCGCGAGGAGGTATGAATCTCGGACTTCGCCCTCCAAATTATTAACACGTTATTATATTATTATAATTATTTATTAACACATTACATTACATTAAATTAAACTAAAATTTAATTCTATTCTAAGCAGAGAAAGACGAAAACGCGTCTGTCCTCTACGAATACAAATTCACTCCTCCGGATCATTATTAATTTATCCCTATTAATAATAATAATAATAATAATAATATTGTGTCAAAATTAATAAAAATTATTTAAATAAAAAATCGTGTTATTATAATATATAAAATTAAAGGGAATAAAACATGGACGACACATTTGAATAAGAAAAATTACGACGCATAACATTAAAAATGATGGACTGTTGCTTCAGCACAAGTGTAACAAATAATATTAAAATGAACAAAACCTATAAAAGTGAAAATGCCACGAATTAATCCAGGAATTTAGTCCAGGGCATTTACATCAAAATCGACCGGAATAGCGGAAAAAGTTTATATCGCCTGGTTTAGCCATTTTTTGAAAAATACCTTCTGGGCCGGAAAATGCATTTCCCAATTGCATCATTACTTGCACCATTATAGGAACGACTGGAAACTCGGAAAAATCGCTCGGAAATCGTTACTCGGGGGTTTTTGGGGCTGACGAACTGGATTTTGGTATTAAAATTACCCGGGGGTGCACGGGGTGGCTCTGTGGGGGGTTGTGCGAGGGGTGAATTGGGTCAGAAATGGCCGCGTGCATGAAAATGGCTCCAAACTCGTTACTCGGGGGGTTTCGGGGCTGCCGAAATCCGGAATTACCCGGGGGCCAACGGGATTGGCTCTATGGGGGTATCTAAGGGGTCATTCTGGGGGGAGGGGGGAGGGGGGAATTGCACATCCGTTGGAATGGGGGTATGAATTGGTGGATGGAGAGCTCAGTCCTGTCAGCATGACCCAGGAAGCCGGTCCCGAAGAAATTTTAAGCAAAATTTTTTGTTCTTGTGAAACCGACTGTGGCACGAGGTGCGGGTTGCGCTGTAATCTGTTGGAGTGCTCACTTGCATGCAAAGATTGCGATGGCAATTGCTCAATCCAAAAAGGCACTTTCAAGAAGAAGAAGATGAAAAAGGGGAAGAAGAGGAAGATGTTTAGTATTTAAGTTAAAAATTTAAGTTTATAATGAATAATCCAACATTGATAAAAACTCCTATTTGTTATTTGAATAAAGTATTATTTTCATAATTTGTGGTTTTTCACTTTCTCCTTTACCATTTCCCACAGAGCCACCCTCGAGTGCCCCCGGGGAAGTCTAAAGCCCGATTCGAATTCGGCATCCCCGAAAACCCCCGAGTAACGATTTTGGAGTGATTTTCACGGACGCTGCCATTTCCCCCCAATCACCCCGAGATAACCCCACAGAGGGACCCTTGAGCGAGTATCGATTTTGGAGTGATTTTCATGAACGCTGCCATTTCCCCCAATCACCGCCAGACAACACCACAGAGCCAACCCGAGCGCCCTCGGGGAAGTCTTATGCTATATTTGAATTCGGCATCCCCGAAAACCCCCGAGTAACGAGTTTGGAGCGCTTTCCATGGTCTATGCGATTTATCCCCCAGAATGACCACCGGATACCCCCGCAGCCACCCCGAGCACCCTCGGGTAATTCCAATGCCAGAATTAAATTTGGCATACCAGAAAACCCCCGAATACCGAGTTTGGAGCGATTTTCATGCATGCTGCCATTTCTCCCCCAATATACAAAAGGAAATACCAGCAAAAAAAAAAACAACGGGCAGAATTTTTGCCAGAAGTTGGGAAGGCACTCCGCCAATTAATGTGATATGCATTACAGAGGTTGCGAATATCCATGCTCTAATGAAATCGCCGCCACAAACGACTGTAGAGTAGTGGCATTAAACAATAATGTTTGGAAGATATATCGGTGTTTATTGGGTTAGTATGTAAGTATTATAAATTGATAACACTCACTATATTTTATAATTTTCAATTTATATTATTAAATATATAGTTATAAAATTTTACTATAAAATATTATTTTTGTATTAGTTCACAGGATTGTTGGGTGTGAACGATTGTTCGCAGCATTTTCACTTTTTATTATATGAGACTGTGTCTCGTGTACATACTTATAAAACCCGACCGCATCTTTTTCGCTTCTCATTCCTTTTTCCCATGTAATTATTTAAATTCACGATATTATCGATAATAGATAAATATTGAGATTCGCGAATGTATATGGCGAATCTATTCAGCAAAACGAGTTATCTTTTGTAATTAAGCGGCGCGGAGTATAAATATTTTTGTTACGAGGAGTGCCACAAAGTGAAAAGGATTTTTGAGCCGCTACAAAAGATAAACACAAGAGATTCCGATGCATACAGAGCTTTAGCCACAAAGCTCACTGAAGAAGGTAAATGGTGGTACATATATGAAGATAAAAATAACAGAAAATTTAAGTTTATGGCCAGAGGTCCTCATCAAACCTGCAAGATGAAAGATATAATGGAAGACCTCAAAATGAAAGAACTGCGTATTGAAGATCCAGTAAATATCCTTAAAAGAGAGAAAATTGAAAATAGTTAAGAAACCAACGAAAGAAGATATTGCGGGCGAGATTTTAGGTGTGTAAAATGTGCCGGCAAACACAAAACAAAACTGTTCTGTTAAACGAATTGCAAAAGCTACCTATACCATGAGTAGGTTGAAGGGTACTACTAAACTAAATCAAAATATCTATATAACCTTGTATTTTGCTTAAAACTATATTTCATTTTATTTCGCAGTTTTAATTTTACGGTCGTGAGGTTCGGACGTAAAGTAAAACAAACAAAAAGTGCAGTGTTAGTGCTTTTTAACTTGTTATATCTTTTTTTCAATTTTGTGAATGGTTTTATAATTAAATACACACGGTGCAAAAAAAACTAACATAAAATTGTAACTTAATAAGTGATGATGTAAGCGTGATGGGGCTTTTTTCCCCGAAAAAGACTTCTTCAAACATCGAACGCCAAACAAAATCTACAACAAACTTGAACCAGTTTCATGTAGAAAGTATAAATATGGCAAGTGCAAGTGTAAAACAAGTGGGCAAAGTTCAGCACAGCCCAAAGAAAACACCTATGCCAATAATTAAAAGTGCTTCTTCGACAGAATTAATTATACCGCAGTTTAAAAATCAAAATCAAAACCGCGATGAAAATATTAATTCGTCAGCAAATTTAACAATGCAGTACGAAAACAATAGTAATGAACTCAGTGCGATGAACTCTAGTGACCGTGGTCAGTGCGAAAACAACCTGGTGCAAACGGGAATGGATAGGTATATCACTGTTCAATCTAAAAGAAAACGTAGCCCGAAATCTGCCCAGTTTGCTGGCAGGAGCAAAGTGACACGGACTGAAGGAGGTGTTAACCAAATACCTCTTAACAATCGATTCTCTAGTCTAGAGGTCATTGACCCCAATGCAGTGCCAAATTTGAAAACTGAGAAACCGCCTCCAATTTATTTAAGGGAAGCATCTAACAATGAATTGGTTAACAACATCGCAAAATTAACCGATTCTAAATTTTATATTGCCCCGCTCAATCGAGGTAATATAAACGAAACAAAGATTCAAACTTTCGAAATCGATGGCTTCAGAGCCCTAGTTAAACATTTCGACGGAGTTGGTAAAAAATATTACACATACCAGCTAAAAAGCCAAAAAGGGCTGACTGTTGTGCTAAAAGGAATTGAAAGCTGCGTAGATGTTAGCTACATACAAGCTGCACTTGCTGCGGAAAGTTTCCATGCCAAATCCATTGGTAATATAGTAAACCGTGAGAAGGTACCTCAACCAATGTTCCGTTTGGAACTAGAGCCAGAGGAAGAAAAGTCGAAAGGAGTTCATAAGATTTACAAATTAAAATATTTGTTACATCGCAAAATCGTAATTGAAGAACCTAAGAAGAGGTCTGGACCAGTTCAATACATAAAGTGCCAAGAATATGGACACACGAAAGCATACTGCGCCTTAAATGAAGTTTGCGTTATTTGTGGTGAACTCCACGACTCCAAACAGTGCGAAAAGTCTCGCAATGACCCATCTGTGAGACGTTGTAATAACTGCGGTGAAAATCATACTGCAAACTACAGGGGTTGCGCAGTGTATCTGGACTTAAAACGCAAAATAAACCCTCAAATGAGAGCTGAGCAACGAATGCTGAATATGCAATTTAATCAGAGGGCCATGTTACCAAAAAAATACAATAGTCACCAAACCAACGAGTGCAAACACACAAAACGATAACTTGGAGACATTTGCCAGCAGTTTTGCACAGCCAGGTGTTTCTTACGCAAATATCCTAAAAGGTAACAAACCGAAACCAAAAGTTCATTTTAATGAGGACCTAAACATTCACACCATGATAAATAAATTAACCGAGACCATCCAAAGTTTCATGTTGATGATGGAAAGACAAATGAGCATGATGATGCAAAATATGAATACGCTTATGCAAATTATAGTCTAAAATCAAAAATGACAATTCTTAAAATAGCCATTTGGAATGCGAACGGGCTCTCGCAACATAAAGCTGAGGTACAAACATTTCTTATCGAACAAAATATAGACATCATGTTAATATCTGAAACACACTTCACAAAACAAAATTTTTTTAATATTACCGGCTATTCCGTTTATGACACCAAACATCCGGATGGAAAAGCAAACGGCGGCACTGCAGTCTTAATAAAAAGAAGATTAAAGCACTACGAGCTCCAGAAATATGCTAAAGATCACATCCAGGCTACAACTGTCAGTTTGGAAGAATGGTCTGGGAAATTTTTAATATCGGCTGTCTACTGTCCACCGAAACACGCAATTAAAAAACAGCAATTTATCGATTACTTTAACCAGTTGGGAATCAAATTTCTAGCAGGGGGTGATTACAACGCTAAACATGTGCAATGGGGTTCGAGGTTGACGTCACCGAAAGGAAAGCAACTCTACGAAGCAATAAACGAGAAAAACCTTGATTATTTATCATCTGGACATCCCACATATTGGCCTACAGATAGAAAAAAAATTCCTGATTTAATAGATTTCTGTGTAATACAAACAAACTAACGAAATGGGTTCTCTATAGAAACATAGTAGATGTAAATTGTCATCTTGATGTTCCACTTCGCACACCAGAAGACATTGATGCCGCGATAGAAAACTTAAGTCAAATAATGGAAATGGCTGCAAAAAAAGCTACTCCGGAGAACAAAAATTCCGAAAAAAATATAAGGCTTTCAAGTAACATTCAAAAGTTATTAGCAGAGAAGCGGACAATTCGGCTGCTATGGCAGCTTTACCAATCTCCTTTGCATAAATGGACATTAAATAGAGCTATTAAAGCTTTGAGAGAAGCAATACGGGAAGAACAAAATTTAGGAATACAGAATTACCTAAGTGAGCTCACAGCAACAGAAACAATAGATTACTCACTGTGGAAGGCAGCAAGAAATTTAAAAAGACCAGAGGTATCGAACCCACCGATAAGGAAACCAGATGGTCACTGGGCCAGAAGTGACTTAGAAAAGGCTATCGCTTTCTCTAACCATCTACAAAAAGTGTTCACCCCAAACGAACAAAACAATGATTGCGTACTTCTACAGCTTACGAGGGACGAGTCGAACCCAAATCCAGTAAAATTTAAATGGAAATGCGTCAAAAAAGTCATCAAAAACAGTATAAATCCCAAGAAAGCGCCAGGTCATCTAACAACTGGAAAAATGATCAAAGAATTACCAGATAGATGCATAAAATATATAACATATATTTTTATCGCGATTATGAGATGTGGATACTTTCCCCAAAAATGGAAAATATCTCAAATTATCATGATTCCTAAGCCAGGTAAAGACGAAACCCAAGGCTCGTCGTACAGACCAATAAGTCTACTTCTGATAATTTCAAAGCTTTTTGAAAAGATGCTACTACAAGAACTAATACCTATATTATCTGAAGGTCGCATTATACCAGATCAATAATTTGAATTTAGAGAGCAACATGGCACAATAGAACAAGTGCACAGAATTGTAAATACAATTAAGGTTTCCTTAGAATAAAATAAATATTGCTCGGTGGTTTTCTTGGATATTGCGCAAGCTTTCGACAAAGTTTGGCATGAAGGATTAAATTACATAATTAAAACTCTTTTGCCTAAACAATTTCATGCAGTTCTTGAAAACTACTTAGCCCAAAGGCTGTTCCAGGTGAAACAAAATACGGCCACTACTGATCTAACCGAGATAAAGGCAGGAGTACCGCAAGGTAGTGTATTGGGACCTGTGCTATACTTGTTATTCACAGCTGACCTACCAATAACTGAAAAAATCGTCACTTCAACTTTTGCTGATGACACAGCTATATTATTTTCACACAAAAATCCTCAAACAGCATCGAGAGAATTACAAGAACATCTACACAAAATAGGAGATTGGTTAAAAACTTGGCGGATAAGGACGAATGAATGTAAATCAACACATGTAACATTCACATTAAATAAACGTACATGTCCAGTAGTAAAATTAAACAATATCACAATTCCTCAACAAACAAACGTCAAATATCTCGGTCTTCATCTCGATAGAAGATTGACATGGAAAAAGCACATTGAAACAAAACGCAATCAATTAAAAATAAAATTTTCTAAAATGTACTGGATGATCGGAAGAAAATCGAAACTCTCTCTAGACTGCAAGGTTCTACTATACAAAGCGATCCTAATCCCCATATGGACATATGGTATCCAACTATGGGGCTCAACTAGTGCATCAAATATAGATATCGTACAAAGAACGCAAGCAAAGATACTTCGTAGCATTACAAATGCCCCATGGTATATTCGAAACAGCAACATCCATAGAGACCTAGGAATCAAAACTGTTAAAGAGACAATTAAATCATGCAGTCTAAAATACCAACTGAAACTGGAATCACACCCTAACGAATTAGCTAGAGATCTACTAAGGCAACAAAAATATGGACGGCTTCGCAGAACAGATCCTCTAGATTTAATTAACTGAGAAATATAATCTAATAATTTCGTGCATGTTGAAATGAAATTAAGTAATTAATAATAATTTAATAATAATAATGCATAATGATATTAAGTATTAACATAGGTTAAGGCTTAAGTTATTTTTTTTTTTTATAGTTTTTAAGAATTTCACACTTCTTGTTAGTTTCGTATAAAGAAAGATTCAAGAATAAAGCCTTTGGCAATAGTTACAAAAAAAAAAATTTATTTCGCATAAAATCAATAAAATGTTTTGTGAAATCCCATTGAGTGCCTTCCACTCCAAAATATTCTTGTATTGCAAAGATTTGTAACTAAAAATGTGCTAAAAGTATAAAAGGGTTGTGAGGTAACCAAAAACAAATCTTATATTGCCAATTTTACTTTTAACCCTTTGACTTCACAAAATACTTAAACTTCATTGTATGTGAAACGAAATTATGGTACTCAAGTGATATATTTGTCATTAAGGGCCTAATAATGAATTTTATATAACCATAAAATTGTAAATAATTTTGATATCATGGAAGAGAAATCTATTCAGTTGTTAAATAAGGATTACTATTGTTGTCGAGTATTATGCCTCAAGGACCCGAGGTATTTGTATATTCTCATACCCAAATCTGTACAAACTTTATGTTGTGAGAATTAACCCTTATATATTTACTTATTTAAGTTTAATGGTTTTTTTATATCTTCAAGATGATAAATATAAAATTTATATACTCTTAGTTTAATTTCAGCTTACTTGTCCGAAGTATTTATAACATTTAGGTTTTTTACTTTTCTAATTAAATTTAGTTTTTAGGTCGAAAAGTTATTAAAAGTAATTTTGTAGTGTTTTTCGTGTTTTGGGAAAGGTGTATTCTATAGGGTTTCAAACTAAGGTGATATAATATTTCTAGTTTCCAATATTGGAAATTTCTTTTCAGCCTATTTTGCTGCTGTAAACGGTTTTGTAAATTGGGAATAAATTTTATATTTTATTCAAAAAAAGCTTCTCATCTATTTAAAAACAAATGTCAGAAATTTTGTTCTTCCGTAACCAGTAACTCCTTCCAATCTATGTATATCTAGCATCTTCTTTAAAAACGAGCCAAAACTGAAATTTTTATTAATCACTGTGATGATCTAAATCTCAATGTCACTAAGAGAAATAGCAGTCTTTATCAATATGTATAAGGCAATAGAAGATTAAGCAAGTCTGTTAAATACTAAATATACAACTATTAAAATCTTTTTTCCCGGTTCTTTGCTTTTAACTCCAAAAATTCGATCAGACCATTAGCTGAAGTAAAGGTAAGCCAATTTTCATCGTTTTTTTGTGCACCTCTTTCTCATTAATTAACTTTTCGGTTTATTTAAGTTTTCCAATTTGGAGTGAGTCAGTTCGTTGTTCAAGTTCGAATTCTACCGGTTTTGCGTTTGTAGATTCTATTTTGTGTTGCAAGTCATCATTTTGTTTTGCTCGGAAATCAGATAACCCAGCAAAATATTTATTCTGCTAATATCAACCACCTAGAATATATATGTAGTATCTTTTGTTGAATTCTGATGAGGTCCACTTCCACGCTGGTGCAGTATTTTACGAAAGAAAATTTAGGGAAAATTCACCGGAAAAGTCGGAAAATTTGGATAATCGAAAAATTATATTTTTCAGTTGGGAACGGCTGAATCCACCGGACAAGTCGGAAAATTCAGAAAATCGAAAAATGATGTTTTTCAGTTGTGAACGGCTGAACCAATTTGGCTCAATCTTTTTTGTTGTGTTCTCAATTGCCAGGAGAAGGTTCTTACGAAAGAAAATTTTGGGAAAATCCACCGGAAAAGTCGGAAAATTTAGAAAATCGAAAAATTTCGTTTTTCAGTTGAGAACGGCTGAACCGATTTCAATATTTTTTTTGTTGTGTTTGCTATTGCCAGAAAATTGTTCTTACGAAAGAAAATTTTTGGAAAATTCACCGGAAATGTCGGAAAATCGAAAAATGATGTTTTTCAGTTAAGAACGGTTGAACCGATTTGATTTATTATTTTTTGTTGAGTTCGCAATTACCAGGAGGTGGTTCTTACGAACGAAAATTTTTGGAAAATCCACCGGAAAAGTCGGAAAAGTCGGAAAATTTGGAAAATCGAAAAATAATGTTTTTCAGTTGAGAACGGCTAAACCGATTTGACTCATTATTTTTTGTTGTGTTCGCAATTGCCGGGAGATGATTCTTACGAAAGACAATTTTAGGAAAATCCACTGGAAAAGTCGGAAAATGCGGAAAATTGAAAAATGATGTTGACTATGAAATTTTCAAATCAAATTGGCGATGATTTGACTAATAATGACAGGGGGAATGAAATTGGAATGGCCCATTTTCATTTCGATTGTGCAAACGTTTTATTTTTCTTGGATCCATTTAATTGGAAATTTGAGCATTAATTCACAGTTTCGTGATATTTGAATTACATGCATAAACGATACCATTATACAATCATATGAAGTTCGGTGTGATTTTTACGATTTCGGGATTGAGGCACTGAGATTTTGGATTGCGGGATTGAGATTGATACGATCAGCAAGTTCATGTTTGTGGATTAATGATTTCGAAAATCCACCGGAAAAGTCGGAAAATTTAGAAAATCGAAAAATTTCGTTTTTCAGTTGAGAACGGCTGAACCGATTTCAATATTTTTTTTGTTGTGTTTGCTATTGCCAGAAAATTGTTCTTACGAAAGAAAATTTTTGGAAAATTCACCGGAAATGTCGGAAAATCGAAAAATGATGTTTTTCAGTTAAGAACGGTTGAACCGATTTGATTTATTATTTTTTGTTGAGTTCGCAATTACCAGGAGGTGGTTCTTACGAACGAAAATTTTTGGAAAATCCACCGGAAAAGTCGGAAAAGTCGGAAAATTTGGAAAATCGAAAAATAATGTTTTTCAGTTGAGAACGGCTAAACCGATTTGACTCATTATTTTTTGTTGTGTTCGCAATTGCCGGGAGATGATTCTTACGAAAGACAATTTTAGGAAAATCCACTGGAAAAGTCGGAAAATGCGGAAAATTGAAAAATGATGTTGACTATGAAATTTTCAAATCAAATTGGCGATGATTTGACTAATAATGACAGGGGGAATGAAATTGGAATGGCCCATTTTCATTTCGATTGTGCAAACGTTTTATTTTTCTTGGATCCATTTAATTGGAAATTTGAGCATTAATTCACAGTTTCGTGATATTTGAATTACATGCATAAACGATACCATTATACAATCATATGAAGTTCGGTGTGATTTTTACGATTTCGGGATTGAGGCACTGAGATTTTGGATTGCGGGATTGAGATTGATACGATCAGCAAGTTCATGTTTGTGGATTAATGATTTCGAAGTAAATGAGTCAAATGAATACTTGTAATTTTTAGGAATTGAAGTTTGATTAAAATTTCGGCTTCAGGCGATAGAACCTATGACGAAGAAACCGTACTTCAATAATTAAATGAACAGCCGAGTACACCACTGCGTAACTTGATCTATTATATCAGACTAGATCTATGATAATCATGCTGCATAATCTGAACCCTCCGAGATTATGTAACGATAGGATATTCTAATTCCGAGCATTCCTCTGATTCCAACTGACATTCCATTCTATGGCGATTTCAATCGTTGAAAGTATATGGAATTAATCTGAAATTTCCGTGTTTTTTTCATGGCCAGTTGTACGTCGCGTGTTCGAGAGTTTTCAAACCACCATCGTTGTTCATTTACACGCCGGAGAACAAAATAAAAAATATTGTTTATCACAATGCATTGTATTGATTTGCCACTATATTCGATTTAATTTTACTCGAATAAAATACATTGAATTCTTTTGAATACCAACTGGCTCAAATTTATTTCCACACTGAGTGAAAAAATCTAAAAAACAACTCAATTTTCGATAGATGCTTGAGTTTGAATTTGACACATTTGTGTTCAGTTCGATGAAAAACTGAATGAAATGTTCGCTCAACTCAATCGTCTATTGAGAATCGAGTTGGATTGTTTGAATTTTTCTATCATCAAAATTAGTTTTCGTGAAGGTCCAAAGTATTTGCTCGGAACGAAGTAATTTGGGGCTTAACGAGGTTCGCTGGGTCATCTAGCTTGATTTAAAATTTAAGCTATTTGGATATAGGAGTACATTTTTTTTCAGTATTTCTTCGTTTCTTTGTGTTGGCATTTTCACAAATTGGTGAAATTTTCTGGCTAAGTTTTCTTATTATGCAGCATATCGTTGTTGTAGCAACGCCGACTTATCCGCAGACTTATCCCAACACGTTTTGAAAAAATTGGTGGCATACATATTGTTAGCCCTCGCGTGTCACTTGAGTGTAGATCGCGTTTTCATTATGTCGGTGGTGTAAAAAAATTAATTTTTCATAGCGATTTCTACATCGGTATTTACTTTTGGAATAAAAATCTAACAAATCTTAATGCTTTTTATAAATTTTCGAACCCCTTGGGTACAAAACCAACACCAATCCCGTAGCATCTGTATTTTTATTGCCCGACAACGACGATTAAAAAGTGATCGAAATTTTAAAACCATCTTGCACAAATGTAGAAGAAGTTGGCCTATATTTTACAGAAATTTTCCATTTATTGTCTAAAATGTAACACTTTTGCCTGTATGTATTTAACACACAATTATAAAATTTTTGGCGAAATAAACATAGCTTTAGACACAATAGAACAAAAATGTCAAGAAATATTACAAAAAACTGCTATAAAACTGGAATAAAACGAATTGTACATTTTCATTCAAAATGTCAGTGTACAGGTTGACATGGAGCTTGCACTGGGCAGTTGGTACACTGTAATTGTGTGAATAGAGACCACCTATTGCGTGAATGAAAGGGGGTATTAATCGACCTTCAAAGGACATTAAATTCACAGGACAATTAATTCTTCCTTTTACTTAAAAAAAACGGACCCCGATTTAACGGACGCTCGATATAACGGACCCTTGGTTTAACGGACAATTTTTTATTTCCCATTTTTTGGTTACCGATTATGATGGATGTATTCAGGGATTGTTAAACAACTTTTTTAAGAAATTCTGGAATATGGCCACCTGGAACGGAACTCGATCAATTCTTAACCGATTATGATGGGATTGGATATGCTAGATGGAAATAGGATTATTAAATGATTTTGGGAAACATTTCTGGAATATGGCTGTCTGGGGTTTGTTGGAGGTAAATGGGATTCTTAAATGATTTATGATAGAAATTTTGGAAAATGGCTACCTTGGACGGAACTCAAGCAGTTTTTAACCGATTACGATGGGATGTTTTTGTTTAATGGAAATGGGATTCACTAATGATTTCTAGAAGATTTTTTTTAATATGGCCACTGGGAACGGGACACGGCTATTACTTAATCGATAATGATGAAATTCGACACATTGGGTAAATATGGGATTGTAAAATGATAAACTACTGTACTCGCCAGAGGATTTTATTTACCGAATCAAAATTCATTAATGCTTCTGGAAATTTCAAGGACTTACAAGACATCATAACAGTTTTCTAGGTCGTTGTTGATAAGAATACTTTAAATTTAGCCGAGCCTTTTGTGTAGGGTTGATAATGTGATTTTTGTGTGAGTACGCAGCTGGCCTGCATGTCAACCCACTAATTAAATGAGTTTATCATGTACTGCGGTAATAGAAAGCACCCAGCATTATCAGAAACAAGTTAACATCACGCCTGCTTATTACCGAGTTCCATTTTAGTTTAAACTACCAAGTTCCATCCCAGATAGGCATATTCCAGAATTTCTTCCAAAAGTTATTGAAGAATCTTATTTCAATCCACTATGTTCAATTTCAGCACAATCGATTAAGAAATTATCGAATTCCATTCCAGGTGGCCATATTCCAGGACTTTTCTAAAAATCGATTAAGAATCCCATTTCCATCCAACATACCAAACCCCATCGGTTAAAAATTGATCGACGTCCAACGCTCGTGGCCATATTGCAGAATTTCTTTCCATAATCATTTAGAATCCAATTTCCATCGACCATACCTAATCCCATCATAATCGGTTAAGAATTGATCGAGTTCCTTAAATCATTTAAGAATCCCATTTCCATCCAGCACACCCAATCCCAACATAATTGGTTAAAAATGGATTGAGTTCTGTACCAGGTGGCCATATGAAAGAAATGCCTGAGTTCCGTCCCAGATTAAATTCGATCGAATATATATTAAATTTAAAAATATTCGGATTTAACGGACAATCGGATTTAATGAACTTCCAAAATTAGTCCGTTAAATCAAGGTTTTTCTACATAATATTTTACTTAAAATGTCACGTAATTAACGCAACAATTTAACGCATCATTTAACAAGACCGTATTTAACGTACACCCAAAACTAGTCCCCTAAATGTTTTACCAAACATAAAATAGGGCAGGTTTTACAACAAAGCGAGTGATAAACCTGGTAAAATTAAAAGTTTCAGTTTTCTCTAAGCCAATACTACACAGTAGTCCAACATCAACTTGATAGGTTATCAAGTTCTGTATCATTTTTATAAAACACAAGGACAAGGGGACAGAAGCGCTAAAGGATAAATCTTTGTCCTACAAAATAAATTTTATACTTTGCCCTAAATTTTTTTATTTTTGTCAAGTCTTCTAAAACCTTGTGAAAATAGTAATTTTCCAGATTCATGGTATGAAGCCTAGCATAAGCACTAAAAATCTAAAAATGCATAAAAACTAACTAAAATAATTTTATTAACCAATACATGTAATTGCTGTATTGGAATGTTAAATAGCCGTTAGCTAAATGGTT